>OZ012738.1:471030284-472230284 GCA_963859935.3 Lathyrus sativus
CAAGCTTCTTCATCGGACATCTGTTTAATATGTATGTTGCTGTCGAAACCGCTTCTCCCCATAATTCTTTGGGTAGACGCTTTCCATTTAACATACTTCTCAACATGTTCATGATGGTTCTGTTCTTTCTTTCTACAATTCTATTTTGATGTGGAGTGTAGGGTGGTACCACTTCATGCATAATCCCTTCTTTTTCACATAATGCATCAAACTCTTTCGACACATACTCTTCACCACCATCAGTCCTCAGAATTTTCATCTTTCGACCACTCTGTCTTTCGACCATAGATTTGAATCTGGAAAATACCTTGATCACTTCACTTTTCTTCTTGATGAGGTAAGTTAATAGCTTTCGACTGTAATCATCTATGAACATGACAAAGTATCTATTTCCTGCAATCAAATCCATCTAGATTGGACCACATACATCAGAGTATATGACTTCCAAAATTTCCTTCGACTTCCTTCTTGCATCCTTACTGAAGTTATTTTTGTGTTGTTTTGACTGAACACACTCTTTACAAACTTCACTTTTAATGTCGATTTCAGGTAATCCTAAAGCCACATTTCTCCTATTTAGCTCTCTGATGTCATTGAAGTTGAGATGACCTAGTTGAAAATTCCATAACCATTCAACTCTGCTGGCTGCAGTTTCTAGGAATTTGTGCTCTATCAAATTGAGTTCAATCTTGAAGGTGTTATTTTGAGACATTAGAGCCTTCAAGATCAACCTACCACCTGCGTTGAGAACTCCCATCATCTTGTCTTTGATCGACACCTTGTAGTTCTTTTCGAATAGATGCCCTATACTGAGTAAATTAATCTTAATGCCTGGTGTGTACAACACATTGTAAATTACTGACCTCTTGCCATCTTTCCTCATAATCAGAACATCACCAATACCTTCAGTTGCTAGAGTATTGTCATTTGTAAATTTCATCATGTTCTTCATTGAGGGCTTCATGTTGACAAACCAATCTTTCCTTCCAGTCATGTGTGATGAGCATCCTGAGTCCAAGTACCACTAGTCCTGGAATCTCTCTTCGTCTCTTGTTATGACCATCAACAACATCTCTTCTTCTTCTTCATGTTTCGCCAACTTTGCACTAGTTTCTTGATTCTTCTTCTTTTCTGGACAATCACTAAAATAATGACCATACTTCTAACAATTGAAACACTGAATATGACTTTTGTCAGGCTTTCGACCATCACCTCTTCCTCTACCTGCAGCACCACCTCTTTGGTTGCCTTGGTTCCAGAGTTTTCTTTGATTTGACCAGTTTCCTTCCTGTTGATTTCAACCAGTCGAATTGTTGTAGCCTCCTCTACCTTTATTACCATTCCAGCTTCCTTTACCTTTACTTTTCTGATTGCACTTGCAAAGCCATATCACTCTTCGACTTTCCTGCAACTCTCTCATCCATCCTTTGTTCATGAGACTCAAGCGTCCCTTGAAGCTCTTCCTTCGTCAATGTTGACAAGTCTTTCGACTCTTTTATGGATACTACCATGTGGTCAAACTTTGGAGCCAACGACCTCAAGATCTTTGCAACAACTGATCTTGATGTCAACACTTCTCCATATACCTTAATTTGATTCACCAGCTTTGTAACTCTAGTGAAGAAATATACTTTCACTTTCTTCCATCTGAAGCAATTCATAAGTTCTCTTATGAGTTTGTAACCTCACCTCTTTCACCTTTGATGCGCCTCCAAACAACTTTTCAAGAATCTCCCATGCCTCCTTCGCTGATTCTACATCACTAACCTTTTTAAAATTATTTGGATCTACACATTGATGGATTATAAAAAGAGCCTTATAATCTTTCTTCTTCAATTCATTGAATGCAGTCTTTTCTTGATCCGTCGCATTTTCTACAAGCGGTGCTACTTCTCCCTTCACAAGATCCCAAAGATCTTGATAACAGAAAACCACCTTAATATGTTTGCACCAATTCTCATAATTATCTTTCTTGAGAATTGGAAGGTTTTCCGAAAAATGACTGTTTGGATGATTCATCTTCATCACGATTTTCTTCCTTGAATCGTAACCGGAGCTCTAGATACCAGATGCTGGAAATTCAACCACAACCTATGGAGAATTTCACTCAATCAATCTTGATCTCAAGATTGTTTCAACTCACGTAATAACAATGAAAGAAAATTTTAGAAAGAAAGAAAGAAAGTAAACATTGGAGAAGAAGAATATGAACAATTTTCTGCAGCGAACTCTCTGCCCATAAATTGTGGAAATTCTGTTATTTCACTGGCAACTGCAAACTGTGAATTAAAAAATATGATAAGATGAGATGAGATGTTTACAAAATAAGGGTTTTACCCTATTTATAGACTTAGGCTAGCTTGCACCCCAAGGCAAAGCCCAAACTATAAAAGGCCAAAAATATCTAATCTAATCTTTCTAAATCAAATATGATCTTTCTAAATCAAATCTAATCTTTCTAGAACAACGAATTACATATTTAACAATAGCAACATTTTACTTCATCTTTTCAAAATATTTTTTTATAAGCAAAATTTATTAATATAGAGTACAAGAGGTATTATGGCTCGTTACATCATGATCCAACTAATTTAAAGCAATACAAGATAGTTTATCAATTACAAAATCCCACATTGAAATTCTCCTTGGATTAGTGCCAATTGGTACTCCAAAAATTCGAATTCTAGCTTATCAACACAAAATGACAGGAATGTTAAAGCCACTTGAATGAATTTTTTTCTTAGGTTTAACCCGCAGAATTTACACTTAAAAAAGTTCACACCTAATCTAGAAACCATTTCAAATTCTCTTAATATGACTTTGATGCTCCTCAAATTCTTTCATGATCCTTCTCCTACCAATATAGTATCATTAACAAACTGCAAAATGTCATATTTAACCTCTCCATTAACTTTGAATCCATGAAAATCCCCTACTTCTATAACTTTCTCGAACAACCCTGTTAGGCCCTCTACCGTTATCACAAATAAAAAGGGTGATAAAGGATCACCCTGTCTCAAACCACTCCTAACTTTGAAACCCTTAGTAGGACTTCCATTTACTAAAATTGACATAGTGCTTGTAAAAACACATGTCTCCATCCAAGCCATCCATTTGGTTCTAAAACTCGTCCTTTTTAACATTTCTTTAAAAACTTTCTAGCTTATATTGTCATATGCTTTTTTTAAAGTCTACATTTATAAGCATACATTCCTTTATATCTCTAGTAGCTAAGTTTAGTAACTCATTCACCACTAATACCCAATCAAAGACATGTCTTTCTGGTACAAAGACAAATTAGGTTTTAGATATTATCTTCACCAACACAAGCTTCAACCTTTGTTGCACCCCAAAATTTGACCAACAATTATTTATCCATCAAGTGTTTGAAAATGGATACCTTCATCAGAAAGTTCAAGAGATCCTCAGAGGAAGTGGATTGAAACCAGGGTTGTGTGCTTCATAGCTTGAGAGTTGTGGGTACCCCTCAAATGATTCTGAGACTTTGAGAATGAATTTGATGTTTTGGGAAAGCCTATGAGATGTCTTGATAGCCTTCATGAAGCCCAGAGAAGTCATTATGCAAGAATTCAGAAGATTCAACCATGAATGATAGAATTAGGGTTTTGACTGGGTCAACCCTAGGATAACTGAAGATTTGGGAGAGATTGAGACCCAATCCAAGGGCCATGAGATCATGGAATGATGTATGGAGATGTTATAAAGATGATTCCTAGGCCAACTCATCATGAGTAAGGAGTTTGAGAAGTTTCAAGTCAGGATCCCCAAGGATTGTCAGTGAAAAACCCTAATTTGATCCCTATCTTCCAGGCAGTTTTAGCCCAAGATGTGATTGATATCTCACCTTCCCCACAACATGAATGTTGTAGAGCTTGTTCTAAGCTTTAATTTGAGTGGTGGAAGTCCTTGATAGGAGTTACAGAGCTCAAGTTATGGTTTTGACAAATTACAGGTCAGCAGAGGTGTGTGAATCTGGGTCCTTGAAAGTCACCCAACTTGCAGACAACTTTTGCCCTAGTAGGATGATTCCTATGACTTCTTGGTCAACATGAATGTTTAAGAGGAGCTTCTTAGCTTTAATTTGAGTGGTAGAAGTCCTTGATTGGATTTGTGGAACTCAACTTATGGTTTGAACAAGACAGGGGTATTTTGGTCATTTGTCAGTTATAGGTCATTTTAGCCAATGCCTAAAACTCCTATTTCCAAGCCTCAAATGGAAAAACTCAAAACATGAAAGTTGTTCAAAATGTGATTTTAAGTCTAAAAATAAGGTCACAAATTGTTGGAAAAGCTCATAGCATGAAGTTACATGATTGGTCAAAAATGAACTAAAAATGGCATATAAGTTTGAAAAGTTGAATTTGAAAATTGATTTGGAAGATCCACAAATCCAAAATAGGTCATCCAATATATCATTTTTATTGGAAACATCATTTTGAGAACATTGGTTTAGCTAGAATTTTGATTTGAAGCTTTAAAATGGGTGATGCTTTGAAAATTTGTTACTTGAAAAAGAAGGCAACTTGGGAAATCCTAACACAAGGCAAAACCAAGGCTTATAGTTGAGCATATCTTCTCATTATCTCATGTAAAGGTATTTTGGCACCAAATGGTAAGGCATAAGGCATGGAATGTGAGATTTTCAATATGTCATCACATGAGATTTTCAAGAACTTTCCACCATATTCTAGATGAATCTAGAAGCATCTAATGATCATTATAAAAAGAAGGCCATGAAGAGAGTTCAGGGTTGGTGATAGAGAGAGATTTCAGGAGAGAGAGAGAGAGAGAAATAGCCATTGAAGCACTTTCTTCAAGTTCAAGCAATTCAAGAAATCTGCATCTACAAGCCATCTCCTTCCCAACAAGTGCAAACAGAAGCATTTCCACCATTGGAGGACCATCCTGAAGCAGTTACAAGGCTTGCAACATCCTCCACGAGCACCTACCACCATTACTTGACAGGTTGGTTTCTCTCCCTAATTCTCCTAATTTATGCAGTTTTAATTAGTTTTATAGATATAGAATTGATGCATTAGGTTAGTTGATGAAACCCTAGAAGTTACAGCACGATCCATGGAGTTCCATAACAGAGCCATGAAGCTTTAGATATCAAGAACATGCACCCTAGGCTGCCATATTCTTAGGTTGTTAGCTTAGTGTAATCCCCTCAGCATATAGAACATTTTAGGTTAGTATGGATTCATTCCATTACCATGCATATCAGTGTGAATCAAGTGTACCCGAAACTTCCATCTTCCATAGTTCTTTGTAGAGTGAGTTTTAGAAGAATATAGCACCGTGATTGTGTAGAGGGAGAGGAGTAGAACAAGTTTGGTTCTTGCATCGTGAGGTTTGGTTGAGAGATGAGAGAGCACGATGGCCTGGAAGTTTCACGCATAGAAACCAAGATCTGAAACCCTAATATCTGTTTGGAGAAGACGAAATAATAGCCCTTGGATCATGGTCAATTGGTTGACTGGGAGACTCATCGCACGGCCGTGATTAAATATGAGAAACGGAGGGAAAAATTCAGAGAAGTGAAACGCGGTCGTTTCATTTAAACTGGTCTATGGGCTTAGTTCGCTATCCCCACCCCCCTTTTATCTGGCCCAACTGAAACCAACTGGCGCGTGTTGTTATTTCCACCCCCCCCCCTTTTAATTGATTTAATTTCTTTTTTAATTCTTTTAATATTTTTCTGTTTTAGAAAATTCATTAAAAAATGAAAAATAACTCTTTTTTGTCCATTCTTTTTTCTATGATTAGATAATTTTGTATAGAAAAATATAAAAATAAAAATGGAATTTTATTTTTAATGTAGAATTTTTAGTGGTATTTTCTTTAATATAGTATATTTTCTTTCTTTTAGTTGATACATGATTTTGCAAGAATTGTTTTAGGACCTTCCTTTAGTCTTTTTAATCCATTCTTTTTTGTGCAATTAGATGATGAATCATAGTTCCCCATAGGATTTTTTCTAGAATTTTAGAATTAAATTTTGATTAGTTTAATTAGGATAGATGTAGGGTATCCTAATTAGGGTTTAGGTTGTGCTTAGGTGAAGAATTCACTTTCTTTGATTGAGTTTTGTCTTGATTTTTAGGTAGAGGCCTATGTAGATGTTATGAATAGACTTTGTAGACCCTTGTGAGTAATTGTTAGATTTTTCCCCCTTGGTTTAGTATTTTTAGGTATTTGCTGAAGTTGCTTGTTGATTTTGTCTCCCCTGTGGTTATCTGTTCATCTTTGGGGTCCATTGTGGGGAATTTGTTGAGGGGCTTGTGTTGTCTTGAAGACCTTGATGGAGAGCATCATGAAGAGAAGTTTGTAGATCAAGATTCAGAGACCCAGAGCTTGGCTTGTTCCCTGTCTGTGAGGTTTGAGATCCTGAAGTTTGAAGGAAGTTCATGGTACTTTCCTGAGGAAGGCACTATGAATGACTTTCATTCTTTATTCTCACCTCTTTCTTAAGTATCCAATGATGTTGGAGCCAACTTGTGAGTTTAATTCCTCCTGAGGAGGAATGTAAACTGATCACATGTTGTTGAGCCACATGGGATACAACTCCTAAGTGGCAGCCTCCTAGTACTTTCCTGAGGAAGGTCCTATGGGTCTATTCACTTAGTTCCCTTAGTTTATCTAGGATTTCTCAAGTATCCAATGACGTTGGGGCCAACTTGTGAGTTTAATTTCTCCTGAGGAGGAATGTAAACTGGTCACAGTTGTTGAGCCACATAGGATACAACTCCTAAGTGGAAGCCTCCTAGTACTTTCCTGAGGAAGGTCCTATGAGTCTGTTCACTTAGTTCCACTAGTTCAGATAGGATTTCCTAAATATCCAGTGATGTTGGAGCCTGCTTGTGAGTTTAATTTCTCCTGAGGAGGAATATAAACTGATCACAGTGGTTGAGCCACATAGGGTATGACTCCTGAGTATACACCTCCTAGTGCTTTCCTGAGGAAGACACTATGAGTCTGCTTGCTTAGCTCCCTTTCTTTGGTAAGCTTGTTCTGAAGCTTGAAGACTGGGATTGCTGTCTTTTGGTTAGGTTTTGCTTTAGGGCTTTGCTTAGATTTGGTCAGGATTCTGTGTTAGGGTTAGGATTAGAGAGTAGATGAGTCTTTCTTTCTCCAGTGTGTTTTGTTTGCCTGTTGGCACTTCCCTTCCCTTATCTGTTATGGCTTGATAGCATATTGCTTATTTTCAGTATGATTACTGTTATTTCATGACTGGCTTGAGGTTGAGATGAGCTTGTGGAGGCTGAAACCCCACACACATTTCCTCCCTCACTTGCATTGCATGCATTTTACTGTTAAAGTTGATGCTTTTTTGGTGTATCCTTGATATGATCCCTTAGGACTCTCATTTCCTTTGATAAGGATTTGATGATAGACTTTTAGGTTGAAACCTATGCATGACAACATCTAGGAGTTCCCTGTTTAAATCTCAACCATAGGATGAATCCATGGCATGATAACAGTAGGACTTGATAGTCTCCCTCCTAGTTGGGCCTGTTCTCTTCTCATCTCGAAGCAGTTTAAGATACAGTAATCATGAATGATTTCTTTCGTACGTTACGAGCCTTAAGCTATCTGAGAAAGGATTGTGGGAGAGCTTCTTTTCCACAGTCTGGATGTTTAGTATGGTACCCTTTGGGTGACATGCGACGCATTCACTCTCAGGTCATAGTCTCTAGTGCGGTTGAAATTGCAAACACAATAAAAAACACTTCTTTTAGGAGATAACCCGTAGTTTCCCGAACTACGTTTGCTCTGATCTTTCATACCAGATGAAAGTACGTAGGCATAGGATGCGATGTCCTAGCGAGCAACCTTCCCAATCTTCCCCCGTAGTTAGGCCGAACTACGTTGACTCTGATTTCTCATTCTCTGATGAGAATACGTAGGCATAAAGTGCGACGCTTTGCCGAGTCATCTTTCTTTTCTTTTTCAGCCAGCCTTGATAGGTAGATAGATTATAACCAACCCGTCCAAGTAAACAAACAAGCGAGGATCCCGTCGAGTACGAAGGACGTGAGGGGTGCTAATACCTTCCCCTTGCGTAACCGACTCCCGAACCCAGACAATGGTTGCGATGACCTTGTCTTACCCTTTTTTCGTCAGGTTTTTCCGATCGTTTCCTTTCCCGCTCTGAGGGATAAATAACGAAAGGTGGCGACTCTTCTGTTTTGCCGGCACCTTATTTTCGCGCAAGCGACAGCTGGCGACTCTGCTGGGGACTCATGGCATCTAGGGACTTTTCCCATCCCTTATGCTGGGACCGTTTCCCATCCCCTACGCGAGTCAATCCTATCGTTTGTGTGTTTGCTTGTTGGGTTGCGTTTATTTATCGCATTTTTACTTCCCGCACTTTACTTCCCGCATTTTATTTCCCGCATTTTATTTCCAGTTCGATATGATTATCTGTGCTGCTGTGGGAGAGGGATGTTACTGTGAGTGAGAAGCCGGACCTGGGCTTGAGTACACACCTAGATATAGTTGCGGAGAAGTAGTAGACGAACCTGTCTGCTGAGCAGGCACAGTTCCCTACGAAAATCTGCGCTCAGACGAGATTCTTGCAGAGGTGCTCCTTTCCGGTCCTGAGGATCTGAGGGGAGTCCAGACGTGAGGGTTGTCGACTCTGGGGACCGATCATTTGGAAGTCATCTAAAAGAGGCCTCTTCATGACTTGATGATACCACTCCTTCTGGGAATCGTATTGTCACTCATGAAAGTCTGTGACACTGACGACCGCATAGGATGCCGTACCTTTGTCCGTGGATTAGGTCCATACCTGTGAGTGGGGTTGGGATATTGCAGGAAACTTTGACCTCCAGACTACCTGGTTTTCTCGACAGTGAATCAGTTATGTTGGGTTCTCAGTTGCAGAGATGTTCTTGATAGAGCAAAGGTTTGATCAGAGGATTTTATCATCGGGTGTTTGTCTGTTCCTGATAGAGCAGGTTCCGATCAGAGTATTGTCATCAGAGGTTTGTTCTAGATGGAGCAGATTTTTGAGTGGGGTCTGAGGATCTCGTCAGCGGTTGTTATTTGTTCTTGATAGGGCAGATTTTGAGTGGGGTTTGAAGATCTCATCAGCAGCTGTGTGTTTGTTCTAGAGAGGGCAGATTTGTGATTTGGGGTCCGAAGACTTCATCAACAGATATTCCTTGATCTTGCATCCGGGGTCTTTATTATCAGGCCTTCGTTCTCGTCAGAGCAGAAGTTTGATCTTGATCCTATCAGATGGTTATTCACAGCAGATCAAATCAGTGATTTTACACCGGGGTCTCCTTCTCATTAGTGACTGTTGACACCGAATCTCCGCAGCAGCCACCGGGATATATTGTTGCATACCTGCATTTTGCACTAGCTTGCATAATCATTCCATTAGCGTGTGTCTGTGACAGGTACCGTTTCCCCGATCCAGGATCTTTCGCCTCTTATTGTGTTACCGCAGCCTCTCTCAGAAAGACTGTTGCGTACAAGTTCTCGGTCCTTGAAGTGTCGAATCTGACTATTGCTACGTGAGGTTACTATTTCCATGATTGGGCCCAGATTCCTCTCCTTATTATTGTCAGCAAGTGCCAGGATCGGGGGAAATCTCTCAAGCACACAGACACACGCATGCATCTGCATAAAGCATTTTTGCATGACATACATTCTGCTGCTTTTCCTAACCTTTGATGTTGACAGGTTTTTCAGGTACTCAGGTTCCGAGCTGCTTTCGATCTCCAGGATTGATCAAAGACTCATCCACCGCTACTCGACTCGCGCTAATCAGACGAGAATCATGGACCAGGTACAGTCAGATGTTCAAGAGCTTCGTGAACGGATGGATCGTTTTATGGAGTTGATGCAAGTAGTTGCGAATGGGCAAGACCAGCTTCGTACTTTGGTTCAACCTCTCATCTCCAGGGTTGACAGTAATGGAATACTTCATGGCGGGGCCGTGCCCACTCCTCCTCAAGGGGATACTCCACAGAATGTTGTTCCTGCTGCCGGGGGCAACGGCAGTGCTAACGGCAATCTGATGACTACTCTCGGACTTAATGCGGCAGGCGCCGACAATGGTGGTTTGGGAGCCAATGTTAACATGGAGCCGGTCAACGGCAATGTTGGTGCAGGAAATATGGTGGTGCCTCAACCGTGGCTGGAGGACCATCAGGATGACATATTCTCTCAGAGAGGTGTGGAGGCAGAGTTGACTGCTGAGGCTCGACTCAGGTTCAAAGCGCTGGAAGACAAGATGAGAGATATAGAAAATCAGAACACATTGGGCGTTGACATGGCCAAACTCGGGTTGATTGCTGACTTTAAAGTACCTCACAAGTTTAAGGTGCCTATCTTTGAGAAGTATAGGGGCACCACTTGTCCCCGTGTTCACCTCCGATCTTATTATAGAAAGATGTCCGCTTATTCTGACGATGAGAAGCTGCTGATGCACTTCTTTCAGGATAGTCTTTCTGGTCCATCGCTCGAATGGTATATGGGTTTGGAGCCCGCTGCTGTGCGCACCTGGAAAGATCTTGCGGAAGCGTTTGTTCTCCACTATCAATATAATAGCGACTTGGCTCCCAACCGAGTTCAGCTTCAGAATCTCTCGCAGCGGAGCAATGAAAGCTTCAAAGAGTACGCCCAGCGGTGGCGTGAATTGGCTGCTCGGGTCCAACCACCGATGGTTGAGCGCGAGTTGGTACAAATGTTCGTGGCTACCCTTCCTGGAGTCTATTATGAAAAGCTGGTTAGTGGCATGTCTGGAACATTCTCGGCCCTCATCACTTTGGGCGAGCATGTTGAAAACGGTATAAAGATCGGAAAAATTCAGGGCGAAACATCCTCAGTTGGAGGGGGTAGCAAGAAACCCTATACTGGCAAGCGTCGAGAGGGGGATGCCAGTGCTGTCACTAATGCTAGGAGAAAGGGCAAGGGCCCTCAGTCTCAGATCGCTAGCATAAGCATCCCAGCTGCTCCGCCGCAGCCGCAACAGCAACCCCAGCAACAGAATAATCAGGGATATAAGAGATATCAGAATCGGGGTCCCCTGGCAAACCGTCATTTGGAAACTCCTCCTATGCCATATGCACAGCTTCTGCAAACGTTGCTTCAGCTCCAATTGGTTCATAAGAGGACAATGGCTCCCTTAACAGGGGCACCACCACCGGAGTATGATGCTAATGCTACTTGTGAATTTCACTCGGGGGCACCTGGCCATACGGTTGAGAATTGTAAAGCTTTTAAGCACAAAGTCCAGGACTTGGTCGACGCCAAGGTTATCAACTTTTTTGACAGCGTGCCCAACGTCACTAAAAATCCAATGCCTCATCATAAGGGGGGCGGAGTGAATGCTGTTATCACTGAGGAGAATTCAGACTTGCTGACTGATGTCAAAGATTTGAAGACGCCGTTGAGTTTTGTTAAGGCTAAGTTGCTGAAGAAGGGCTTCTTTCCCGGATGTGGAGAGTTATGTATGGCTTGTGCTACACTTCCTGATGGGTGTGAGCAGTTGATCGAAGGTATCCGGAGTCTGATGTCCGAGGGTATTTTGCAATTCAGTCGGAGCATTGAGAGCGCGTCAGGGGAAGTCGTGCTGAAGCAGGCAGACGAAGTTGCTACCATTACCATTCCTCGTCACCCTATTACTATTTCTGCGCCCCGTCCGCCTTCTATCACCATCACCAGGGCCGGACCAATCCCATTCGAGAGTACCAATGCCGTTCCATGGCATTATGGCGCCGAAGTTTATTGTAATGGTCAGAAGATAGAGCTTGAGCCATCCGGATCGACTGCGCAGAATCTTACCGAAGTCAGTGGTATCACTAGAAGCGGACGAGTGTTTGCGCCAGCAGAGGTTGCAGCAGAGAAAGTGGTCCGGGCTGACACTGTGGATAAGGGTAAAGGTAAAGCTATTGAAGAGGTCCCTGCAGGGGCAGAGAAAGACTTGTTGGTTAAAGATGCTGAAGAGTTCATGCGACTAATCAAGAAGAGTGACTACAAAATTGTAGATCATCTTCATCAGACTCCGTCAAAGATCTCGATTCTTAACCTGTTGCTGTGTTCTGAAGCGCACCGCAACGCATTATTGAAGGTATTGAATGCTGCATACGTGCCGCAGGAGATATCAGTGAATCAACTCGAGGAAGTAGTAGCCCATGTCAATGCTGGTAACGGGCTGGGATTTACAGATCTAGAGCTGACTCCTAAAGGAAGAGATCACAATAGCGCCTTGCACGTCTCGATAGAGTGCAGAGGCACGATTATGTCACATGTCCTAGTGGATACGGGCTCCTCGCTTAACGTGCTTCCGAAGAAGGCACTGATGAAGTTGGACACCCGTGGACTGCTGTGCACGCCCAGTGATTTGGTCGTGAAGGCCTTTGACGGAACCAAGCGCCACGTCTTCGGAGAATTGACCCTGCCAATTCAAGTTGGTCCAGAGACGTTCAATGCGGTTTTCTATATCATGGATATCATGCCCGCCTATAGTTGCCTCTTAGGTCGGCCATGGATCCATTCTGCTGGTGCCGTAACGTCCACGCTGCATCAGAAGCTTAAATATGCTGTTGGGGGCAGCATAGTCACAGTCTGTGGGGAGGAGGACATCATGGTAAGTCACCTGTCGTCCTTTAAGTATGTCGAAATGGATGGTGAGATCCATGAGACTCTTTGCCAAGCATTTGAAACCGTCAGGGCGAAGGAGGTAGCTCCCGTTGTTGCAGAGAAGCAAGAGTTGAACCTCTCCTCGTTTAAGGAAGCTAGAGCTGTTGTCAAAGCTGGTTCCACCCCAGGCTGGGGGCATGTCTTGGATATACCAATCAAACAGGATAAGTTCGGATTAGGGTATTCCCCTGGAGCTGAAGCTTCATCTTCTTCTGGCAGTTCGTCTCATGGGAAAGGGCCGATCTTATTCACCAAGGGGGGAGTAATTTTTGAGAGTATCAACGCTGCGTCAGAGGACAGTGAGGACAGTGATTGCGATCTTGACGCCTGGATTCAACCAAGTAAACCAGGCGAGCGCCTCCACAATTGGACCATCAAGGAGATTATCGAGCTGACAAGTGAAGAGTAATGATTTGCTTTTTACAATCTTTGTACAACCCTATGTCCTGCCCGGGGCATAGTGGTTTTACTGTCAGGGCCTTGTTGGATTATGTGTATGCATTTTGTTAATAAATAAAAGGCGTTTTCTTCGTAATCAAATGTTGTGTTCTCTGTTATTCCTATTTTATGTTTATTTCGAAAAAACAGCAAAATGGCAACGAGGTTCGTGCTAACCTGCATATTCCTGCTTTAAACTTAACCCTTGTTATTGCAGGATCCACGTAACAGACGACATCGACTCTGGACCCTCTACGGCTCACTACGACTTTGATTGCCCGATCTATCAAGCCGAGGATGAGATTGATGAAGACGAAGACCTTCCGGAAGAGTTGGCCCGCCTGTTGAGACAGGAGGAGAAGGTTATTCTGCCTCACGAGGAGGATATTGAGATTGTAAATCTGGGTTCTGAGGAGCTCGTCAGAAATGTCAGAGTTGGGGCTGCGCTGCAGAACGATGTCAAGCATAGACTGGTCGAGATGCTTCGAGAGTATAGTGACATCTTTGCTTGGTCATATGAGGATATGCCCGGACTTGACACTGATATTGTGGTTCATCGCTTGCCGTTGCGAGAAGATTGCCCTCCAGTCAAGCAGAAGCTTAGGAGGACGAGACCAGACATGGCTGTAAAAATCAAAGAAGAGGTCCAGAAGCAGTTGGACGCAGGATTTCTAGCCGTTACCACTTACCCTCCGTGGGTCGCCAACATAGTGCCTGTACCGAAGAAGGACGGTAAGGTACGCATGTGCGTCGATTATCGGGATTTGAATAGGGCGAGCCCTAAAGATGATTTCCCGTTGCCTCATATCGATATGTTGGTCGACGATACAGCCCAGTTTTCCGTGTCTTCGTTCATGGATGGCTTCTCCGGTTACAATCAGATTAAGATGGCGCCGGAGGACATGGAGAAAACGACGTTTATCACCCCCTGGGGCACGTTCTGCTACAAGGTAATGCCCTTCGGTCTGAAGAACGCAGGGGCCACTTACCAGCGGGCAATGGTAACTTTGTTTCATGATATGATTCATCATGAGATCGAGGTCTATGTTGATGACATGATTGCAAAGTCCCAAACGGAGGAGGAGCATCTGGTCAATTTGTTGAAGCTGTTTGAAAGGCTTAGGAAGTTCAGGCTGAGGCTGAATCCTAACAAGTGCACTTTCGGAGTGCGGTCCGGAAAGTTATTGGGGTTTATCGTTAGCGAGCGAGGTATTGAAGTTGATCCTGCAAAGATAAAAGCTATCCAAGAAATGCCAGCGCCGAAAACAGAAAAAGAAGTTTGTGGTTTCTTGGGCCGAATAAACTACATTGCAAGGTTTATCTCTCAGCTCACGGCCACTTGTGAACCGATGTTCAAGTTGTTAAAGAAAAATCAGGCGATTACTTGGAATGAGGATTGCCAGAAGGCATTCGATAAGATAAAGCAGTATCTTCAAGAACCTCCAATCTTGATACCCCCAGTGGCTGGACGGCCATTAATCATGTACTTGACAGTTCTGGAGAATAGTATGGGGTGTGTTCTCGGTCAGCACGACGAGACGGGAAGAAAAGAGCATGCCATTTATTATTTGAGTAAAAAGTTCACTGAGTGTGAATCTCGATACTCGATGCTGGAGAAGACGTGTTGTGCATTAGCTTGGGCTGCCAAACGTCTACGACAGTATATGCTCAATCACACCACTATGCTGATTTCGAAGATGGATCCGATCAAGTACGTCTTCGAAAAGCAGGCTCTTTCAGGCAGGATTGCCAGGTGGCAGATGGTGTTAACAGAATATGATATTCAGTACGTCTCTCAGAAAGCCATCAAGGGAAGCGTATTGTCTGACTACCTTGCCGAACAGCCAATCGAAGACTATCAGCCAATGAAGTTCGAATTCCCTGACGAGGACATCATGTTTCTCAAGGCGAAGGATTGCGATGAGCCATTGCCCGAGGAGGGGCCAGATAGGAAGTCTCAGTGGGAGTTGATATTCGACGGAGCAGTTAATTCCTATGGGAGTGGTATCGGGGCTATCATCACGACTCCTCACGGATCCCACATCCCGTTTACTGCAAGACTGACGTTTCCAGTTACCAACAACGAAGCCGAGTATGAAGCATGTATTATGGGTCTAGAAGAGGCAATTGATTTGAGAATCAAGAATCTAGACATATATGGTGACTCAGCGCTTGTAATTAATCAGATCAAAGGGGAGTGGGAGACTCGTCAAGCGAATCTAGTGCCGTACATGAATTATGCCAGGAGGCTGCTTCCGTTCTTTGACCAAGTAGAACTTCATCATGTACCCCGGGCTGAAAATCAAATGGCTGATGCTTTAGCCACGTTGGCTTCAATGTATAAAGTCAATTATTGGAATGAGGCTCCAAGAATTGTGCTTTCGCGGCTTGATAGACCAGCGTTTGTGTTCGCAATCGATGATGCCACTGACGGCAAGCCATGGTTCCACGATATCCAGACCTTCCTTATGACCAAGGAGTATCCTGCGGGTGCGTCAACCCAGGATAAGAAGACTCTGAGGAGGCTATCTGGAAACTTTTACCTCAACCCTGATGGAGTGCTGTATAAGAGAAACCACGATCTCGTGCTACTCAGATGTGTGGATGAGAAAGAAGCAAGTATGCTCATGGAAGAAGTCCATGAGGGCATATTTGGTACGCACGCCGGCGGGCATGCCATGACGAGAAAGATCCTGAGAGCAGGATATTACTGGTTGACTATGGAGTCGGATTGCTTCAGATTCGCGAAGAAATGTCACAAATGCCAGATTTATGCTGATAAAGTTCATGTGCCGCCGTGCCCATTGAATGTCATGTCCTCCCCTTGGCCGTTCTCCATGTGGGGCATCGACATGATAGGCAAGATCGAGCCCACCGCATCCAATGGTCATCGTTTTATCCTGGTAGCTATCGACTACTTCACCAAATGGGTGGAGGCAGCCTCGTACGCTAATGTGACCAAACAGGTGGTAGCTAAATTCATAAAGAGGGACATCATCTGTCGCTATGGAATTCCCGAGCGGATCATTACTGATAATGGTTCGAATTTGAATAATAAGATGATGAAGGAGCTGTGCCAGAGCTTCAAGATCGAACACCACAACTCATCTCCCTACCGGCCGAAGATGAATGGCGCTGTTGAAGCGGCCAACAAGAACATCAAGAAGATTGTTCAGAAGATGGTTGTGACGTACAAAGATTGGCACGAGATGCTGCCGTTTGCCTTGCACGGTTATCGTACGACGGTGCGTACGTCGACCGGGGCAACTCCTTTCTCCTTGGTGTACGGCATGGAAGCTGTCCTGCCGTTAGAAGTGGAGATTCCCTCTTTACGAGTTTTGGTTGATGTGAAACTTGATGAGGCAGAATGGGTTACGAATCGCTTAAACCAACTCAGCCTGATGGACGAGAAGAGGTTAGCATCGATTGCATTTGGTCGCCTATACCAAAGCCGAATGAAGAAAGCTTATGATAAGAAGGTGCGTCCTCGAAGCTTTCAGACGGGTGATCTCGTCCTGAAGAAGATTCTTCCGCCACACTCCGATCACCGGGGCAAGTGGACTCCGAATTACGAAGGGCCGTATGTCGTCAGCAAGGTTTTCTCAGGAGGAGCTTTGTTGTTATCCACAATGGATGGTGAAGATTTTGCATCCCCGGTGAACGCGGACGCAGTTAAAAAATACTTTGCTTGAAAGAGACCCACTGGACAAAAAAAGAAAGAGTCCAGGCAAAAAAGGGGCATCCCGGCGAACCAAAAACAGAATAAAAGGTTCGGGCAAAAATTAGGGATATATTGAAAAAAATGTACACCCGCGAAGTCGAAAACCTACACTGGGCGGCTTCGGCAAAAAAGGGTATCCCGGTGAACTGAAAACCCGTGAAGGGCGGTTCACGCAAAAGTTAGGGATTTAAATAAGCAAATGACTGCGTTCCGCGTATGGACTTTCATTGTTTAGTGGTTCGGAAGACCTGAGGGCCGTTTATCTGAATCAATCTCTTCCAAAGCTGAAGCATCGGAGAAGTATCGAAGTCGAGTGGGTCTTAGAGGGATCAACTCATGGTGTTCGTCTACGCCTCGATTGCCAACATTTGTATATACTGATGTATATTTATGTTTTCTTTTTTGTGCGGCTTCCTCATTCCAGGAGCTGGCCTCTGTTGTAAAACATTTTTTGCCCGTTCAGGGGTTCATCATCAATAAAATGCACATTATTCAGCAATTCTACTTGTCTGTTTAGCATTTATCTGTTTTGTTTGCGAATGAAAACGCCGATGTGTTTTTGATAAAATGCGCATACATAAACTTGCGGGCCTAGGCCCATTGATTGTTGAAACAACTAATTAACTGAATATTGTCACGAGATAATAACCCTGATAGGCCCCTTTGAGGAGGGTATCTTGTCTGTTTGTTTGTGTTGTTGCAGGTATAGCACTTGCCAAAAGATGTGTCGTGCGTATCCCCGAAGCAGGATGAGCCCTCCTTCCCCAGCAGAGTTCAGTAGTCTCTCCTTCGCAGAATCTGAACGCAAGATGGTGAGCGTGGTATGTCTTCCCCGGGTAGAGGTGATTCTCTTCCCCAAGCAGACGCATCCTGAAGGAATGTCACCTCATCAGCTGAGTCGCGCGCTGAAGCTCGTGTTTTCCCCAGTAAAGTCGCCGAAGCAGGATTCTCCCCTGCACCGGGTCACAAGTGCAGGTTTTGCAGAAGGTTGTTCGTATGCCGAAGGACGCAGTAACTGATGGTGCCAGACTGAAGTCTCCAGCGGAGTTGAGGTTCTCCACCAGAGTCATGCTCTCTCCTGAAGATGGAGGGTGCCCTCTTCCCCAGTAGAGTGTTGGAATGGCTGATGTTGTATTCCCCTGCAGAGTTGTACTCTCCCCCGAAGTCAGATGATTCCTTCTTCCCCGGCGAAATTGAGTTTCCTCATCGGAGTCGCACTCTCCAGTGAAGTAGAATGATTTCTCTCCCCGGCTGAAAAGCAGAATCCTTGGAAGTTGATCCGATCATGATCGATGTTCCCCAGCAGAGCGTGGGGCAGCTAATGCTGTGTTTTCCCAGAATCGCACTCTCTCCATCAAAGCAGAATGATTTCTCCTTCTTCAGCCGAGTTTGCAGATGACCAAGAGATCCGAATCCTTGGAAGTTGATCAGATCATGATTGGTTTTTCCCCAGTGGAGTGTTGAGCAGCTGAAGTTGGTTCCCCACAGAGTGGTCATCCCCAGAAGAGTAGCCGAGACGGCCGCGCAGTTCATTCTCGCGATTGATATCAGCAGATCCAAGTTCTCATAGAGCTTCGTCCCCTGCAGCAGTCAGCTGAAGTTGTTCCCCTGTAGCAGTTCGCGGAAGATCAATTCCCCAGACAGAGCCTGATTGATATTGGCATGTTCACATTCTCCTCAGCAGGATGACTCCTCTACCTGAGCGGTTCTTTCTCCTTGACAGGAGGATTTCCCCCTTCGGCATTTATTTTGCTGACGGGATCGCATCATTGTGCATGACTGCATAGCATTTAACGTTGCATAGCATTGTGCATGACTGCACAGCATTTAGCATAAACGCATATCATTCCCACCATGTGGGGCATGGTGCAGAAGCATATGCATCATAGGCATGATCTAGATCATTATCATTCTTGCCTTACAGGTGTTCCACCAAAAGACCGGTTGCTCAGGACGATTCTTGATGTTCTCCCCAGCAAGGTCACTTTTGAGATGATTCTTAAAGACCCCGGTGTAATCCCCACAGTCGCTCGCTCAAGATGATTTTTGAGATCCCCAGCGAAGTCTTCGGTTCAAGATGATTCTCGAACTCCTCAGCAGGGCCGTTTGCTTAAGACGATTCTTAAGACCCCAGTACAGCTTCCCGAATGGTTCGCCTAGTATGATACTTGAGCTCCCCAATAGCGCCTCCAGCAAGAGTTGCCCAGGAAGATTTCTGGAATACCCAACAGAATGTTTGCGCCGGAAAGGTTATCAGTTCAGGACGATTCTTGAAGATGCCCGACGGATCTGTTTGGTCAAGATGATTCTTGAAGTCCTCAGCAGCATGATATGTCTGCTCCAACAATGATGTCTAATCTGAAGATGGATTTCGTAAGCGCCCGAAGGCGATATCAGAAGGTTCCTGTGAGTCCAGATTTCCGTGTTGAAGAATCAACGGGTGGCTGAAGACAAGGTTCCAGGGTTGTAGATACAACAGAGTGATTCGTGTGAGTCTGAAGACCAAGTCAGTTATCCTGAGGTGATGATTGATTGCGATCAAGTGAATGGTATGTCTTCTGATTGAAGTCGAAGATGTTTCTCCAGCGGTGACGCAGGGTATTTCGATCGTCCGACGGTGATGTCAGGTTTAGTTCTCCAGCAGTGACGCAGGGTGCTTCGATCGTCCGACGGTGATGTCAGCTTTGGTTCTCCAGCCAGTTGTTGAGCAGCTAGTGTTGTAGTTTTCAAAGTTTTGTTCCCCGCAGAGTACTATGTGCTCGTGCAGTTGGCAAATTTTCGGGTTTACCGGTATTCAATCGTCTCGCACCTTGATTGGATGAGAGCCGTTCGCTCCTCACCCAGTCAGGTTCAAGCCGTTTGAATAGGGGCAGCTGTTGCACCCCAAAATTTGACCAACAATTATTTATCCATCAAGTGTTTGAAAATGGATACCTTCATCAGAAAGTTCAAGAGATCCTCAGAGGAAGTGGATTGAAACCAGGGTTGTGTGCTTCATAGCTTGAGAGTTGTGGGTGCCCCTCAAATGATTCTGAGACTTTGAGAATGAATTTGATGTTTTGGGAAAGCCTATGAGATGTCTTGATAGCCTTCATGAAGCCCAGAGAAGTCATTATGCAAGAATTCAGAAGATTCAACCATGAATGATAGAATTAGGGTTTTGACTGGGTCAACCCTAGGATAACTGAAGATTTGGGAGAGATTGAGACCCAATCCAAGGGCCATGAGATCATGGAATGATGTATGGAGATGTTATAAAGATGATTCCTAGGACAACTCATCATGAGTAAGGAGTTTGAGAAGTTTCAAGTCAGGATCCCCAAGGATTGTCAGTGAAAAACCCTAATTTGATCCCTATCTTCCAGGCAGTTTTAGCCCAAGATGTGATTGATATCTCACCTTACCCACAACATGAATGTTGTAGAGCTTGTTCTAAGCTTTAATTTGAGTGGTGGAAGTCCTTGATAGGAGTTACAGAGCTCAAGTTATGGTTTTGACAAATTACAGGTCAGCAGAGGTGTGTGAATCTGGGTCCTTGAAAGTCACCCAACTTGCAGACAACTTTTTCCCTAGTAGGATGATTCCTATGACTTCTTGGTCAACATGAATGTTGAAGAGGATCTTCTTAGCTTTAATTTGAGTGGTAGAAGTCCTTGATTGGATTTGTGGAACTCAACTTATGGTTTGAACAAGACAGGGGTATTTTGGTCATTTGTCAGTTATAGGTCATTTTAGCCAATGCCTAAAACTCCTATTTCCAAGCCTCAAATGGAAAAACTCAAAACATGAAAGTTGTTCAAAATGTGATTTTAAGTCTAAAAATAAGGTCACAAATTGTTGGAAAAGCTCATAGCATGAAGTTACATGATTGGTCAAAAATGAACTAAAAATGGCATATAAGTTTGAAAAGTTGAATTTGAAAATTGATTTGGAAGATCCACAAATCCAAAATAGGTCATCCAATATATCATTTTTATTGGAAACATCATTTTGAGAACATTGGTTTAGCTAGAATTTTGATTTGAAGCTTTAAAATGGGTGATGCTTTGAAAATTTGTTACTTGAAAAAGAAGGCAACTTGGGAAATCCTAACACAAGGCAAAACCAAGGCTTATAGTTGAGCATATCTTCTCATTATCTCATGTAAAGGTATTTTGGCACCAAATGGTAAGGCATAAGGCATGGAATGTGAGATTTTCAATATGTCATCACATGAGATTTTCAAGAACTTTCCACCATATTCTAGATGAATCTAGAAGCATCTAATGATCATTATAAAAAGAAGGCCATGAAGAGAGTTCAGGGTTGGTGATAGAGAGAGATTTCAGGAGAGAGAGAGAGAGAGAGAGAAATAGCCATTGAAGCACTTTCTTCAAGTTCAAGCAATTCAAGAAATCTGCATCTACAAGCCATCTCCTTCCCAACAAGTGCAAACAGAAGCATTTCCACCATTGGAGGACCATCCTGAAGCAGTTACAAGGCTTGCAACATCCTCCACGAGCACCTACCACCATTACTTGACAGGTTGGTTTCTCTCCCTAATTCTCCTAATTTATGCAGTTTTAATTAGTTTTATAGATATAGAATTGATGCATTAGGTTAGTTGATGAAACCCTAGAAGTTACAGCACGATCCATGGAGTTCCATAACAGAGCCATGAAGCTTTAGAGATCAAGAACATGCACCCTAGGCTGCCATATTCTTAGGTTGTTAGCTTAGTGTAATCCCCTCAGCATATAGAACATTTTAGGTTAGTATGGATTCATTCCATTACCATGCATATCAGTGTGAATCAAGTGTACCCGAAACTTCCATCTTCCATAGTTCTTTGTAGAGTGAGTTTTAGAAGAATATAGCACCGTGATTGTGTAGAGGGAGAGGAGTAGAACAAGTTTGGTTCTTGCATCGTGAGGTTTGGTTGAGAGATGAGAGAGCACGATGGCCTGGAAGTTTCACGCATAGAAACCAAGATCTGAAACCCTAATATCTGTTTGGAGAAGACGAAATAATAGCCCTTGGATCATGGTCAATTGGTTGACTGGGAGACTCATCGCACGGCCGTGATTAAATATGAGAAACGGAGGGAAAAATTCAGAGAAGTGAAACGCGGTCGTTTCATTTAAACTGGTCTATGGGCTTAGTTCGCTATCCCCACCCCCCTTTTATCTGGCCCAACTGAAACCAACTGGCGCGTGTTGTTATTTCCACCCCCTCCCCCTTTTAATTGATTTAATTTCTTTTTTAATTCTTTTAATATTTTTCTGTTTTAGAAAATTCATTAAAAAATGAAAAATAACTCTTTTTTGTCCATTCTTTTTTCTATGATTAGATAATTTTGTATAGAAAAATATAAAAATAAAAATGGAATTTTATTTTTAATGTAGAATTTTTAGTGGTATTTTCTTTAATATAGTATATTTTCTTTCTTTTAGTTGATACATGATTTTGCAAGAATTGTTTTAGGACCTTCCTTTAGTCTTTTTAATCCATTCTTTTTTGTGCAATTAGATGATGAATCATAGTTCCCCATAGGATTTTTTCTAGAATTTTAGAATTAAATTTTGATTAGTTTAATTAGGATAGATGTAGGGTATCCTAATTAGGGTTTAGGTTGTGCTTAGGTGAAGAATTCACTTTCTTTGATTGAGTTTTGTCTTGATTTTTAGGTAGAGGCCTATGTAGATGTTATGAATAGACTTTGTAGACCCTTGTGAGTAATTGTTAGATTTTTCCCCCTTGGTTTAGTATTTTTAGGTATTTGCTGAAGTTGCCTGTTGATTTTGTCTCCCCTGTGGTTATCTGTTCATCTTTGGGGTCCATTGTGGGGAATTTGTTGAGGGGCTTGTGTTGTCTTGAAGACCTTGATGGAGAGCATCATGAAGAGAAGTTTGTAGATCAAGATTCAGAGACCCAGAGCTTGGCTTGTTCCCTGTCTGTGAGGTTTGAGATCCTGAAGTTTGAAGGAAGTTCATGGTACTTTCCTGAGGAAGGCACTATGAATGACTTTCATTCTTTATTCTCACCTCTTTCTTAAGTATCCAATGATGTTGGAGCCAACTTGTGAGTTTAATTCCTCCTGAGGAGGAATGTAAACTGATCACATGTTGTTGAGCCACATGGGATACAACTCCTAAGTGGCAGCCTCCTAGTACTTTCCTGAGGAAGGTCCTATGGGTCTATTCACTTAGTTCCCTTAGTTTATCTAGGATTTCTCAAGTATCCAATGACGTTGGGGCCAACTTGTGAGTTTAATTTCTCCTGAGGAGGAATGTAAACTGGTCACAGTTGTTGAGCCACATAGGATACAACTCCTAAGTGGAAGCCTCCTAGTACTTTCCTGAGGAAGGTCCTATGAGTCTGTTCACTTAGTTCCACTAGTTCAGATAGGATTTCCTAAATATCCAGTGATGTTGGAGCCTGATTGTGAGTTTAATTTCTCCTGAGGAGGAATATAAACTGATCACAGTGGTTGAGCCACATAGGGTATGACTCCTGAGTATACACCTCCTAGTGCTTTCCTGAGGAAGACACTATGAGTCTGCTTGCTTAGCTCCCTTTCTTTGGTAAGCTTGTTCTGAAGCTTGAAGACTGGGATTGCTGTCTTTTAGTTAGGTTTTGCTTTAGGGCTTTGCTTAGATTTGGTCAGGATTCTGTGTTAGGGTTAGGATTAGAGAGTAGATGAGTCTTTCTTTCTCCAGTGTGTTTTGTTTGCCTGTTGGCACTTCCCTTCCCTTATCTGTTATGGCTTGATAGCATATTGCTTATTTTCAGTATGATTACTGTTATTTCATGACTGGCTTGAGGTTGAGATGAGCTTGTGGAGGCTGAAACCCCACACACATTTCCTCCCTCACTTGCATTGCATGCATTTTACTGTTAAAGTTGATGCTTTTTTGGTGTATCCTTGATATGATCCCTTAGGACTCTCATTTCCTTTGATAAGGATTTGATGATAGACTTTTAGGTTGAAACCTATGCATGACAACATCTAGGAGTTCCCTGTTTAAATCTCAACCATAGGATGAATCCATGGCATGATAACAGTAGGACTTGATAGTCTCCCTCCTAGTTGGGCCTGTTCTCTTCTCATCTCGAAGCAGTTTAAGATACAGTAATCATGAATGATTTCTTTCGTACGTTACGAGCCTTAAGCTATCTGAGAAAGGATTGTGGGAGAGATTCTTTTCCACAGTCTGGATGTTTAGTATGGTACCCTTTGGGTGACATGCGACGCATTCACTCTCAGGTCATAGTCTCTAGTGCGGTTGAAATCGCAAACACAATAAAAAACACTTCTTTTAGGAGATAACCCGTAGTTTCCCGAACTACGTTTGCTCTGATCTTTCATACCAGATGAAAGTACGTAGGCATAGGATGCGATGTCCTAGCGAGCAACCTTCCCAATCTTCCCCCGTAGTTAGGCCGAACTACGTTGACTCTGATTTCTCATTCTCTGATGAGAATACGTAGGCATAAAGTGCGACGCTTTGCCGAGTCATCTTTCTTTTCTTTTTCAGCCAGCCTTGATAGGTAGATAGATTATAACCAACCCGTCCAAGTAAACAAACAAGCGAGGATCCCGTCGAGTACGACGGACGTGAGGGGTGCTAATACCTTCCCCTTGCGTAACCGACTCCCGAACCCAGACAATGGTTGCGATGACCTTGTCTTACCCTTTTTTCGTCAGGTTTTTCCGATCGTTTCCTTTCCCGCTCTGAGGGATAAATAACGAAAGGTGGCGACTCTTCTGTTTTGCCGGCACCTTATTTTCGCGCAAGCGACAACCTTGAAATAAGTATCTTAGCTAGTATTTTGTATAAGCACCTTACTAAGAAAATGGGCCTATATTCATTCAGACCTTGATGGTTCTTGTTTTTAGGGATTAGAGATAAAAAAAAACAGATGATATGATAGCCTTAGGCATTTTGGCATTAATATGGAATTCATGCATTCCTAATATCCATATGGCCATGGGCTTTTGTTTCCATAACTACTCCAAATTGCATTCCTAATATATTACATTGAAAATGGCTCTTCCAACTTAGTCTTATATTTTATAGAAAGACATCTAAGTTCAATTTCTTCAAATAATGGTCTATGAAAAATCTGATTTTTGGAAACTTTCTTAAAAATATCTTTTCGCTTATTCTTTTACTTCTTCCACTTGGTCCATTATTCCCCTACTTGTGTTGATAGATCCTATGAAGTTATTCATATTCCTTTCCCTCACAAAATTGTGAAAATATCTAGTGTTCAAGTCACCCTCTCTGACCCACTGCATCCTAGACTTCTTCCTTATCAGGATCTTTATGTTGGAGATTCTCCCACATATTAAGCGTTTCCAACCATGTCTTTTATACTAAGTCAATGATCACGTCTTTAACTCATCCTCCAAACCCCACATCCATTCCATTCACTTCCTTCATAACATCATCTAATTTCAAATATAACCACCCAAAAACCTCCTTGTTCCATCTCCTTAAACTATTTTTCAAGAACTTCATTTTTTATTTGATAACATAAGCTTTCTTACCTTATATTTTTGATAACTTCCATTCTTTCTCTACGAGCTTTACAAAATCAGGATTCTTTAGCCAACTGTTTTATGCCCTAAAAGGTTTTGGACCCCAATCTGAATTATTAACCTTGAGCCAGTTGGGATAGTGCTCTGAGATATCCCCTAATCCTATGAGTTGCCCCACCACACTCCACCTAGCTACTAAGCTTTCTAACAGTATGAACTTATCAATTTTAATCACGGAATTTTCATCCCCACTAAACCAATTAAAGTTACTCCTTATGCATGAAATGTCTACAAATTCGATTTATTCAATAAACTCTTTGAACTCATGCATAACATTCCTCCTGCAAGTCTTAGAGACATTTTTTCTCTCCTTCCTACCATTAGTTGAAGAAGTCACCTTCTATGCACTACTCCCATCCTCCATATTTTCTTTTTGAACTTACCCGATCCTTCATTTTTTATTATGTTATAAGAGGAATATACATTCACTATAAAGTAATTGTGACCCTTCCAATTAACACTGATTCCTAAAAAGCACCCCCTACAACTATAATTAGCTTCTAGAAATCCCACCCTCAATAAGATTTACATCTCACCAGACAATTCAAAGGCACCAATCTCACATAATTCCACATCATTATTTCCCCAAAGACCACCTATCAATAATTTATCAACATGGTTTAATATAGTTTCCTGAATTAGACAAATGTCTACCTTACCTCATTGGATGATTTGATTGATTTTTATATAGGCCCCGTTTCCTCCTCCTTTCATGTTGAATGAAATAATATTCATTGACTGTTAGTTCATAAATTAGACACCTCTTATGGATTAAGATATTTAAATAAAATATTAAAGTCTTTTAATTTAGAGGTAAAGAGCCTATCGAAAGGCATGAGATCTTCAAAAGAGGAAGTTAAGATGTTTTGGAGACTTAGAGAAAATTATGAACTTTGGAGAGATATATTGGCCTTCGACCGAGATACTACTTGGAGATCGATTAAGTATTTGAAATTCAAATAATGGAGGGAGTAGTTTTATTTCCTGATGACTAAGAAGGACAAGTGGCACCCGTTGGGTAAAGGACTTCATGCGCAGTGACATGTGTCGGAAGATGATGACTTTAGGTGGTCATTGTTAGTTATTTTTTACTATTATAAATAGGAGTTTTCAGAGATAGAATTAGTGTGTTGTAATTTACTATTTGTACAAGTCACTCCTAAGTTTACTCAAAGTATCCGAGTGTAGAGAAAAGAGTATCAAGGAGAATGTATGTGATGTAAACACACCATCTTTACTTTTCAATGAAGTTTATTTTATTTGCTTAACTTTACAAAGTTTTATTTACTTTTGTTGCAACCTTCCTCTCCTCTATGCACTTTACTTTATTTTCATTCTCAATCCTTCTCTAAGACTTTTATCTCTTCCTTTCTAAAACTTTATCTTCCCTTTCTCTCTTAGTCGAATAGGTACTTCTTAAAACCTTTCACCGCAATACTGTCGAAGTGTGAAACTTAGATACATTTTCAAAATAAAGAACCTTTAGAACATGTCCTAGGATCAATCTGATCGATCCTGTGAGTCACCAAAGGTAGATTTGGAAGATCATCGGTTTTTTTTTTCATTTTTCTAAACAGGGCCTCAACGGCGGAGCCAGATTGTTCAAGGCCACCCCCTATTTTAAGGATTCCGAACTTTACCTAAATTGGTTGATGAAGGTGGAGAAGGTGAAAGCCAACGACTGGAAAGAAACTTGTATTTATGATTTGATAATGATGTCAAAGGCCGGCCCAAATTACTGCCCCCTTATGTTTGCTTCCTCTTTGTATTTTTGGGACAACACCCATTATACTTTCCATCTTCCATGTGGGATGATGACACCAACGCTCTTTGATGTAGTCGCTATCATAGGGCTAAAACCTCATGGACTGGTTTACGACCCTGAGATCGACTGTCAAGATACCATAGGATTCTTGAGTACAAAGCACACCTATACCCATTTTATCAACCATTATCGTGATAAGAATACTACCACTGTCGAGGCTGAAGAACATATAGCCTTCTTGGCCATGTGGCTGTCTCGTTGTGTCTTTTGCACTAAATCTTTGCAGGTGGCGTGGAAGTACCTTACTTTGGCCAATCAGCTGCATCTGAAGAGAGGCATTTGCTTAAGCGAGATGATCCTGGCCAGTCTTTATGAAGCTTTAAGCGAAGGTGCTGGCAAGCTGAAGGTCAAGGAAAGTCGTGGGAACCTTCTGTTATCAATCAAATCATTCAACATGAAAGGAGGAGGAAACGGGGCCTATATAAATCCTCCACAATTGTGATGTTTTACACTTCCTCATTAATTTTTACATTGAATGTTTCGTTCAATAACATTTTAACTCTTTATCTTAATCTTGAACCTCACCACAACCATACGTACTTGTTTGCTTGTATTGTTATCTGAACAAATACACATGCCCACTGTAAATTATCTAAATTCAAGGAAGTTTGAAGACCATGTATGGCATGGTATGCCATAACACCTTAGCCAAGTTACCCTTTCACTATCTATGCCTTGGGCACTCAATGTCCTTATTTATGAAAATCATTGACTCAACCATTCCTTTGCTTCCTTTACTAATGCTTGTAGCTCACCTATTTCTCCCCCATCAGACATAGCTTTGCACCTAAAGAGGTTGCCTTTATTGAAAAACATCTTTCTAAATGAAATATGTCTTATATATTGTAAGGCATTCATTGGTGTTTGACCTTCTCCACGTAGGCCTTTTTTAATATTTGAAGTCCCTCTTCTAGAATTTTGAACTCTAGATGAGAAAACTATGATCTGGTTGTTTTAGGGGTTTTGAATAATTTGCTCCCTTTGTTGGTGTCTTCCCCCACTACCTTCGCATATGTTCTTCTTCCTTGTCTTTTTCTTCATCTACCTTCTTCTTTCATCCATGTTGGTGGTTTGATCTATACCTTTTTACTGCCTCGTCGTTGCACTATGTCGTTTCCTTTTTCTCTTCTGCATGTGTCTATATATTTCTCCTTTGAAATCTTGGAACATTTGCACGCATTTTTCTATTATCTAGGAATATATTGTCCAACCTAATGGATAAACTTCTTTCACCTTCCTCGTATTCGAATATAGATAACCCATGTCTCTTCCTATATTTGTCCTTCTTTGGTGGTAATAACACTTTGTCTATCCCTTAGTGTTTCGTGAAGATATGGTAGATGTCTTTCCCCATATAATTTCCTAGTATCTCGGTAAAGAAGATGGTAGTGCATGCCTTTTCACATCCCTCCAAATCCCTAGCTTGGTTGTGTCCACCATAACTTCTTATGTGTATTGTTTGATGTAATGTTGTCTCTCTTCCCATCTCTCTATTGTGTGGATCCCACTTATGGTTTTCACTTCTTCTAGGTCGTTCTCTTGTTGTTACAATTTACCACTCCATTGTTATGGTTGCTCGATCAATGTGTCTAGATGTTTTTAGTTGGTTAGGGTTGATGATTGAATGAGTTTGTTTAGGATTTGGCAATATTGGTTAGAGAGAGGTTGAAACCTCTCTCTCTCTCTCTCTCTATCTCTCTCTCTCTCTCTCTCTCTCTCTCTCTCTCTCTCTCTCTCTCTCTCTCTCTCTCTCTCTCTCTCTCTCTCTCTCTCTCTCTCTCTCTCTCTCTCTCTCTCTCTCTCTCTCTCTCTAACATTGCATTATGTATATAATTTTGATGCTGCATTTTTTCAAAGAATGTTATGTATGGCTAAAACTTTTGAGAACTAATAAAATTTAAAAAACGTAAACAAAGACTACAAAATGATAAACATGTATAAAATGTAAGTAAAATGAGTTATTTTATTGATATAATGTTATTTGAATATAGAAATTTTATTTACTAGATGTGTACATAAGTTTCAATTTTAAGTGTAAAAAAAAATAAACGACTTAATAATAATTAGGCATAACTAGTCACCAAGTCCCTTAACTTAATTTAATGTTTCGCTTCAGTCCTTTAACTAAAAAGCATTACACTTTAGTCCCATAAAAACACTTCTATTAGCCGATTTGGTCATTTCCATCAATTTTTGTCAAAAACCGTTAAGTTCTGCTGATGTGGCTTTACAACAAGGCTCAAGGGACATTGCTGACTCAACATATGTATTAAAAATTGATAGATTATTTCAACTAGAGGGCGGACGGAGGTTAAAAACCCCCACAAATGATTAATATTTGTGTAAAAATATATAACAACTCTTTTGAGGAGAAACACATTTTATGGCTAAATAATGATTCTACAAAATTAATTAAACATTATCAATTTTAATAACTTGAGATAGAATAACTTAGAGATTACACAACAAAATCAATTTTTTTCATAAAAATACAACAAATACACATTTAATGTTTTCACTATGAGAGCAATCAAAAATCTTAAATTTATCAAAAGTACCTTCATGTCTAATTAAGTAGCACCAATCTTCATGGTAAACGCTTTTCACTATTCTTAATAATTTACTGTAAAAAAAAAACATAAATCACGTGGTAAAGATTCAAAACATACATTGACAGTCTAGTTCCAAAATATACATTGACAATCTAGTATTAACAATACATTACCATTGCAGTATTTGCAGAAAATTAAAATGAATCAAAATTTCATAAGTGAAATAATAGACGATGTATAAATATTTACAAAGACAATTGCATATCAAATCATATTTCTCTGATATCATAGTACTGCAGCAAAATATATTATTTGCTAAAAATTCCAAAAAAAACACATGTATATTGGTTCAAGATCACAAGTTCCATAAATATCAAGATATGTACTTCTTCGGACCTATCAACATAGAAGCATTAAAGGCATTATTAACATTTGCAGACAAAAAATGATACCATCTGTTGTACCCCAAAATTTGACCGACCTCTCTGGCTTATGTTTTATTCCATTGCATCAGCACATACGTAAGCATTGCATTGCATAGCATTTTGCATTTCACAGGGGATCAAGAAATGTGTGTCTAACAAAAAATTACCAATGGTTTTTAACCTGATCAAGGAGGTTATATTCAAGTCACCAAGTGGTTACCCTTATCAGAGACAAGTCAAGGTCCTTGAAGACAAACAGATAAGCATATGTGATTGTCAGGGGCAGAAAAATAAAAAAAATATATGTTGCTTCCATCATAAGATTGAGCCGAATTGGATAGGTTTTGGTTGGGGTTCATTAAGTAGGAATGAGTGAAGTGTATGTCGAAGTCCAGGTTTGACTTAATTCATCAGCAAGAAAAGGATCTACCTTGTTATCAAGGTAATGGTGCATTGATTTAAATGGAGTGTTCCATGAAGGCTTCAACTCATCATGTTTTCAAATGGCAAACATCAAGAATGATTTGACAATTGACTCATGATTAAGTTTGTTCTGTGACTGACTTTAATGCTCAAGGACTAATTCAAAGTATCACCCAAATCGGGAAGAGAGAAATGGAGTGGTGTATGTCAATGCCAAAGATAGAACTCCATGCTCACCTCAATGGATCCATTAGAGACTCCACCCTTCTAGAACTTGCTAAAGCTTTGGGTCACAAGGGTCTCATAGATTTCTCTCAAGTAGAGCATGTTATCCTCAAAAATGATCGTTCATTATCTGAGATATTCAAGCTGTTTGACGTAATCCACATTCTTACAACTGACCATGCCACCGTTACAAGAATTACCAAAGAAGTTGTTGAAGATTTTGCGTCAGAAAATGTTGTGTATGTGGAGTTGAGAACTACTCCAAAGAAAAATGAGGCCAAAGGAATGAGCAAACGCTCTTATATTGAAGCTGTTCTGGAAGGTCTAAGAGCTGTGAGTTCAGTTGATGTGTGTTTTATTCCTCACAACGAGGAGTTACAAATTCACTCAAACCCTATACACTCAGTCTTAGCTACAAATGATAAAATTAATGAAAATACTAGGAAACAAATCTTTGTTAGACTTCTCTTAAGCATTGACCGTAGGGAAACTTCAGAAGCAGCAATGGAAACTGTCATGCTTGCCCTGGAAATGAGGCATTTTGGGGTGGTTGGAATTGACCTCTCTGGGAATCCAGCTGTAGGTGAATGGGTTACATATTTTCCAGCATTAAAATTTGCTCGAGAGCAAGGTCTTTACGTAACTCTTCACTGTGGAGAGGTACCTAATTCGAGAGAGATACATGATATGCTTGACTTTCTTCCTGGGAGGATTGGACATGCATGTTTCTTTGAGGAGGAACACTGGAGAAAGCTGAAGTCCTCTAAAATTCCGGTTGAACTTTGCTTGACGTCGAACATCAGGACACTGTCCGTTCCATCAATAGATGCTCATCATTTTGTGGACTTGTATAAAGCAAAACATCCTGTAGTTCTGTGTACTGATGACTCGGGTGTGTTCTCTACCAGTCTCTCCAATGAATACAAAATAGCCGCTTCTTCATTCGGCCTTGGAAGGAAGGAGATGTTTGAGCTATCAAAGAATGCTGTTGAGTTTATATTTGCAGATAATACGGTGAAGGAGGATTTAAGAAACTTTTTTAGTATATCAGCAAAGTCAAGACTGGAAAAGTCATCCAAGTCATCATTGTTTCTTCCACTTCCGAAATCTGCATGCATACGCTGTGGGACAAATCCTGCAGATCTGGATGGAGATATTGTCAACACTTCAGTCTTCAGTGATTGCTCTGCTGATAGTGATGAGCCAGCAGACTCACGCAATCGTAGTCCTCTGGCAACTGACTCCGAAACTGGGACTAGAACTGCTGCTGGCAGTCCTTCCAGCTTGATGCTCAAGGGTCAACCGGCTGCTGTTGCCCAACTGAATTCGAGAGAAGCGAAAATATCCTGAACAAACATTAGTCGGAAATAATGAGCCTGCAAAAAGGCAACACAGGTGGAACACTGATACTATTAAAGGGTCAGATCTGCAAGGCACTACTCCCAGACCCGTCATAACACCCAAGAAGAGAAAAATCCCAGAAATACTTTCTGGCAAAGCATTCATAGATCAAACTGTTAAAATGACTGCTCAATACCAACAGGGTCACCATTCAAATTCAGTGTGTTTGGATTTTAAAGCATGTGAAACTAATAAGGAACTTGACCCTACAGCTTCATCTCTTTTATCCCTGTCAGCTTCCTGCGTTTCGGACACTGCCAATACGATAATTCCGGGATCTTCAAGATCTACATACAGGTCTGCGTTGGCTGATGTCCTCCAGACACAGAATGTGAAGAATCTTTGTTCAGTTTTAGTTGTTCTCTCTGGAGAAGCTACAAAGAAAAATGCAGAAATGAAAGGAAAAAGATAGAGAAAAAACATGTTCTGAATCAACTGATATTATTGGTTTTTCAGAAATCTCAAAAGAAGAATTTGCTGCAGGTTCTGATATGGATCAAAATAATCTTACTAGTGGCAGGAATTCAGTTGTTGAAACAGATGAAGTCAATCATAGTGATGATTCTTCTAACATCCAAGATAAAGAACTCTCCAGTGAGAATGATACTTTGAGAACACAACATCTCTCGGATGATGATTGTGATGAAGAAAATTCCAATACAAACGACGAGACAGGTCAGCAGTCTACGGTTGAACAAACAATGCTTTCTCATCAAAGACTGAGATACAGGAAAGAATTTCCATAGGATGATATGCATATCAAGTGGTCTGGCAGGCGCCAGTATGCCACTGTTTCTGACAATGGTGGGATGGTTGGTAAAACTGAATCAAGACATTATGGAGAGAGTCAGTTGACTTCATCGAGGGTAGTTAATGGATTGAATAGGCAATCCAGGATAAATGTTCCTGCAAAGTCCAATGGTCGAAATGTTAGTCTGAAGTATGGCGATAAATTTTACAATTCCAAGAACCGGATGAATGACAGATGTGATATTCATTCTTGCAGCTGTAGTCCAAATAGTGAATATAAGATGAGAGTTGACCAACATTCTCCTGTGACAAGAGTTAGTCGGGAGTCAAAACCTGCCAATCAATATGAATCTGCTAAGCACTTTTATCGGGGTAGTAAGTATAATCAAGTAGACTATATGCATAAGAATAATGGAAGAAACAAAAGCAAAATCATTTTGGGGAATTATTCCAGCAGGGATTTGTTTCAATTAAAAAAGGTTTGGGAGCCTACGGAGTCTCTGAAGAAATTTCACCATAGTAATTCAGACCCTGGTGTTATTTTGAGGTCCACTGGAGTTCAAGAAGCTCAGTCTGATATTATCAAGTCATCTATTGGGGAAATTGTTGATTCCGGTGAAAATGATTATAATGACTGTAGTTCAAAGCATTTAAGTAGAACGGATGCATGCTGTCAAAATAATTTTCAGGTTGAAGGTTCTTGTAGCTCTAAGGAAATTGTTTCCGAGGAATCTGGAATATGTGCAACTGGAGGCTCTGTCTTGAACAATTCTTCTGATCCTACCCAAAGTAGCACTTTTAGTTCTGACAGCTGCTCATCATGTCTAAGTGAGGGTGACAATAATTATGTCATCAAACCGTGTAAATCAAGAATCCTCAACCACATCAGATTCTAAAGATGTTAGCCAACGATCTGAAGTTAGAGATAATGCATCTTGGCTAGTCGGCTGGTCTTTGTATCAGAATTGTCATTTGAGGTAATTCCCTGCAAAATATGACAAGCATGTCAAGTTTAGTGGATATTTGAAAGTAAAAAGGCCAAAGTCAGGTTGCATTTGAAGTCAACAAAGTTGCCCCATCAGCATAAGTCAAAGCAGTAAAAAATCACAAATGAAGCAGCAAAAATTCAGGGTAAAAAATATATCAGATGTTTTCAATTTAAATGAACAAATTCAGGGACATGAAAATAAGACAGCAGAGACACATTCACGAAAATGGCAAATACAGAGCAGCAGTAGGCAATTACAACACCACAGTCTTAGCACAAAAATGGTAATAGGACAGATTAGTAGCAGACCAAACCTAAAACCTAAGGTGCAGAGGATTTCAGAGCCTCAAGAGTTGGTCTGCTAAACCTAATTGACTTCACTATAAAGGCTTAATGTTTGGAGAGGAGAAAAATTCTGAAAAAACAGTTGCCTTCTCTCACAACTCACCTTCATCATAAAGAACTGAAAAAAAGAGAGATTGAAGAAGGAGCTTATCTGCTTTCAGCATTGACAATCTGGTGGTATCGGTTCAACAAGAAGCTTTGCATCATCCAAGCTCCTCATCACTAGCGCGAGAACCTGCCGGATTCGCTCCAGCTCTGTAAGTATTCCATTGTCTTTTCTGTCTTCATAATCTTAAACTATTGTCACTTTGTTTTCTGATGGCAAGCCTTCGAGAGAGAGAGGCAGTGGGTTGTTATGGATAAAAGGGACACTAACCCTAGCCGCAGACATACCAACAACTCTTCACAGCCACCGTCCACACGAACCAGTCTCCTTCACCCTTTCATCTTCTTCTTCCTCAATAACCTCTCATTATCAGCTTCATCACCTTCAGAAATTCATACTTCATCTTCTTCGTTTACCTCCAAACATTCATCATCTCCAAATCTTCTTCACCATTACAAACTTCTATTTCAACGATTTCTGATAACATTCAAACAAACCAACTTCATTACACAGTGAATCAAACCCATTCACTTCCTCACTTCCGTTTTGCGATGCCACCGTAAATCTCCGCCGCTAATCATTCAACCCAATCTTCACCTTCTAAAGAACTTGAAACCAAAATCACTCACAACTTCTCTTCACCGAAAAACTGCCGGTAATCACCCAGCAAAATCCCAATCTGAACCAAACTCAAACTAAAAGTTAGGAATTATAGAAGAAGAGAAGTGATTCAAAACACCCCAAACCAACACACGGAACCAGAATCGAGATGAAGAGTTGGGATAGAAGAACTACAAACTTGGTTTTAGCCGAAATAAGCAAAAAATGTTGGAACGGGTACCAGTTGAGGGTTTTCATCGTGAAAAGGTTGAGATGATGCTTATACTTTGTTTTCTTCCATCGATTGTATTTTGTTGTCTTAGAGGAAACGTTGAAATCATCGTGGATATCGAAGATACATATCAATCGGTATTACGGCCATTTTTTTCCACTGTGAACAGAACACGTCCTATCCCTGATTTGGTTGCTGGTTTTGTCTTTTTTGTATAGGTTGGTTGTTGGTTTCATTTTCTTCTGTGTGGGTTGCTAGTTTTGTTTCTTCCGCTTTCCTACCTTACACCCTTATGTTTGGGTTTGCTTGGCTACGGTATATGGGCGTAGTAAAGCCCATAGACACCATTTTTCATAACTCACGCGTGCCTATTAGATGGCACCCCTCCCCTAATTCCATTTTCTTCTTTATAATATATTTTGTAAACTAATCTTTATATTTTTGTAAATATTTTGTTAACAGGCTGTTATTATATTTTTATATTATATAGTTGAATCCTTTTCCCCATTTGTTATTGGGCCTTTTTTCCCATTTTCATCTTTTGGATCGATGACGAGACCTCTATTGCTTTTCTGTCAAATTATTGATGAGAAACGATAGATCCGAGACCACCTCTTTTCCCTCTTCATTTCTTGTCCCGACTCGATTCAAAAACATTGTCAAATCATCTTCAAAATCTAACTATCTTTGTATTGAATTAAAAAAAGAGGATTGGGTGTAGACCTCTTCCTCTCCGAGTGTCGAGATGCTCACTGTAGTGTGGGTGGTTTAGACACTCGTCTTTCAATACGAAGACATTTTTCTCTTTTCAAACCATTTTTCTCTTAAAACCTTGGCCCCGCGCCGAGTGCATTTTCAAAATCTCTTTCAAAAATAAATTGATTTCTCTTTGTATCGAATTAAAGAGAGAAGATTGGGTGTAGACCTCTTCTTCTCCGAGTGATGGGATGCCCACTGTAGTGAGGGTGGTCTCGACACTCGTCTTTCGATACGAAGACACACCTTTATCCACCATCTCACTTTCACAATTTCATCCCGCAACCCTTGTCACCTAAAAACCTCGGTCCCGCACCGAGTGCATTTCAAATTATTTTTACAACAAAAACTTGAATGGTCGTGGAGTGGTTAGGCGTAGGCCTTCTCCTATCCCGAGTGCTGACGTTTACCGTAGGGTTCTCTGTCGCAAAACACTTACCATTCAAAACCAAAAAAATCTTTAATAAGAGAACGAAGTTCTCTTTGCATTGAATTAAAGAGAGAGGATTGGGTGTAGACCTCTTCTTCTCCGAGTGTTGGGATGCCCACTGTAGTGAGGGTGGTTTCGACGCTCGTCTTTCAATACGAAGACGCCTCGTTCGCCACACCTTTTTATAACAAAAACTTTGAGACAATGAATTGGGTACTACCCGTAGGGGTTACTATCCGAGGACCTATCTCGCCCCAAAAACAATCTCACCAATCAAACATGACACCTTGCCTCGTATGGCAAAGACCAGTCTCCAAAAGGGCATGCTACGTCCGTTCTACCGCAAACAGGTAATGCCTAAGTCTCCAACGAGCGAGCAGCAATACACCTAACTGCTAGAATGCGCACGATAGCAGCGTCTACCAAGACTTCCCCGCACACCGTAGGCCGAACTACGGCTGCTCTGATTCTTTACTTCTTTTAAGTAAAGATACGTAGGCACAAGGGCCACAATCCTTGCCGAGCACATCCCCCATATCTGTAGTTCCCCGAACTACGTCGACTCTGATTTTCTCACATTTATTGAGAATACGTAGGCCTAGGACCGCGAAGTCCTATCGAGTCTGTTCTTTCTCTTTTCTTCCCCGTTCTCTCTTTCCTCCTAACTTTCTTGTTTCTAACCCTTTCCCTTTACCCCTTTGAAACACACTTCTTATAGCATAATATCTAAGCAAATAAATTCACACATCGACAAACAAAAGGTTCCCATCGAGTACGATGGATGCGAGGGGTGCTAATACCTTCCCCTTGCATAACCGGCTTCCGAACCTGTTCTTGGTTGCGAGACCATCTTATCCATTTCTTTCTTAAGGTTTTCTCGATATTTTCCTTTCCCCTCATGGGATAAATAAAGTTCGGTGGCGACTCTTCTGTCTATCTTTTTCGCCTCCCCGTCGTTGCACGATGCATTTTTCGAGTAGCGCCAGCTGGCGACTTTGCTGGGGATGCCCTAGCAAGCCAAGCCTATTTTGTTTATCGTGTTTGTGTCTTTAATTGTTTTATTTATTTATGCTTTATTCTCTAACTGTTGGGTTTATTTGATTTGGTTTGTAAGGATGAAGCTTTCGAGCATACACACTAAGTTAGGAGGTGGATTCTTTCTGATTTGCGAGACTTAGGACTCGTTGAGTTGGATTGAATCTCACTGCTCAGATGAGACTCCATTGGAATAATTATGTCTTACGTGTAGTCGTAATGGCGTTCTTATCTTCAACTTGAGAGTCCGCGATTCTGAGGACCTTTTGTAGAACCTTATTCCGAAGGTTGCTAAAACATAACTCTGTGTTCATCCTTTTGAAGGGATTACCATCTTACGAGTAGTCGTTATGATGGGAAACTTTTGAGGGTTAGTGCATAGGACTTTGTTTGAAAAGCCTTTGGAATACCCTTTTATACACCAGTAGATTGCCCACCCATTGGGGAAGATACCTTTTTGATGTTGTCTTGCAGGATTTGTGACTTTGATCTTGATGTGTGAATATTGTCATATGCACTCATAAAACATTGCATTGCATATCATTTTGCATACCAAGAGACTTAAGAAGCTATGATTATCTCAGGTATTGGTGAACTCAATGGCTGATCTAAGAAAGAGAAGCACAAATTCCATAAAGTTTAGGGAACCGAAGTTGGAATCAATTCAAGACCTTCTGATTGACGTGCCGAAAGTTATCAAGATCAACTTTCAAGGGAAACATGGGAAATTGCTTGATCTTCTCCACTCTAGAGTTGATACTTGGGCCTTGTATGCTATAGCTCAATTTTATGATGCGCCTCTCCGGTGCTTCACTTTTCAAGACTACCAGTTGGCTCCCACCTTGGAAGAATATTCTAACATTTTGAACATTAAGATTAAGGATCAACCTGTCTATACTGGTTTGGAAGAAGAACCAAAGCCTGCTGTCATTGTTCTCGCTCTTCATATGACCAAAGAAGAAGTCAAGAAGGGTCTAACCAGTAAAGGGGGTGTTTAGGGTTTTCCATTGAAGTTTCTGCTAGAAAAGGCCGCTCAGTACAAGGTTGATGAAGATTGGGAAAAGTTCGGTATAAGTGTTGCTCTAATGATTTATGGGATTGTCCTCTTTCCAAATGTGGACAATTTCATAGACATCACCGTCATCGTTCTCTTCATGCAGAAGAATCCCATCCCTACACTCCTTGCCGATGTCTATCACTCTATTCATTGGAGGAGTGAAAAGAAGGCGGGAATGATCCAATGCTGCTCTCACCTACTATACAAGTGGTATGCTTCTCATTTGCCCAAGAAAGGGCAGTTCATGGAAAACAAGAAGGAATTGAAATGGTCTCAACGCATCATGTCTCTGGAAGCTAGTGATATTGCTTGGTACTCTCATGAGTACTATGATGTGGAAATCATCTTTAGTTGTGGAGAATTCAGTAATGTACCTTTGATCGGTAGGGCCGGTTGTATTAACTATAACCCAGTCATGGCATTACGTCAGTTGGGCTATGCTATGGAGGGTGAGCCCGAAGCAGAGAAGGTTCAGAGTTTCTTTTTGCTAGCCACATCAGAAGACCATGCATTTGTCAGGAAGATTGCTAAGGCTTGGGGCAAGATTCATACAAAGGGGAGGAAGGAGTTAAAAGCGAAGAATTATGTGGCAAAGGAGCCATACAATCGGTGGTTACTAGATAGAGTAGCTGAAAGGTCGTTGCCATTTCCCTTAGAGCCCTCTATGCGAGAAGCACCTCCTGCTCCCACTCATGTATCCATAGAAGAATATGAAAAACTGAAGCTAATAATGGAGAGATTGACTAAGGAGAATCAGGACCTTCAGAATGAAGTCCACCAAGCAAATGTGGAGAGCGGTCAGTACAAAAGAAAGGTGGAGTTTGAACAGGATCAAGCGGTTGAGAGTAGCAAGAAGCTAAAATTAGAAACGGATCTGAGAGTCAGGTACCAACAGGGTTACGAAGGGGCTGATGCATCATTAGCAACTCTCCGACAATGCTTAAAGGACACCAAAGCTTCTTGTGATAGGGCATGGCACTTCTTTGAGATAGCCTCTGCCGAAAAGAAGGAAATACGAGAGAATCTCGAGGCTAATATTGGGGATCTTGAAGAACGACTGAGAAATGCCTTGACCTTAGTGGAAAATGAACGAAGACTCAAAGAGAAGGCATTGAAAGATTCATATTTCACATCTGACCTGTGGAATAACAAATGTCAAGAATTGGAAACTGCCCAAGAAACAACCCTTCTGTGGAGGAATCGTTCTGAGGCTTTGCAAAGAGATAGTGCGCAGTGGCTCGAGAAAGAGGCTCAGCTCAATGAGTTGTTGGACACCCATGTGGATTCTATTTGTTATTACCAGTCGACTCTAGATACGTGTCGTGCTAGGTACAACAATTTGGTGGAGCATTGCAACCTCATGATCCGTGATATCCCATGGAGGTTGGAAAGCGCCATTCAAGACTTGGAAGGAAATGATATCCCCCCTTCTGTTCACCACTTTATCCAGCTCTGCGACCAAATGGTTAGGAGGTTCATGTCCGAGACGAAGAAGCTTGAAGAGCGTCTCCAAAAGGAGAAATTCTAGTTTTTAGTACTCTTTATTTTCAGTCATTTAGTGTTTTCCTTGTAATGAGAATTGTTATTCGGCATAGTCAGCAAATGCTTGTATTGAATCTTCCCGAATTAATGAGAATTTGCTTTTGGTCTAATTATGTTTTCTTTATTATTTGATCATTCGCAATTCTATAATACCGGCTATAATCATAGGTTTTGAAAGTCTCTTGAGCATTTGCATGAACTTGCGCATCATTTTGCATTCCCTGAAACCCGACCTCACACCGCTTGCCATTTCAGAGAGAAAGAGAGGGAAAGAGAAAGAGCAAGCTGACTTCTCAACACTCCTACAACACGCGGGGAAATCAGCAGAGAATTATGGATCAGGTTCAAGCCGAGCTTTTGGAGTTTCGTGAGAAGATGGCGCAATTCATGGAGATGATGCAGGGGGTGGCCAATGGACAGGACCAGTTAAGGACATTGGTTCAACCTTTAATAGCTCAAGTGGATGGAAGTGGCGTTTTGCATGGAGGGGTTGCTGTTATTCCCCCTCCTGTTAATGGTGGAACCTCGCAAGTCAATGGTGGCCCAACTGTAGTCAACCTTCTGGGCGGAAGAGAACAAACTGGAATCCCCATCCCAGTTGTGGCAGGCGTCATACCTACTAGCGTGAATCCTCAATGGGACCAAGATGAACAGGATGATATCTTCTCCATGAGAGACCTTGGGGGAGGGTTACGATCCGACACTAATAGAAGGTTTGATGAAATAGAAGAAAAGATGAAGAGCATTCTGGAAAACCAGAACACTATGGGACTTGACATGTCCAATCTGGGATTGATTCCGGGACTTAGGATTCCTCCAAAGTTCAAAGTACCAGATTTCGATAAATACAAAGGAACGACATGTCCAAAGGTGCATATCCGCTCCTATTTCCGAAGGATGTCGGCATACTCTGATGATGAGAAGTTGCTTATGCACTTCTTCCAAGATAGTCTGTCAGGGCCTTCTCTAGAGTGGTACATGGGTTTGGAACCTGTCAATATTCGGAGCTGGAAGAATTTAGCAGAGGCCTTTGTCCAGCATTACCAGTACAATAGTGACTTGGCACCAAATCGAGTGCAGTTGCAGAATCTATCCCAAAGGAGCAATGAGTGTTTTAAAGAATACACCCAAAGGTGGCGAGAGCTTGCCGCTAGGGTTCAACCTCCCATGGTGGAAACAGAACTAATCGATTTATTCGTGGCCACATTGCCCGGAATCTACTACGAGAAGTTGGTGAGCAATATGTCAGGAAGCTTCTCATATTTGATTATCACGGGCGAAAGAGTTGAAAACGGTATAAAAATGGGGAAATTCAAGCAGCGGAAGGGACCTTATCTGGAGGTGGAAGAAAGTTTTTTGGTGCGAAGAAAAAGGATAATGAAACAAATGCAGTGTACGGCTTTAACAACCGAAAAAGATACCTGGATCAGCGTCAGCAGCGACCGTATTACCAGCAACCGTCACAAGTAGCAAGTATTGCCATCCCGGCGACACAGCCTCCGCAACAACAACCACGTCAACAACAGCAGCAACGACCTCAACAACAGAATTATGCACCGAGACAATTCCAGGATAGGAGAAGGGTGGCGGATAGACACTTTGACACACCGCCAATGCCATACGCTCAGTTACTACAACACTTAATTCAACTGCAGTTGGTCCAGAAAAGGACAATGGCACCTCTAACTGGCCAACCACCTCCTGGATATGACGCCAACGCTAGGTGTGAATTCCACTCTGGCGCCCTCGGCCACAGTATTGACAACTGTAAAGCCTTCAAACATAAGGTACAAGACCTTATTGATAGTAAAGCTATCAATTTCAATCAGGATGCGCCAAGCGTGGATCGAAATCCCATGCTTAACCATGGTAGGGGTGGTGGCGTGAACGCTATTGACAGTAAGGAAGGCCTGAACTTGGTGTCCAAAGTAGAGGATCTGAAGACGCCGTTAGGTTTCGTGAAGAGCAATTTGTTAGAAGGAGGGGTATTCCCAGGTTGTGGAAAGGATTGCGAAGACTGTATGATCTGTCCAGAAGGATGTCGGAACCTGAGGAACCATATACAACACATGATGGATGACGGTTTGTTGCAATTTGATAGAATCTGTGAGAAAAATGTTGAAGAGGTAGTCATCGAAGATAAGGATGAGGTGGCCACCATATCCATCCCATACAAAACAATTACAATTTCCGCGCCTCCGGCGAGGCCCACTATTATATTCACAAAGGCAGGGCCTGTACCCTATGAAAGTTCTAAAGCAATTCCTTGGAACTATGGGGCCGAGGTCTAATGCAATGGTCAAAAGCAGGAACTGAGAGGTTCACCGTTGGATTCTGTTGATAATTTGGTGGGAACTGGAGGAATGACTCGGAGCGGGAGAGTATTTGCACCTCCCGAAGTAAGTACAGAAAGGGCTGATAAAGGTAAGGGGAAGGTTGTAGCGGAAGAGAATTCTCAGGCTAGAGAAAAGGAAACTTTGCTGAAGGATGCGGAGGAATTCATGCGCTTGATAAGAAGGAGTGACTACAAAATTGTGGATCATTTACAACAAACTCCTTCAAAGATTTCTATCTTGTCATTGCTGTTATGTTCTGAGGCTCACAGGAATGCTTTGCTCAGAGTTTTGAATAATTCTTATGTACCTCAAGAGATATCCGTTAATCAGTTGGAAGGTTTGGTGGCCCATGTCAATGCAGGTAACGGGTTGGGGTTCACTGACCGCGATTTGACACCAAAAGGGAGGAACCACAACTTGGCTCTGCATATTTCACTTGAATGCCGAGGAACAGTGATGTCACATGTACTTGTTGATACAGGGTCGTCTTTGAATGTGTTGCCAAAGAAGGCATTGATGAAGATCGATCATCAGGGTCTATATTGTACGCCCAGTGATTTGGTTGTGCGGGCTTTCGATGGAACCCGAAGATCTGTCTTTGGGGAGATAACTCTGCCTATCCAAGTAGGCCCAGAGGTGTTTGAAACAGTTTTCTACATCATGGATATCCAGCCTGCTTATAGCTGTCTTTTGGGTCGGCCTTGGATACACTTAGCAGGCGCTGTAACATCGACTTTGCACCAGAAATTGAAATATATGGTGGATGGGAATATTGTGACCGTTTGTGGAGAAGAAGACATCATGGTGAGCCATCTGTCTTCATTCAAATATGTGGAAGTCGACGGCGAAATTCAAGAAACGCTGTGCCAGGCCTTTGAGACTGTCCAAATCAAGGAGAAGGCGCCGGTCGAGGTCAAGGCTCCAGAAGTTGCCATGTCGTCGTACAAGGAAGCACGGGCCATGGTGGAATCCGGATCAACACAAGGATGGGGACAGGTGGTGAGCGTCCCAAACAAGCAAGATAAGTTCGGATTGGGATATAGCCCACATGGATCATCTTCACAAAGCACTCCACGCTACAAAGGTCCTGTCCAATTTACTAGCAGTGGAGTCATTTTCGATCAAATCAATGCCATATCAGACGAGGAAGGAGACAGCGACTGCGATATGGATGCGTGGATCCAGCCATGCATCCCCGGCCAGGGCTTGAAGAATTGGAGCATGGAGGAAGTTATCACAGTGACTTATGAAGAGTAATTGATTTGTCTTGATTAATGTATTTCCATATGCCCTGCCCAAGGCATAATGGACTTTATTTGTAGGGCCCTATCTTTATGCATGTGAACAATCTTTTTATCATCAATTAAAAGGCGTCTTTTCATTCAGAATTTTGTGATCCTTGTTGTTCTTGTTTTTATCTTTAACAATAAAATGGCAATGTGGTTTGTGTTTTTGTTTGCATATCATTTAAAAGCATAAAATCATCATCATCGCAGGTTACACATTTCAGATGCCACCGACTCAGACTCGTCTATGACTCGGTATGACTTCGACAATCCGATCTTTCAAGCCGAAGAAGAGATCGAAGAAGACGAAGACCTGCCTGAGGAGCTTGCCAGATTGCTAAGACAAGAGGAGAAGGTCATCCTGCCTCATCAGGAGGAAGTTGAAGTTATCAACCTGGGAACAGAAGAAGATAAGAAGGAGGTCAGAATAGGGGCTACACTGCAAAGTAATGTCAAGCAACGATTGGTTGAGTTACTCCAAAAGTACAAGGATGTTTTTGCTTGGTCATATGAGGATATGCCAGGACTCGACACGGACATCGTGGTTCATCGTCTGCCTCTTCGTGAAGAGTGTCCTCCTGTCAAACAGAAATTGAGAAGAACAAGGCCAGACATGGCAGTGAAGATCAAGGAAGAAGTTCAGAAACAGTTAGACGCCGGATTTCTTGCTGTGGCCAACTACCCTCCTTGGGTCGCTAACATCGTACCCGTGCCTAAAAAGGACGGCAAAGTTAGGATGTGTGTTGATTATAGGGACTTGAATAGAGCAAGCCCAAAGGATGATTTCCCGCTTCCCCATATTGACGTGCTTGTTGATAACACCGCGCAATTCTCAGTGTTTTCCTTCATGGACGGCTTTTCCGGATACAATTAAATTAAGATGGCGTCGGAGGATATGGAGAAAACGACTTTTATCACACCTTGGGGGACTTTTTGCTATAAAGTAATGCCTTTCGGGTTGAAGAACGCAGGGGCAACTTATCAACGAGCAATGGTCACACTCTTTCACGACATGATGCATCACGAAATCGAAGTTTATGTCGACGATATGATTGCAAAGTCCCAAACGGAGGAGGGGCACCTGGTAAATCTTTTAAAATTGTTTGAGAGGTTGAGGAAGTTCAAATTGAGGTTGAATCCAAGTAAATGTACTTTCGGCGTACATTCAGGAAAGCTGTTGGGATTCATCGTTAGTGAGAAAGGTATTGAGGTTGATCCCGCGAAGATCAAGGCAATTCAAGAAATGCCAGCACCAAAGACCGAGAAGCAGGTTCGTGGTTTCTTAGGTAGATTGAACTATATTGCAAGGTTCATATCTCACCTCACCGCCACTTGTGAGCCATTGTTTAAACTTCTAAAGAAGGATCAGGCGGTCGTTTGGAACGAGAATTGCCAGAAGGCGTTTGAGAAAATAAAGGAATACCTACAAGAACCCCCAATACTGATGCCCCCGGTGGCTGGGAGACCGTTGATAATGTACTTAATAGTTCTTGAGAATTCTATGGGTTGTGTTCTCGGTCAGCACGACGAGACTGGAAGAAAGGAGCACGCAATTTACTACTTGAGTAAAAAGTTCACAGACTGTGAATCCAGATATTCAATGTTAGAAAAGACTTGTTGCGCACTTGCTTGGGCCGCCAAACGCCTAAGACAGTATATGCTAAACCACACAACCATGTTGATTTCAAAGATGGACCCAATTAAGTATGTGTTCGAAAAGCAGACGCTATCAGGAAGGATCGCTAGGTGGCAGATGATTCTGACAGAATATGATATTCAATATGTATCTCAAAAAGCTATTAAAGGTAGCGTTCTGTCATAATACCTTACAGAGCAGCCAGTCGATGATTATCATCCAATGAAGTTTGACTTTCCTGACGAAGACATTATGTACTTGAAAATGAAAGATTGCGATGAGCCGTTGCCGGGCGAGGGACCGGAATTGGGTTCCCAGTGGAAGTTGATCTTTGACGGCGCTGTTAACTCCTACGGTAGTGGGATTAGGGCAATCATTACAACTCCCCATGGGTCCCATATACCATTCACCGCAAGGTTAACATTCCCATGCACCAATAACGAGGCCGAGTACGAAGCATGTATCATAGGTATTGAAGAAGCAATCGATTTGAGAATCAAGAACCTTGATATCTATGGAGATTCAGCCTTAGTGGTCAACCAAATCAAGGGGGGGTGGAAAACGCGCCAGCCAAATCTGATCCCATATATGAACTACGCAAGAAGGTTGTTACCTTTCTTCGATCGAGTAGAGCTTCACCATGTGCCAAGAGCAGAAAATCAGATGGCTGATGCTTTGGCTACTTTATCCTCAATGTACAAAGTTAACTTCTGGAACGATGCTCCGATAATTGTCATTTCACGGCTCGACAGACTAGCATTTGTGTTCACAATAGATGAAGCTCCTGATGGTAAACCATGGTTTTATGACATCCAGAACTTTCTTAAGAGCCAAGAGTATCCGCCTGGGGCATCTACCCAAGATAAGAAGACTTTGAGAAGATTGTCCGGCAATTTCTATCTAAATCCAAACGGTGCGCTCTATCGGAGAAACCATGACTTAGTGCTACTAAGATGCGTGGACGAAAAAGAGGCAAATTTGCTTATGGAAGAGGTCCACGAAGGTGCTTTCGGAACACATGCAGGTGGGCATGCCATGTCTCGGAAGTTGTTGAGGGCAGGATATTATTGGTTAACTATGGAGTCAGATTGCTTCAAGTACGCCAAGAAATGCCACAAATGTCAAATTTATGCTGACAAGATTCATATACCGCCGTGTCCTTTGAATGTCATGTCATCACCATGGCCTTTTTCCATGTGGGGCATTGATATGATTGGAAAGATCGAGCCGAACGCATCCAATGGGCACCGTTTTATCTTAGTAGCTATCGACTATTTCACCAAATGGGTCGAAGCTGCTTCCTACGCCAATGTCACGAAACAGGTCGTAGCCCGATTCATCAAAAGGGACATCATCTGTCGATATGGGATACCTGAGAGGATCATCACTGATAATGGCTCTAATCTGAATAACAAGATGATGAAGGAACTGTGCCAGAGTTTCAAAATCGAGCATCACAATTCTTCTCCTTATCGCCCGAAAATGAATGGCGCCGTGGAAGCGGCCAACAAGAACATTAAGAAGATAGTACAGAAGATGGTGGTAACTTATAAGGATTGGCACGAGATGTTTCCCTTTGCTTTACATGGATATCGCACTTCGGTGCGTACTTCAACTGGGGCAACTCCTTTCTCGTTGGTATATGGCATGGAAGCTGTCCTGCCATTAGAGGTCGAGATCCCTTCTTTGAGAGTACTGGCGGATGTCAAACTAGATGAAGCAGAATGGGTGAAGAACAGGTTGAATCAACTCAGTTTGATGGATGAGAAAAGATTGGCGTCTCTCGCATACGGTCGTTTGTACCAGAAGAGGATGAAGAGCGCCTATGATAAAAAGATACGTCCTCGGAGCTTTCAGGCAGGCGACTTAGTGTTGAAGCGAATTCTCCCACCACAGAACGATCACAGAGGCAAATGGACCCCCAACTATGAGGGTCCTTATGTTGTAAGAAAGGTTTTCTCAGGAGGAGCCTTGCTACTTTCAACTATGGATGGCGAAGATTTTACATCCCCTGTGAACGTAGACGCAGTCAAAAAATACTTTGCTTAAGACAAACCCGCTGGAAAGAAAAAGAATATCCAGGCAAAAATGGGGCATCCTGGCGAACCATAAAAGGATAGGTTCGGGCAAAAGTTAGGGATACAAGAAAAATGTGAACCCGCAAAGTTGAAAACCTAAAAGGGCAACTTTGGCAAAAGTGGGTATCCTGGTGAATCGAAAACCCGCAAGGGCGATTCAGGCAAAAATTAGGGATTTTAAAGCAAATGACTGTGGCCTGCGCATTGATCATCACAAGCATAGTGGATTCTAGGGAGAACTCGAAGATCGACCATTCAAATCAGTCTCTTCAGAAGTTAAAGTATCGGAAAGCGTCAAAGCCACGCGAGTCATGGATGAGTCGTCACATGGTGTTTGTCTGTACCACATTGCCGACATTTTTGTATATTTTCCTTGCGATTGTCTTTTTGCGCAGCTTTCTCTTTTCAGGAGTTGCATCCGATGTAAAGTTGCCTATTTTCAGGCCTTTTATCAATAAAATATACTATTCAGAAAAAGCTTTTGTTCTGGTTTTAACTTTTCACCGTTTTGTTTGCAAAAGATGCCTGATATTTTTGATGAAAAAACCTTGCATACATAAACTTGTGGGCTTTGCTAACTATTAATCAAGATATTTGTTTAAATAAAAACATAAGTGATAATTTGGTGCCAGCTGTACAACACATTTGTCTAGTTGTTGTCTCTTTCCCCAAGCAGAGGTTGATGATGATTCCTTCCTTATCTAATCCGCAGCCAAGTTAGCAGAGTTAATTTTCTTCCCCATAGAATGGAACTGACTGAGAGATCGTTCATCTCCATCCCCAGCAGAGAGAGTGTGGGATAATCATCCCAGTAAATCTTATTCAACATCCCTAGCAGATAGTGGATTCAATCTCCGGCAGAAGAGAGTTATTTCACAGCGCTCAGCTGTGTTTACCCAGTAGAGTTATTCTGGCTAAACATTCACGGTTGATTTCCCCGGCAGAGTGGAGTTGTTGTCTCCAGCCAAGTCGTTCGTTTCCCGAAAGAGTGGTAGGCTGATAGGCCCCCGGGACGTTTTCCGCAGCAGAGTTTGACTAGGATCCCCAGCGGAGTAGTTTTGATCTTAGCAGAGCAGTTTTTACCCAGAAGTTTTTCTTGGAGGCCATCCAGGGCTTGTATTCCTCAGCACAAGTTTGTTTGCGCTAAGCGTATCTAGCTCTGACTCAACGGAGTTGGCTCTTTCTCTTTAGCATTTATTTTGCTAAATTGGTTCATTTGCATCTACATACATGCATAGCATCTACCCAAACGCGAAGCATTTCCATTTCACATGGAGCATTTCTTCATGTTCAAACATATGCATGTGAAACATAAGCCAGGTCGTTACCCCTTTTGTTTCAAGTGAATCTCGCAGATGATCAGCATCTTTGCCCGTTGTGTTGTTTATACCCCAGCTCGTACTGTTTCCCCAACGGAATTCTTTGGTGGTCGTCACCAATGGAAGGTCTTAAATTCGTTTGAATCTTGTTGCTCATATATTCAGCGAAGCCTTGGCGGCAATGTCAAGTGATTTAGTTCTTCAACGGCGATGTTGAGAAGTTTGTTTCTGACCGCGATGTCAGATGATTTAGTTCTCCAACGGCGATGTTGGAAAATTTGTTTTGACGGCGATGTCAGATAATTTGATTTTTTCAGCAGTGATACTGAATATTTATTTTGACGGCGATGTCAAGTGATTTGATTCTTCGACGACGATGTTGAAAGTTCGTTCTTGACGGCGATGTCAAGTGATTTGATTCTTCAACGGCGATGTTGAGAAGTTAATTTTGACGGCGATGTCAAGTGGTTTAGATCTTCGGCGGCGATGTTGAAAGTTTATTCTGACGGCGATGTCAGATGGCTTAGTTCTTCAACGGCGATGTTGAGAAGTTTGTTTTGACGGCAATGTTGAAAGTAATTGTACTCTTCAGCGGCGATGTTGAAAGTTCGTTCCTGACGGCGATGTCAGATGCTTTGTTTTCGCCAGCGGCGATGTTGAATGTTTTGTTACTGGCGGCAATGTCAGATGCTTTGTTTTCCCAGCGGCGAATTTGGATGTTTGTTTCTGGCGGCGATGTCAGAGTGATTTGTTTGTTCAGCGGCGAGGTTGGGTGTTTATTTTCGGCGGCGAGGTCGAGTGGTCTGATTCTTTAGCAGCGATGCTAGATGTTTGTTCTTGGCGGCGATGTCAGGTAATTTGGTTCTTCCAACGGCGATGTTGGATTTTGTCTTGACGGCGATGTCGGAGGATCGTATCTTTGGATTCAATATCTGTTTGTATTTAACAGAGGACTGACGGCGAGGTTAGATCTTTTTACCGACTTAATGTCGAGGCCTGACCGTGAGGTCAGATGCTTTTACCGATTATTTTAAGAATTGACGGCGAAGTCAAAACTGTTGGAAATGACGGCGAAGTCAGAAGATTGTTTTAAGAGATGACGGTGAAGTCAGGGGCTTTACCAAAGTTCTGTGAAAAAATTGACGGCGAAGTCAGAAAATATTGAGGACCGACGATAAAGTCAGTTGATTTATAATTTTGATGCTGAGATCTGACGGCGAGGTTAGATGCTGTTAAAGGAGCTGATGGCGAGGTCAGACGTTCTACTTAATATGGGTGCCTGACGGCGATGTCAGAAGTTCGTTTCGCGGTTGTCAAATTTCCGGGTCCTTGGGTATTCAACCGTCTTTTACCTTGATTGTATGAAATTCGCTTACCTTTCATCCCTTCAGGTCTAAGTCGCTTGAATAGGGGCAACTGTTGTACCCCAAAATTTGACCGACCTCTCTGGCTTATGTTTTATTCCATTGCATCAGCACATACGTAAGCATTGCATTGCATAGCATTTTGCATTTCACAGGGGATCAAGAAATGTGTGTCTAACAAAAAATTACCAATGGTTTTTAACCTGATCAAGGAGGTTATATTCAAGTCACCAAGTGGTTACCCTTATCAGAGACAAGTCAAGGTCCTTGAAGACAAACAGATAAGCAAATGTGATTGTCAGGGGCAGAAAAATAAAAAAAATATATGTTGCTTCCATCATAAGATTGAGCCGAATTGGATAGGTTTTGGTTGGGGTTCATTAAGTAGGAATGAGTGAAGTGTATGTCGAAGTCCAGGTTTGACTTAATTCATCAGCAAGAAAAGGATCTACCTTGTTATCAAGGTAATGGTGCATTGATTTAAATGGAGTGTTCCATGAAGGCTTCAACTCATCATGTTTTCAAATGGCAAACATCAAGAATGATTTGACAATTGACTCATGATTAAGTTTGTTCTGTGACTGACTTTAATGCTCAAGGACTAATTCAAAGTATCACCCAAATCGGGAAGAGAGAAATGGAGTGGTGTATGTCAATGCCAAAGATAGAACTCCATGCTCACCTCAATGGATCCATTAGAGACTCCACCCTTCTAGAACTTGCTAAAGCTTTGGGTCACAAGGGTCTCATAGATTTCTCTCAAGTAGAGCATGTTATCCTCAAAAATGATCGTTCATTATCTGAGATATTCAAGCTGTTTGACGTAATCCACATTCTTACAACTGACCATGCCACCGTTACAAGAATTACCAAAGAAGTTGTTGAAGATTTTGCGTCAGAAAATGTTGTGTATGTGGAGTTGAGAACTACTCCAAAGAAAAATGAGGCCAAAGGAATGAGCAAACGCTCTTATATTGAAGCTGTTCTGGAAGGTCTAAGAGCTGTGAGTTCAGTTGATGTGTGTTTTATTCCTCACAACGAGGAGTTACAAATTCACTCAAACCCTATACACTCAGTCTTAGCTACAAATGATAAAATTAATGAAAATACTAGGAAACAAATCTTTGTTAGACTTCTCTTAAGCATTGACCGTAGGGAAACATCAGAAGCAGCAATGGAAACTGTCATGCTTGCCCTGGAAATGAGGCATTTTGGGGTCGTTGGAATTGACCTCTCTGGGAATCCAGCTGTAGGTGAATGGGTTACATATTTTCCAGCATTAAAATTTGCTCGAGAGCAAGGTCTTTACGTAACTCTTCACTGTGGAGAGGTATCTAATTCGAGAGAGATACATGATATGCTTGACTTTCTTCCTGGGAGGATTGGACATACATGTTTCTTTGAGGAGGAACACTGGAGAAAGCTGAAGTCCTCTAAAATTCCGGTTGAACTTTGCTTGACGTCGAACATCAGGACACTGTCCGTTCCATCAATAGATGCTCATCATTTTGTGGACTTGTATAAAGCAAAACATCCTGTAGTTCTGTGTACTGATGACTCGGGTGTGTTCTCTACCAGTCTCTCCAATGAATACAAAATAGCCGCTTCTTCATTCGGCCTTGGAAGGAAGGAGATGTTTGAGCTATCAAAGAATGCTGTTGAGTTTATATTTGCAGATAATACGGTGAAGGAGGATTTAAGAAACGTTTTTAGTATATCAGCAAAGTCAAGACTGGAAAAGTCATCCAAGTCATCATTGTTTCTTCCACTTCCGAAATCTGCATGCATACGCTGTGGGACAAATCCTGCAGATCTGGATGGAGATATTGTCAACACTTCAGTCTTCAGTGATTGCTCTGCTGATAGTGATGAGCCAGCAGACTCACGCAATCGTAGTCCTCTGGCAACTGACTCCGAAACTGGGACTAGAACTGCTGCTGGCAGTCCTTCCAGCTTGATGCTCAAGGGTCAACCGGCTGCTGTTGCCCAACTGAATTCGAGAGAAGCGAAAATATCCTGAACAAACATTAGTCGGAAATAATGAGCCTGCAAAAAGGCAACACAGGTGGAACACTGATACTATTAAAGGGTCAGATCTGCAAGGCACTACTCCCAGACCCGTCATAACACCCAAGAAGAGAAAAATCCCAGAAATACTTTCTGGAAAAGCATTCATAGATCAAACTGTTAAAATGACTGCTCAATACCAACAGGGTCACCATTCAAATTCAGTGTGTTTGGATTTTAAAGCATGTGAAACTAATAAGGAACTTGACCCTACAGCTTCATCTCTTTTATCCCTGTCAGCTTCCTGCGTTTCGGACACTGCCAATACGATAATTCCGGGATCTTCAAGATCTACATACAGGTCTGCGTTGGCTGATGTCCTCCAGACACAGAATGTGAAGAATCTTTGTTCAGTTTTAGTTGTTCTCTCTGGAGAAGCTACAAAGAAAAATGCAGAAATGAAAGGAAAAAGATAGAGAAAAAACATGTTATGAATCAACTGATATTATTGGTTTTTCAGAAATCTCAAAAGAAGAATTTGCTGCAGGTTCTGATATGGATCAAAATAATCTTACTAGTGGCAGGAATTCAGTTGTTGAAACAGATGAAGTCAATCATAGTGACGATTCTTCTAACATCCAAGATAAAGAACTCTCAAGTGAGAATGATACTCTGAGAACACAACATCTCTCGGATGATGATTGTGATGAAGAAAATTCCAATACAAACGACGAGACAGGTCAGCAGTCTACGGTTGAACAAACAATGCTTTCTCATCAAAGACTGAGATACAGGAAAGAATTTCCACAGGATGATATGCCTATCAAGTGGTCTGGCAGGCGCCAGTATGCCACTGTTTCTGACAATGGTGGGATGGTTGGTAAAACTGAATCAAGACATTATGGAAAGAGTCAGTTGACTTCATCGAGGGTAGTTAATGGATTGAATAGGCAATCCAGGATAAATGTTCCTGCAAAGTCCAATGGTCAAAATGTTAGTCCGAAGTATGGCGATAAATTTTACAATTCCAAGAACCGGATGAATGACAGATGTGATATTCATTCTTGCAGCTGTAGTCCAAATAGTGAATATAAGATGAGAGTTGACCAACATTCTCCTGTGACAAGAGTTAGTCGGGAGTCAAAACCTGCCAGTCAATATGAATCTGCTAAGCACTTTTATCGGGGTAGTAAGTATAATCAAGTAGACTATATGCATAAGAATAATGGAAGAAACAAAAGCAAAATCATTTTGGGGAATTATTCCAGCAGGGATTTGTTTCAATTAAAAAAGGTTTGGGAGCCTACGGAGTCTCTGAAGAAATTTCACCATAGTAATTCAGACCCTGGTGTTATTTTGAGGTCCACTGAAGTTCAAGAAGCTCAGTCTGATCTTATCAAGTCATCTATTGGGGAAATTGTTGATTCCGGTGAAAATGATTATAATGACTGTAGTTCAAAGCATTTAAGTAGAACGGATGCAGGCTGTCAAAATAATTTTCAGGTTGAAGGTTCTTGTAGCTCTAAGGAAATTGTTTCCGAGGAATCTGGAATATGCGCAACTGGAGGCTCTGTCTTGAACAATTCTTCTGATCCTAACCAAAGTAGCACTTTTAGTTCTGACAGCTGCTCATCATGTCTAAGTGAGGGTGACAATAATTATGTCATCAAACCGTGTAAATCAAGAATCCTCAACCACATCAGATTCTGAAGATGTTAGCCAACGATATGAAGTTAGAGATAATGCATCTTGGCTGGTCGGCTGGTCTTTGTATCAGAATTGTCATTTGAGGTAATTCCCTGCAAAATATGACAAGCATGTCAAGTTTAGTGGATATTTGAAAGTAAAAAGGCCAAAGTCAGGTTGCATTTGAAGTCAACAAAGTTGCCCCATCAGCATAAGTCAAAGCAGTAAAAAATCACAAATGAAGCAGCAAAAATCCAGGGTAAAAAATATATCAGATGTTTTCAATTTAAATGAACAAATTCAGGGACATGAAAATAAGACAGCAGAGACACATTCACGAAAATGGCAAATACAGAGCAGCAGTAGGCAATTACAGCACCACAGTCTTAGCACAAAAATGGTAATAGGACAGATTAGTAGCAGACCAAACCTAAAACATAAGGTGCAGAGGATTTCAGAGCCTCAAGAGTTGGTCTGCTAAACCTAATTGACTTCACTATAAAGGCTTAATGCTTGGAGAGGAGAAAAATTTTGAAAAAGTAGCTGCCTTCTCTCACAACTCACCTTCATCATAAAGAACTGAAAAAAAGAGAGATTGAAGAAGGAGCTTATCTTCTTTCAGCATTGACAATCTGGTGGTATCGGTTCAACAAGAAGCTTTGCATCATCCAAGCTCCTCATCACTAGCGCGAGAACCTGCCGGATTCGCTCCAGCTCTGTAAGTATTCCATTGTCTTTTCTGTCTTCATAATCTTAAACTATTGTCACTTTGTTTTCTGATGGCAAGCCTTCGAGAGAGAGAGAGAGGCAGTGGGTTGTTGTGGATAAAAGGGACACTAACCCTAGCCGCAGACATACCAACAACTCTTCACAGCCGTCGTCCACACGAACCAGTCTCCTTCACCCTTTCATCTCCTTCTTCCTCAATAACCTCTCATTATCAGCTTCATCACCTTCAGAAATTCATACTTCATCTTCTTCGTTTACCTCCAAACATTCATCATCTCCAAATCTTCTTCACCATTACAAACTTCTATTTCAACGATTTCTGATAACATTCAAACAAACCAACTTCATTACACAGTGAATCAAACCCATTCACTTCCTCACTTCCGTTTTGCGATGCCACCTTAAATCTCCGCCGCTAATCATTCAACCCAATCTTCACCTTCTAAAGAACTTGAAACCAAAATCACTCACAACTTCTCTTCACCGGAAAACCGACGGTAATCACCCAGCAAAATCCCAATCTGAACCAAACTCAAACTAAAAGTTAGGAATTATAGAAGAAGAGAAGTGATTCAAAACACCCCAAACCAACACACGGAACCAGAATCGAGATGAAGAGTTGGGATAGAAGAACTACAAACTTGATTTTAGCCGAAATAAGCAAAAAGTGTTGGAACGGGTACCGGTTGAGGGTTTTCATCGTGAAAAGGTTGAGATGATGCTTATACTTTGTTTTCTTCCATCGATTGTATTTTGTTGTCTTAGAGGAAACGTTGAAATCATCGTGGATATCGAAGATACATCTCAATCGATATTACGACCATTTTTTTCCACTGTGAACAGAACACGTCCTATCCCTGATTTGGTTGCTGGTTTTGTTTTTTTTGTATAGGTTGGTTGTTGGTTTCATTTTCTTCTGTGTGGGTTGCTAGTTTTGTTTCTTCCGCTTTCCTACCTTACACCCTTATGTTTGGGTTTGCTTGGCTACGGTATATGGGCGTAGTAAAGCCCATAGACACCATTTTTCATAACTCACGCGTGCCTATTAGATGGCACCCCTCCCCTAATTCCATTTTCTTCTTTATAATATATTTTGTAAACTAATCTTTATATTTTTGTAAATATTTTGTTAACAGGCTGTTATTATATTTTTATATTATATAGTTGAATCCTTTTCCCCATTTGTTATTGGGCCTTTTTTCCCATTTTCATCTTTTGGGTCGATGACGAGACCTCTATTGCTTTTCTGTCAAATTATTGATGAGAAACGATAGATCCGAGACCACCTCTTTTCCCTCTTCATTTCTTGTCCCGACTCGATTCAAAAACATTGTCAAACCATCTTCAAAATCCAACTATCTTTGTATTGAATTTAAAAAAGAGGATTGGGTGTAGACCTCTTCCTCTCCGAGTGTCGAGATGCTCACTGTAGTGTGGGTGGTTTAGACACTCGTCTTTCAATACGAAGACATTTTTCTCTTTTCAAACCATTTTTCTCTTAAAACCTTGGCCCCGCGCCGAGTGCATTTTCAAAATCCCTTTCAAAAATAAATTGATTTCTCTTTGTATCGAATTAAAGAGAGAAGATTGGGTGTAGACCTATTCTTCTCCGAGTGATGGGATGCCCACTGTAGTGAGGGTGGTCTCGACACTCGTCTTTCGATACGAAGACACACCTTTATCCACCATCTCACTTTCACAATTTCATCCCGCAACCCTTGTCACCTAAAAACCTCGGTCCCGCACCGAGTGCATTTCAAATTATTTTTACAACAAAAACTTGAATGGTCGTGGAGTGGTTAGGCGTAGGCCTTCTCCTATCCCGAGTGCTGACGTTTACCGTAGGGTTCTCTGTCGCAAAACACTTACCATTCAAAACCAAAAACATCTTTAATAAGAGAACGAAGTTCTCTTTGCATTGAATTAAAGAGAGAGGATTGGGTGTAGACCTCTTCTTATCCGAGCGTTGGGATGCCCACTGTAGTGAGGGTGGTTTCGACGCTCGTCTTTCAATATGAAGACGCCTCGTTCGCCACACCTTTTTATAACAAAAACTTTGAGACAATGAATTGGGTACTACCCGTAGGGGTTACTATCCGAGGACCTATCTCGCCCCAAAAACAATCTCACCAATCAAACATGACACCTTGCCTCGTATGGCGAAGACCAGTCTCCAAAAGGGCATGCTACGTCCGTTCTACCGCAAACAGGTAACGCCTAAGTCTCCAACGAGCGAGCAGCAATACACCTAACTGCTAGAATGCGCACGATAGCAGCGTCTACCAAGACTTCCCCGCACACCGTAGGTCGAACTACGGCTGCTCTGATTCTTTACTTCTTTTAAGTAAAGATACGTAGGCACAAGGGCCACAATCCTTGCCGAGCACATCCCCCATATCTGTAGTTCCCCGAACTACGTCGACTCTGATTTTCTCACATTTATTGAGAATACGTAGGCCTAGAACCGCGAAGTCCTACCGAGTCTGTTCTTTCTCTTTTCTTCCCCGTTCTCTCTTTCCTCCTAACTTTCTTGTTTCTAACCCTTTCCCTTTACCCCTTTGAAACACACTTCTTATAGCATAATATCTAAGCAAATAAATTCACACATCGACAAACAAAAGGTTCCCATCGAGTACGATGGATGCGAGGGGTGCTAATACCTTCCCCTTGCATAACCGGCTTCCGAACCTGTTCTTGGTTGCGAGACCATCTTATCCATTTCTTTCTTAAGGTTTTCTCGATATTTTCCTTTCCCCTCATGGGATAAATAAAGTTCGGTGGCGACTCTTCTGTCTATCTTTTTCGCCTCCCCGTCGTTGCACGATGCATTTTTCGAGTAGCGACACCATCGATACCTAAAAGGATTTAAATATATATTAAAGAGAAATATAGTAGAATCCCACTAGGAGAATATTCCAAACAAGTATGAAATCAAGAACAAAACTAAGTGACTTATGCAAGAGAAGAGGCAGGGTTATGAAAAAGATGATAACAAGATCTCGAATCAGATTTCTACTTCTTCTTATATTTCTCTGAAGCACATAAAACAAACACCTTGAAGGGACAAATCAGAAGCAGAGTGAAGGATTGAATTTTTTATTACCTCTAATATCCTTCATTATCAGAACTTTTGCAAAGACTAGTCATGACTCGCTTTTTCAAATCAGAGACAAAGAAGCACTTGAAGAAACTCTGATATGAATTAGAGGAAACCAAAAGAGATAACAACTTGAAGCATTCTCTTGAATGTTGTTCAGAAGAATCATCAGAAAAAACATAGCCAAAATCATCGTTAGCTTACAAAATAATCTGGTAAAACAAAACACTATCTGCAAAATGGGACCATGAAGACAAGATATTGATGAGGGAAAGGTGTTTTAGAATTTTTACCTTACAATTTGTGATCCACCAACACAAATCTTCATCAGATCTTTGAAGATCTAGTATCCTTCAAAATAGAGAAAGAAAGGAGATGACAAATTGTGGTGGTAGAAGAATGAGAAGATAGAAAGAGAGAGAAAGAGGTGGCAGCTAAGTTAGGGTTTCTTTTCTTCTCTTTTTGTTAAAATTTCAGAACTTAGATTGACAATTAAAAAACAAAGAGAGAAAAAAGGTAGGTCAGAATTTACATGTCCAGTAAAGTAAAAGTTGACATTTTTTTTGGAAAAACTAATTGTAGAGACCATTTTAGGTATCAAAATGGTTTTTAAGGGATTACTTTGTAACATTTTTTTTAGTTAAGGGATCAAAGCGAAACAATAAATTAAGTTAAGGGCACTACTATAGAAAACCCCTCTCACAACGGTTGAAAAAGGGATATCACCACGTCTGACTAACCATTGTAAAGTAAAGGGTGGTTATATTTATGGTCTTCTCCATCATGGGCGTCTGACTTTTTTGATAAACTAAGTAGCCGCTACCTATTACAACTGTTATATTAAATAACCATTGTGATATAGGTATTGGGTTCGAGATCCAACAACAACAATTTAATTAAAGTGTAAATAAATTTAACATTTCACCACAATTATATATTCCAACCATGGTGGTATATATATGACTTTATTACAAAATATATGGATTCTTATTTTTCCTTACCCTTGAATAAACATATACAACCATTCAAATTGATTTAGAAGATAATAATCTAAAAAATTAAATTATTCTTGAAAAACAACTTAGACGATCCACGGTTTTTTGAATTGCATGCATCTTGTAATTCATCTCTCACTCTTTAAGATATAGAATTTGTTTCAATGCCCCAAGTTCTTCAAAGAAAAGTTCATTATCTTATAGATTATTTTGCACGCCATCAATTTATTGACTAGTTTCGAGTCATCATCATCATTATTTTTATCGATGATAATTATTATTATGATGACAGTGATGAAGATGATTCAAAATTTCTCAACAAATTTAATGTTTTGCAATATAAAATAGAAGAAAATGAATCGTTTCTTTGAATAACTTGGGGCATTGAACCAAATTCTAAATGTTAAAGACCCAGAGATGAGTTACAAGATGCATGCAATTTGAAAAACATTGATTCATCTAAGTTGGTTTTCAAATATAACCAAATTTTCAGATTATCATTTTCTAAATCAATTTAAATGAATGTATGTTTAGTGAGAGTTAGTGAAACAAGAAATCTACATACAATATAATAAAATCAATTGGAATTAAAAAATGAGACAAACATTTTGAACAACATATCAACTCATAAAATGTTTCACAAACGTACCTTTTATTAAAAATATGTGTGGCAAATGAAAACAAAGAAATGATATACTTGTCTCAAAGTGGAATCCACAATGAAAGGAGGATGAAGCTGAAGTGAGAGTGACAAACATGTGTCCATGACCTGGGTCTTTCACACAAGTATGTCACTTTCACATTACCTTCACCCTCCTTGTATTTTTCTTCATTGCAACATAAACAAATTGTGAACTACACCTACATGTCAAAATGTATATTATCATGTTAAACTTATTTTTGAAACACAAACTAGCATGAGATTGTAATCCTATAAACAATATCATAACCTGATTATAAAACATAAACTTGCATGACATTAACGTGTTAACATAAATGGAAACCCAATTAATGTCTAATACACTTATGTCTCTATTGAATAAAGATTTTTAGATTTTTAAGAAGTGCTAGTGTCATACATGGAATAGACATGGTAACTGAGATCCATTTCAAAAACAGAGATTCAAGTAGAGATAACTCAAAAAACATGAAAATCATGCCAAATGAAAACCCTTAAACTTAAACACTAAGCTTTCTACTAAAGGAAAACACGAAAATCATGCCAAATAAAACCGTATGAAAAACAAAAAAATATGGAAGAACCTATACACATAAAAATTGAAGAAAGCATATGAATACTATGAAAGAAAACATATGAATAATATAGAAGATAGCTTATGAAAAAGAAGAAGAATGATAAAGCGTATGAACTTGAGTACCTTTTAGTATGAAGAAGCTTTTGAGGACGAGTTCACTACATGTGGAAGAGAGAGATGTAAAACTTATCACCACGATTGTTAAAAAAACCTGTAATAAAAAATTAAGTACTATTCACAACAGTTTCTTGAAATTATCGTGGTAATAGGTATTTTAATATTAATATATTTCAATTAAATATAAAAGATAAAATGTCTTTCACAACTGTTGTTATAAAGAACCGTGATGAAATGTCTTTCAATAAATAAAAAATTCAGAAGGTTGTTATCAAACCCTTTGTATCTTAGCACATACACAACCAAAACATGAGAAGAAAAATGTTGTTATTGTACATAAGTTCAATAAGGCTATATAGTTTTTATAAACAAAAATAAAATATGCCCGGATACAAGGGTCATTGATCAGTGCATTTTAGTGCATATTCTCTTATGTTTGTACTTAGGAATTTCCTTAACTTATTTTGTTTATTTTACTATTTTATTATGCTTTTAGAATTAAGTCTTTGTTTGCCTTTAATCTATTTTCGCAACTTATTTTCAGCTTTAACGGTTATTTGATATATATCCACTGCTCGGATCATAACTAGAGCTAAGAGAATCAGCTTGATGCGTTCTAATAGGAGTTGGAAAGCTAAGACAAAAAGCTACAACTTTCATGTTTTAGGAAAAAGCTGATTCGAAGTGTAGCAGGCTTTAATAATTCGTTGAAGTCAGGACCCAGATTTTTCCTTAAGGAATATTCAGTTTTGGACCGGTTTTTTTATGTTTTTCGACCCAGTTGGATTAGAATCGAAGTTCGTGACGCTTTCATGTACCTAGAAACCGCTACTGTTCATTCTTTACCTTCTTTTTACGATTTTTCTTTTGTTTTGTACAATTTGAATGAAGAACTAATTCTCGAAGGCAAATCCTACTTGTTGCACCCTAAAATTTGACCAACCGATTCTCCTATCTGACTCGTGGTTTAATTTCATATTCGCAGCTCAGATGTATGATTTTTGTGCACAAGCAGGGGATATCAGAGTTTACAGCTTGATTTTTGTCTATCAGATGTGGCAGATCCAGTCCAGATTGCCAGGGTTTTATTTTCAGGAAATTGTGCGCTCCTCGGTGATTTTTCAGTGATTTTGAGGATATTCTGAGACCCGGGGTTCTCTGTTCGATTCGATCTGGTCTCGTGCGCTCTTTTATGGGGGTCATTTGCATTCATCTGCATTTTTAGGGTTTTAATAGGCTTTTGTGAATTTTTAATAGGCTTTATAGATTTTTCTGGAATTTAAATAGGGTTTTTGAATATTTTAATAGCTTAATTTTCTTTTTAGAATTTCATAGGATATTTTAAATAGATTTTAATCATTTGTAGAATTTTAATAGAATTTAGATAGCTTTTATCATTTTTAGAATATTAGTGAATTTTCTTAGCATATTAAATAGAATAATAAAAATTAGGATTAATAGGTTTAAATAGTTTTTTAGATAGTATAGAAAATAATATAGTTTTTTATTATTAATGATAGATTTTGATTGATATTAATTGATATTAGGATTTTAATAGAAATTAGTAGGAGTTTAGAATTAATTAGAGCATTAATCTTCTTTTTAGATTTAATTAGGTTAATTGTTGTTTTAGATTTAATTAGATTGATTTAGAGTTAATTAGATCTTAACTAGATTTTTTTAGGTTTAATTAGGTTAATCATGTTTTAGATGTAATTAGGATAGATTAATGTTAGTTAGAATTAATTGTAGGTTTATTAGTACAGTTAATTAGTTTTAATTTTGTTTTGCAGTTTTTTTGATTTTTTCATGCTGAGTTCGTTGGGCCCAATTGGGGAGGCCCAGTATCGCTGTTTTTTGTCCAGAAAAATGATCATCAGTCCAAAAAAGGTCCAAGTTTGTCCAGCAAATTCTCAAAGTTTTCCAGAATATTCTAGAGAATTCCAGCGAACTGCAAGGGTATAAAAGCTGACACGTGTTGCAGAAGGGAGGGCCCCACGCGTTTCTCAATCCTCGCGCCACCACCACTCAGAGAACTTCCCAGAATCACACCACGTGGCCCACCTGTCCCCCACTCACTCTCTCTCTCTCTGCGCATGCACGCCACTTGGCGCCCCCACATCCCTCACCGGAGATTCACCAGAACACCACCGGCGGCCATGCAAACGCCCTAGCACACCGCCGGCCACCGTCCAACTCCGGCCACCACCAAACGTCCAAAATCTCCAGAAAACCTCAGATCTTCTTCTTCCTCCTCAGATCCCTTCCGTCTCCTTCCTCTTCTCATCGCCGGAAAACTCATAGGCTCGCCGGAATCATCATCCTCCTCCATCAATTTTTTTTCCAGAATCACCTTCATCCTCCACAGATTTTCTCCAGAATCACCTTCATCCGTCATACAACATTTCTCCAGAATTCATCACCTCCTTCGTTCTTCATCAGTTTTTTTTCAGAACAACTCAAACCATCGTCAAACCTTCATTCAAGCAGATTTCCAGAAATCATCCTCAGATCTCCATCCACCTTCAAGCAAATTTTTCCAGAAATCATCCTCAGACCTTCATCCTCCATCGAAGATCTCCAGAATCCACTCAGACATCCTACAATCTTCGAACAAGGTTCCCAGAAACGTCAAATCACGTTCAATCTTCAAGCAAGATTCCCCAGAAAACACCATCCACGTTCAATCCTCAAGGAAGTTCTCCAGAAATCTCCAGTAATATCTCAACGCGAGAGCTTCAACGTAACGCCTTCAAGATCTTCAACAAGTTTCAAGTATCATTCGCCTTTCCAGGTTCCTAACTTCTTCCCTTGCATGTGTGTGTTGTAGATGCCGTTCCTGAGATGTTTAGGTTAGGGTTTCTGGTTTTAGTGAGTTCTGTTAATTGCATGATGGCGATTAGGGTTTGTTTGTGGAGAATTGATTGAATGTGTTTAAGGCTGAGAGGATGTTGCAGAGAGGAGATAGATTGAGGGAGACGAACGAGAGGGAGCGGCTAGGTTAGATGAGTGAACAGTACCAGAGCATTGAGAATGGATTTAGGTTTTGTTCAGCTGTGTATTGGATTAGGGTTTGAGGTTTTGGGCTTAGGCCCAAGCGTAGTTTCTGATGCATACCCCATTATTGCTCAATCACCCCCCCTGCGCTTAGATTCAGTTTTTTTGTTTTTTTCTGGATATTAAACATGGGCCTGCGCCCAACTGCTATTGGCACCCCCCCAATCAGGGCCCAGCTAGATAATAACCTGAGTCCATTGCTGATGGAACCCCCTCCATGTCATTTTCTTTTGTTTTGATATTAGAAATTCATAATAAATTGTAAATAAATGTTTTTTCAATAATTCTTTTTTCAACCATTTCATGAAAAATGTTAAGAAAATTAAATAAAAATAAAAATGGCATTTTATTTTTATTTCCTATTTTTGTGCATATTTCCCCAATTAATTGATTTTGTTTAATATTTTCAATGCATGCATATCATTAGAAAATTCATAAAAATGGTAGAATTGGTCAAATAATTCCGTTCTTTTTTCTGTAGACTCGTGATTCAGTGTAGAATTTTATAGTGCAGAAACATTGGCTTAATCATGCATTTTCATTTTAATTGCATTTCTTTCACTGTTATTGATGTTGAATAATTGGTCTGTGGATATGTCTGTGTTGCTGATTTTAATTCTTTCATCTGGTGTGGAATTTTGTTCTGATTTTTCAGTATGCTGTCATAGAGCCATGTAGGTCTCCCATTAGATTTTTGATAGATTTTTGTAGGGTGTTCTGATGTGTTTTGTCTGAGCCTGAAGATAGGAGAAGTCTGGGTGACTTCTGACTTTGAAGTTCAACTGTGGTTGAACTTCAGAGATAGTCTCTTGTGGTTTCTTGGCCTGTGGGTTTTTCTTGAAGGTGGGAGCTGATTGAAGTCCTGTTGGAGCTTGCAAAGTTGCAGTGGATTGAGGCTTAGTCTAGGAGCTTGTTGTCTGTTTGCGAGGTTCGAGATCCTGAAGTTTGAAGGGAGTTAATGGTACTTTCCTGAGGAAGGCACTATGAATGACTTTCATTCTTTCTTCTCACCTCTTTCGTAAGTATCCAATGATGTCGGAGCCGACTTGTGAGTTTAATTCCTCCTGAGGAGGGATGTAAACTGATCACATGTTGTTGAGCCACATGGGATACGATTCCTAAGTGGAAGTCTCCTAGTACTTTCCTGAGGAAGGTCCTATGGGTCTATTCACTTAGCTCCATTAGTTTATCTAGGATTTCGTAAGTATCCAGTGATGTTGGAGCCAACTTGTGAGTTTAATTTCTCCTGAGGAGGAATGTAAACTGATCACAGTTGTTGAGCCACGTAGGATACGATTCCTAAGTGTCAGCCTCCTAGTACTTTCCTGAGGAAGGTCCTATGAGCCTGCTCACTTAGTTCCCCTAGTGCATATAGGTTTCTCAAGTATCCAGTGATGCCGGAGCCTTCATGTGAGTTTAATTTCTCCCGAGGAGGAATGTAAACTGATCACAGTTGTCGAGCCGCATAGGATATGACTCCTGAGTAGTAACCTCCTGGTACTTTCCTGAGGAAGGCACTACGAGCTTGTCTGCTTAGCTTCCTTTCTCTGGTAAGCTTGTTCTGAAGCTTGGAGAATGGGATTGATTCCTCTTGCCTAGGAGTTTGTTTAGATCCTTGCTTAGGGTTTTGATTAGAGTTTAGACCTTTGCTTAGGGTGCTGTATAGAGTTCTGTTTAGAGATAGATTAGGAGCTTGTTTCAGGTTTGTTAGAGGCCCTGCTCAGGGTTAGTCTCTTTGTATTGTTTGACTTGTATGGTGTTATGTTGCATTAGACTCAGGTGTCCATCTAGATAGTTCTGAATAGGTGCATCTTAGAAGTAGACTTTGTGTGCATGAGAAGTTGAGGTGGTCCTCCTTCTGCTTGTTTGTTATTGCGTGGCTTTGCTTGTTGGTATTCGGTAGAGCTGAGCTCCCTTGCCTTTGTGGTTTGCGGCCTTCGCGCCTTGTTTGTCTAGTTGTTGCATTCATGCATATTTTCAGTATTCCTTTACTTTGCAGTTTCTTGTTTGTGGTTTAGTCCTGTTGCCATGATCCCTTAGGAGCTCTGACTTCTCCGCTGCGGAGTTGTTATGATAGACATTAGGATGGTCAGCCAGGTGTGATAGCAGTAGGTAGATTCCCCTGTTTCTCAGCTATAGTTCTAGGGTTTCCCTTTCCTTTCTGTAGGAGCTTTTGAGTAGCTTGACCCGTAGTTAGCTGAACTACAGCTGCTCTGATTCTTCGTTCCAGACGAAGATATGTAGGCATAGGATGCGATATCCTAGCGAGCACACTGACGACTAACCTTTGTTCTCTCGCGGCTGTGCGATCGAGACTTTCCCGCTAACGACTAATTGTTATCCCTTTCTCTTGCCCGAGTGCATTTGAGACCAGATCGTAGTTGTAGGTTCCCGAGCCTTTAGGACCAGTTTGCTTTCTCACTGCTGTGTGAGAGCCCCTGTTTACCCGTAGTTAGCCGAACTACGTTTGCTCTGATCTTTCATTTCAGATGGAAGTACGTAGGCACAGGACGCGATGTCCTGGCGAGCAACCTTTCCCCCGTTTAAACGTAGGCAGTCGAACTACGTTGACTCTGACTTTCCCATTGCACGAGGGAATACGTAGGCCCAGAACACCGTATGTTCTGCCGAGTCCTGTCCTTTTATTTTCTTTTCAGACCAGCCATTAGCGTAGATAGATAACACACCCTTTTACCTATAAACACCAAGCGTGGATCCCATCGAGTACGATGGACGTGAGGGGTGCTAATACCTTCCCCTTGCGTAACCGACTCCCGAATCCAGGTTTTGGTTGCGATGACCATACCTTTTCCCGTCTTTGCGAGGTTTACTTCGAGCGTTTCCTTTCCCGCTCTGAGGGATAAATAACGCACGGTGGCGACTCTCCTGTCAAGCCGGCGCCGATTTTCGCAGTAGCGACAGCTGGCGACTCTGCTGGGGATATGATAGCATCCAGGGACTTTTCCCATCCCTTATGCTGGGACCGTTTCCCATCCCCTACGCGAGTCAATCCTAGCGCTTGGGTGTTTATTTGTTGGGTGTTGTGCATATTGTGTTTTACTTTTCTGCACTTTACTTTTCTGTACCTTTACCTTTCTGCATTTATTTTCCAGCATTATATTATCATGATTATTGCTGTGGGCAAAGGGAGGTTACTGTGAGTGAAAAGCCGGACCTGGGCTTGAGTACACACCTAGATATAGTTGTGGAGAAGTAGTAGACGAACCTGTCTGCTGAGCAGGCACAGTTCCCTACGAAAATCTGCGCTCAGACGAGATTCTTGCAGAGGTGCTCCTTTCCGGTCCTGAGGATCTGAGGGGAGTCCAGACGTGAGGGTTGTCGACTCTGGGGACCGATCATTTGGAAGTCAGCTAAGTGAGACCTCTTCATGACTTGATGATGCCACTCCTTCTGGGAATCGTATCGTCACTCATGAAAGTCTGTGACGCTGATGACCGCATAGGATGCCGTACCTTTGTCCGTGGATTAGGTCTATCCTACCTGTGAGAGGGACTGGGTTATTGCAGGAAAACTGGCCTTCAGAAACCATGATTCAGTATCTTTATCAGATGGTGTTCTTGATTCATCTCCAGGTGTGTTGTCTGGGTCAGATGGGTTTCTTATCTGAGGTTGAGGCTATTATCAAATGGTATTCTCGTCAGATACAGAGGTTCAGATGGTTTTCTTACCAGGGGATTGATATTTTGAGTATCAGATGGTAGTTAGTGGCATGAGATTCTGGTGACCGTGATGGTTTTCTGTTCTTGATCACAGAGATATTCCTCTTCAGGCTACAGCATAGCCCCTATGTTCGCAGATTGCATTATTTATCATATTGCATCATTGCATTACCATCTGCATTCAACTAACGTGTGTGTATTGCAGGTACATATTTTCCCTTCCAGTTCTGGTGTTCGTTCCTAGCAAGACATGGAAAACCTGAAGAGAGTATTGCCCTATAAGTTTCCGTCGCCGAATATCAGTCTATTGTTAGAGTTGATTGCTATTGCTAAGAAGAGGGGAATGGGTGACTTCAGAAAGAGATATGGGAGGATTCTGACCTACGTTTATCAGCCATCTGTCTACGAAACCAGCGGCATCTATACTTTGTTACAGTTTTACGACGCGGAGCTCAGGTGTTTTGTATTTCCTGACTTTGTTTTGGCTCCTACCCTGGAGGAGTACTCTGCACTTCTGGATATACCGATCCGTGAGCAGATGCCTTTTTATCGTACGGACGCTGAGCCTAAGCTGGCTGAGCTTTCTGCCATCCTGTGCTTGAAAGAGTCTGAGCTGTCTGGGAAGATGATCAAAAGAGGAGACGTATGGGGATTTCCATTGGATGTCTTAGTGGAGAAGGCTCGAGAGTATGCCCAGAAGGGTAGCTGGGGTGTTTTTGACGTCATTCTTGCTGTATGTGTGTATGGCATCGTGTTGTTCCCAAACATTCCTGATTTTGTTGATTCAGATGCCTTCTATATTTTGGCTGCGAAGAATCCAGTTCCTACTTTGCTGGGAGATATCCACCATTCAACTCATTATCAGAATGAAAAGCGACGAGGAAGGAATGTGTCTTGCTGTGTACCTCTCCTATGCAGGTGGTTCACCAGTCATTTGCCTAAGTCAGGTCCTTTTGTCACATCTATCAATTCTCTAGGATGGCCCGAGCGCTTAATGGGATTGACTGCTGAGAACGTGGTATGGGTCATTAAAGAGGTATTCGGAGCTGAAGTCATACTCAAAGGCGAAGGATTCCCGAATGTTCCGTTAATAGGAAGGAAAGGTTGTGTCAACTATAACCCTTCCTTATTGATCAAGCAATTTGGGTACATACCTCAAGGAGCGCCAAAGCCCGAGGAGATACAGGAATCTCTGTATCTCACCGGGGCAATTGGGAAAGAGATGCTGATCAAACTTGAGAAAGCCTGGAAAAACTTGCACAAGAGAGGGAAGCTTTCAGGTAGCAGAGGGGATACTCGAGTTCCTAGCCCATATGAAGAATGGATTCGTGAGCGAGCTGTGAAGTTCCTTATGCCGTATCCAGCAGTTCAGCCATTGCATCCTCCTCCGGTAGAGGAGCCAGCCACTGTGGACATACAGGTCTACAAGCAGCTGATGGCGGAGAAAGAAGAGTTAGCAAAGGCTAAAGAGGCTTTAGAGCAGGAGAATGCCCAGCTTCGGCATGAAAAGATTGAAACAGGATATATTTCCAAGCAACAGGCTGAAACTCTGAAACATCTGAAGACTACGCTATTGGAATTGACTGAGACCAAGAAGCGTCTGGAGTTAGATGTAGACTCCGTTAGTAGTGTGTTGGCCACCAAGAAGCAAGAGCTGGAAAGGGCCTACACAAAGCTAGCCAAGTTCAGAGAACACTGGGATCTCACTATGACCAAGCGCAAGGAGCGAGAAGGAGAGCTGAAGACACAGATTGCTCAGTTAGAAGAACAGGTCAAAGTGAAGAACGAAGAGCTTGAAGAAGAAGCCTGTCGCCGATACGAGGCCGAGCGCAAGCTGATAGATGCTATGAAGAACTTGGAAGATTTCCAGCATAGAGCAGATGCCAAGAGACCCAAACCTGGGGGCGGTGCCAATGATAAGGCTTGGGAAGACTTTGTCAGAGACATCCAGGGGACAGTCAGGAAGAGGGATCGACTGATAGAAGGTTTGATTTATCAACCAGATCACGCAGAGACAAAGAAGATGGTCGAGGACTTCCGCAACCGTACCCGTATTTGATTTCTCTCTTGTATTCTGTATGTTGAGGTCACCACCAGGCATGTTGGCTGGGATCCTCCTTATCATATCGGCTGTATGAAGCATAGTTATGTAACTTCTTGACAAGACTGTTATTCTAATCAATATATGAGGGATTTTCCAAATATTGTCTTTATGGTTCATCTCGTCTCGCTACCACTGACACTGGAATTGGAGGGAAAATATCTCCAATGCACACATGCACGTTAGCATTTTTGTATTTCTGTTTGCATAAATCATACTGCATACCATTTCTCTAGCAGGTCAGAGCACTTATCCAGCCTTTGTTTTCACCAGAAAGTGATTCTCGGGGATTTGTTTGAGGCAAGAGTGGAGTGTTGAAAACAACCAAGGGGCTGAAGTAGATTTGAGCAGAATCAAGCAGTATAGTCCGTTACAGGTAATTGGCAACTATGTCAGAAGGCAATTTCCAGTCTCCTAACACCCAGGCAGGGTTTACTGTGGCGTCCAACTATCAGTATGATTCTATGGAGGACTTCCCGCAAGCAAACAATCTTACTGCAGACCAAGTTGTGCAGCCTGCTGTTGAGAACAGAGATCGGCATGAGCAGTTTCTTGCCCGAAATGAACGTTATCCTCCTGTTAGCAATCAATGTGTTGCTTTCCCTGTGATGAATTACCGGAGAGATATTCCAATGACCGGGGTGGTAGATCCAAGAAGACTCCGAGTATTGGAAGAGCAAATGAAAGCCTTGGAAGCGAAAGATGCCGTTAACCTGGATGCTGTAGCCATGTGCTTGGTCCCTGACCTCGTGTTGCCGTACAAATTCAAAATGCCGGAATTTGAAAAATACACAGGAGATAGCTGTCCGAAGTTGCATTTGATGATGTTCTGTCGAAGGATGACTTCGTTTGTGCGAGATGATAAATTGATGATCCATTGCTTTCAGTATAGCCTGACTGGGGCATCCCTGAGATGGTATGTGCAATTAGAGAGTAAGCAGATTCGATCATGGGTGGATTTAGCCAGAGCTTTCATAAAGCAGTATGATTACAACTTGGATTTGACTCCTAGTCTCGTAGATCTGCAAGAATTATCTCAGGCGAAGAATGAATCATTCAGAGCGTATTTGCGAAGATGGAAGGAATTGTCTGCTAGTGTTCGACCACCGCTTCCGGAAAGGGAACTGGTTGACATCTTCTTGGGTACCCTGAAAGGCCATTATTTTGACAAATTGTTCAGTTGCACAAGCTTTGTGGACCTGATGAGGCTGGGAGAGATTGTTGAGCGAGGACTCAGGAGTGGAAAGTTTCGAGGTGTTCCTTACGTCCCAGTTACTAAGATTGAGTCAGTTGTCAGTTCTCAAGAAGAATGGGAAGGAGATGACGTCACCTCAGAATCTCTAGCGTCTCAGGATCAGTTTTCAGACGCTTCAAGTCAACGATCATCCTATCGCCGATCGCGTCAGTATGCTCCACGAAGACCAAGGAAACCTGAAAGGCAGTTTACTCAACTACCGGTGTCGTACAGTCAGTTATTGCCAGATCTGGTCAAAAGTGGATTGATAGTGCCGAAAGAGACTAAGCCGGTGATTCCACCGTATCCACCAGGTTTTGATGCCAGCGCCCGCTGTGAGTACCATGTTGGGGCACAGGGGCATTCCACAAATGATTGTAAGGTGCTTAGAAGTCAGATTCAGGATCTGTTAGACTCTCGCCGTATTTGCATCACTCCTCAGGGTTTTGTTCAGATTAATGATTTTCCATCTTCCAGTTGCGTGGGTTCGTCAGTTAACATCATGGAAGACTCCACAGGAAGTGTGTGCTCTGAAGATTGTCAATCAGAAAGTTCAGTTGTATGGGAGAAATTTCTAGAGGTTTTCGCGTCGGATGCCGCATCTGTTTTCTCTGCCTAACCCGTTTAGCTTTTGTGCATCAGTATTTGTCGACCACCACCAGGATTGTTGGCTGGGGTCGTTATATTCATACTCATTTGTGCTTACCTGCTAATTTTGTTGGTTGTACATGTGTGGGAGATGTTTGTCTGCGTGCTTATAGCTTGAGTTTCTCTTTGTCTCGTTGTGAATATGTGTTTGTTTGCTACGCTGCGTTATCGTTTAGCAGGTATATCAGAACCGTGGGCCTTATTTCCTCATCAGCCAGTTTATTGCAGGAACTCCTTCAGAGATATGGAACAGAATCAGTCTGAATTGATCGAAGTCCAAAGCCAGCTGGGGCAGATGATGAGAGACATGCAAGAGATGCGTCTAGAGCAGAAGATTCTCAAAGAGGAGAACAGTCAGCTGAAGACCCAAATGAGCTTGATCATGGAAGTAGTCAAGAATGTGCTTAGGAAAGAAGACGATCAGCTATTTGAAGCCGCAATGAAGAAGCTCGCGCCACCTGTGCATGTGGAACCTGAGCAGCAGCAACAGAAGATACATCCGGCTCAACAGAGGATCCAGGAAGGGAAGCCAAGGAGAATATTTGAGGCACCACCTATGACCTATGCTGAGCTCTTGCAGATCTTATTGAGGTTTAATCTGGTTGAGAAAAGAACGTTGACACCACCAACGAAAGTGTTTCCTCAAGGGTACGATGCCAGTAAACAATGTGAGTTTCATTCCGGGGCATTCGGACATGACATCGAGGGTTGTCATGCTTTTAAGCACAATGTTCAAGACCTGATTGACTCGCACAGTATTGAATTCACGCCGGGCGGCGTAGCTGTGCATATTGCTCCTGTCTCGATCGATGTTAAAATGACAGATGTTTCCAAAGCTGTAGTGGGTCAGAAGCGTATCCTGGACTCCATGGTGTCAGAATCTCCAGGCCCACAATTGTTGCCTATTCCTGGGGCAGATCTGAGAAAGCAAATGGCTAAGCATAAGGAGAGCGTTAATCAATACGTCGAAGATCAAGAAACCGATGTTGCATTTGATACGAAGGGTGCTCAAGGGTCAACCCGGGTACCGGCAGCAGCAGCCCCAGCAACAGAATAATCGGGGGTATAAAAGAGGTCAGAATCAAGGTCCTTTGGCAAGCCGTCATTTGGAAACTCCTCCTATACCGTACGCACAGCTTCTGCAGACATTGCTTCAGCTCCAATTGGTTCATAAAAGGACATTGGCTCCCTTAACGGGACCACCACCACCGGGGTATGATGCCAGCGCCACTTGCGAGTTCCATACCGGGGCACCAGGCCATACGGTTGAGAACTGCAAAGCATTTAAGCACAAAGTGCAGGATCTGCTTGATAGTGCAGCAATCAGCTTCGGGCCGGGAGGTCCCCACATCATCTGAATGAAAGAGGAAGAGCTCTATAGTTTGGTCGAGTCGACTGAAAGCAGATCAGGACAGCATCGGGTTGCCTCTAATAAAGATAGCTGGTTCAGCAGCAGGGCAGATGTGAAAGCCCGGTTCTCGGAAGCTAGCACATTTTCTTTGTTTTAGCTTGTCATTTCTTTACATTTGTAGTTGCTTTCCTGTTTGAATTTGTAATCTTGTTTGTAAAACTTGTTGTTTCCATTTCAATTGATGATAATGAAATAAATGTGCATGTTTTGATTGAATCCATTCGTGTTCACTAACTGTTTTGCAAATATTCAACGCTTGGTTAAGAAGAATTTAGGGAGGATGACGAAAATGACCGACATGCAACTACCGATATTGTATGCTTTTGAAATAGAACCTGTTGATGATGTACATGCATTGTTTCAAATCCCTAAACACCGGAGTTATAAGGAAGATAATCCCTTGTCAACCCCTTGAGCCTTGTAGTAGGAGTTTCTTTCTGAAAATGAAAAACCCTCAATCATAACCTGGGGCAGGGTAGGTGTTAGCTAATTTGACCGAGCGTCCAAATTGCAAAAGGAGTGTCCGTTCGAGGATAAATCACACCCCTAGAGGTCGTGCCTAAAAGACCACAATGGTTCAATCAAGAGTGGGACGGCCACATTGTTTCCCAAAGAGTCAGACGACCAGTGTCACACGACTTGTTCAAAAGAAAAAAAATGAAAAAAAGAATCAAAAGCCCGCTAAGTCAAGAAGACTTCAAAACAAATGACTTAGGCAAAAATGAGGGCATCCCGCTGGACTTAAAACAAAATCAAAAGAAACTCAAAAGGAGTCAGTCCAGGCAAAAGTTAGGGATATGAAAAGAAAAAGATGGAAAGGATCAAAAGAAAAATCCTCGATGGAAATACGAGTCGTGTGACCACAAGTGTCAAAGACGAAAAGTGAGTGGCTGTCACTCCAAAATCCAAAAGTTTCCCGAGCTATCATTCCTATCTCCTAAGCCTCTGAGAGGTGAGCGCTAAGGTCAAATTAGCTGAACGTAGGATGGGAGAACATCAAGGAGAACGGGTGGGTTTAAAATAAACTTTGAGCCTTTATCCTTTCCTTCGAAACCATGAACCTGACCACGTTACAACCTTCAAAAGTCCTAATTGAAGCAGGTTGTTTCGAAAGCATACTCCGGTAAAGGTCGCGTCGATTCTGACTCCTAAAAAGGTTCCTCTTACCATGTTGATATTGATAAATGTTTTGTGCATTATATGCCATAAACTGTTTTTCCTTTTCCCAGTGAACAGATTGGATGTCAAAGCTGTCATATATGTTGCATTAATACATCTTTTATGCATAACAACTTGTTTTACTTGCGAGTAAGCGCTTGACAGCAGAAAAGTTTCCTACAATGGAAAGTATGGTCAAGATAGAACGCAGAACGCCCGAACGTTCCGAGAGCAGGGGCAAGCTTTATTATGATCCCCAGTCAAGTCAGCTTTTCGAGGTCGATTATCCTGTGGCAATCAGGTTGAGATTCAGGCGAATACGGTCAAGAGCGCTACTCTGAATCAGATAATCAGGGGCAAGGTCATTGCAGTCAGGGGCAGACCATCGTAAGCACGCAGAAGTTACTCGAGAAGCATTCAAGGTGAAGTATCTCTCAAGAGTTCAGAACGCTGAGGCATGTTATATCAGACCATCAAGGAATAGGTTTGCAAATTTCCTTTCAGGGACTATCCCCATAGATGTCATGTAAGCTGGGGCATATCAGAAGCAAAAGGATTGTTGTTCTCCGTACCTACAGGGTCATTCAGAGTTATTCGAGCGGATGCAGTCGATTTTCGAGAGCGAGATGAATGCGGGAAGTCGTGTCACTATCCCTTGACTCTTCACCCGGAGACTATGTATTCAGGCAAAGTGTTTCCCAGCGTCAGTTGTACCTGACCCATCACAGGCAGCTTAAGAGCTCAAATCCATGTTTGCGATTACTGCGAAGCCCATCCGGGTTGGCGCATCAATTTCCAGATCCGAGCTTCATCAGAGCGCAGGAGGACTCCCTCCATTTTCTCCAGCAAAGACCAATTTGTCATTGGTATGGATAAGCTATCCCCAGAGAAGTCTAATCATATTCGGCATGTCTGCTATTTCACCACGGAGTTATATTCCCCAGCAGGGTATTACTTCGTCGAGGTGTTCGGTTAAGTTCCTAATATCCCCAGCAGAGTTGATTTCACTCTCCCAGCATTTATTTTGCTAGGACGATTCAGTGATATCCGGGTTATCCCCAGCAGAGTTGGCCTCGCCTTCAGCATTTATTTTGCTGAAGTGGTTTTCTGTACCCGGCCTTCTCCGGCAGCTCGAGCCTGCTAGCATATTGCATGCATCATATTTGCATCATACCTGCATGACATTTTCAAAATGCGTAGCATTTCTATCCAGAATGGAGCATTACGCTGTAGAAAGATTAAAGCATTTGCATAAGCATACAAAGCATAAGTCAGACTTTCTATCAGCCTCATATGGCGCGTGGATTACTCTGTGATCAGTTCAGGGGCATTTATCCAGCAACAGTATTCAGACAGTTCAGCAGATTATTTGTATCTCAGATCATACAACGATTATGCTTTGATCAAGCAGTCATCTGATGTCGACAAGCTTTTCTTCCCGTCAATTCATATTGGCGATGTGTTCCTCCAATGAGCGGATTTCTCCGTCTATCATTAGACGTCTTGAGTACGAATGTGGTTTTCTTTCCGTCTATCAGTAGACGATGTGAGGTTTGTTTGATTTTCAATAAGGTTCAAAATAGAGTTTCTATAGCAAGTGGCTTTCCTTTCCGTCTGTCAGCAGACGATGTGAAGTTTCGAGCTATTGTTCAGCGGGTTTCTTATTGCCAGATCATACGTATGATGAGGTGTTTCCCCAGCGAGCCTTCTCCGGCTATCTTTGGTTGTTGAGAGGTTTCAGAACGATATTGTGGATATTGGTTCTCTTTCTGGTTATTGGATATGATGACGTTTAAGAGGGACTTTTCTGACCATCAATCCCTATTGATGTCGAGGCTCTTCGAAGAATGTTCAGTTTTCGTGATTGTCGATTCTTATTGACGACATGTTTCTTAAAAGGTGGTTTTCTTCCCGTCAGTCCATACTGACGATGTGGCCCCTTCAAAGATGTTGATCTTTCCATCAATTTCCGTAGACAGAGGGATTCTGAGATTCAAGGGATGGTGTGGAATTGCGTTATGGTGTCTTTCCGTCTATTCTTAGACGATGTGAATATTGATTCGTTCATCAATCAGGATGATCCCGTCTACCCTTAGACGATGTGAGTTGTTTTGTTCATCAATCAGGATGATCCCGTCTACCCTTAGACGATGAGAATATTGATTCGTTCATCAATCAGGATGATCCCGTCTACCCTTAGACGATGTGAGTTGTTTTGTTCATCAATCAGGATGATGCCGTCTATCCTTAGACGATGTGAGTTGTTTTGTTCATCAATCAGGATGATGCCGTCTATCCTTAGACGATGTGAGTTGTTTCGTTCATCAATCAGGATGATCCCGTCTACCCTTAGACGATGTGAATATTGATTCGTTCATCAATCAGGATGATGCCGTCTACCCTTAGACGATGAGAATATTGATTCGTTCATCAATCAGGATGATCCCGTCTACCCTTAGACGATGTGAGTTGTTTTGTTCATCAATCAGGATGATGCCGTCTACCCTTAGACGATGTGAATATTGATTTGTTCATCGATCAGGATGATTCCGTCCACCCTTAGACGATGTGAATAATGATTTGTTCATCAATCAGGATGATCCCGTCTATCCTTAGACGATGTGAATTAGGAGATTAATGTTGTCTTTCCGTCTATCATTAGACGAGGTGAGTATTCAATCAGGGTATCTTCCCGTCCGTCTTTGGACGATGTGAGTATATTTCTCTTCCTGCCTATCAGTAGGCAATGTGAAAGAATCAGGTATTTTGTTGCAGCTCTCGGTTTTGCTACATGGGGTATCACAAGCAACGGGTATTCAAATCAGGAGTTCTTTATCAGATGATTAATCAGTTTGGTGCCGCAATAACTGGACTCGGTTTTCTGGACTTTATTCCCCAAGCAGTTTGCAGTATATGCTCGCGGTTGGCAAATTTTCGGGTTTTGTTTGTATTCAACCGTCTCGTACCTCTGAATGTTTGAAGGCTGAGCGCTCTTCAAACCCTTCAGGTCCAAGTCGCTTGAATAGGGGCAGCTGTTGCACCCTAAAATTTGACCAACCGATTCTCCTATCTGACTCGTGGTTTAATTTCATATTCGCAGCTCAGATGTATGATTTTTGTGCACAAGCAGGGGATATCAGAGTTTACAGCTTGATTTTTGTCTATCAGATGTGGCAGATCCAGTCCAGATTGCCAGGGTTTTATTTTCAGGAAATTGTGCGCTCCTCGGTGATTTTTCAGTGATTTTGAGGATATTCTGAGACCCGGGGTTCTCTGTTCGATTCGATCTGGTCTCGTGCGCTCTTTTATGGGGGTCATTTGCATTCATCTGCATTTTTAGGGTTTTAATAGGCTTTTGTGAATTTTTAATAGGCTTTATAGATTTTTCTGGAATTTAAATAGGGTTTTTGAATATTTTAATAGCTTAATTTTCTTTTTAGAATTTCATAGGATATTTTAAATAGATTTTAATCATTTGTAGAATTTTAATAGAATTTAGATAGCTTTTATCATTTTTAGAATATTAGTGAATTTTCTTAGCATATTAAATAGAATAATAAAAATTAGGATTAATAGGTTTAAATAGTTTTTTAGATAGTATAGAAAATAATATAGTTTTTTATTATTAATGATAGATTTTGATTGATATTAATTGATATTAGGATTTTAATAGAAATTAGTAGGAGTTTAGAATTAATTAGAGCATTAATCTTCTTTTTAGATTTAATTAGGTTAATTGTTGTTTTAGATTTAATTAGATTGATTTAGAGTTAATTAGATCTTAACTAGATTTTTTTAGGTTTAATTAGGTTAATCATGTTTTAGATGTAATTAGGATAGATTAATGTTAGTTAGAATTAATTGTAGGTTTATTAGTACAGTTAATTAGTTTTAATTTTGTTTTGCAGTTTTTTTGATTTTTTCATGCTGAGTTCGTTGGGCCCAATTGGGGAGGCCCAGTATCGCTGTTTTTTGTCCAGAAAAATGATCATCAGTCCAAAAAAGGTCCAAGTTTGTCCAGCAAATTCTCAAAGTTTTCCAGAATATTCTAGAGAATTCCAGCGAACTGCAAGGGTATAAAAGCTGACACGTGTTGCAGAAGGGAGGGCCCCACGCGTTTCTCAATCCTCGCGCCACCACCACTCAGAGAACTTCCCAGAATCACACCACGTGGCCCACCTGTCCCCCACTCACTCTCTCTCTCTCTGCGCATGCACGCCACTTGGCGCCCCCACATCCCTCACCGGAGATTCACCAGAACACCACCGGCGGCCATGCAAACGCCCTAGCACACCGCCGGCCACCGTCCAACTCCGGCCACCACCAAACGTCCAAAATCTCCAGAAAACCTCAGATCTTCTTCTTCCTCCTCAGATCCCTTCCGTCTCCTTCCTCTTCTCATCGCCGGAAAACTCATAGGCTCGCCGGAATCATCATCCTCCTCCATCAATTTTTTTTCCAGAATCACCTTCATCCTCCACAGATTTTCTCCAGAATCACCTTCATCCGTCATACAACATTTCTCCAGAATTCATCACCTCCTTCGTTCTTCATCAGTTTTTTTTCAGAACAACTCAAACCATCGTCAAACCTTCATTCAAGCAGATTTCCAGAAATCATCCTCAGATCTCCATCCACCTTCAAGCAAATTTTTCCAGAAATCATCCTCAGACCTTCATCCTCCATCGAAGATCTCCAGAATCCACTCAGACATCCTACAATCTTCGAACAAGGTTCCCAGAAACGTCAAATCACGTTCAATCTTCAAGCAAGATTCCCCAGAAAACACCATCCACGTTCAATCCTCAAGGAAGTTCTCCAGAAATCTCCAGTAATATCTCAACGCGAGAGCTTCAACGTAACGCCTTCAAGATCTTCAACAAGTTTCAAGTATCATTCGCCTTTCCAGGTTCCTAACTTCTTCCCTTGCATGTGTGTGTTGTAGATGCCGTTCCTGAGATGTTTAGGTTAGGGTTTCTGGTTTTAGTGAGTTCTGTTAATTGCATGATGGCGATTAGGGTTTGTTTGTGGAGAATTGATTGAATGTGTTTAAGGCTGAGAGGATGTTGCAGAGAGGAGATAGATTGAGGGAGACGAACGAGAGGGAGCGGCTAGGTTAGATGAGTGAACAGTACCAGAGCATTGAGAATGGATTTAGGTTTTGTTCAGCTGTGTATTGGATTAGGGTTTGAGGTTTTGGGCTTAGGCCCAAGCGTAGTTTCTGATGCATACCCCATTATTGCTCAATCACCCCCCCTGCGCTTAGATTCAGTTTTTTTGTTTTTTTCTGGATATTAAACATGGGCCTGCGCCCAACTGCTATTGGCACCCCCCCAATCAGGGCCCAGCTAGATAATAACCTGAGTCCATTGCTGATGGAACCCCCTCCATGTCATTTTCTTTTGTTTTGATATTAGAAATTCATAATAAATTGTAAATAAATGTTTTTTCAATAATTCTTTTTTCAACCATTTCATGAAAAATGTTAAGAAAATTAAATAAAAATAAAAATGGCATTTTATTTTTATTTCCTATTTTTGTGCATATTTCCCCAATTAATTGATTTTGTTTAATATTTTCAATGCATGCATATCATTAGAAAATTCATAAAAATGGTAGAATTGGTCAAATAATTCCGTTCTTTTTTCTGTAGACTCGTGATTCAGTGTAGAATTTTATAGTGCAGAAACATTGGCTTAATCATGCATTTTCATTTTAATTGCATTTCTTTCACTGTTATTGATGTTGAATAATTGGTCTGTGGATATGTCTGTGTTGCTGATTTTAATTCTTTCATCTGGTGTGGAATTTTGTTCTGATTTTTCAGTATGCTGTCATAGAGCCATGTAGGTCTCCCATTAGATTTTTGATAGATTTTTGTAGGGTGTTCTGATGTGTTTTGTCTGAGCCTGAAGATAGGAGAAGTCTGGGTGACTTCTGACTTTGAAGTTCAACTGTGGTTGAACTTCAGAGATAGTCTCTTGTGGTTTCTTGGCCTGTGGGTTTTTCTTGAAGGTGGGAGCTGATTGAAGTCCTGTTGGAGCTTGCAAAGTTGCAGTGGATTGAGGCTTAGTCTAGGAGCTTGTTGTCTGTTTGCGAGGTTCGAGATCCTGAAGTTTGAAGGGAGTTAATGGTACTTTCCTGAGGAAGGCACTATGAATGACTTTCATTCTTTCTTCTCACCTCTTTCGTAAGTATCCAATGATGTCGGAGCCGACTTGTGAGTTTAATTCCTCCTGAGGAGGGATGTAAACTGATCACATGTTGTTGAGCCACATGGGATACGATTCCTAAGTGGAAGTCTCCTAGTACTTTCCTGAGGAAGGTCCTATGGGTCTATTCACTTAGCTCCATTAGTTTATCTAGGATTTCGTAAGTATCCAGTGATGTTGGAGCCAACTTGTGAGTTTAATTTCTCCTGAGGAGGAATGTAAACTGATCACAGTTGTTGAGCCACGTAGGATACGATTCCTAAGTGTCAGCCTCCTAGTACTTTCCTGAGGAAGGTCCTATGAGCCTGCTCACTTAGTTCCCCTAGTGCATATAGGTTTCTCAAGTATCCAGTGATGCCGGAGCCTTCATGTGAGTTTAATTTCTCCCGAGGAGGAATGTAAACTGATCACAGTTGTCGAGCCGCATAGGATATGACTCCTGAGTAGTAACCTCCTGGTACTTTCCTGAGGAAGGCACTACGAGCTTGTCTGCTTAGCTTCCTTTCTCTGGTAAGCTTGTTCTGAAGCTTGGAGAATGGGATTGATTCCTCTTGCCTAGGAGTTTGTTTAGATCCTTGCTTAGGGTTTTGATTAGAGTTTAGACCTTTGCTTAGGGTGCTGTATAGAGTTCTGTTTAGAGATAGATTAGGAGCTTGTTTCAGGTTTGTTAGAGGCCCTGCTCAGGGTTAGTCTCTTTGTATTGTTTGACTTGTATGGTGTTATGTTGCATTAGACTCAGGTGTCCATCTAGATAGTTCTGAATAGGTGCATCTTAGAAGTAGACTTTGTGTGCATGAGAAGTTGAGGTGGTCCTCCTTCTGCTTGTTTGTTATTGCGTGGCTTTGCTTGTTGGTATTCGGTAGAGCTGAGCTCCCTTGCCTTTGTGGTTTGCGGCCTTCGCGCCTTGTTTGTCTAGTTGTTGCATTCATGCATATTTTCAGTATTCCTTTACTTTGCAGTTTCTTGTTTGTGGTTTAGTCCTGTTGCCATGATCCCTTAGGAGCTCTGACTTCTCCGCTGCGGAGTTGTTATGATAGACATTAGGATGGTCAGCCAGGTGTGATAGCAGTAGGTAGATTCCCCTGTTTCTCAGCTATAGTTCTAGGGTTTCCCTTTCCTTTCTGTAGGAGCTTTTGAGTAGCTTGACCCGTAGTTAGCTGAACTACAGCTGCTCTGATTCTTCGTTCCAGACGAAGATATGTAGGCATAGGATGCGATATCCTAGCGAGCACACTGACGACTAACCTTTGTTCTCTCGCGGCTGTGCGATCGAGACTTTCCCGCTAACGACTAATTGTTATCCCTTTCTCTTGCCCGAGTGCATTTGAGACCAGATCGTAGTTGTAGGTTCCCGAGCCTTTAGGACCAGTTTGCTTTCTCACTGCTGTGTGAGAGCCCCTGTTTACCCGTAGTTAGCCGAACTACGTTTGCTCTGATCTTTCATTTCAGATGGAAGTACGTAGGCACAGGACGCGATGTCCTGGCGAGCAACCTTTCCCCCGTTTAAACGTAGGCAGTCGAACTACGTTGACTCTGACTTTCCCATTGCACGAGGGAATACGTAGGCCCAGAACACCGTATGTTCTGCCGAGTCCTGTCCTTTTATTTTCTTTTCAGACCAGCCATTAGCGTAGATAGATAACACACCCTTTTACCTATAAACACCAAGCGTGGATCCCATCGAGTACGATGGACGTGAGGGGTGCTAATACCTTCCCCTTGCGTAACCGACTCCCGAATCCAGGTTTTGGTTGCGATGACCATACCTTTTCCCGTCTTTGCGAGGTTTACTTCGAGCGTTTCCTTTCCCGCTCTGAGGGATAAATAACGCACGGTGGCGACTTTCCTGTCAAGCCGGCGCCGATTTTCGCAGTAGCGACACTACTGCTTACGGGTTCCATCGCTTTGAGGTTATTCTAATACCAATTTAAATTTGATTCCTTTCAATACTTTTCTATGAAGTCATTTGCTTAATTTAATTGCAATTTTTTACTTAATTTGATTGTTGTTCATAGGATAAAATTAATTAAATTTGATTGTATGCATGTTCCTAAATTTAATTGCGTGTTATCGTTTGCTTAATTAGTTAACTCGTCATATTCTTAACCGTTTGCTTAATTCGGTAAACAAAAACATAATTTATTTGATTTTGATAAGCGGTTGTCTAATTGATCTCATAATCGAATAGGATCGAAGCCGCTTAGAGATTGGTGTTATAATAGTCGATGATAAGTCGGAATCCGAATAAGTAGGATTAGCCGTTTTAGCTTAATTGATAATCACTTATTTTAATCATTTTTTCTCTTGTTTTATAAATCGAAACTTAAGATCCCCATAAACCCTTTCTTTAGTTGGTTGAAATAATACTAGAAACCTTGCGATACGACATCCGAGTGTCGCTTCCCTATACTACTTTTTCAAAAATACTCGTTTTTGATTCGTGCGCGACAACGAATCAAATTAACACCATTGTCGAAGATTCTTGTTGATTTTAGCCAATTTTAAAATTTTGTTAGAGTTTTTTGTTTTTACGTGTTACTTTTTTAAGGTTGCAGTGTAGTGGTAAGCGTTTCACCCTATCAGGTAAGTTGGAAGCTATTGGTTCGATTTGCTCCAAAAAAAAATTCTAGAAAATCAGAAGAAAAAAAAATCGACAAACAGTACTCCTTTAGAATAGAATTATAAAAGAATTTGACCCTGAAAATCGCAAATTTCTTATTTTTTTTTCTTTTATTTGATTTATTTTCTATTTTCATATTTTCAAAAAAATATGAAATATTTTGTAAAGACTTATTCTTATTTGATTTGATATGAGTTTTAGTTATATTTTCATAATTTTTAGATTTTATTTTATTCTCTTTTCTATTTTTCCATTCTTTTTCTTAATAAGGACATTGTTAGTACTTTTCTAGTTGTTACTGTATTGCTGAATTAGTTATGTGTTTTCTTTTTTTTTTGTTGATTTTTTTCCTATTAAATTTAATATGACTAACCAAAGAACTCTTACACAATTTGCTGCCCATGATATGAATTATAATGCTTTATGTATTGAATATCCTACTGTTGTTGTTCCTTCCAAATTGAAATATGGTTTAATACACTTGTTACCAAGGTTTAATGGTCTTGCAGGTGAGGATCCGTATAAGCATCTGAAGGAATTTCAAATTGTGTGTTCTACACCTTCCAGACATTCACTAGAGGACATTGTCAAGCAAATGGTTGTAAATAATTTCTAGTCTCAACAACGAATAGATTCTAATTTTCAGGCTTTGCAGACATAGATTGAACAACTTACCACTTCATTGAATGCCATAGAGCAAGCTCAAGAATCAAACCAACCACGTACCCAAACAATAGTGAATCTAAAAGAGTTGCCTTGTGATTTAGTTGATGATACTTATTCTGAATTGTTGCCTGATTTTCTATCATTACCATATTTTGATGATACTTACTCTTGCGATTCATGTACCGCCACTAACATTTGCTCTGTTTATGCTGAGATTAATGTTGCCTTACAGGGTGATGCTTCTCATGATGTCGTTTATGCAGCTGAAGCTCTTGATATCCGGGCTACCCCGACCATGCCTTCCATTGAACAACCTCTTTCCTTTAAACCACTTCCAGATAATCTAAAATATGTCTATTTAGAGAGGAATGAAAAGATACCTGTTATAATTTCTTCTAACCTTGATTTCGATCAAGAAAATAAGCTTTTGTAGGTTTTGAAGAAACATAAGAAGGAATTGGATGGATCTTGATGGAAGATGGAAGAAAAGCAGTGAGGCAGCCCCTTAATCCTTTGATCTCTGATGTTGTGGAAAAGGAGATCATGTTCACGTGCTCATTCGACACTTTTACTTATAGAAGATTTTTATTTGATCCTGAAATAAAAGGCAAAGGCACTAATAAATATTTCAAGGTCAATGCATTCTACCTAAAGTTACTTTATGACATCCCCACTTCGGAAGAGGAGCCTGTAGAAGATCTCTCTTTGGGAAAGGCTGCTTATGTGATCACCTATCCACCTTGCTCCTTGGGTGTTTTCTTTCCTTTCTCTCACTCTTATTTTATAGTTATTTTCTTTCATTGAGGACAATGCATGTTTTAAGTGTGGGGGAGGGAACCATTGCTTTATTTTGTTTTCTTTATTTTGTTTTTAATTTTCTCTGTTTTGGTTTTGTCTTAAATAAATAAAAAAAATTGCATGTTTTTTCCTGATTTTTTAGTTACAAGTATGAGTTTTGTTCATAGTTCTCTTGAATAGAGTTGTGATGTGATTTGAAAAATTTACTGTGCATTCTTAGCATGATAAGTAAGACTAAACTCTGAATTGTACATCATTAATATTAGATCATTAACCTTGTGAGTTTTGAGCCTTATATGGATAGTGTCGCTTGCGCGAAAATAAGGTGCCGGCATGACAGAAGAGTCGCCACCTTTCGTTATTTATCCCTCAGAGCGGGAAAGGAAACGATCGGAGAAACCTGACGAATAAGGGTAAGACAAGGTCATCGCAACCATTGTCTGGGTTCGGGAGTCGGTTACGCAAGGGGAAGGTATTAGCACCCCTCACGTCCGTCGTACTCGACGGGATCCTCGCTTGTTTGTTTACTTGGACGGGTTGGTTATAATCTATCTACCTATCAGGGCTGGCTGAAAAAGAAAAGAAAAATGACTCGGCAAAGCATCGCGCTTTATGCCTACGTATTCCCATCAGAGAATGAGAAATCAGAGTCAACGTAGTTCGCCTAACTACGGGGGATTATGGGGGAAAGGTTGCTCGCTAGGATATCGCATCCTATGCCTACGTACTTTCATCTGGTATGAAAGATCAGAGCAAACGTAGTTCGGGAAACTACGGGTTGAAGAGTGGCCCAACTAGGAGGGAGACTATCAAGTCCTACTGTTGTCATGCCATGGATTCATCCTATGGTTGAGGTTTGAACAGGGAACTCCTAGATGTTGTCATGCATAGGTTTCAACCTAAAAGTCTATCATCAAATCCTCATCAGAGGAAATGAGAGTCCTAAGGGATCATGTCAATGATACACCAAAACAGACAAAAACATCAGCTTTAACAGTAAAATGCATGCGATGCAAGTGAGGGAGGAAATGTGTGTGGGGTTTCAGCCTCCACAAGCTCATCTCAACCTCAAGCCAGTCATGAAATAACAGCAATCATACTGAAGATAAACAACATGCTATCAAGCAATAAACAGATAAAAGAAATGAAGTGCCATCAGGCAAACAAAACACATGCTTGAGAAAGAAAGAATCTACTCTCTAATCCTGACCCTAATCACAGAATCTGAATCAAATCTAAGCACTAAAGCAAGACCCTAAACAAGAGAATTCAATCCCAGTCTTCAAGCTTCAGAACAAGCTTACCAAAGAAAGGGAGCTAAGCAAGCAGACTCATAGTGTCTTCCTCAGGAGAACACTAGGAGGTGTATACTCAGGAGTCATACCCTATGTGGCTCAACCACTGTGATCAGTTTACATTCCTCCTCAGGAGAAATTAAACTCACAAGCAGGCTCCAACATCACTGGATATTTAGGAAATCCTATCTGAACTAGTGGAACTAAATGAACAGACTCATAGGACCTTCCTCAGGAAAGTACTAGGAGGCTTCCACTTAGGAGTTGTATCCTATGTGGCTCAACAACTGTGATCAGTTTACGTTCCTCCTCAGGAGAAATTAAACTCACAAGTTGGCTCCAACGTCACTGGATACTTGAGAAATCCTAGATAAACTAAGGGAACTAAGTGAATAGACCCATAGGACCTTCCTCAGGAAAGTACTAGGAGGCTTCCACTTAGAAGTTGCATCCCATGTGGCTCAACAACATGTGATCAGTTTACATTCCTCCTCAGGAGAAATTAAACTCACAAGTTGGCTCCAACATCACTGGATACTTAAGAAAGAGGTGAGAAGAAAGAATGAAAGTCATTCATAGTGCCTTCCTCAGGAAAGTACCATGAACTTCCTTCAAACTTCAGGATCTCAAACCTCACAAACAGGGGACAAGCCAAGCTCTGGGTCTCTGAATCTTGATCCACAATCTTCACTTCATGATGCTCTCCATCAATATCTTCAAGGCAACACAATCCCCACAACAAATTCCCCACAAAGAACCCCAAAGATGAACAGATAACCACAGGGGAGACAAAATCAACAGGCAACTTCAGAAAATACCTAAAAATACTAAACTAATGGGGAAAAATCTAACAATTATTCACAAGGGTCCTCAACACCTACCCATAACATCTACATAGGCCTCTACCTAAAAATCAAGACAAAACTCAATCAAAGAAAGATGATTCTTCACCTAAGCACAACCTAAACCCTAATTAGGATACCCTAAGTCTACCCTAATTAAACTAATCAAAATTTAATTCTAAAATTCTAGAAAAACTCCTATGGGGAACTATGATTCATCATCTAATTGCACAAAAAAGAATGGATTAAAAACCCTAAGGGAAGGTCCTAAAACAATTCTTGCAAAATCATGTTACCAAACTAAACAATATAAAAGCTATTTAAAAGAAAAATCTATTAAAAATACTAAACTTAAAAATAAAATCCCATTTTTATTTTTAATATTTTCTACCCATTATCATCTACTCATAGAAAAAATAAGAAGTCAAAAATCATTTTTTATCATTTATTTATGAATTAATCAAAACAGAAAAATATTAAAACAATATAAAAGAATATAAAACAAATAAAGGGAGGGGGGTATGAATAGCACACGCGCCAGTTCAATTCAGAATGGGCCAGATAACAGGGGGGTGCGGTTAGCGAATTAAGCCCAGAGTGGCTTTAAGTGAAACGACCGCGTATGGATGCACTCAGAATTCCTTCATAAACGAACTTCAAATCGTGGCCGTGAGATCTTGGCTTTGGTCAAGGGTCAGACTTGGATCCAAGGGCCACCAAGTCGTCTTCCCCAAATTCAAATATCTTGGAGCCAACTCCATTGATGCGCACTCAAGAACACTCCATCTGCAGCCATTCGTATCCCCTCCATTCTCCACTAAAATTAACAAAACGAAACCCAAACTTGCTCCATTTTTCACCCTGGTTCGAATTATGATCTCAAAATCCATTAATATGAACCCTAGCTCTAAACACGATAAAGATCCTAAAAACTGATCAAGAACCAATGTTGTTAATTCTCAAAATTGAATGTCCTAACAGGTTCCTCACCTCACACTGAGCGTTTCTAGCCAAAGAACTAAGACTATCCTTCACTATTAAGGGAGTTCTTGATCTCAACAGAATTTAGGTCACCATACGAATCATCACCAAATCGAGCCAAATTCTCCAGAAATGATCTACTACTAACACCTAACTATTCTAGCCTATCAATTCCAACAAATTGTGACTAAATTAAGGAGCAGAGAGAAAGATACCAACCTGATAAAATGAGATGAACAGACCAAGGAATTCTTCAAATCAAGGCTTGATTCTTTCCAAATTCCTTCAATGGACCAATATCTCGCTTCTGTTTGCAACAAAACCCCTCGAAAGTGTCTGATTCCTTGAAACCGATTTTGAAATGCAGGCTGCCAAGCTCAAATGCAAGATCATCAATTATCCATGGATTCTCCCTCAGTTTGCTATGCACACACTCAGTAACACCAATGGAACTTGTTGCAGTTGAAATTTTCAACTGAAATGATGTGGAACTCAGAACTTGGTTGTAACTTGCAAGTGAAGAAATGTGATTGTGCTCTCTCTCTCCTCTCTCAATTCTCTCTCTATCACCCAACCTTGAACACTATAAAGATCATCCTTCTTATAATGATGGATGGAAGAAACTGGATCCTTCTAGAATCATCTAGAAAAGTGTGGAAAGTTCTTGAAAATCTCATGACATGCCCTATTGGTTATCTCATATCTCATATGTTATGCCTTGCAATTTTGTGCCAAATTCTCCTTATGAGAGATATTGAGTGTGGATGAATGAAAAACAAGCTCATCTTTGGCTTGTGTAGGGTTTTTCAACATTGCCTTCTTTTTCAAGTAACAACTTTTCAAAGCATCACCCATTTTAAAGCTCAAAATCAAAATTCTAGCTAAACCAATGTTCTCAAAATGATTTTTCCAATCAAAATGATATATTGGATGACCTATTTTGGATTTGTGGATCTTCCAAATCACTTTTCAATTTCAACTTTTCAAACTTATATGCCATTTTTAGTTCATTTTTGACCAATCATGTAATCTCATGCTATGAGCTTTTCCAACAATTTGTGACCTTCTTTCTAGACTTAAAATCACATTTTGAGCAACTTTCATGTTTTGAGTTTTTCCATTTGAGGCTTGGAAATAGGAGTTTTAGGCATTGGATAAAATGACCTATAACTGACAAATGACCAAAATACCCCTGTCTTGTTCAAACCATAAGTTGAGTTTCACAAATCCAATCAAGGACTTCTACCACTCAAATTAAAGCTAAGAAGATGCTCTTCAACATTCATGTTGACCAAGAAATCATAGGAATCCTCATACTAGGGCAAAAGTTGTCTGCAAGTTGGGTGACTTTCAAGGACCCAGATTCACACACCTCAGCTGACCTGTAATTTGTCAAAACCATAACTTGAGCTCTGTAACTCCTATCAAGGACTTCCACCACTCAAATTAAAGCTTAGAACAAGCTCTACAACATTCATGTTATGGGGAAGGTGAGATATCAATCACATCTAGAGCTAAAACTGCCTGGAAGATAGGGGTCAAATTAGGGTTTTTCACTGACAATCCTTGGAGACCCTGACTTGAAACTTCTCAAACTCCTCACTCATGATGAGTTGGCCTAGGAATCATCTTTATATAATCTCTATGCATCATCCCATGACCTCATGGCCCTTGGATTGGTCTCAACCTTCTCCAAATCATCAGTTATCCTAGGGTTGACCCAGTCAAAACCCTAATTCTATCATTCATGGTTGAATCTTCTAAACCCTTGCATAATGACCTCTCTGGGATTCATGAAGGCTATCAAGACATCTCATAGGCTTTCTCAAAACATCAAGTTCATTCTCAAAGTCTCAGAATCATCTGAGGAGCACCCACAACTCTCAAGCTATGAAGCACACAACCCTGGTTTCAACCCATTCCTCTGAGGATCTCTTGAACTTTCTGATGAAGGTATCCACTTTCAAGCACTCAATGAATAAATAATTGTCGGTCAAATTTTGGGGTGCAACAGCTGCCCCTATTCAAACGGCTTGAACCTGACTGGGTGAGAAGCGAACGACTCTCAACCAACCAAGGTACGAGACGGTTGAATATCGGTAAACCCGAAAATTTGCCAACTGCATGAGCACACAGTACTCTGCGGAGAACAAATCTTTGATTACTGCAACACTAGCTGCTCATCAACTAGCTGGAGAACCAAAGCTGACATCATCGTCGGACGATCGAAGCACCCTGCGTCACTGCTGGAGAACTAAACCTGACATCACTGTCGGACGATCGAAATACCTTGCGTCACCGCTGGAGAAATATCTTCGACTTCAATCAGAAGACATATCCTTCATCTGATCGCAATCAATCATCACCTCAGGATAACTGACCTGGTCTTCAGACTCACGCGAATCACTCTGTTGTATCTACAACCTCTGGAACCTTGCCTTCCGCCACCCGTTGATTCTTCAACACGTAAATCTGGACTCACAGGAACCTTACAACATCGCTTTCAGGCGCTTATGAAATCCATCTTCAGATTAGACATCGTGGTTGGAGAAACATCTTCGACTTCAATCAGAAGACGTATCATTCTCTTGATCGCGCTCAATCATCACCTCAGGATAACTGACTTGGTCTTCAGACTCACACGAATTACTCTGTTGTATCTACAACTCCGGAACCTTGTCTTCAGCTACCCGTTGATTCTTCAACACGGAAATCTGGACTTGCAGGAACCTTCTGATATCGCCTTCGGGCGTTTATTAAATCCATCTTCAGATTAGACATCATTGTTGGAGCAGACATATCATGCTGCTCTGGACTTCAAGAATCAACTTGAACCAACAGATCCGTCGGGCATCTTCAAGAATCGTCCTGAACCGATAACCTTTCCGGAGCAAACATTCTGTTGGGTATTCCAGAAATCTTCCTGGGCAACTCCTGCTGGAGACGCTATTGGGGAGCTCAAGTATCATACTAGGCGAACCACTCGGGAAGCTGTACTGGGGTCTTAAGAATCACCTTAAGCAAACGGCCCTGCTGAGGACTTCGAGAATCATCTTGAACCGAAGACTTTGCTGGGGATCTCAAAAATCATCTTGAGCGAGCGACCGTGGGGAATCACACCGGGGTCTTTAAGAATCATCTCGCCAACGATCTTGCTGGGGAGAACATCAAGAATCGTCCTGAGCAACCGGTCTTTTGGTGGAACACCTGTACAACAAGGATGATAATGACCTAGATCATACCTATGATGCGTATGCTTCGGCACCATGCTAAATGCCATGCAATCATGCTCAATGCTATGCAATCATGCACAATGCTATGCAATCATGCACAATGATGCGATCCCGTCAGCAAAATAAATGCCGAAGGGGGAAATCCTCCTGTCAAGGAGAAAGAACCACTCAGGTAGAGGAATCATCCTGCTGAGGAGACCGTGAACCCGCCAATATCAATCAGGCTCTGTCTGGGGAATTGATCTTCCGCGAACTGCTGCAGGGAACAACTTCAGCTGACTGCTGCAGGGGATGAAGCTCTACGAGAATCTTGGATCTGCTGATATCAATCGCGAGAATGAATTGCACGGCCGTCTCGGCTACTCTTCCGGGGATGACCACTCTGTGGGGAACCAACTTCAGCTGCTCAACACTCCACTGGGAAAAACCAATCATGATCTGGTCAAGGGCATCTGCAAACTCGGCTGAGGAAGGAGAAGTCATTCTGCTTCACTGGAGAGAGTGCGACTCTGGGGAAACAGAGCATTAGCTGCCCCACGCTCTGCTGGGGAACATCGATCATGATCTGACCGACTTCCAAGGATTCTGCTTTTCTGCGGACTCAACCGGGGAGGGAAATCATTCTACTTCATTGGAGAGTACGACTCTGATGGGGAATTCAATTCCACTGGGGAAGAAGGAATCATCTGACTTCGGAGGAGAGTACAACTCTGCAGGAGAATACAACATCAGCCGTTCCAACACTCTACTGGGGAAGAGGGAATCGTCCAACTTCAGGAGAGAGCATGACTCTGGTGGGGAATCTCAACTCCACTGGAGACTTCAGCCTGGCACCATCAGTTACTGCATACTTCGGTATACGACTAGCTTCCTGCGCGACCTGCACTTGTGACCCGGTGCTGGGGGAGACACCTGCTTCGGTGACTTTACTGGGGAAAACACGAGCTTCGGCTCCCGAACATTTCTATGAACTCTGCACTTGTGACCCGGTGCGGGGGAGAGACGACATCATTCTTCGGCGCTTGATTCAGCTGATGAGGTGACATTCCTTCAGGATGCGTCTGCTTGGGGAAGAGAATCACCTCTACCTGGGGAAGACATATCAATGCTCATCATCTTGCGTTCAGATTCTGCGGAGGAGAGACTACTGAACTCTGCTGGGGAAGGAGGACTCATCCTGCTTCGGGGATACGCACGGCACATCTTCTGGCAAGGTGCTACACCTGCAACAACACAAACAAACAGACAAGATACCCTCCTCAAAGGGGCCTATCAGGGTTATTATCTCGTGACAATATTCAGTTAATTAGTTGTTTCAACAATCAATGGGCCTAGGCCCGCAAGTTTATGTATGCGCATTTTATCAAAAATATCGGCGTTTTCATTCGCAAACAAAACAGATAAATGCTAAACAGTCAAGTAGAATTGCTGAATAATGTGCATTTTATTGATGATGAACCCCTGAATGGGCAAAAAATGTTTTACAACAGAGGCAAGCTCCTGGAATGAGGAAGCCGCGCAAAAAGAAAACATAAATATACATCAGTATATACAAATGTCGGCAATCGAGGCGTAGACGAACACCATGAGTTGATCCCTCTAAGACCCACTCGACTTCGATACTTCTCCGATGCTTCAGCTTTGGAAGAGATTGATTCAAATAAACGGCCCTCAGGTCTTCCGAACCACTAAACAATGAAAGTCCATACGCGGAACGCAGTCATTTGCTTATTCAAATCCCTAACTTTTGCGTGAACCGCCCTTTCGGGTTTTCAATTCACCGGGATACCCTTTTTTGCCGAAGCCGCCCAGTGTAGGTTTTCGACTTCGCGGGTGTACATTTTTCAATATATCCCTAATTTTTGCCCGAACCTTTTATTCTGTTTTTGGTTCGCCGGGATGCCCCTTTTTTGCCTGGACTCTTTCTTTTTTTTTGTCCAGCGGGTCTCTTTTTAAGCAAAGTATTTTTTAACTGCGTCCGCGTTCACCGGGGATGCAAAATCTTCACCATCCATCGTGGATAACAGCAAAGCTCCTCCTGAGAAGACCTTGCTGACGACATACGGCCCTTCGTAATTCGGAGTCCATTTGCCCCGGTGATCGGAGTGTGGCGGAAGAATCTTCTTCAGGACGAGATCACCCGTCTGAAAGCTTCGAGGACGCACCTTCTTATCATAAGCTTTCTTCATTCGGCTTTGGTACAGGCGACCAAATGCAATCGATGCTAACCTCTTCTCGTCCATCAGGCTGAGCTGGTTCAGGCGATTCGTAACCCATTCTGCCTCATCTAGTTTCACATCAACCAAAACTCGCAAAGAGGGAATCTCCACTTCTAGCGGTAGGACAGCTTCCATACCGTACACCAAGGAGAAAGGAGTTGCCCCGGTCGACGTACGCACCGTCGTACGATAACCGTGCAAGGCAAATGGCAGCATCTCGTGCCAATCTTTATACGTCACAACCATCTTCTGAACAATCTTCTTGATGTTCTTGTTGGCCGCTTCAACAGCGCCATTCATCTTCGGCCGGTAAGGGGATGAGTTGTGGTGTTCAATCTTGAAGCTCTGGCACAGCTCCTTCATCATCTTATTATTCAAATTCGAACCATTATCAGTAATGATCCGCTCGGGAATTCCATAGCGACAGATGATGTCCCTCTTTATGAACTTAGCTACCACCTGCTTGGTCACATTAGCGTACGAGGCTGCCTCCACCCATTTGGTGAAGTAGTCGATAGCTACCAGGATAAAACGATGACCATTGGACGCGGTGGGCTCGATCTTGCCTATCATGTCGATGCCCCACATGGAGAACGGCCAAGGGGAGGACATGACATTCAATGGACACGGCGGCACATGAACTTTATCAGCATAAATCTGGCATTTGTGACATTTCTTCGCGAATCTGAAGCAATCCGACTCCATAGTCAACCAGTAATATCCTGCTCTCAGGATCTTTCTCGTCATAGCATGCCCGCCGGCGTGCGTACCAAATGTGCCCTCATGGACTTCTTCCATGAGCATACTTGCCTCCTTCTCATCTACACATCTGAGTAGCACGAGATAGTGGTTTCTCTTATACAGCACTCCATCAGGGTTGAGGTAAAAGTTTCCAGATAGCCTCCTCAGAGTCTTCTTATCCTGGGTTGAAGCACCCGCAGGATACTCCTTGGTCATAAGGAAGGTCTGAATATCGTGGAACCATGGCTTGCCGTCAGTGGCATTATCGATTGCGAACACAAACGCTGGTCTATCAAGACGCGAAAGAACAATGCTTGGAGCTTCATTCCAAAGATTGACCTTATACATTGAAGCCAACGTGGCTAAAGCATCAGCCATTTGATTTTCAGCCCGGGGTACATGATGAAGTTCTACTCGGTCGAAGAACGGAAGCAGCCTCCTGGCATAATTCATGTACGGCACTAAATTCGCTTGACGAGTCTCCCACTCCCCTTTGATCTGATTGATTACAAGCGCTGAGTCACCATATATGTCTAGGTTCTTGATCCTCAAATCAATTGCCTCTTCTAGACCCATAATACACGCTTCATACTCGGCTTCGTTGTTGGTAACTGGAAACGTCAGTCTTGCAGTAAACGGGATGTGGGATCCGTGAGGAGTCGTAATGATAGCCCCGATACCACTTCCATAGGAATTAACCGCTCCGTCGAATATCAACTTCCACTGAGACTTCCTATCCGGCCCCTCATCGGGCAATGGCTCATCGCAATCCTTCGCTTTGAGAAACATAATGTCCTCGTCAGGGAATTCGAACTTCATCGGCTGATAGTCTTCGATTGGCTGTTCGGCAAGGTAGTCAGACAATACGCTTCCCTTAATGGCTTTCTGGGAGACGTATTGAATGTCATATTCCGTTAACACCATTTGCCACCTGGCAATCCTGCCCGAAAGAGCTTGCTTCTCGAAGACGTACTTGATCGGATCCATCTTCGAAATCAGCATAGTGGTGTGATTGAGCATATACTGTCGTAGACGTTTGGCAGCCCAAGCTAATGCACAACACGTCTTCTCCAGCATCGAGTATCGAGATTCACACTCAGTGAACTTTTTACTCAAATAATAAATGGCATGCTCTTTTCTGCCCGTCTCGTCGTGCTGACCGAGAACACACCCCATACTATTCTCCAGAACTGTCAAGTACATGATTAATGGCCGTCCAGCCACTGGGGGTATCAAGATTGGAGGTTCTTGAAGATACTGCTTTATCTTATCGAATGCCTTCTGGAAATCCTCATTCCAAGTAATCGCCTGATTTTTCTTTAACAACTTGAACATCGGTTCACAAGTGGCCGTGAGCTGAGAGATAAACCTTGCAATGTAGTTTATTCGGCCCAAGAAACCACGAACTTCTTTTTCTGTCTTCGGCGCTGGCATTTCTTGGATAGCTTTTATTTTCGCAGGATCAACTTCAATACCTCGTTCACTAACGATAAACCCCAATAACTTTCCGGACCGCACTCCGAAAGTGCACTTGTTAGGATTCAGCCTCAGCCTGAACTTCCTAAGCCTTTCAAACAGCTTCAGCAAATTGACCAGATGCTCCTCCTCCGTTTGGGACTTTGCAATCATGTCATCAACATAGACCTCGATCTCACGATGAATCATATCATGAAACAAAGTTACCATTGCTCGCTGGTAAGTGGCCCCTGCGTTCTTCAGACCGAAAGGCATTACCTTGTAGCAAAACGTGCCCCAGGGGGTAATAAACGTTGTTTTCTCCATGTCCTCCGGCGCCATCTTAATCTGATTGTAACCGGAGAAGCCATCCATGAACGAAAACACGGAAAACTGGGCTGTATTGTCGACCAACACATCGATATGAGGCAACGGGAAATCATCCTTAGGGCTCGCCCTATTCAAATCCCGATAATCGACGCACATGCGTACCTTACCGTCCTTCTTCGGTACAGGCACTATGTTGGCGACCCACGGAGGGTAAGTGGTAACGGCTAGAAATCCTACGTCCAACTGCTTCTGGACCTCTTCTTTGATTTTTACAGCCATGTCTGGTCTCGTCCTCCTGAGCTTCTGCTTGACTAGAGGGCAGTCTTCTCACAACGGCAAGCGGTGCACCACGATATCTGTGTCGAGTCCGGGCATATCCTCATACGACCAAGCAAAGACGTCACTATACTCTCGAAGCATCTCGACCAGTCTATGCTTGACATCATTCTGCAGCGCAGCCCCAACTCTGACACTTCTGACGAGCTCTTCCGAACCCAGATTTACAATCTCAATATCCTCCTCGTGAGGCAGAATAACCTTCTCTTCTTGTCTCAACAAGCGGGCCAACTCTTCCGGAAGGTCTTCGTCTTCATCAATCTCATCCTCGGCTTGATAGATCGGGCAATCAAAGTCGTAGTGAGCCGTAGAGGGTCCAGAGTCGATGTCATCTGTTACGTGGATCCTGCAATAACAAGGGTTAAGTTTAAAGCAGGAATATGCAGGTTAGCACGCACCTCGTTGCCATTTTGCTGTTTTTCGAAACAAACATAAAACATGAATAACAGAGAACACAATATTTGATTACGAAGAAAACGCCTTTTATTTATTAACAAAATGCATACACATAATCCAACAAGGCCCTGACAGTAAAACCACTATGCCCCGGGCAGGACATAGGGTTGTACAAAGATTGTAAAAAGCAAATCATTACTCTTCACTTGTCAGCTTGATAATCTCCTTGATGGTCCAGTTGTGGAGGTGCTCGCCCGGCTTGCTCGGTTGAATCCAGGCATCAAGATCACAATCACTGTCTCCACTGTCCTCTGACGCAGCGTTGACACTCTCGAAGATTACTCCCCCTTTGGTGAATAAGATCGGCCCTTTCCCACGAGACGAACTGCCAGAAGAAGATGAAGCTTCAGCTCCTGGAGAATACCCTAATCCAAACTTATCCTGTTTGATTGGTATATCCAAAACATGCCCCCATCCTGGGGTGGAACCAGCTTCGACAACGGCTCTAGCTTCCTTAAACGAGGAGAGGTTCAACTCTTGCTTCTCTGCAACAACGGGAGCTACCTCCTTCACCCTGACGGTTTCAAAAGCCTGGCAAAGAGTCTCATGGATCTCACCATCCATTTCGACGTATTTAAAGGACGACAGGTGGCTTACCATGATGTCCTCTTCTCCACAGACTGTCACTATGCTGCCCCCAACAGCATATTTAAGCTTCTGATGTAGCGTGGACGTCACGGCACCAGCAGAATGGATCCACGGCCGACCTAAGAGGCAACTATAGGCGGGCATGATATCCATGATATAGAAAACCGCATTAAACGTCTCTGGACCAACTTGAATTGGCAGGGTCAATTCTCCGAAGACGTGGCGCTTGGTTCCGTCAAAGGCCTTCACGACCAGATCACTGGGCGTGCACAGCAGTCCACGGGTATCCAACTTCATCAGTGCCTTCTTCGGAAGCACGTTAAGCGAGGAGTCCGTATCCACTAGGACATGTGACATAATCGTGCCTCTGCACTCTATTGAGACGTGCAAGGCGCTGTTGTGATCTCTTCCCTTAGGAGTCAGCTCCAGGTCCGTAAATCCCAGCCCATTACCAGCATTGACATGGGCTACTACTTCCTCAAGTTGATTTACTGATATCGCCTGCGGCACGTATGCAGCATTCAATACCTTCAATAATGCGTTGCGGTGCGCTTCAGAACACAGCAACAGGTTAAGAATCGAGATCTTTGACGGAGTCTGGTGAAGATGATCTACAATCTTGTAGTCACTTTTCCTGATTAGTCGCATGAACTCTTCAGCATCTTTAACCAGCAAGTCCTTTTATGTCCCTGCAGGGACCTCCTCAACAGCTTTACCTTTACCCTTATCCATAGCGTCAGCTCGGACCACTTTCTCTGCTGCGACCTCTGCCGGCGCGAACACTCTACCACTTCTGGTGATACCACTGACTTCAGTAAGATTCTGCGCAGTCGATCTGGACGGCTCAAGCTCTATCCTCTGACCATTACAATACACTTCGGCGCCGTAATGCCATGGGACGGAATTAGTGCTCTCGAATGGGATTGGTCCGGCCCTGGTGATGGTGATAGAAGGCGGACGGGACGCAGAAATAGTAATAGGGTGACGAGGAATAGTGATGGTAGCAACCTCGTCCGCCTGCTTCAGCACGACTTCCCCTGACGCATTCTCAACGCTCCGACTGAACTGCAAAATACCCTCGGACATCAGACTTTGGATACCTTCGATCAACTGCTCACACCCATCAGGAAGTGTAGCACAGGCCATACATAACTCTCCACATCCGGGAAAGAAGCCCTTCTTCAGCAATTTGGCTTTGACAAAACACAACGGCGTCTTCAGATCTTTGACATCGATCAGCAAGTCTGAATTCTCCTCAGTGATAACAGCATTCACTCCACCCCCCCTATGATGAGGCATTGGATTTTTGGTGACGTTGGGCACTTTGTCAGAAAAGTTGATAACCTTGGCGTCGACCAAGTCCTGGACTTTGTGCTTAAAAGCTTTACAATTCTCAACCGTATGGCCAGGTGCCCCAGAATGAAATTCACAAGTAGCATTAGCATCATAATCTGGTGGCGGTGCCCCTGTCAAGGGAGCCATTGTCCTTTTATGAACTAATTGGAGCTGAAGCAACGTCTGCAGAAGCTGTGCATACGGCATAGGAGGAGTTTCCAAATGACGGTTTGCCAGGGGACCCCGATTCTGATATCTCTTATATCCCGGATTATTCTGTTGCTGAGGCTGCTGCTGCGGCTGCGGGGGAGCAGCTGGGATGTTTATGCTAGCGATCTGAGACTGAGGTCCCTTGCCCTTTCTCCTAGCATTAGTGACAGCACTGGCATCTCCCTCTCGACGCTTGCCAGTATAGGGCTTCTTGCTAGCTCCTCCAGCTGAGGATGATTCGCCCTGAATCTTTCCGATCTTTATACCGTTTTCGACATGCTCGCCCAAAGTGATGAGGGCCGAGAATGTTCCGGACATGCCACTAATCAGCTTCTCATAATAGACTCCAGGAAGGGTAGCCACGAACATTTGTACCAACTCACGCTCAACCATCGGTGGTTGAACCCGAGCAGCCAATTCACGCCACCGCTGGGCGTACTCTTTGAAGCTTTCATTGCTCCGCTGCGAGAGATTCTGAAGCTGAACTCGGTTGGGAGCCAAGTCGCTATTATATTGATAGTGGAGAACAAACGCTTCTGCAAGATCTTTCCAGGTGCGCACAGCAGCGGGCTCCAAACCCATATCCCATTCGAGCGATGGACCAGAAAGACTATCCTGAAAGAAGTGCATCAGCAGCTTCTCATCGTCAGAATAAGCGGACATCTTTCTATAATAAGATCGGAGGTGAACACGGGGACAAGTGGTGCCCCTATACTTCTCAAATATAGGCACCTTGAACTTGTGAGGTACTTTAAAGTCAGCAATCAACCCGAGCTTGGCCATGTCAACGCCCAATGTGTTCTGATTTTCTATATCTCTCATCTTATCTTCCAGCGCCTTGAACCTGATTCGAGCCTCAGCAGTCAATTCAGCCTCTACACCTCTCTGAGAGAAAATGTCATCCTGATGGTCCTCCAGCCACGGTTGAGGCACCACCATATTTCCTGCACCAACATTGCCGTTGACCGGCCCCATGTTAACATTGGCTCCCAAACCACCATTGCCGGCGCCCGCCGCATTAAGTCCGAGATTAGTCATAAGATTGCCGTTAGCACTACCGTTGCCCCCGGCAGCAGGAACAACGTTCTGTGGAGTATCCCCTTGAGGAGGAGTGGGCACAGTCCCGCCGTGAAGTATTCCATTACTATCAACCCTGGAGATGAGAGGTTGAACCAAAGTACGAAGCTGGTCTTGCCCATTCGCAACTACTTGCATCAGCTCCATAAAACGATCCATCCGTTCACGAAGCTCTTGAACATCTGACTGTACCTGGTCCATGATTCTCGTTTGATTGGCGCGAGTTGAGTAGCGGTGGATGAATCTTTGATCAATCCTGGAGATCGAAAGCAGCTCGGAACCTGAGTACCTGAAAAACCTGTCGACATCAAGGGTTAGCAACAGAATGTATGTCATGCAAAAATGCTTTATGCAGATGCACGCGTGTGTCTGTGTGCTTGAGAGATTATCCCCCGATCCTGGCACCTGCTGACAATAACAAGGAGAGGAATCTGGGCCCAATCATGGAAATAGTAACCTCACATAGCAATAGTCAGATTCGACACATCAAGGACCGAGAACTCGTACGCAACAGTCTTTCTGAGAGAGGCTGCAGTAGCACAATAAGAGGCGAAAGATCCTGGATCGGGGAAACGGTACCTGTCACAGACACACGCTGATGGAATGATTATGCAAGCTAATGCAAAATGCAGGTATGCAACAATATATCCAGGTGGCTGCTGTGGAAATTCAGTGTCAACAGTCACTGATGAGAAGGAAACCCCGGTGTAAAACCACTGATTTGATCTGCTGAGAATAGCCATCTGATAGGATCGAGATCAAAACTTCTGCCCTGACAAGAATAAAGGCCTGATAATAAAGACCCCGGATGCAAGATCAAGGAATATCTGTTGATGAAGTCTTCGGACCCCAAATCACAAATCTGCCCTCTCTAGAACAGACACACAGCTGCTGATGAGATCTTCAAACCCCACTCAAAGTCTGCCCTATCAAGAACAAATAACAACCGCTGACGAAATCCTCAGACCCCACTCAAAAATCTGCTCCATCCAGAACAAACCTCTGATAACAATACTCTGATCGGAACCTGCTCTATCAGGAACAGACAAACACCCGATGATAAAATCCTCTGATCAAACCCTTGCTCTATCAAGAACATATCTGCAATTGAGAACCCAACATAACTGATTCACTGTCGAGAAAACCAGGTAGTCTGGAGGTCAAAGTTTCCTGCAATGTCCCAACCCCACTCACAGGTATGGACCTAATCCACGGACAAAGGTACGGCATCCTATGCGGTCATCAGCGTCACAGACTTTCATGAGTGACGATACGATTCCCAGAAGGAGTGGCATCGTCAAGTCATGAAGAGGCCTCTCTTAGCTGACTTCCAAATGATCGGTCCCCAGAGTCGACAATCCTCACGTCTGGACTCCCCTCAGATCCTCAGGACCGGAAAGGAGCACCTCGGCAAGAATCTCGTCTGAGCGCAGATTTTCGTAGGGAACTGTGCCTGCTCAGCAGACAGGTTCGTCTACTACTTCTCCGCAACTATATCTAGGTGTGTACTCAAGCCCAGGTCCGGCTTTTCACTCACAGTAACATCCCTCTCCCACAGCAGCACAGATAATCATATCGAACTGGAAATAAAATGCGGGAAATAAAAAGCGGGAAGTAAAAATGCGATAAATAAACGCAACCCAACAAACAAACACACAAACGATAGGATTGACTCGCGTAGGGGATGGGAAACGGTCCCAGCATAAGGGATGGGAAAAGTCCCTAGATGCCATCAATTCCCCAGCAGAGTCGCCAGCTGTCGCTTGCGCGAAAATAAGGTGCCGGCATGACAGAAGAGTCGCCACCTTTCGTTATTTATCCCTCAGAGCGGGAAAGGAAACGATCGGAGAAACCTGACGAATAAGGGTAAGACAAGGTCATCGCAACCATTGTCTGGGTTCGGGAGTCGGTTACGCAAGGGGAAGGTATTAGCACCCCTCACGTCCGTCGTACTCGACGGGATCCTCGCTTGTTTGTTTACTTGGACGGGTTGGTTATAATCTATCTACCTATCAGGGCTGGCTGAAAAAGAAAAGAAAAATGACTCGGCAAAGCATCGCGCTTTATGCCTACGTATTCCCATCAGAGAATGAGAAATCAGAGTCAACGTAGTTCGCCTAACTACGGGGGATTATGGGGGAAAGGTTGCTCGCTAGGATATCGCATCCTATGCCTACGTACTTTCATCTGGTATGAAAGATCAGAGCAAACGTAGTTCGGGAAACTACGGGTTGAAGAGTGGCCCAACTAGGAGGGAGACTATCAAGTCCTACTGTTGTCATGCCATGGATTCATCCTATGGTTGAGGTTTGAACAGGGAACTCCTAGATGTTGTCATGCATAGGTTTCAACCTAAAAGTCTATCATCAAATCCTCATCAGAGGAAATGAGAGTCCTAAGGGATCATGTCAATGATACACCAAAACAGACAAAAACATCAGCTTTAACAGTAAAATGCATGCGATGCAAGTGAGGGAGGAAATGTGTGTGGGGTTTCAGCCTCCACAAGCTCATCTCAACCTCAAGCCAGTCATGAAATAACAGCAATCATACTGAAGATAAACAACATGCTATCAAGCAATAAACAGATAAAAGAAATGAAGTGCCATCAGGCAAACAAAACACATGCTTGAGAAAGAAAGAATCTACTCTCTAATCCTGACCCTAATCACAGAATCTGAATCAAATCTAAGCACTAAAGCAAGACCCTAAACAAGAGAATTCAATCCCAGTCTTTAAGCTTCAGAACAAGCTTACCAAAGAAAGGGAGCTAAGCAAGCAGACTCATAGTGTCTTCCTCAGGAGAACACTAGGAGGTGTATACTCAGGAGTCATACCCTATGTGGCTCAACCACTGTGATCAGTTTACATTCCTCCTCAGGAGAAATTAAACTCACAAGCAGGCTCCAACATCACTGGATATTTAGGAAATCCTATCTGAACTAGTGGAACTAAATGAACAGACTCATAGGACCTTCCTCAGGAAAGTACTAGGAGGCTTCCACTTAGGAGTTGTATCCTATGTGGCTCAACAACTGTGATCAGTTTACGTTTCTCCTCAGGAGAAATTAAACTCACAAGTTGGCTCCAACGTCACTGGATACTTGAGAAATCCTAGATAAACTAAGGGAACTAAGTGAATAGACCCATAGGACCTTCCTCAGGAAAGTACTAGGAGGCTTCCACTTAGAAGTTGCATCCCATGTGGCTCAACAACATGTGATCAGTTTACATTCCTCCTCAGGAGAAATTAAACTCACAAGTTGGCTCCAACATCACTGGATACTTAAGAAAGAGGTGAGAAGAAAGAATGAAAGTCATTCATAGTGCCTTCCTCAGGAAAGTACCATGAACTTCCTTCAAACTTCAGGATCTCAAACCTCACAAACAGGGGACAAGCCAAGCTCTGGGTCTCTGAATCTTGATCCACAATCTTCACTTCATGATGCTCTCCATCAAGATCTTCAAGGCAACACAATCCCCACAACAAATTCCCCACAAAGAACCCCAAAGATGAACAGATAACCACAGGGGAGACAAAATCAACAGGCAACTTCAGAAAATACCTAAAAATACTAAACTAATGGGGAAAAATCTAACAATTATTCACAAGGGTCCTCAACACCTACCCATAACATCTACATAGGCCTCTACCTAAAAATCAAGACAAAACTCAATCAAAGAAAGATGATTCTTCACCTAAGCACAACCTAAACCCTAATTAGGATACCCTAAGTCTACCCTAATTAAACTAATCAAAATTTAATTCTAAAATTCTAGAAAAAATCCTATGGGGAACTATGATTCATCATCTAATTGCACAAAAAAGAATGGATTAAAAACCCTAAGGGAAGGTCCTAAAACAATTCTTGCAAAATCATGTTACCAAACTAAACAATATAAAAGCTATTTAAAAGAAAAATCTATTAAAAATACTAAACTTAAAAATAAAATCCCATTTTTATTTTTAATATTTTCTACCCATTATCATCTACTCATAGAAAAAATAAGAAGTCAAAAATCATTTTTTATCATTTATTTATGAATTAATCAAAACAGAAAAATATTAAAACAATATAAAAGAATATAAAACAAATAAAGGGAGGGGGGTATGAATAGCACACGCGCCAGTTCAATTCAGAATGGGCCAGATAACAGGGGGGTGCGGTTAGCGAATTAAGCCCAGAGTGGCTTTAAGTGAAACGACCGCGTATGGATGCACTCAGAATTCCTTCATAAACGAACTTCAAATCGTGGCCGTGAGATCTTGGCTTTGGTCAAGGGTCAGACTTGGATCCAAGGGCCACCAAGTCGTCTTCCCCAAATTCAAATATCTTGGAGCCAACTCCATTGATGCGCACTCAAGAACACTCCATCTGCAGCCATTCGTATCCCCTCCATTCTCCACTAAAATTAACAAAACGAAACCCAAACTTGCTCCATTTTTCACCCTGGTTCGAATTATGATCTCAAAATCCATTAATATGAACCCTAGCTCTAAACACGATAAAGATCCTAAAAACTGATCAAGAACCAATGTTGTTAATTCTCAAAATTGAATGTCCTAACAGGTTCCTCACCTCACACTGAGCGTTTCTAGCCAAAGAACTAAGACTATCCTTCACTATTAAGGGAGTTCTTGATCTCAACAGAATTTAGGTCACCATACGAATCATCACCAAATCGAGCCAAATTCTCCAGAAATGATCTACTACTAACACCTAACTATTCTAGCCTATCAATTCCAACAAATTGTGACTAAATTAAGGAGCAGAGAGAAAGATACCAACCTGATAAAATGAGATGAACAGACCAAGGAATTCTTCAAATCAAGGCTTGATTCTTTCCAAATTCCTTCAATGGACCAATATCTCGCTTCTGTTTGCAACAAAACCCCTCGAAAGTGTCTGATTCCTTGAAACCGATTTTGAAATGCAGGCTGCCAAGCTCAAATGCAAGATCATCAATTATCCATGGATTCTCCCTCAGTTTGCTATGCACACACTCAGTAACACCAATGGAACTTGTTGCAGTTGAAATTTTCAACTGAAATGATGTGGAACTCAGAACTTGGTTGTAACTTGCAAGTGAAGAAATGTGATTGTGCTCTCTCTCTCCTCTCTCAATTCTCTCTCTATCACCCAACCTTGAACACTATAAAGATCATCCTTCTTATAATGATGGATGGAAGAAACTGGATCCTTCTAGAATCATCTAGAAAAGTGTGGAAAGTTCTTGAAAATCTCATGACATGCCCTATTGGTTATCTCATATCTCATATGTTATGCCTTGCAATTTTGTGCCAAATTCTCCTTATGAGAGATATTGAGTGTGGATGAATGAAAAACAAGCTCATCTTTGGCTTGTGTAGGGTTTTTCAACATTGCCTTCTTTTTCAAGTAACAACTTTTCAAAGCATCACCCATTTTAAAGCTCAAAATCAAAATTCTAGCTAAACCAATGTTCTCAAAATGATTTTTCCAATCAAAATGATATATTGGATGACCTATTTTGGATTTGTGGATCTTCCAAATCACTTTTCAATTTCAACTTTTCAAACTTATATGCCATTTTTAGTTCATTTTTGACCAATCATGTAATCTCATGCTATGAGCTTTTCCAACAATTTGTGACCTTCTTTCTAGACTTAAAATCACATTTTGAGCAACTTTCATGTTTTGAGTTTTTCCATTTGAGGCTTGGAAATAGGAGTTTTAGGCATTGGATAAAATGACCTATAACTGACAAATGACCAAAATACCCCTGTCTTGTTCAAACCATAAGTTGAGTTTCACAAATCCAATCAAGGACTTCTACCACTCAAATTAAAGCTAAGAAGATGCTCTTCAACATTCATGTTGACCAAGAAATCATAGGAATCCTCATACTAGGGCAAAAGTTGTCTGCAAGTTGGGTGACTTTCAAGGACCCAGATTCACACACCTCAGCTGACCTGTAATTTGTCAAAACCATAACTTGAGCTCTGTAACTCCTATCAAGGACTTCCACCACTCAAATTAAAGCTTAGAACAAGCTCTACAACATTCATGTTATGGGGAAGGTGAGATATCAATCACATCTAGAGCTAAAACTGCCTGGAAGATAGGGGTCAAATTAGGGTTTTTCACTGACAATCCTTGGAGACCCTGACTTGAAACTTCTCAAACTCCTCACTCATGATGAGTTGGCCTAGGAATCATCTTTATATCATCTCTATGCATCATCCCATGACCTCATGGCCCTTGGATTGGTCTCAACCTTCTCCAAATCATCAGTTATCCTAGGGTTGACCCAGTCAAAACCCTAATTCTATCATTCATGGTTGAATCTTCTAAACCCTTGCATAATGACCTCTCTGGGATTCATGAAGGCTATCAAGACATCTCATAGGCTTTCTCAAAACATCAAGTTCATTCTCAAAGTCTCAGAATCATCTGAGGAGCACCCACAACTCTCAAGCTATGAAGCACACAACCCTGGTTTCAACCCATTCCTCTGAGGATCTCTTGAACTTTCTGATGAAGGTATCCACTTTCAAGCACTCAATGAATAAATAATTGTCGGTCAAATTTTGGGGTGCAACAGATAGCATATAAAAATCCATCTCTTTCTTTCTTGTGTGATTCACTCGTGTCTGTTTGTCTCTATAACTTAAATCGACTCTTGTTGATGCTTTTTGTTTACTTGTGCACACTATATGATCAAGACAACTTGTTTTTGTTTTAATTTTATCAACTTAGCCACACAAAAAAGCCAACCCTTTGAGCCTATTTATCTTTTTTTTTTGTGATTAACTCATTACAAGCCGAAAAGTGAAAAACAAAATTACCACCCTAATCAAGGGTTGAAAGAGTCTTGTATGGATTTGTGTGGGGTTGAACTTCATTTTTGTGATGTTATTGTGATGTTTCAAATGTTGGCAGAAAGAAAAAAAATAGAAAAAGAAAAGAAAAAAAATATTAAAAAATGAAAAAAAAAATAGAGAAGGATTTCATTACATAATCCTTCCGAAAAAAAGAATAAAAGTAAAAAGAGAAGAGAAATAAGTTGCGAGGTTGTTGTTTGAAAGAAATTGATGTATCCTATAGTTCAACTCTCGCAATCCTTTCAATTTTCTTTTAACCCTTTGACTTTTAGCCTAGTACCCCCTTAGGATTTATCTCACCCTTACCTTGGCCAAGTTACAACCGAACAAAAGTCTTTTTAATCTGTGTGTGCTTGTATTTAAATTGCAAATGTTAGAGTCTTTTCAAGCTTATAGTAATACTAACTTTCATGTTGTGTTTGATTGTATACAGTAAACCTAAACACTTGAGAGTTGAGTGAATTATCTTGTGAGGATCTTGATGTTTTCTATGTACTTTTTGGTAACCTATTTTTCCTATTTGCTCTAAATGTTACAAAGAGTTGCTCACTAACATCATATTCTTGAAGTTTATACTTAGAACTCTACTTATACCATGTATCTTGAATACTTTTGGAAATGCATGCTCTGTTTTATTTTGTTTTGAAATTTTGAAGTTATCATTTTTCTCGGAGTGCAAAAGTTCGAGTGTGAGGGAATTTGTTTAGTGCATTTTAATGCACATTCTTTTATGTTTGTACTTAGCCATTTTCTTAGTATTTTTTTCTTTGACTGTTTTACAATGCTTTTAGAATTAAGTCTTTGTTTGCCTTTAATCTATTTTCTCAACTTATTTTCAGCTTTAACGGTTATTTAATATTTTCCGTTGTTCGGATCATAACTAGAGCTACGAGAATCGAATTGACATGTTTTAATAGTTGTTGAAAAGCTAAGACAAAGAGCTACAACTTTAGTGTTTCATGCAAAAGCTAATTCAGAATGTAGCTGACTCGAATAATTCGTTGAAGTCAGAACCCAGATTCTGCCTTAAGGAATATTTAGTTTTGGGCCGGGTTTTTTATGTTTTTCGACCCAGTTGGATTAGAACCGAAATTTTTGATACTTTGATATACCTAGCAGCCACATACTATTCATTTTTTACCTTCTTTGCACGATTTTTGTTTTGTTTTGTACAATTTGAATGGAGAACTAATTCCCGAAGGCAAATCCTGTTGCTTGCGGATTCCATCGCTTTGAGGTTATTCTAATACCAATTTAAATTCGATTCCTTTCAATCATTTTCTATGAAGTCATTTGCTTAATTTGATTGCAATTGTTTGCTTAATTCGATTGTTGTTCATATGATAGAATTGGTTAAATTCGATTGTTGTTCATATGATAGAATTGATTAAATTTGATTGTTGTTCATATGATAGAATTGATTAAATTCGATTGTATGCATATTTTTAAATCTAATTGCGTGTTATCGTTTGCTTAATTTGTTAACTCGTCATATTCTTAACTGTTTGCTTAATTCGGTAAATAGGAACATAATTCATTTGATTTTGATAAACGGTTGTCTAATTGATCTCATAATCGAATATGATCGAAGCCGCGCTTAGAGATTGATGTTATAATAGCCGATGATAAGTCGAAATCCGAATCAATAGGATTAATAGTTTTAGCTTAATTAATAATCACTTATTTTAATCACTTTTTCTCTTGTTTTATAAATAGAAACTTAAAACCCTCATAAACATTTTCTTTATTTGGTTGAAGTAATACAAGAATCCTTGTGATACGACATCTGAGTGTCGCTTCCCTTTACTACCTTCTCAAAAATACTCGTTTTTAATTTGTGTGCGACAGCAGATCAGTCATCAAACTGAAAGAAAAACTTAAATCTTCAAGATCATAAGCTTTGTTTATCAATGAAGCCTTCAGACTTCATGCCCAATTGAATCCAAGAAATTATGTCAAACTTCATCTGAATCGGAGTCAATTGATTCCACTAGTTGTTCAACAATAGCTTCTATCTTTCTTATCTTTCTAGGATTCAAATTGATGATCATTATCTTCTTTGTGTCAGGTGTCACACTAGAAGGTTCAACAATGGTGATGTTATTCCTAACATCTACTGCTTTTTTGACTTTATTTAACCAAAACTGAATCATATCACCAACATCCTTAGAATCCTCAATTTCTTTGATAGATACGCTCACACTAGATTGGTTAGATAAATCTTCATAATTTTGATTCATGTTGAGAGGAAGAAGCTTATGAGGATGAGTTCGCTGCATGTGGAATAGAGATATGTCAGGATTTTTATTTTAAGAGGGACGACTATTTTGTGCGAAAGTTTGATAACTTTACTTATTTATGTCTAATACTTATCACCACGACTGTTAACAAAATTCATAATAAAACGTAAGTACTATTTTAATATATTTATTAGATTATAAGGGCAAACCCTTTTTATAATAAAAAATATTTTTAAAAAATATTGGTGTGAAAAATCAAAACAAATAACTTTTTGTCTATCACAACGGTTGTTGATTTCAATAAAATAATAAAAAAGTCAGACAAACAAAAATACAATATTACTATCGTATTTTAAACCATCATTGTAAAATTGCTTTAGCAAAAATATATTTGTAATCCCGGAGTTCAAAAGATACATCAAACCTAATAATTATTAGATTGAGATTGTCCTATCAATTTCTTGGGACCCCCTTAGGAAACTACCATGCACTTTCCTTCCGAGCAGAAAGGTTACGTAATCTTCAATGCCATAATTCAGTTCTGCTCCCCTAAGCAATTTCATAGCAACACCCTCAAAAGCTATTCTTATTTTCCTTATATAAATCTCCATTTTTCTATTTGACTCTTGCACTATATTAAAAGACTCATATCTATTTGTAATTTCAAGTCACCTTTCAAATAATATAATAATATTCTTTTATGTATTAAGAGAGGAAATTTTGTTTCTCAAATTTTCATACTTATTATTATGGCTAGAATCCTAAAACCATCCAAGTGGTTCTCTAACAAAGGTCTTAAACTTAGGTCAAGATCTTCCAATTCATCATCATCACCATTATGCTCGCCAAAGAATAACAAGAATGAAGATGAAATGGGATTAAGAGAGGTTTTCAATTACTTTGATACTGATGGAGATGGAAAAATTTCAGCCTATGAATTAAGGTCATATTTTGGGTCAATTGGTGAGCACATGTCTCATGAGGAAGCTGAAAGGGTGATTCGGTATCTCGATGCCGACGGCGACAACTTGTTGGATTTCAATGATTTCATTAAGTTGATGAAAGGTGAAGAAGGAAGTTGTGATGATAAAGATCTTAGAAAGGCTTTTGAAATGTTTTTGTGGGAAGAGAAAGAAGATTGTATTACACCAAAAGGGTTGCAAAGAATGTTGCAACGTCTGGGAGATGAAAGGTCTTATGAAGAGTGTGTGGTTATGATTGATGCATTTGATATTGATCATAATGGAGTTCTTGATTTCAATGAGTTTCATCAAATGATGGCTTAGTAAAATGAGATTAATTAGGATTGCAAAATTTCAAGATCAATGCATATAGTATAAACGTAAATATATTGTGATGAGTGAATGAGTTTGTTAAAGTGTCAAATAAAGAAAAGAAAAGAAAGGATTATTGAAATTTGTGTATTTTTTGTATACTTTTAAAGTAAATATTATGATTCCATTGAGATTTGAAATACATTAAAAGAATTTTGTGGCCCTGATCAAGCCAATGCAAGTGTTAAATTCATGCCAAAAATTAGGAAAATTTTATTGTCTTTGGTAGAAAATAGGTAAATAGGTTGGAGCATAGTTAGAAGCTGGCAACATGGCACTACTGTTTTGAAGTTGGAATGGATCTTTCGATAATGTTATATCTATTGTACTTGTACCTTTAAAGCCAAAGGAAACTGATAAGAAATAGTTGGAAATGTGAAGAAAGTAACATGCCATGTCTACTTTAGGTCACTAGAGGATGTGCGAACACTTAAGCAGGTCCCTTAAAAATATGATCCAGATTTTATTGTTTTATTTTTTAATTATTGAAGTGTAGTAATATTCGAAATTCGAATATATTAAAAAAATTTAAACGAAATCGTAAAATATGTTGATGAAAAATATCGTACATGTTTAATTTTTTGTTTAATTTTTCTTTTGTGATTTAGGAAAGTACGTCGTTCTTACACGGCTCACACTTAAGAGTTTTGTATATGTTTGGTTTTTTGAATCATGCTATCCTGAGTGGGCCGGTTTCATCTCAATTTCAATAAAACTCGCCCCGAATGAAAATACGTTCAGTCGGGTTGAAGTTGTTAATGAGTTAGATTGGTCATGATAGACCACAAGTGTACAAGTAAAATATAATTTTACTGAGGACTATGTGAATTACCAATTTTTTGTGTATTCAGTTAGATTTTTAATGAGTTAGTAATTTTTATTTTTAGAAATTAAATAAAAGACTAAACTTATGATCATGATTTTTATCTTTCGGACTGATCAAGTAAAGCAATAATTTTTTACTCTATTTTGACAAATTTTAGTTTTCAAAGAAAGAATATAAAATTTTAGGTTGTATCTTCCTTTAAAGCATACAATTGTATCTTAAGTCATTAAACACCATTATTTTCATGGTTTGGTACAGTGATACAACCCATTAAGAACTGTTGTTTGCATTGCATTGGTATGCGCTTTCTTAAATATGCCTAAACTATGTGCCGACATATTCACCTAGTTTTTGGATTTGAATATGAACCTTGACCTTTCAATCCATCGATTGATGTAAAAATTAGATTGTAAATCAGAATTTTATAAATAGAGTTTCGGGACTTTTTTGCTTTACATGAGACTATTCATTTATGATAAAAGTTAAAAATGTTAAATGTAATTTACATGTATCGAAATAGTTTGTTTTGACATAAATTTATTTTGATGAGATTTGATATAATTTAGATTTGATTTGATTTTGAATATTTTGGACTTTTTATGTTTTGGGCTTTTGTAAACCTAAAACTATAAATAGGCGTCTTGCTTTATAATCAAATATAGAACAGATTTCACAGTTGCAGAGTTTAACAAGTAAAAGTTCAATAGTAATCAGAAATCCCACCGTTTGTGGGTAACACAATTTTCTCCAAATATTTCTTCTCTCATTCTTCTCTTTCTTGCTGCTTGTTTGTTTGTTATTCTTCTTCTTTTTTGCTGTTTTTGATAACTCTTTACTTGTTATCACCATTACTATCATATTGTGGGTTTGTTCATCAATCTTGAGATCAAGATTGAAGGGAATTCTTCATAGGGTGTGAGGTGAATTTCCAACATCTGGTATCTAGAGCTCCGGTTGAAAGATTCAAGGAAGGAAGATAGTGATGGCGATTACCTATCTGAACGGCAACTTTTCGGCGACCCTGCCAATTCTCAAGAAAGACAATTATGAGAATTGGTGCAAGCAGATTAAAGTGATTTTCTGTTATCAAGATCTTTGGGATCTTGTGAAGGACAGAGTAACATCGTTTGGGGAGAACGCAACGGAGGCGGAAAAGGCTGCGCACAAAGAATTGAAGAAGAAGGATTATAAAGCACTCTTTATAATTCATCAGTGTGTTGATCCTGATAACTTTGAAAAGTTTAGTGATGTTGATTCAGCAAAAGAAGCATGGAAGATTCTTGAAAAGTCGTTTGGAGGCGCAAAAAAGGTGAAAGAGGTGAGGTTACAAACTCACAAGAGAACCTATGAGTTGCTTCAGATGGAAGACAACGAAAGCATTACAAATTTCTTCACCAGAGTTACAAAGTTGGTGAATCAAATCAAAGTATATGGAGAATCGTTGACGACGAAAGCAGTTGTCTCAAAGATTTTGAGATTGTTGGCTCCAAAATTCGACCACGTGGTAGTTGCCATAGAAGAGTTGAAAGATCTGTCAGTGTTGACGAAGGAAGAGCTTCAATGGACTCTTGAGTCTCATGAATAGAGGATGGCTGAGAGAGCTGCAAGAAAGTCGAAAGATATGGCTTTGCAGGCACAGTCAAAAAAGGAAAGAAAAGGCAAAGGTAGCTGGAATGGCAACAAAGGAGGAAACCAGTCGAATAAGAAGAAACCTTGGAACCAAGGCAACCAAAGAGGTGGTGCTGCAGGTAAAGGAAGAGGTGGTGGTTGAAAGACAGACAAAAGCCACATTCAATGTTTCAATTTCCAGAAGTATGGTCATTATGTTAGTGATTGTCCAGAAAGGAAGAGAAATCAAGAGACTGATGCAAAGCTGGAGAAACATGAAGAAGAAGAAACGTTGCTAATGGTCATAACAAAAGATGAATAAAGATTCCAAGATCAGTGGTATTTGGACTCAGGATGCTCATCACACATGACTGGAAGGAAAGATTGGTTTGTCAAAATGAAGCCCTCGTTGAAAAACACAGTGAAGTTTGCAAATGACAACACTCTAGCAGCTGAAGGTGTTAGTGATGTTCTGATTATGAGGAAAGATGAAAAAAGGTCAACAATTTCCAGTGTGTTGTACATACCAGGCATGAAGAGTAATTTGCTCAGTATAGGGTAGCTTGTCGAAAATAACTACAAGGTAGTTGTCGAATACAAGATGATGAGAGTTCTCGACGCAGGTGGTAGATTAATCTTGAAGGCTTTAATGTCTCAGAATAGGACCTTCAAGATTGAACTCAATGTGATGGAGCACAAGTGTCTAGCGACTACAGCCAGCAGAGATGAGTGGTTATGGCATTTTCGACTAGGTCATCTCAACTTTAATGACATCAGAGAACTGAAGAGAAGAAATATGGTTTCAGGATTACCAGAAATCAACATTCCAAGGGAAGTCTGTGAGGAGTGTGTTCAGTCGAAACAACACAAGAATAGCTTCATCAAGGATGCAGGAAGGAAGTCGAAGGCAATACTTGAAGTCATATACTCTGATGTATGTAGTCCAATCCAGGTGGATTCGATTGGTGGCAATAGATACTTTGTCACGTTTATAGATGATTACAGTCGAAAGTTGTGGACTTACCTCATCAAGAAGAAAAGTGATGTGATTGAGGTATTTTCCAAATTCAAGTCCATGGTCGAAAGACAGAGTGGTCGAAAGCTGAAAATTCTGAGGACTAATGGTGGTGGAGAGTATGTGTCGAAAGAGTTTGATACACTATGTGTAAAAGAAGGGATTATGCATGAGGTGGTGCCACCCTACACTCCACAGCAAAATGGGATTGCAGAGCGGAAGAACAGAGCCATCATGAATATGGTGAGAAGTATGTTGAATGGAAAGCATCTACCCAAAGAATTATGGGGAGAAGCAGTTTCGACAACAACATATATATTGAACAGATGTCTGACGAAGAAGCTTGAAGGAATCACACCAGAAAAATGTTGGTCTAGTGTCAAGTCTAGTCTCAGTCACTTAAAGGTGTTTGGATCTATAGCACATAGACATGTGCCAGATCAGTTGAGAAGGAAGCTTGATGATAAGTCGAATCAGATGGTCTTGGTAGGATATCATTCGATAGGAGGTTACAAGTTGTTCGACCTAGTGAATAAGCAGGTAGTGATCAGCACGGACGTGATCATAGATGACCTTAAAGAATGGGATTATACTGAGAATGCCAAGAAGGATTCAGTGAGAATATCTTGTGAAGAACCAGCCACTGAACTCGAAATAGAAGTTCAATAGGAACCAGTTGCATATGAAGCAAGTCCAAGCAGACCTCGACGAACAAGACACATGCCTACAAGGTTGCAAGAATGTGTAATTACATCAGATGATGTAGTCGATGAAGAGGGTGAGCTGGTACGTTATGCTTTCTACGCAGATGTCGAACCAGTCAATGCAGCTGAGGCATTGAAAGATTTGAAGTGGGTGAAAGCAATGACTGAAGAGTTGGAGTCCATCGAAGTCAATGATACCTGGTCACTTGTCGAATTGCCGCAAGGCAAGAAGGCAATTGATGTGAAGTGGGTTTACAAGGTGAAGGTAAATCCTAAAGGATAAGTAACTCGACACAAGGCGAGACTTGTGGCAAAAGGATTTCTTCTGAAGGAAGGAATCAACTTCGATGAAGTATTCACACCTGTTGTTAGAATCGAAACAATCAGGTTGGTTTTTGGTCTAGCAAATATGAACAACTGGCACACATGTCAGATGGACGTGAATTGTGCATTCCTTAATGGTCCCTTAGACGAAGAAGTTTATGTTGCACAACCAGTTGGGTTTGTGAAACAAGGCGAAGAAAGAAAGGTGTACAGGCTTCATAAAGCCCTGTATGTACTTAAGCAAGCTCCAAGAGCTTGGAATAAGAAAATCGACAGCTTCTTAAGGGAGAAGGAATTTGTGAAGTGTACAACTGAGCATGGAGTATATGTAAGAAGAAGCAATGGCGAATTGCTTATACTATGTCTCTATGTTGATAATTTGTTGATAATAGGGAGTTGCAAGAAGGAGATCAAAGATTTCAAACATGACCTGAGTGAGGAGTTTGAAATGTCAGACTTGGGAAATCTCTCATATTTCCTTGGCATTGAATTTTACAAGACAAGTAGAGGTTTGATGATGCACCAAAGAAGATATGCAGGCGAAACACTCAAGAGATTTGAGATGCAAGATTGCAACCAAACTTCGACTCCAGATGAGCCCAGGTTGCAACTTTCGAAGGATTCAGATGAAGATGATGTCGACCCAACCCAATACAGAAGACTTATTGGGTCACTTAGATACCTTTTTCACACAAGGCCTGACTTAACATACAATGTTGGTATGGTAAGTAGATTCATGCAGAAGTCAAAGGTATCACACCTAGCAGTGACGAAGAGGATACTGAGGTATCTGAGAGGAACTCTCGACTATGGCATTTTGTTTCCAGCAGCTGATGAAGGAAAAGAATGCAAGTTAGTGGGATACACAGACTCTAGTTGGTGCAGTGATGCTGAGGATCGAAAATCCACAGCTGGGTATGTGTTTATGTTAGGTGGCGCACCAGTTGCTTGGAATTCGAGAAAGGAACCAGTAGTGGCATTGTCATCATGCAAAGCAGAATATATAGCTGCTTCTCTTTGTGCATGTCAAGCAACTTGGATGGTGAATTTGGTCGAAGAAATCACAGGGAAGAATCATGGAGCAATTACCATGAAGATAGAAAGCATGTCAGTTATCAACTTGGTGAATTATCCAATAGCTCATGGTCTAAGCAAGCACATTGAAATGAGGTTTCATTATCTTCGAGAGCAGGTAGCAGAAGGGAAGATGAAGTTGGAACACTGCAGAACTGAGAATCAGATTGCAGATATCATGACGAAGGGAATGCAGGTCGAAGCCTTCAGAAGACTAAGAGCCATGATGAATGTAGACAGTTTAGACACAATGAATTAGGTGGTGTGTTAAATGTAATTTATAGTGTGTCGAAATAGTTTGTTTTGACACAGATTTTTTTTGATGAGATTTGATATGATTTAGATTAGATTTGATTTTGAATATTTTGGGCCTTTTATGTTTTGGGCTCTTGTAAACCTAAAACTATAAATAGGTGTCTTGCTTTGTAACCAAACATAGAACAGATTTCACGGTTGTAGAGTTTAGCAAGTGAAAGTTCAATAGTAATCAAAAAACTCACAATTTGTGGGTAACACAATTTTCTCCAAATATTTCTTCTCTCATTCTTCACTTTCTTGCTGTTTGTTTGTTTGTTTGTTATTCTTCTTCTCTTTTGTTGTTCTTGATAACTCTTTACTTGTTATCACCATTATTATCATATTGTGGGTTTGTTCATCAATCTTGAGATCAAGATTGAACGGAATTCTTCATAGGGTGTGAGGTGAATTTCCAACAACAACAAAATATATAATTTTAGGCATGACATACATGATATTAATGTAAGTAGGACATGTAATATATATATATATATATATATATATATATATATATATATATATATATATATATATATATATATATATATATATATATATATATATATATATATATATATATATATATATATATATATATATATATATATATATATATATATATATATATATATATATATATATATATATATATATATATATATATATATATATATATATATATATATATATATATATATATATATATATATATATATATATATATATATATATATATATATATACATGATATTAATGTAAGTAGGACATGTAATATATATATATATATATATATATATATATATATATATATATATATATATATATATATATATATATATATATATATATATATATATATATATATATATATATATATATATATATATATATATATATATATATAACTGTAAGAAATATAAAACAACTTGTAATTATTAATTGATTAAAAGTAGTATATTGTAGTTTTGCTCCATTAATGAGTTTTGCAGAGAAAGTAAAAATGAAGAGAAATTTAAAGTGTGCAGATAAAGTTTAACTGATGTTTACAACATGATTATATAGCCTCTAATCCATTATGATGAGAAATAATTCGTAAATAAACCTTGACTCACCAGTGTGTAATCAATGAAAAGCAAAAAAAAGCCACACATAAAAAAATAAAACAGCTGAAAAGAAAAATTCCAAGAGTCATTAGGGTCATTACAGTTGTAATGGTCACTGCTTTGCGCCAAAATTCCACTTTTAGAAAGTGGAAACCCCTTGGTTCATTATGTATGTAATGGTTATTACGACCTAGTTGTAATGCCCTCTGGTTCGTGTTGAAATCTCTTCTTTCTTACTCGAACTTCCTAGAACACAAGCCCAAAGCTAACACAAGCATATTTGGTTGAGATATGATGGACAACCTATTTATAGCTAATGGACAACCTATTTATAGCATATTTGGTTTGAAATGCGGGAAATCAAGCCATATTTTAAATCACCATTAAGAGATAGTCTGATTTCCAATCACCATTAAGAGATTATATAAATCGTGGGTAATCACATTAAAGTGCCTTTAATGGGTTGTATGTGTAGGATGATGTGTTACAACTTACAACTGTTGAACAAATGACTCCAAATAAAAGAGTGAGTGTGAATTGTTTTATTTAGAAATCGCAATTAATATTAAACAAATATTTTCTTAAAATCAATTTTATTAGTTCAATAGATAATCATAGGTAAAGTAGTGGAAAGATAGAAGAAAAATAATTATAGGAAATGTAAAATTAAGTAACGAAAAGTAAAGAGATGGAGATATGGAGATTGAACCAGGATTTATACAGGTTCAACCTAATCACTTAGTCTACGTCTATCCCCAAGAATTTCTTCTTGAGATTTAAACTAATAAAATCTCTTGAGCTTTAAGGATATGTCTATAAACATTTTTACAACAGATGAGATATTTTACACATGTTAATCCCTCAAACCAAAAAGAGATTTTGACAGCTGAGCTAACAAACTAAACATAGATTTTGACCAGATAATCTCAAGAGAGTTAATATATTAACCTTAGTGTGTCAATTGATTATCTAGTCCAAAACTCACTCCTAAAAGTCTAACCAAGTTAGTAACTAATTAGGTGCATTCATGAAACACTTTTAGGTGATTTTATAAAAAGAAATAGGCTTCAAAATCATTTGAGTGTGTGTGTGTGTGTGTGTGTGTATGAGAGAGAGAGAGAGAGAGAGTTATTTTAGTATCTTAGGAGATACTCTTATGCTTTTACAATACATTAATCACTCAAATACTAGACCAGACGAGCCTTCACACTTTCTCTCTTTCACAAACCTAAAGCTTTAAGATCCCTTGCTTGATTCATCATTAATTCAACACTTCATCTATGAATTGACATCTTCAAACTGATGAGTCTTCTTATAGCTTCTTTGATAGACACCATCAACAAATTTTTCTTGACCAGAGATCCTCATGGATTTCACCGAAATTCGTTTAAAATTAGGTGTTGTCAACATCAAAACCACCAGGATCATCTACCGCCAAGATCATTTGCAAATAATTGTACTTGCAAGCACATAGCTCCACCACAACCACTATATAAGAAGAAGAGTTCAAGGAGAAAAGATATGCATAATAAACAAGAGCGTTCAACTGCGACTTTATTGGCCCTCACTTATAGAGTTATTCTTGATATACTTTCAGGAGTATATTTGAAATCCATCGTGGGACCCGATAAAACTGACTCGGGTCTAAAGTTTGGTCGAAGCAAAGCTACCACATATGGCGACGGCGATAATGGTATTATCGGTGAAGACAAGGAGGAAGGCAATGGTGAAAATGATAAAGAAGTGAAAATGGAGAAAATAAAAAAAAAAGTTAATTGTGTGAATGTAATGGTAAACATAAATAATTACATTTGGTTTTGAATAAATAAAAAGGGATTAATTTGGATTAAAGAAGGTCACATTGTGTGGTGAAAATATAAAAAATTCTTCTACGAAGCTCGTATGTGCCATGTTCTACAGTGATAATCAACATGGTTTCCGCAATCCATTTTAAAAAACTCATCCCCCATCAAGGAATTATTTCCCAAACTCAGATATCCATATTGGTTACATCGAAATTGAGTTCAATATTGTCATTATCGTGTTTCCCTAACTACATATTCCTTCTCTTTTCTTAATAAGGATCACGTTATACATCTCGTTCATGTTCCCTCTCTCGATCACGATCACGTTCCACGCCAGTACGGTCATTTTACAATTCTCATATTAGTGGGAAAACTGACACGATCAGTTTTGGAAGTCGATATCTCAGTGCCTCCTAACGCATAATCAAAAGTCTTTATGTTTTATTTAATCCATTTAAGGTAGTTAAAAGGTGGTTAGTTAGTTAGTTAGTTAGTATTTATTTATGTCAATTACTTGGATTACAAGTCACATATCATTTGTATATAAGTGTTGTATTGAGTTTCATTTTAAAAAGAACTCTTATAGTAATACTACAAACTTTTCTCACACATGTCCTAGACATTTTCTCCCATATCTTGCATATTCTCTCTTCCCTTTATCTTCACTAAGTATAGTTGCACTAACAACTTGGTATCATATCCTGCTTGCGAAGGAGATTATGCACCTCCAGGGGAAGGATCCTTGGTTGGTTTATCAACGATGAATGAAAGCAATGGAATTCCATATTCCCTTCTTGTTCTTGATGGCAAGAACTAGGATCGTTGGAGAAAACCAGTGAAAATTTGTTTGGATTTTAAGAAACCTTTGAGACAGTAACTAATGTTGTGGAAGAGCTTGCAGTGAATGCAACTGAAGCTCAATGCACCTCTCACAAAGATGCCAAGAAGATATTTTGCGAAGAGTCTTATTGCATCCAAGTTGCAATTGATGGTGCAAATTTTGACCAAATCGCTCATGCCAAAATCTGCAAAAGAAGCATGGGTTATTCTTGACAAGTATTACAAAGTAGGTGAGAAGTTTATAAGTTTGAAACTACAATCTTCATGCAGGAAGTATGAGTTACTGCAGATGGGAGACACGAAGAAAGTTTCAACATATGCGTATAAGGTACATAATCTTGTGCACTTTATGAAAGGGTGCGGTGAAACCATGACAGATAAAACAATCATTGAAAAGGTGATGAGAACTTTGATTTCTCATTTTGATCATGTTTTCATGGCAATTTGATAGGCTAGTGATTTGTCCACCATGAAGTTGGAGGATCTCGCAGGAACCTTAGAAGCACGTGAGATGTGAATTATAGAAAGAAAAGAAGTTCAAGAAGTCATTCAGGCACTGCAAGCTCATATCTGGAAAGGGCATGGTGGAAGTGGCAAATTCAAAGGGAGTTTTTACAAAAATAATACCAAGAAGGGTTTGTAGTCTCACGATAAAAAAAAACAATATTTTAATTGTGAGAAATGAATCACATGGCCAAATATTGCTGGTACAACAAAGAAAAAGGAGTTTCCAAAAGAAAGGATGGCAATGAGGCAAATATAGCACATGAAGATTCAGATGATTATGAAAATATGGTGTTGATGGCTGCAGTTCTAATGAAGGTTTAGATTGCAAGACCTGGTTCTTAGAGACAGGTTCCAAGACCTAGTTCTTAGCCACATGTTTCTCAAATCACATGATAGATCATAGGCCATTGTTGATCAAGTTTGATTACTTAAGAAGGAGCAAGATCAAACTTGCATATAGTATATCACTACAGGCAGAAGGAGAAGGTAACATGGTGATCATAAGGAGAAATGGTAAGCCAGTCATAATTGAAGATGTGTTATATGTTCTAGGCATGATGTGTAACTTGTTGAGTGTTGCTCAGGTTATTGAGAAAGGGTTCTCAGTAACTATGAAAAATAAAGCATTTGAGCTTTTTGATCCAACCAACAAGTTGGTTTTGAGGTCTTCTTTGTCAAAGAATAAGACCTTCAAGACTCTGATCAATTCAACACAAGTTCAATTTTTGCAGGCTTTGATTGAAAACAAACAAAGTTGGTCGTGGCATCTCAGATTTGATCATTTGAATTTCAGATCTCTCAATCAATTTGTGAGATAAGAGATGGTGTTTGGTATTCTAAAATTATCAATACCTGAGATATTGTATGAATGTTTCTTGGTAGGAAAGAAATCCAAAAACTCATTCAATTCCTATTTGCCTTTGAGATCAAAAAGCATTCTTAAGGTTGTACACTCGGATGTTAGTGGCCCTTTTAAAGCCCACAACTGGTGGATATAAATACTTTGTTTCTTTTGTGGATGATCGTAGTAGAAATATCTAGGTGTATTTGATCAAGCACAAAGATGAAGTCTTTGAAGTCTTTAAAATATTCAAGTTGATTATGGAAAAACAAAGTGAGAAGAGGATCAAAATACTCAGAACCATATGGTGGAGAATAGTATACTTCCAAGACATTTAAATAATTTTGTGCTCATAATCGAATTGATCGTGAAGTGATAGCTCCATATACCCCTCAACATATTGGTATGGCTGAGAGGAGGAATAATAGAGGTTGGTTTTCCTTTAGTCTTATCCCAGGTAGGAGTTTTTTGCAGGCATACATTACTAATTACAAAGGTTTTAAAGAGAAATTTCTTCGTGTTAAAAAATGAAATAAGTGTTCCCACGTTATGTATAACACGAAGGGGAATCATCATTTTCCAATTTTTTGGACGGATCACCTGTTACCCATCTTGGGTTTTGACTAAGATAGACTTAATGAACTGGAACTTTCATCCCAGACCATGTTGGATGCTTTCCGAGTAGTGAAAGTAAAAGATCTATTACAAATGTCCGATGACCCAGAACAGACTTTTAATTTCTTGGGTAATGTATATTTATTTACGTATTACCTTGCTTTTATATAACTTTGACCATTTTCCTTACTAGTCAATTTATTGTGATTCAGCTAACATGACCAACCTCAAACTTTCCGAGCAGAAAAGGTTTATTCCCAAGGCTAGAGCTAGACATGGAGACCAAGCTACCACAAAGAGTGACCTCACGAGCATTCAAGTCAGGACTCTAAAAAGAAAAAAACCTGGTGTGGCTAAGGTGATACCCTCCTTGTAGAAGCCTCAACCTTCTACTACTCCTGCTCTAGAAATTCCTAATCCTCTTTCTCCCAAGAAGATGAAGACTCTTATGAGTGATGATTTCAGTCAAGTCGATCTCGCTGTCACTACCCTCATGCAGGGTTCAAATAGAGACAACATCCATCAACCTCATTCTTCTTTCGAGTTCAAATTTTGGTCTAATAACTTCGACAGGTTGAGGTATCTTTACGGTAATCTGAATGCTAATGAAGATGTGGAGAAGGTGAATTCTATTGGTTCCCATAAACTAACCTAGAACTTGGGTGCTTACTTAATGAGATGTGTTGTGATGACCCTGGGTTTATTCATGGTGAACGAGGAACACGAGAAGAATGAAGCTCATCTTTCTGAGGAAATTGCTTAGCTAACTGCCTATTTGAAGGCTTAAACCGATAAGGTCGAGTAATTAACTAGACAACTATCTAAGGTAAATAAGCAAAAATAAACTTGGGAGTCTCGGCTGCAGGAACATGTTAAGCAGAAAGAGATTGTTGATTCTCGGTGTTTGGAATTGGAGACATCCAATGCTGGCCTGCTTCATGAATTGGAGCAAACTAAAACCAAGAATGAGACCTTGAAGGAATCTCTCCAAGAAGCACAGATGAACATCCTCTCTGCCAGTGATGAGGCTTTTGAAAAAGCCAAAGCCCAAGCATTGTACAACATGCCTGACCTTGATGTATCCAAGATGGATTTCTTCAAGAAGGTGGTGGATGGACAGCTGGTGGACCTGGAAGAAACTTCCCCCGAGGATGACGTTCAAGAAGGCGTGTCAACTACCCAACCTACTCCCGACACTCAGGATGCTAAAAAATGGTGTTGTTTTTATTTTCTTTTTAAGTTAAGGATGAGCCATCGATGGTTGATGTGTCTTTGTAATGATATTTGAACTTATATTTCTTTTTTTTTAATGTTTGCGCCTTCAGGGTGAACTCATTGCCATTCTGTTATCACCAATTTATCCCGGGAACCCATAACCTGGATGGGCATGTGGGATCATAAATTGCTTGGGTTTTTGACCTATCATTCATTACAACAATATGTACACAACTTATTTCACCAGAGGCATCAAGTACGCTTAAATTTTGACCAGAGGTATGGTCATTGGCCAGAGTCATCAAGTGCGCATAGCTCGGACAAAGCCGAATATGTCAGAGGTATATTAACTTGGACTTTGACCAGAGGTATCAAGTGTGCATAGCCTAGATGAAGCCGAATATGCTAAAGATAAATTTACTTGGACTTTGGCTAGAGGCATCAAGTGCGCATATCCTGGACGAAGCTGAATATGCCAGAGGTATATTAACTTGGACTTTGGTCAGAGGCATCAAGTGCGCATAGCCCGGATGAAGTCGAATATGTCAGAGGTATATTAACTTGGACTTTTGCCAGAGGCATCAAGTGCGCATATCCCATACGAAGCCAAATATGCCAGAGGTATATTAACTTGGACTTTTCCATATGCATCAAGTATCGTAGCCCGGACGAAGCCGAATATGCCAGAGGTATATTAACTTGGACTTTGGCCAGAGGCATCAAGTGCGCATAGCCTGGACAAAGTCGAATATGCCAGAGGTATATTAACTTGGACTTTGGTCGGAGACATCAAGTGCGCATAGCCCAGACGAAGCCGAATATTCCATAGGTACATTAACTTGGACTTTAGAGGCATCAAATGCGCATACCCCAGAGGAAGCCGAATATGTGAGAGGTATATTAACTTAGAATTTTCCAGACGCGTCAAGTGCGCATATCCCGGACGAATCCGAATATGCCAGAGGTATATTAACTTGTACTTTGGCCAGAGACATCAAGTGCGCATAGCCCGAACGAAGCTGAATATACATGGTTAGACTACTTCCTATAATTTTATTTATTACATTCACTACATGGTCTAACTGAGATAAAAGTTAAGAGTAGTTATATGCCAATTCCTAGGTATCTCTTCACTATCTAAGATTTCTAATTTGTAAGCCCCATTCCCTATCCTCTAACGAACACGATAAGGATCGTCCTAGTTCAAGTCCAACTTGCCTCTTTTTGTGGGATAATTTATTTTATTTTACAACCAAGTCTCCCTTATGAAAACCTCTCTGTCTCACTTTGATATTAAACTTTTGCGTAATTTTATATTTTTCCGTGAATTATCTAACGTGAACGGTCATCCTGATTTAATCCATTAAGTCAGTCGAGTTATTCAAGCCTTCCGAGTTGATGCCCTCATCAAAAGTTAAATGTCTCCATGTTGGGGTATGGATCTCGATCGGGATCATTGCATCTGATCCGTAGACCATCCTAAAGGGAGTTTCTCGAGTAGTTGAATGTGACGTAGTATGATAAGACCATAAAATTTCATTTAAGTATTCCGCCTATAGTCATTTGGCGTCATCCAACTTCTTTTTCATTCCAGACAGAATGATTTTATTCACTGCTTCTGCTTGACCGTTTTCTTGTGGGTATTCAACCGAGATGAACCTATTCTGTATTCCGAGATCCTTATAGAATTTCACAACTAATGAACTGGAAAATTGTGCACCATTTTCGGACACAATAACTCTGAGAAGGCCAAAACGGCATATGATGTTTATCCAGTAAAAACGACGAATCCTTTTCGTCGTGATTCGGGTTACGACTTATGCCTCAACCCATTTGGTGAAGTAATCAACTACCACTATCACAAATTTTAGCTGGCTTGCTGCTACAGGAAAATGACCTAGAATATTTGTTCCCCGCTGATAGAATGGCCACGGCGAGAACACTGAGTGTAATGCTTCTGTTGGCAAATGAATAAAGGGAGCAAATACTTGGAATTTCTCACATCGACTTACGAACCGCGCACAATCCTATAACATATTTGGCCAATAGTAACCTGCTCTCAGTACCTTTTCTAATAACGCCCTGCCTCCAATGTGACTTCTACAAATTCCTTCATGTGCCTCTTTCATACAAAGCTCGAGTCTTCCTTTGAGATTCACCTTAACATCGGGGTCGATCTTCCCATTTTATACAAGCGGTCTTCCCATTTTATCTTGCCACCTCCATAATGATATGATACCCCCATATATTTCTATAATGTCCATGTTATTTTTGTCAAAATTTTATTAAAAAATCTGAATGAAAAATCCGGTAGAATAATTAAAAAAATCAATAGTGTATATAAAAAACTCAGTATATTAGATATTTCAAAATATTGCATTTCATGGTGTTAGATTGTAATTCATTTCAGTTTCATCTAAGTGTAATTTAGCTTGCATTTGAATTTCATTTTGTTTGAATTTCATTTAGTTTGAATGTATGTATATAAGTTAAGTTATCAGTTGTAACAAACTAAGAAGTGTAATCAATTTTCTGTTGAAAGCTAGTTACAAATTTTATCTCTTCTCTCTCTTCCAACTTCATCATCTTCATTTCTTCTTTCTTGTGTACCAAAAATTGGTATCTAGAGTTCCGATTCAGATCTACGGGAAACGCCAAGGGAAACACGAGTGAACATAAGATGTGTGTGCTTAATTTTGGTTCTGAAATTCACAGAGAATTGAAGTTTGAAATCATAACAGAATCACATTTCTCGATTATGAACGATTAGGAACCACGAGTGTTTGGTGAGATTTGAGTGATTTTGCACAAGATCAAAGATGAATGATGGAAATGGTAGCTTGAACACGAAGCCTCCAGTCTTTGATGGAAAGAATTGGAATTGGCGGATGATTTAGATGTGTGTGTTGTTTGGCGCTCAAGATGCTCTTGATCTCGTCAATAACTGTTGCATAACAGTTGTAGCAGATACAACTAAATCATATAGAAATATGCATAGAGAGACAAGAAATAAAGATCAGAAGGAATTGTTCTACATTCATCAATGTGTGCATGTGAACATGTTTGAGAAGATCGTTGATTCAATAACGATGAAGGCTACGTTGGACACAATGGTATGATGCTACGACGGTGATGCATCAATGAAGAATGTGAAGCTTCAGTCTCTACATAAGCGGTATGAGAATCCCAACATGAAGAACAATGAGGAAGTACCTGATTACATCTCCGAGTGATTCTTATCACAAATGAGATGAAATCTTGTGGAAGGACTCTCTCTGAACAAGTAATCATTGAAAAGGTACTGAGATCACTTACTCCTCGGTTTTATTATATTGTTGTAGCATTTGAACACTCTAAGGAACTTAGCACCGTGAGAATTGAAAAGGTACAAATTATTCTACAGGCACAAGAATTGTGTCTGACTAAGAGAACCTCTGAAAGAGAGGTAGAGCAGGCTCTGAAGGCGTCTTCTGGTAAGAAGACTCGGAAGCAGTCTTGGTCAGAGACCAAGAAGAGACATGGTGGTGGTTATCAGAAGTCAGAAGCCTCCAACTCTGATAAGAAGAAACATCATAAGGGAAAGGAGAAGTATGACAAAAATAAAGTTCAATATTTTAAGAAGTTTGGTCACTTTGCTGCTGATTGTTGGTCAAACAAGGAAAGGAAATCATAAGAAGCAAACATACGCAAAAGAGAGTCTGATGATGAACCCGTGCTATTAACGGATTCTGAATTTGATGGTAGATATTTGGTAAACTGGTGGTGTATGGACATTGGCTGCTTAAATCACTTAACTGGAAACAAACAATGGCTAATTAATTTTGAATCTAGAAAGAGGACAAAAATAAGATGTGTTGATGATAAGTATTTGAATACTGAAGGAATGGGAAATGTCAAGGTCAGAGTAAAGAATGGAAATACTGTTATGATCAAGGATGTTTGGTATATTCTTGGCACGAAGAGTAATCTGATGAGTGTAGGTCAGCTAATTGAGAAAGGTTTCTCAGTTACTATGACGGACAATCTATTGAAGTTATATGATTCTAATCAAAAGTTGATTGTGCAGTATGAACAAAGAAGCAACAAAACATTCAAGGTGAATGTAAAAATAGCTGAAACTAAATTACTTAGTGCAAAATGTGTTAAAGGTGACAGTGAGATATGGGACAAGAGATTAGGGCATCTGAACTTCAGAAGCTTAGGGCATTTGAGTTCTAAGAAGCTAGTACTTGGCATTCCTAAGATTATAAAGCCTGAGAATTCATATGAGATAAGCATGAAAAGCAAGCAAGCAAGATTGTTATTTGCATTAAAAGTAGCTCAAAGAGAAAAACATGCTTTATGAGTAATGCATTATGATGTTGTCGTACCTCGAAAAATATGATCTTCGCAATGCGCAAAACTAGGGTTTGCACGATCACGGATGGACTTATAAGAGTCGCCACCGAACTTTATTAATTCCGTGAAGGGAATGGGAAAATATCGAGAAAACCCAAAGGGAAAAGGATTGGGTATGGTCATCGCAACCATGTTGGGTTCAGAAGTCGGTTATGTAAGGAGAAGGTGTTAGCACTCCCTACATCCATCGTACTCGATGGGAACCATTTAAGTTATCTAGGCATGAGAGGTTTTTGATATCTTATTGCTCGCTAAGGAAAAAAAGTGATTGCTTGAGGGAAAATAAGAAGTTTTTATTATTGAATTCATTTGAGTTTTCAACCCAGTGCCTACGTATCCCAGGGGGAATCAGAACTCCGTAGTTCTTGTTGAAGATATTTTTGTTTGTTATGTGTTTTTTATGGATAATGCTAGGAGCATGTTCTTTTTAAAAGGTTTTAAACTGAAAAGCCAAGTGGCAAAATGGTTTGAGATGTGTGAGGTATTTTTTAGAGTTTTGAAAAGAGGTTGGAAATAAGTTAAAGTATTTTTGAATTTTTTTTAAGAAAAGAAATTTTAGTTTTAGAAGGAAAAACTAACCTAATTCTATGATCCTAAAGATTAAGATCAAGGGGGAGACTGTGCTAATATTATCATGCACTGAAATACTTTAACGATTATGGTTGATGGCGATCATGAATGACCGACTTACAAGGTACGAAAGTGGCTTGATTAAATCAAGAATTAGTTTTTAAAAAAGTTTGTGCGTGAACGAAAATAAGATGCATACAAAATATTAACATCACACGTTAAATGAGTCAAAATGTGAATTGAAAAGAGAAAAAACTGCACGGATTAAAATCATGACGCAAATACGTGAATCAAGGTCGCGTGAGCGAAGACGTGCAAGGCTACAAAGAGGAATTAGATTGGATTCACACATGAAGATGTTGGATCGTTGAAAAATAATATAAATTGAAATAGAAAATTGCTACCGCATTAGCGGTCATCGCAAGTTGAATCACGAAACGAGATAATAAAATTAAAGAAAATCACAAATTGAAACGCAAATTGGTAAGCGCAAAAAAAGGGCTGTCATTATGCTAAATCGTCGAACGCGTATAAAATCGAAATATGAGGATAAATAAATATAGCACATTGCACATAAACCGATAAAAAAAAGCATCACTATCTTGCTACACTTAACGTGATAATCCCAAAAGGGACCGAGAATTGTGCGAATCTAAAGTTATATAAAAAAACGTAACGCAAAAAAAAATTTAAAATATTTTAAAATAATAATGTTGCTAACGCAAAAATGCGATCATCGCAACCGGATCAAACTAACATAAATGTCAGGCATTGTGCAAATAAATACGTGAATAGCATATTGACATAATTTGATTCGAACATATAATCAAAACCAAAAAAATAAAATAGTGATTATATATATATATATATATATATATATATATATATATATATATATATATATATATATATATATATATATATATATATATATATATATATATATATATATATATATATATATATATATATATATATATATATATATATATATATATATATATATATATATATATATAACTAATTGAAACCAAGAATTATGTGCATCAAAAATTAACGGCACGGGATCCATTTAAAAGAAACAGTGCGACAATGCAGCGAATACACATGGCTAGGTAGCAATACCGTATCACATATATATTGATTATCATGTATATCTGGTTAAGTAGCCGTAGCATATATGTTGGTTAATATATATATTGTTAAGTAGCAGTGTGTATATATATATATATATATATATATATATATATATATATATATATATATATATATATATATATATATATATATATATATATATATATATATATATATATATATATATATATATATATATATATATATATATATATATATATATATATATATATATATATATATATATATATATATATATATATATATATATATATATATATATATATATATATATATATATATATATATATATATATATATATATATATATATATATATATATATATATATATATATATATATATATATATATATATATATATATATATATATATATATATATATATATATATATATATATATATATATATATATATATATATATATATATATATATATATATATATATATATATATATATATATATATATATATATATATATAATTTAAACAATTTAAAATAATTAAAATAAATTTAAAATTCTATTTATTTATTAAACATTAAAAATATTATAAAAAGAACAAAAAAATTTCTAATATTTTTGATTTTATGATTTTTGGATGTTTTTATAAATAATATGGAAAAAAGTAAAAAAATAATATTTTTTTTAAAAAATAATTTAAATAAAGCACGAAAATAATAATTAAATAATAAAAAAAAATTATGAAAATAAAAAAAAAGATAAAAACAGAAAGTGAAGAAGGTAGGAGTCAAACTCTCAACCTCTTACACTCACAACTCCTTACACATGGAGGCCTTTTGCCAATTGTGTCATTTTATCCATTCGAAATAAAGTGGCATTAGAAACCATGTAAAGGTAGGACAAATTTGGGGTATGACAGATGTGTGTCGACCATTTGAAGTACCTTCACTTGGAGGAAAGAAGTAATTTCTGTCTTTTGTGGATGAGTTCATAAGAATGACATGGGTAGCACTCATCAATTTTAAGCATGAGGTGTTTGTTGAATTTCAGAAGTTCAAGGTAAAGGCTAAAAAATAGAGTAGTCAAAAGCTAAAAATTCTCAGAACTGATGGTGGAGGTGAGTACAACTCTACAGATTTCAGAAGGTTATGTGAGAAGAATGGAATTAAGCATGATGTTACTGCTTCATACACTCCTCAATACAATGGTCTTACTGAAAGAAGAAATAAAACATTGCTTGATATGACAATGAGCATGCTGAAGAAGATGAAGCTCATTCACACATTATGAGGAGAAGTTGTTGCCTTTGCAGCATATGTGCTCAATAAGTGTCCAACTAAGAAGCTGAAGGAAATTATTCCTTTAGAGAAATGGGCAGGAGATATGCAAAGTGTAGGCCATTTGAAGGTGTTTGTCTATATTTGTTACAAACATGTTCTTGATGCTAAGAGAATGAAGTTGGATGGCAAAAACAGAGTTATATTGCTTGTAGGGTACCATAGTATAGGTGCTTATAAACTCTATTGTTTTGTCACTAATAAGGTTGAATTCAATAGAGATGTCATTGTGAAAGAATTAGAAGCCTGGGATTGGAACAAGTCATAATCCAACTATGGTGCAATGATAACACCTGAGTTAACTTATGAAGATATTTCAAAATTTGAAGGAGAATCTGCCTCTGAAGGAGATTTTACCTTTGAAGATGACTCTGATGGTGAAAATAAGTCTGAATCTGAAGATGAATCTGATTATGATCTTAAGGTATCTGAAAATGAGTCTGAATCTGAAGATGAATCTGATTATGAATCTGAATCAAGACTTTGGTGGTAATAATGCCTTTGAAGGTGGTTCAACCTCTGAAGGTATCCTAGCATCTGATATTGTTCCAGCATCTGAAGAAGATTCTGAACAAGTTCAGAAATCACAAAGAATCAGACAAATACCAAGAAGATTTGCAGAGTTTAACATGTTACGAGATACTAAGATTGACTCTGAAGAGGAAGTCATTCAGTGTGCCATGTTGGTAGACTTTAAACTAGTGATTAATATAGAAGCTCTCAATAAGAGATTGTAGTTAAAGGCCATGAAAGAAGAATTTGAGGCTATCGAAAGAAACAGGACTTGGGAGTTAACGGAGCTTCCAAGGAACAAGAAAGCCATCAGCGTGAGATGCGTTTACAAGGTGAAACTAAATCCATATGGATCAATTGGAAAACACAAAGCAAGGTTAGTAGTTAGATGATTCCTACAGAAATCTGGTTTAGACTACTTTAAAGTGTTTGCACCTATAGCTAGACATGAAACAATCAGATTGGTGATTGTTATAGTTGCTATTAGAAATTGATCTCTAATGCACTTAGATATGAAATATAAATTTTAGAATGGTACTTTACTAGAGGAAGTTTATGTGTTACAACCTCCTGGATTTGCTAAAAAGAATCAGGAAAAGATGGTGTACAAGTTGCATAAAGCCTTGTATGGACTAAAATAAGCTCCCAGAGCCTGGAATCTGAAAATTAATTAATTTTTCAAGCTTCAAGGATTCATAAAATGTGAGATGGAGTATAGAGTTTATGTTCAATATGCATCTGATAGAAATATGATTATGGTGTGTCTCTATGTTGATGGCATGTTGCTAACAGTGAGTTGTTCATATTAGATAGCTAAGTTCAAGAAGGTGCTGATAAATGAGTTTGAGATAACTGATCTAGGAAATATGACATATTTTCTAGCAATGGAGATTATGTACTCTGATAAGGGTATAGTCTTGCATCATTTTAAGTATGAACTTGAGCTTCCGAAGATATTTGAGCTAATGAATTGCAAGCCTGCAATCACACCTGGTGAAACAAATCACAAGCTAAACTCTGATGTTGAGAGTGATGATGTAGATGCTAAAACTTTTAAACAATTGGTAGGCTCATTCAGATATCTTTGTAATATCAAACTTGACATCTGTCATGCAGTTGAAATGGCGAGTAAGTTTATGAACAAACCAAAGTGGTCACATTACCAAATTGCTGTCAAGATACTAAGGTATATTAAGGGGGCTCTGAGGTATGTAATTTTGTTTCCCTATGATGCTAAATCTAGTTCAGAGCTTATGTGTTATTCATACTTTGACTGGTGTGGAGACAGAGTTGGCAGAAGAAGTACTTTTGGATATTTCTTCAAGCATCTGGGAGGTTCTATTTCTTGGTGCTCCAAGACGAAACCAGTTGTTGCATTATTAACCTGTGAAGCTGAGTACATGCAGGTGCTTTGACTGCTTGTCAACCTGTGTGGATTCTAGACTTGTTGCGAGATTTGAAGATCAAGGTGAGCAATTCGTGGATCAGTCAAAAATTCAGTAGTGATAATTGCTGAAAAAATAATTACAAGTCTGAGTAGTGTGGGGAAGTCTCATGTTGGTTAAAATGTGGATACTTTAGCATTTATAAGTGGAAGAACTCACACACTTATCACCTTACGTTTTTGGGTGAGTATCTGGTGTGTTGCTCATAAAAAGGAATGCCCCTAAGTAAAATTCTCCCTTGTGTTGACCCCTCCCCCCCCCCACCCCACCCCACCCCACCCCACCCCTAATTAGCCGCAACAGTGGTATCATGAGTCTTTACTTTGATTGAAGGAACCGACTTACTTGTATCAAATTACCTACTAGGTAGGAGGTGGCCCATTGAAAAAGTGTCAACGGCGGTACAAGTGTATGTGAAAAAAAAAAAAGAATTTTCACTTGAGATGGAGCATTGTGGATAGACTCACACTTGAGTGGGAGTTTTGAAAAAAATTACAAATGTGAGTAGTGTGGGGAAGTCTCACATTGGTTAGGAATGTGGAGACTTGAGCATTTATAAGTGGGTGAACCTACACACCTATCACCTTAAAATTTTGGATGAGTATGTAGTGTGTCTCTCACAAAGGTGTGTTGCTCATAAAAAGGAAGGCCCCAAATTAAAATGCTCCCTCGTGTCATTTTTTCCTCTAGTCCTCACTAAATAAAAATTTAAAAATAGTTAACCTACTAGATTTTTCGAAAAAATCCAAAAAAAAAGACATATTACTGAATTTTTGGAAGAAAAAAAAGGATAAATATTTGTACTTATTTCTGCAATTTTTTAATTTTTAAATAGTCGGTAATAAATATGCATTTTTACCAGATTTTTTTAAAAATCCAGTAAAATGTATGCATTTTTACTGATTTTTTCATAAAATCCGATAAACATATATATATATTTACCGGATTTTTCATAAAATGATATACAATGGATGTCTTTTTACCGGATATTTTAAAAAATGCATACAACACATGATTATTTTACCGATTTTTTCTAAAAATGCAGTAAAAGTGTATGGTTTCGTACTAAAATTGCTACTTATTGATCATTAAATTTGAAAATTTACTGTAAAAACTTTGAAAAATCCGATATAATGCAGATCTTTTAAAAAATTTAAAATCATCCAATTCTTTTTGTGAAATGAATTATAATATTTTCCAAGACTAATATGGTAAAAGTATAGGATGTGTGGGGGTGTCAAGTATGGAATGACAGGATAAAATCTCATTTACCACATTCCTCACAACCTCACAGGACCATATATCCACCAATATTTTACTTTTGATATCATATGATCATTTGACACACATATGTATAGTATTAAACTCATTTTGATAACAGTCGCAAAAAAGAATTTTGAGTTATGTTAATTGGACACTATTTGAAGTTGCTCACTGAGTTACACAATTAAAGTACAAAACTTCAAAATAAATCTTAGTATGTTAACAGAAATTCATTCTTTTTACACATTCTTACAAGATTGCATAATATCTTTACTAATATACCGAAATTGAGCTATAGATACTGAATTTTCATTCCCTCAATCAACGAGCTATGAAGGAAGTAACCATTCCAGTTATAACTTCAACATCTGATCCATAAGTACAAGACCTCTCTAACAAAGTAGGAGAATGTTGAGTGAGAAGGGAAAGGCTAAGAACAACTTCTCCCATAGTTGGTCTCAACAAAGATTGTTCTTCAATGCAATTCACAGCCAGAGAGAACAAACTAAGAGCTTCAACAACATTAAAAAAACTCCCCAACTTAGGATCCATCCATCTTCTAACTCTTTCCTCTGTCCTCTCTTCTATATCAAACACGCCTTTGATATCCTTCCATAACATATTCACCTCGCGATTTTCGCTCAAAAACTTCTTTCCTGTTAATAACTCTAATAGAACCACCCCATATGCGAAAACATCTACTTTTGTTATCATAGGATTCTTTGTAGTTCTTGCAACAGAAAAATTCGATATCTTGGCCTTAAAGTTTGAGTCAAGAAGGATGTTACTTGATGTGATGTCTCTATGGACTATACTTGGTTCTGTGTGTTCATGCATGTATTGCAGACCAATTGCAACATCAATTGCTATGTTTAACCTCTGGTTCCATGTGAGGGAAGCCACTGAGCTTGAAGCAATGGAAAATTCAGAGAACAGCCAGTTATAAAGTGATCCATTTTCAGCATATTCATATACAAGAAAGTGACTTCCAACATATCCTGAAGAGACGCCGATTAGTTTTACAAGATTTGCATGATTTACCTTTTGAAGAATCGTTAACTCTTCTGTGACTGTGATTTCTTCCTTAACATGTTTCACAGCTAAAACATGACCGTCGATTTTAGCTTTGTACACAGATTTCCCTAGCCTATACTGTTCATTGAAGTTCATTGTAGCTTCCATAATCGCACCAACTAGATACACTTTTGGCTTACTTACATAGTTTGAAACTTCTGAAATTAACTTATCTGTTATCTCCACAGAAGGCGCATACTTATTCTCACAAGCTTTTCTCTTCCTCAAACAATACACATAAACTAGTAATGACAGTAAAATCAGAATAGTGCATCCTAGACACATACCAATGAAAATGACAATAGGAAAATGATTGTTTTTCTTTCTTCCACTTGAAGAATAGTGTAATTGTGAAATAGCTGGTAAGCTTTTCACTGGGATAAAAACTGGAAGGTTGGTTGCAGCAGTAAAATTCTGGCCAAAATTGTTTGCATTTGCAGTGATTATGTCATGTTTTGATGCACCAAACTTGGAAGCTACGAGGGTAAGATTGTCATTAGGCTGCCAGACATAAGTAATCAAAGACTCTATCCCTTTTGAAGGGCACCTACAGAACAAAGGAATGACTATTTTGGTGCCCACTGTCAACAAATATGGATTCAGGTTGGGATTTGAATCTTCTACTGTTATCCAATTGGTGAGATTCTGATATGAAATGGTTGAAAGATAGTAGTAACTTTCACCTTGTTTGATCAAGTGTGAGATATTAGCAAAAGAGTAACTTCCATTTCCACTGCAGCCACAGGTTATAGGTATTAGCAAAAGTTGACCTGGAACAAGGATCATACTCTCATCTTTTATGTTGCTTGCTCTTGCAATGGATTGAGGAGTGGTGTCAAATATATCAGATATGGTCGTGAGAGTTAAAAAATTCGGAAAGCGAGCAAAGTATGCAACGTATGTGTCACAGGAAAGAGGGAAATTCGTAGGGCGTGAGAAGTTTGTTCCTTTGGCAGAAAAGAACAGAAGTGCAAGAAATAGAGTGTGTGATGGAATGAAGTTAGAAACCATTGTTATCAGAAGGTGTGAACAAATGAAAGGCACCAGGGAAGAGAAAAGGAAATCTGTATTAGTTAGAGATAAACAGATTCAGCATTGTTGATAAAATAGTTTATTGGAATAATAAAATCAGCAGGAGATTTTGTCTATAGCTTTAACCATAAATTCTTTTGTTGCTTTCCTACTACTTGACACATTGGACATTTGTCATTTATGTTGACAGTATGCAATTTATGCACAAATGAAATTCTATTCTGGATTTTACTTCTAACTTTTCAGCTAAGAATATATAATTTGATTGAGTGTTCTAGTGACTAATCCATCTTAGGACGGCTAATTGTCTTTGCTACCACTTTTATCCAAGGATCACGGCATCTAGCAAGAGCACATACCAAATCTAAACACCAAAGAATTGTCATCACATGCAGCTAACAAAACTTCCCACCACAAATGAATGGTATATTGTAGTAAATTCAAACATGATGTTGCTAAGGCGCTAGCAAATTTCACTACACAGCAAAGTAAAAGATTTATGCTCTGGCAAGAAATAAGTCGATAAATTTCTCATCCCTCAAATCATTATTCTTCTGAAAAGAGCATATTTAGAAGTAGCTAGTTTTTTAAAACAAAACAAAAAACTACATATCCATGCTTACAAGAAATTATGATATCTAAAACCTGTATTCAACATGCCCACAGAGCACAACTGAGTATAAAGTTACAAAACTTGATTTATTCAATAGCAAAATATCAAGGATACTTATTTCTCATATCAAACCTTTTCTAAGGCTTCAAACTGAAATCTTAATGACCATAGACAATAAATTATTACAACAATGAATAAGCCTTGTACAGAGAAGTGTTGGTCCTATTTGTGAGATAACAGGAGAGTTCAAGAAATGAAGTGCATAAAATAATAATAAGGCCACCCATCCGAAATAGAACTAGACCTGCAAGAAGCTTGCATACTTTGCACCCAAGAAAAGCCTTTGGATGCAGAGAAGTGCATTTTTGGTAACCTCAGCGCTCTCATGATTCATTAGTTTCATCACCCGTTCCTTGGCTTTAAGGTCTGTCACAATGATCCGCCCAGCCGGATGGCTCTGGATGAACTGTGAAATGTCAAAGCAAGCAACAGCTAGAGTCCTTGGATCATTGGAGGAGTCCAAAATTGTTAATAGGACCCTTAGAATCTGTAACAGATGAAGCAAGTATGAAAAGGTTGTAAATAAACGTTATTGAGAAGATAGAGAGTGCGCAATTGAGATTACAATATAAATGATCTTTCATTTCAGGAATATTTTCTTCCATTGCCTAATGGCTCTTCACATACATAATCATCTGTTCTTGCTATAAAAATGCCGTCACTGTTAAGTGGAAAAGAAACATGCATGTTCTAAATGTCTGATGGAATCCATAAGCCAGAGGGAACAACACAACACATAAAGGGGTTTTCTACACTCACAAACACTAGGGGAAACATGTTGAGTCCCATAGATACCAATTATTATACTCCACAAAAAAGCAAGGAAAATAGTATGAAGCACGGACTCCGACACGGACACCGGGACACAACACGGACACTCCGACACCGATAATATTAAAACATACGACACCGACACCGCTATATATAAAAGAGTATTTAAGCTTTATTTATCCATCTATGATTAAATAAGTTGAAAATATTCTAATCAAAATTAATGCCTTTAATAATACATGGTTAACAATTTTAGATTTGTGTGAGATTTGTCCAAAATATGTATAAAAGTGTGTTGAAGCAAAGAAAAAAACGAATTTATGTTTAAAACACTTGACTGAATTGTCAAACATGTGTTATGAGTGTTGTATGGGTGTCAACCATTGATTCAAAGAGTGTCGAAACAAAGAAAAAAAGCATTTTTTTAGTGGACACTTGTCTGACTTTTCCAACACGTGTCAAACAGGTTTCATACAAGTGTCGGACACCGCGACACGCCTACTCCTAGAGGTGTCCGTACTTCATAGGTCACTATGGAATCAAAAGTATGCCTTTTTGTCTTCACAGCCTAATTTTCAGGTGTGCTTTAATAAAAATGAATTGAAGCACAAAAGTATGCAATAATGCAGATACCTGGAAATCATGATCTTCAAAATTGGTTATATTTTCTCGCCAAAATATGGGATCTTTGTGCATGGGAGACCAGTCTAGATTGCCAAGGAGAACTTCTTGCTTGTACTTATCAAAAGAACTAAGCTTCTTGATGTTATCCTTAAGCCCTTCTTCAAGAGAATTCAGCGCCTCCAACAAGTCCTACGAAAACTTTTCTTATCAATAGAAAATTCGGGAAAGTTACATGAAATACATACTTTCAAAAAGAAATGCAGCCAGATGCTTGAATAGCGATAAACTTCCAGAAATGTAACATCTCGATAATGGGAGAAGAACATAGTTATATTATGATTAAAATAAAGCCAATTTGAGCAAAAAGTAAGAGCAAACCGAAAGGGTTCTTTCTTATTAAATGAAAAAAGGTGGTTGGTAGTCCGATACAAATGTGCATACAAATTACTAACACAACGTTGTATGAATGTTTATGTATGCTTGTGCCAAAAATGCTTTTCAAAATAAGAGAAGGAAACATGCTGTGGTTAGCTGGTTAAGGAAAACAAGCAAGATGATAGGCAGTGCTAAGGTAGCAAGCATCACTATTGTGTAATCCAATTTCATTTACCACGTTGTCAAGTCATCAAATATATGTTGCGGCTAGTAAATAAGCGGTTAAATAGGAGGATAGGGATCCAATCTTTCCAATGAACTGAGAAGACAGATTTCAAAATTTTCCTTTTTCTATTAAAATGCTATCATAATGATCACAACTATATCACAAAACATGATCACATTCAAATTAAATCAGTTTTGACTGCAAATAAATCAAGATTGGCGAGAAGTACATGAAAAATCACTAACTCTGCATGGCTCCTATTATTATAGTTTCATGACATTTCAACAAGTAAATTTTCAACAGAAAAATTTGTGCAGGTCATAATTCTTCACCTCATCACTCCATGCTTGTGCTTTCAAACTTTGAACAACCTGTGGAAGCTGAAGATCAACCATCTGAGCACCCAATGTCCCTTTCGACAACAAGTTTTTGAGTGTCAAGACAACAACTCTAACAACCTAACAAAATAGGCAAAATAATTGTGTAACATTAGATTTCTATGACAGATAAAGTGATGAACTTATGAATATAGATTTTTAGCTACTATCGTGGCATGGGTGAACATAAAACCAAACGTAAATACAATTTAAGCCAACAGCCATCATAAGTTTATAACTAATAATTGCCATTAAAAATAAAACCTGAACAACATTTTGTAAGAAAAAATGAGGCAAACATAAATGGAACAAGTCAGCTATACCTTTTCTTTTGTAGAACTCTTAACAACCTCAATAAGTCTTGGAAGGGTCCTTGAAGTAGCCAAATATTCAATTGCAGGCTCATAATATGATAAGAGCCACATGCAGAGACATGTTTCATAAAGAAGCTGTTACAAAGGAAATTATCAATTAAGTTCCCGACAAACAGGTGTCATTCCATCAGTGTTCTTCAAATAGAAATTAGTATTTGGCTAGATGCATGAAGCATATTCAATTTAGCCATCTATATGCAATACAAGCATAGCTAGATATACTATGCTTATGCAGGCACCCATGTACAATACTTTTCAGATTTTGTCATATCTTTGAATTCCAGCAAACTTACCTGAATAGATTGTTGAGTGGATGCTGGACAAATCAATGGCACAAGCAACTTGACTCCATCAGCTTGAACAAAGGAAGACCTAACAACAGGTTCCTTAAGTAGAGTTGATAGACAATTGATAGCTGTTGGAACTCCACGAGTAGGATGAGAAGGTTTCTTCAGCTACAGATACAATAATTAGAAGGCATATATTACTTTATGTAAAAAAATATATAACTGACTCTGTTCCCACTTTGGAGTTAACATGCATTTATTTTCATTCACGTGAAGCAACATCTTATGAACCAAATATGGACACTTCTCCCGATGAGGATTCATATTGTGGATCACCACAAATGGGGAACAAGCATCATTTGCAAGACCCAACCGCCTTTGGTTAGGGGTGTGAAAAAAACTGGTTCACAAGAGCCAAACTTAAAAATATGGCGCACCTATTTCAAAAGTCCATATTATTTGGTTTAAAAACTAGTCCAAATTTATTTTACTAAAACCATTAATATCCGGTGTCCACTTTTTAAAACCAATATATAAATGGTTAGTCCACTTTTCAAACATAATGTGCTCTTTGTCTTGTTTTTGTTTCATGGTCATAAATGACAATTAAGGTAATGTATATGTAATAAATAAAACTTAATATATATATATATATATATATATATATATATATATATATATATATATATATATATATATATTACTTTTTTTAAGAGAACTTAGTGTTCTCATTGTCTCATAATGATACATTTAGTCTTTCATCTCACATTTTAAATGGCTATTATTAGATTGAAATTATATGATTACTAAGTTGCTTTTGTATGCTTCTTTCCTTGAATTAATTCAATTATTAAACTAATATGTTTTTTCTTAGAAATCTTTTCTACTAAAGTGATGACGGGTGGAGTCAGAAAAATGATAAGTGTAAAATAGTATATAGAGAGCATTTTCTTGAAAAGGTGAAAAAAAAGAGATTTTTATATAAACAAGAGAAAATTATATGTATGCGATTGAAAATTACTCAATTTTGTAATTACTCAAATTTTGATTTTTCTGATTGAAAATTATTTTTATTTTTTTTACGGTTCCTTAGCATTTTTTTTCATAATTATTTCAATTCAATTTACTGCCAATGAATATTAATTTCAAAAATGGTTGGATGGAGTTAAGAATAAGTTGTTGGATTAAGAATTAAATTTTAGTCGAAATAAGTTTGAGGGAAATTTGGTTTTAAAACTGGTCCAAACAAAAACTGATTTTTTAGTGCAAACTAGTTATTAACCAAACCGATCCAAACATAAACTGGTTTTGTAAAAATAAACCAGTTTTATAAAAGTGGTTTTAAAAACCAAACTGATCCATATATTTGGTTCAATTTGGTTTGGTTTTAAAACCATGCACACCCCTACCTTTGGTAGATTAAATTCAAATGTGACTCTTACAAAGTATAATTGATCTTCATATAAAAAGCTAGTATATATTTGATCTAACAAACTCAAATAATATATCTTTCAGAGGCAAACATATTTCTCTTGAAAGACCTTCGCATATCTCGAATTGATATTACCATTTACAACACTAAGATTATTAGTTAATGACTGAATTTGGGTTAGTGAAAGGAAAGAGTTTCAGTATTACACACCTGCTCACAAAGCCATTTTACCAATCCTATCAAAACATCATCAATAGAGGTAATTGATTTCTTTTCATTTGATGCTTCTCCCTTTGAAGCATTGCCACTCTGATTTTTTGGCCTGACACTACAATCAGAAAAGGTTACAATTTTGCAATAACTGAAAATTAACTCTCCTTGGCTGATATAATTCCAATAACTTTTTGAATTAAAACGTCAGAATGCCACATGTTTATATTACCTGACTATTAAAGCAAGGATCTTACAACTTTTCTCTTGTACGAACCAATTTCCTTTCCGAAGCAATCTGCAAGATGTCCAATATTGTTATTTTTTATCGTCTATATTTCATAACTTTTGACTACAATGAAAAGAGACAAAATACAAAACAATCATACTGTTGGTTATAGGGTTTTAGATGAAAAGGAAGTAAACAAATAAAGATGTCGAATTGTGAATAAGGTCTGATATCATTGATGATTATCATTTGACACAAAAAGATTAAACTCGGACACATATACTAATACAATACTTATAGTCTTATGATACAAACAGATAAATGTGAAAACCAATCTTCAGGGAGATTCTGAGATACTTTATGATAAGAAACTAATTCTACGAGACAATCAAATATACTGTAAAATAATATCAAGATACTATAAAATATTCTAATAATTCTAACACTCGCAAAAGCTTACTAAGCTTAAGCTTGTTATTGAATAATATAACTTCATATTGAAAATCAGTAGATTAGATCACTTCTGGAACAATAGTCGAGACCAAATTTCCGTTGGGACAAAAACTAGTGTCTGTAAGTATGATAAAAAAAACATCAGCCAAACTATAACTGAAACTGGATCCAATACCAAATTGCAACTAAGTCGGAACCAATACCAAAGCACATCTGAGACAACCGGTACCAAACCACAACTGAGACAAAACTTCTGCAAAAATATTGCATCTAAAACAAAACCTATGAGGTACTGAAAGCATGGACGCGGGGCACGACATGGACACGTCGACACTGCTAACTTAAAAAATATAGGTCACCAATACACACACACACACACATATATATAACTAAATAAAATATGAACATTTTCTATAAAAAGATCTCAATTGAGAATGTATATATGTGCAGATTGGGCATTATGTTTCATTGCAAAAATGTTTAAATAAAATAAGACAGTTTTTCATCTTCATTTCATTGCAAATATAATGTCTTCAATCCCTTCATTAATCAATCATCACTCTCCGCTTGAAACTGGTCTCAACAAAACTAGAAAGAGTCAGATGAATCAAACATGACCAACAGCGAGACGAATAAGCAACTGGAAGGTAGCACGTGGATTGATGGTTGGAAAGTGATGGCAATGGCCGGATAATTAATATAAATATAATCATTATATTGAAGTACAGAGTACTGGGGAACTTTGCAAATGAATAGTGATGGGATGAGTCAGGAAGTCTGGTATGGATCTGATACCATGTTGAAGTTAAAGGGTTTCAGATAAAGAGAGAAGCTAATGAATAAAACAACTACAAACAAAAATTCTATAAAACATGTTTGGCTGAAGTAATCGCTATGGCCGCAGCTCACAACCATATTATATTTTTTTTTAAACTGCAATTTAGTCTAACTGAGCTTTTACCATCTCCATAGCAACGTAAATAATTAATATGAAAAACAAAAACATATTCTGAGTAAATACTTAACTTAGGAAAGGCTCATAAGTATCATCATCTGCAAGGGCATTGTCATGAAACAATCTTGCTCTTTTTGGGTTCGCTGCCAAAGATGAGATAATGTAAACATTTATCTAGTCATACCATTGATAACAGACAGTGATATAAAAAAAAGAATGCCATTTTATTCAACAAATTACCTGTCAGCATTTCATCTATCAGAGCCAAAACATACTCAACTGTATCCTCTTTGAAAATATCACGCAAAACATGAACAAACACGCGAACATAAGCCGGACCATCCTGCCACACACGAAATTGAATTTTCAACACTAGAAAATAATCAAACTCCAAGTCGTAATCAAATCTACTTCAAATAAAAATCGAAAAGTAATAAACAAAATAAAATAATTACATCATCGAGCAACTGTGCTCTCTGACTTTCCGATCGGTGATCGTAGCGCCTTAAGAGCTGAAGGCTAGTACCAGAGATGAGCTTGGTGGACATGTAGGTCTCCCATGGAATGTCCCTACTCAGAACCTTCAAGAAAACAATAACACAGCATCAATGGAAATCGAAAGCATTGCAATCCACAACAACTAAAAAATCGAAGAATTGAGCGCAATCGGAAATTTGCAATCAGATCGAAGAATTGAACAACAAAGGGAAGGGAATCAGATCGAATCGAACCTGATCGGTGGTTAATTCAGCCTGGTCCATGATAGTGGAGAACCCTAGAATTCGAAGAGTTCGCCGGAAAAACTGTTACGAATTGGTACTGTAACGAGAAAAGGGAATGAAATCGAGTACCTTGCGCAAGCGATTGGGTGGTTTTTCGATTTGTAGCCGAGAAACACAGAACTAGAGAGAAAATTAAAATAAATCAGGGTCCATGATACCATGTGTGTTTTTTAAATAGGTCTCACTTATTTTTTTTAAATTATATTACAATTTTAAATTATTTAAATAACTCAATTATATTTTTCAAATATCCATATAACTCATAAAATTTATAAAATGGGTCTCACTAAATACCACAAATATCTTATATTAAATTTTTTTACAATCATTTCCAATTAAATAATTAATTAAATACACACTTGTAGAAACGTTGTTTAATATTACAACGGTTGCAAATTAAAGAACGATGTTATTATACAATTATCCATTATTTTTTGACACAATCACTTTGGTAATAGTGTAGGAATCATATATTTGTACCGATAATTATGCTCTCAGTTTTGGAAGCAAATGATGAAGTATCCTTCTCCCTCCACGACCAATTTTACAATCATGTTCATCCTTTTAACACGTGGCTATCCATCACATTACATTAGCATTTTTTTATTAAAAAAATTAAAATGATTTAAGTTGATTAACTGATTTAAGTTGACGTGATTTTGATTTTCGTTTATGTATGTTTTTAAATAATAATCGAATGTTAAAATCTTTTTATTTTTGTGACATTGCCTTTAGTGTGGATAAGGCATGTTAGTTTATGGCAGCACTTTTTGAGGTACATTGGTCAGCTATTCGACGAATATTACGATATCTTAGTGGCACTCTATCTTATGGTTTGTTGTTGTCTCCCTCTGTCTTAGATCAGAAATTCTCACTTAAAGCTTATATTGATTCTAATTGGGTAAGTGATCCGGATGATAGGAGGTCAACATCAGGAACTTGTATTTTCTTTGGTCCTAATCTAATCTCGTGGAGTTCCAAAAAATAGTCCTTGGTAGCTCGGTTAAGTGCTGAAGTGGAGTATTGTGCGTTGGAACACTCTACTTCAGAGTTATTATGGATCGAATCTCTCCTCAATGAGCTTAATATGTCATTTCACACTACAACTCTGTTGTGTGACAACATGAGTGTTGTGTTAATGTCTCACAATCCAATTCTACACGCGCGAACTAAACACATCAAGCTAGACATTCATTTTGTGCGTGAGCGGGTGGTGTCCAAGAAGTTTCAGATTCAGCATGTTCCTGTACTAGCTTAAATTGCTGACACATTGACAAAGCCCTTAGGTACTGCAGGTTTCCAGGATTTGCACAACAAACTCAAGGTCGCATGCTTCCACCCACCTTGAGCTTGCAGAGGGGTGTTAGAGATATTGATATCTCTATACATATATTATACAGAATATCGTGACTTAGGTTCACAATTCTAATAGTAATGTACTAAGGCATTACTTGTAAAGTTCAGTTACAATAGTCATGCTTGTATTGGTTGTTACAACTAGTTATGTGTGACAACTGATATAAATAGATTGTATTATCCTACTTTAGAACTAATGAAACAATATACTATTCTTTTCTTCTTCATCTTCTCTGAACACTGCAAACTCTACAGAAGATGAATTCACACTCCAACTGAATTCTAACATTGTCAATGTTATGTTATAAAAAGGGATTTGAACTTAACTTCTCTTCTTTTACCACTCGCTTAAGAGCTTTTTTTTGTTAAAATGCATTCACCATATTTAATATATTAAAAAATCTCCATTTAATTGCATTCAAGCGCAATGTCTTTCATCACTTTTATCACTCTTTTCACATCACACTAATGTTTTTGTGAAGCATAAGTATTAGACATGACTACATAATTTACACTTTTTTTAGCTCAATAGTAAACAGATTTTCTGCAGTCAATTTAGTCAACGTTATATTTGAATATAATTTGCAAGATTCAATCATTGTTGTTAATGTATCTGATTCAGCTTGAAATGATATTGACTTCAAGAACTCAAAAGCTTAATTTATAAGACTATATCTTCCTAAAAAGTCAACAAGGCAAGTGTAATATTCTGTATCAGGGAAAATTTGATACACATTGGTCGTTAATTTGAAGATGTGAAGTCCCTTTGTCACAAGTGTGCGATGAGCACAAGCAGTGAGAACGCCGAGAAAAAAGATTCTGAAATAAGAAAATTACAATTGTGTATGATTTAATTCATTTCCAATGTCGCGTGATCCAACAATTGCGAGTGCAACTTTTTGTTATATATGTTTTGTCTGTCGTCAAAACTAGGACATTTTAGCGTTTATGCACATTGGACGGTATCATCTGAGTCTAGTTGTGAATTTTAGCAGTATGGAGCATGATAACATGTTGGAAAAGGATTATAAAAGATTCATGCATCAAGAAATGATTTTATGCATCAAAAATGTGAAAAACTCTGCTATAGATCGACAATACGATTATAGGTCGACACATAGAAGAAAATTTCTTCTACAGGTCAACAAATATGTTCTATAGGTTGGCACATGTGCTACAGTTTTAAAGCATGTAGGCTCTGTTAGATGTACCGTCTTTACAGGTCGACACATGACTTGCATAGGTTGGCACATGACTTGCATAGGCCGACCTATGCATCAAAAATCTTAAGAAATTGCATTTCTTTCCTTTTGCTTCATACTTGCGCACATATATATACATGTTATATGCATCATTTCTTTTCAATGATTTTGGTAAAATCATAAACGAAACTTGGAACATACTAAGAGTCGTCGTCATCTTCAACCTTGGTTTTATGCATAAACACGAACAAAGTACACATAATCATTCATTATTTAGGTGTCATCTAGAATTAAGTTGATAAGGTTTAATTTAGCTCGTGGTATTGTAAATTGAGTTAAGATCTTATGGGGGTTTCAAATAAGAAAACCAACGTGGTGTTTTCATTCAAGCTCAAAGTGGGTATTTGAAGGTTTTTGACAAGACTACTCAAGTTTGGATTCAATCGAGTGAAGATTTTGAAGAGTTGCGATTCTTGCAAAGGAATAGCGTGACACAGTGGATTATCTTAGTAAAGCTTGGATTAAAACAATCAAATTCGGATCCAATCGAGTGAAGGTTTTAAAGGGTTGTGAGACGGTGAATCGAATTGGCATTGTTGGGTGACTTGATCAAGGGAAGAAAATGGGTTAGGATCAACAACAAACATAGGGTTTGTAGGGTTGCATTGTTACATTTCTCTTGTAAACTACTATTTTCAAAGTAAGAATAATTTCACTATCTCAATTTGAGTTTGAATTGAGGATAAACATACCCATAGCAAGGCCGATTGAGGAGCTGCCTAAAACATATCCTTCTATACTCTCTCTATCTCTTTTACATTTCACTTGCAAATTGTTGAGTTCATCATTTGTGCGATTAATTCGTTTGGTAAATTCTTTTGAAAATCGTTTGAAAATTTTTTGTTGAATTTATCACAACCATTTTGATTGTGGTTAGATTTTAAGATCAACAAAATTATACAAATTTCCAAACAAAATCAATTGCACACAAGGTGTTCGATAATTTGTTTCAATTTTTTTGTGTTATTAATCATTAGATATAGAATTTCTTATTGAGTATCTTTCAAGAGATTGTGATTGAAACTTATTGATTAGATATCTTATCATTATCTTCGACTTGTTTTCACATAGCATATCTGAGCTTTTCGTTAGCGGTTTGATTTAGACGAACGATCCAAGTCACTTCCGTCAGCCACTATTTTTTAAAACACTTTTGGTAAATAGTTTTTTATTTGGGGATCTATTCACCATCCCCTCTAGATAAGTCGTCTTCGTCTAACAAATGGTATCAAAGATCTGGTTAATTTTGTTCTTCAAATATTTGCATATTAGAAAATGGCTACCGAACCTAAAGAGGCGTATAATAAAGCGTCATTTTTTTACCGATGAAAATTATGGCTATTGAAAAGCTTGTATACGTATCCGTATCGAGTTGGTCGATAAAGAAGATGAAGAAGGAGAAAGGTAAAGACAAGGAGGTAGAGAAGAAGTCTATTACTCTAAAGACTTCAAGCTCAAAGTCCTCAAACCATTTAGCAAAGTGATTGTGAAACAAGTGATGACGAGAAATCCGATGATGACGACACGGGGTACAACTTATTGTATCATTATTGTTGCAACAAAGGTCACACTGTTGAAAAATGCAATTTTAGGAGATTCTTTGTTCCTAAAGGAGTTTTATTTTCAATGGTTGCCTAAATGCAACCAAAGTTACATTATCCACAAGGACCCAATGAAGATTGGGTGCCTAATACTTTTTATTAATTTTTTGGGTAGATGCCTTGATTCTATGAAGAGAGTATGAGATCTTTTTTATGGATGTTCAAGAAATGATATGGGGACATCTCCTTAGTTCTTTGACTTTGTGGCAAGAAAGAAGGATTGTGTTACCAAGGGCGTCAATAATTAATGTTCTTTGATTGGTAAAAGTGTGTAGACTACTTGTAATGCTTTCATCCAAGAAATATAGAAAAGGTATTTCATTTAATGCAAAAGAATTTTCTTCAAGAGACATACTAAAAAACATTGAATAAGGGATTGACCAACCTAAGATGATGAAGCTTGAGGAGGATTAAGATAGCTATCATGAAAGAGACAAGATTGAAAGTCCAATCAAAAGGATGATCATCAAATCAATAATTTTTTTTCGTGGATTCATTGAAAATTACACAATTGAATTCTTTATCAAAGTGAAAGGTGGTAAGATCGTTGTTGATATTGGCTTATGACACGTTTTGCATTTATTCCAACTTTCATTCGAAAGTTCCTTGTGGGATGCATGTGCATCCTCCGTCATTCGTACGGTGAGGTAATATTGTTTCAGTTTTTGCTTTGTAAGTAAGTTTTCTCTTTTACTTATTTATTTCTCAAAGGTATATCATATATGGTTTGTATGATACATGTTATGAGTGTTCATTTCCAAAATTTTCAAGTGTAACCATTTTGTGTTTTATTTAATATGCTTATAGTGATCTCATTCATAATATCTTCACATTTAATCTATATCTTGTTATTTTGTCATGCTTACATTTGTGTGTTTGCATGTTATTGGCTAACAAATCATGAAAAACAATCATATGCATGTGTGTCGCATCAATTAGTTTTGCATAAGTCAAGTTGAGTCCTCCAAAGTCACTACAAATTTATATGTGTCAAAACTTTCCAAGTTTTGGACTTCATAGATCGACTCTTATATCGTATAGGTCGACACATGAAAATAAATGTTTGAATTTTTTTGTTTTGATTCAGTATGTATCGACTCATGTGTGTGTATGTCGGCACATTGGATTAATCTTTTGAATTCGCTTCAGTATATTTCGACTCATAACCTTTATAGGTCAACACATGCTTCCTGAGGTTGACTCATAAGTTATGTTTGGGGCATTTCTCTCCATTTTTTCTCTTTTTCTCATACACGCACCTAAAATCCTAAATCTATTAATCTCTTATTGATTCTTGAAAACATTCAAAATCAGCATTAACCTCATTCTCCATATATTATCCACATTCATCTTTCCACTAAATCATTAACATTCTCATCAATTATCCTCATTTCATCTTCAAAATCTCTCATTCACTCAAATTCTCTAAAAAAGACTCCAAGTTTCTTCCTATTTTTCATTTTTTTCCTTCTTTGTGTGTGTTTGTGGTTGCTTGTTTGAGTTGAGTTTGTGGGTAATCAATTATCTCTCAAACTCTTTCACTTCTCGTTCACACATTTCATCGAACAGTTGGTGTGCAAACTTTGTTAACTCAATTCTCCATAGAACCTAAGCTTTCTAAATCCAAGGGTGATCCTAAAGGTAAGGGTAAGGAAACCACTTCCTCTACAATTGCAGAAACTCCATTTTCATTGGTTTCGTCCAAGTATGCTAAAGAATTTGAGGAAAAATATTAACATCGACATGTTGTGAAACAATACGTTGGAAGCATATTGTTGTTGGTTGTTTGGATATTCTTGATGTTGTTAGTCTTGTTACGTATCAATAAATTGATTACTTTCTACAGCTTGCTCAGGACTATAATGAAGACCTCATTCATGTATTATATTATGGGTTACATGATAGGCAAGGTACATGCTTCAAATTTACCATAGGTAACAAGGTTTATCAGTTCACCAATGATCTTTGGAAGTCTTTATTTGGTATTACTGCTATTGATTATGATGGGTGATGATGATGATGAAGCTGACCCATTGGTGATGGATACCAACATTCATATGCACTTTAAGTGGAACACTCATGTGAGTAAGCTACTTATACCTCCTCATCTCGATGGCTGTTATGATCCTATTACTATTGGTCAATTGAAAATGGTTCCAAGAATTTTATTGTGGCTGGTGTCTCATGTCTTGGCCTATATTCTTCTAAACAAGGTCAAAATTTGTTAGACACATTACATTGTGTCTTGCATGTTCGCGCATCAAGGAATGCAACAAGGGGACCTTATTTTTCTATGTCTCTAGTCCTGGTTTAAGAGTTCTCTCAATGTACCCTAACCAACACAAGTGTAATACCCCAAATTTTCTCTAAGATTTGTCGAACCATTTCGCATTTCATTGCATGTTTGCATCGCATTTAATCAGTCGCTAATAAGTTTGTGTAGTTGTTAATCTTGCAGGAAAAATCCCATTGTACGTCGTTCAAGCAGTGAAGGGCAAAGTGGTCACTTGTTTGCAGCCGACCGTCAGTTTGTGAACGTTGAGCTGTAATCGAGAAGTTGAGCCGTTTGAGTTGGTTGATGTAAGTCAGGGCCGAGGTGAAGTGCTGAAAGGTTTAATCAGAAGCTACGTCAGAGACGAGATTAGTCGGACAGGTTGGATAAATCAGGAATTATTAGTGGTGTTTTTCATTTTAAAAATCAAAAGAACAAAAATAGTTTCATATCAATAAATAAATAGTTTTCATTATTTTTTACAAAAAAACTAAAAAATAGATAATAATAAAATTACAAAAAGTATATTGTTTCTGAAAATTCTAAGTCCTATCCGAATTTATCCGACTTGTTCCGACGTTTCTCCGACTTTTCTTTCCGAACCTGCGAAAATAAACAAACAAGCAAAATAATCGGTTAGTATTTTCCGACGCCCTCAAAACAATGTCATCATCGGGCATGTCGGGAGGGTAACAGATTTCTCCGTCTCCGACTCCCGACTTTGTTCGCGACCAAAAAGCTAAAATCGGTGAATTATGTTCTTATCCGAGGTGACTGAGAGAGAGAGAGATAAAAAGCTGGTTTCAGAAAAGTGATTAAGCAAAAAAAGTTGTTTTCATAAAAGTGCTTATTGGAAAAGCACTTATTTGAAAAAGTGTTTTTCTTAGAACATAGGTTTGCCAAACAAGCCTTAACGACAATGTTCCGGAAAAAGCACTTATCCAAAAAAGCGCTTATCCAGAAAAGCACTTTTGGGGAAAAGCTTATTTGAATAAGCACTTGTTCAAAGTGATTTTCGGACAAACAACTTTCCAAAATTTCCAACAAAACACAAATCCAACTGAAGCCCAGCAAACATCAACAAACGGTCCGTCAAAATCAACAACGAAATCAAAGCGTCAATCTCCAACAACATCTAAGCAGCAAAACCAGCCAACAATATCGCAACAATCATAACAGCTGCAAGACCGTAAAGAACGCAACAACAAGTCCAGCTATGTATCAAAACAAGTCAAACGAACACCAACAAAATTGCAGAAGTTAGAACAATAAAAGCGCATCCAAGTTCTTCATAAACAAAAAGCCCAAATCCAACGCAAAGGATATATAAAGAGTTCATCAGAAGAACCCTAGGGGGTCGAAACCCTAAGAAGTAAGAAACGGCGGAGGCGCGATCTGGATTCAGAGAAATCCAGGAGGATTTCATCATCATCATCTTGTCGAAGCCGAAAGAAGAAGAGGAAGTGTTCGCATGCACCCCGACGGAAGCCCTTATGGCGAAACCAACTGACGAAGGACCCATTAGGCTCAATCACCATCGTCGCTACAGGGAAAAGAAAAGCGGAGATCCACCGTTCAACCGTCGCCGGCCAAAACGTGAGGAGCAATATCGTCATCATCATCGTCGCTCGGTTATGGTGTTAAGGGCTTTGGTTTCGATTGTTGTTTTGTTTCAGGTAGATATGGACATGCAGAAGAAGAAAAGAGGAAAGGTTCTCACAAAGCTCGGGCGAAGTAACAGCGGTGCCGACATCACAAAGAAGAAGACGCTGGGAGAAGCCATATGGGTCTGCCGCCGCGAATAAGACGGAAAGGGTTTAAAACCCTAATTGATTTTGAGTTCCCTTTTATATCTCTCTTTCTATTCTCTGTGGTTTTATTATTTTTTATTTTATTTTATTTTTTGTATTTTTATTTAATTAAATTAATTCTGTAAATACGTTAATTTTTTTTCAATTATTAGAACTCTTGTTCTTATCAAATCTTTTAATAAGAATTAACTAATATTTTAAATTATTTTTTTTAAATTAACCTTTTTACTTAAACCCAGGCTAAAGCTAATTTTCTTTTTAGAAAAATTTAATTAAAACAAGTTTTTGATAACTTAAAGTTTCATTAATACTCATTTTAAAAGTAAAACATTTTTTTAAATAAAATTAAACCATTTTTCAAATAAAAGTGAAACATTTTTTCCAATAAAACTAAAACATTTTCTCAAATGAGATTTAAACATGTTTACAGTAAAATTAAAACCAATTTCTTTATTAAAATTAAAACAATTTTTTTAGTAAACAATTAGAATATGTTTCCCATTAAAGCATAAGACCAATCCTCCTCTTTTCAATAAAAATTAAAAAAGAAATAAAGTTTTTGTTTAGCATTTCAGTTTCATCTAACCCCCTCATAAGTTTGTTTGTGTCAGCTTATTGTCGTTCATTTATTCGTACTATTTTTTGGCATGGATGTAATTTATGCGAGGCCATGATCGTCGTTACCCTTTTACTTCCGCATTTTTTTGGGACTTGTAATTTACGCAAGTGATCATAGCGATGTTTTTTACAGCTTTCTTTATTTTCTACACTTTAATTCTGCCATGTGATGATTTTCATTGCTTTGTATGTTTTAACGCTAATTTCACCCTTTCGAAGGATTAGGTCTAGCCGTTTGACCACCGAGTCAATAGTCTTAACCCTTTGAACATTTCAAAACCCTAATAGCCTAGGTGTCCCGCCGTGGACGAACATGCCCTTTACCCTAGCTTTAGGTCAAAGAGTCGCCGTACTCTGTTTTAGGGTTTCCCGCCGTGGAATACTTAGCTAACCCTAATCTCAATTCAACTATTTCGACGTAGAAATAAGAGTCACCGCACTCCACGTAAGCGTGTCCTTAAGATACGTTTATTCCCCTTGAAACCTTGACCACAGTCAAGAAGTTTCTAACCTCCCTTTCAAGGGGAACTACGATTACTCTGATTCCATTCCCTATCCAAGATACGTAGGCACAAGATGTGAGTCTTGCCGAGTAAACTTAGGACAAACCCTTAGGTTTTTTAGGTCACTCTATCCCTTAGCTCAATATACATTTTCAAACAGATAATAAAATAAAAATAGCATACAGTAAACAAAAGGTTCCTGTAGAGTACTACAGAAGTTTAGGGTGCTAGTACCTTCCCTAAGCTTAACCAACCCCTTACCTAGGTCTCTCCCCGCATTGTGTTTACGATGCAGGTTTTCCCTCTTTTGACCTTTTCCTTCGGATAAATCAAAGAGTGGTTGTGAATTAAGAATTGTGTTTCAAACTAATTAATAGTTTGATATCCTATTTCCACCGCATTAGAAAATGGCGACTTCACTAGGGATTGCCATAATGCTTAAGGGTTACCCCTATTTTATTTATTGCATGTTTTGATATTATTAATTATATGTATATATATATATTATTGTGCCTTGCTTGGGGGGTACCCTGCTATTGTGAGATAAGTCCTAACCCGGACTTGAGTGACCTTATTATAGGATGGTGATATATTCAAGGAGGCTTATAGGGAGTGAGTCCCGACCAAGCCGATTTGAGAATCACCGCTCGATTGAGACCCTTCCATGAGATAGTTCGGTTTAACGAGTAGTCGTGAAAACTTTTACTATTTTTGGAAAGGAGTCTATGATATTGAGGACCGTAGTACCTTAACACCCCTTTGGCCTTATATAGGACGTAGTGCGGGAACTATGTGGGAGTAGTCTCACAAGGGTTTCTACGTGATACTACCCTCAAAAGAGGTTCTCTTGAGAATATTATCGACCTCCGAGTCAGTCGGAAGGTTGGTAATATTCGAAGGAAGGACTGATGACTTTGGGCACTTCTTTAGAACCTTGTTCGGCAGGTACAACTAACCTTAGTACATACCTTATTGGGATGGGTAAACCTTAACTCCTTGTACATACCTTTAACTTAGGACTTGTGAATATGTGTACATTGCATCCCTAAAACATCACATTGCATTACATTTCATGGAATTCAAACCTTATTTATGGATATTGCAGGATACTATGGATTACAATAGAAGGAAAACTTTGAAATATACTTTTAAAAGTCCTAAGCTAGATGACCTAAGGAAGCTAGGATCTTTAGTCTAAGATCGAGAAGGATTCTGCACCCGGTATGGGAGGTTGTCATCTCTGTTGGAATTTAAAGTAAACGAAGGACTTCTTTCAGTTTTGCTACAGTTCTACGATCCTGACTACCATTGCTTCACATTTCCCGACTATCAGTTATTACCTACTTTTGAAGAATATTCTCAGCTTGTAGGGTTGCCTATTTTGGATAAGACTCCTTTCCCTTTCTTGGAAAAGGACCCCAAAGAGCAGGATATTGCTAAGGCCACATGTTTGAAGGTATCTGACATTAAGGAGAACATGACGCAGAAAGGTGAAACTTTTGGGCTACCTACGAAGTTCCTAATCAAGAAAGCCCAATATTATGCCGATCATCTAAGCATGCCTACCTTTGAGATGATCCTTGCCTTTCTTATCTATGGAGTGTTGCTTTTCCCTAGTTTTGAAGGATTTGTAGACCTTAATGCCATCAAGATCTTCATGCAAAGGAATCCAGTACCGACCTTATTGGGTAATACCTATCATTCAGTCCATCTCTGAAACCTCTGTGGTGGAGGGATGATTACCTGTTGTGTGCCGTTACTATACAAGTGGTTTATTTCGCACTTGCCTAAGTCTGGTCCTTTTTGGAGTCCCACCCAAGGACGTTAGTCACAAAGAGTTATGGCTTTAACTCACTCCTATATTGATTGGTACAACCGCATGTATGATGGAATATTACTCATTGATGGTTATGGAGACTTCGCTAACATGCCTTTACTCGGTTTTAATGGAGGAATCAGCTACAATCCAGTCCTAGCTCGCCGATAGTTAGGGTATCCCTTGAAGGAACCGCCTAAAAGTGTTCATGTGGAGAAAATCTTCTTTAAGGATGACAAAGAACTTCAAGGTCAGATTGTATTCGCTTGGCGTTGTAACACCCCACTCCTCAAATTAAAATAAAATACAATTAAATAAAATAAATATTAGAGTTTCCCTTCAAAAGTGGGATATCACATTCACAAAATTTCAACAAAACACTTCATTAGATGATTTTTAAAATAAAGCAGCGGAAAATTGTCATTAGTACATCATTCTCGGCCATCCGCCAATTTACATAAAATATTCATTAAGAGAATTCACCAAAATAAGATACGCCACAGGAATACAACAAATCCATTCATAATAAAAATAGACACCCAAATCCCGTGTTACGTATCAGAGCATCCAAAGACTCGACCCACACACCACTATCCAAGCTAGCTATGTACCTGGATTATCTGTACTTCTGAAGAAGCACAGACCACAACAACAACAAAGGGGTGAGAAAACATGATCAAAATTATCGGTAATAAAATACATGAATAAAAGGCAGTAAATAAAAAAATCATCACCCCACCAACATCAAACATGACCTGTTGTCCAATCATCAACACAACATATAATGACGCAAGAATGCAACACAATACCATGCATGCGGTACCGACTCATTGGTTCATTCAATCGAACCCCGGAATAGATCACTTACGCTCCTCTTGATACATGATTCAACTCCGCAATTCTCCACAAAGGAGTACGGATAGATCACTTACGCTCCTCCTGAGACATGATCCATCCCACCATTCTCCACAAAGGAGTACGAGTGAATCACTTACGCTCCTCCCGAGACATGATTCAACCCCACCATTCTCCACAAAGGAGTACAGATGGATCACTTACGCTCCTCCTGAGACATGATCCATCCCACCGAGACACCATGATATGTACAACACCAAATGCACGACACACAAACATCAAGCACACTAAGTGCACACGATCCTACTAATCACATCACCATACATCATATATACACATATATATACACACCAATTAATTATGTCAATCAGATTAAATAATAGGGAAATTTACATTGAACACCGAGTACATATGATCCTCCCGATCACCTCACTATGCATCATATACATATTACATATATATGTCTTACCCACCAATTAATTATGTCAATTAAATTCTATAATTCATAATTTCACCTTTCAACACCAGGTATACACTCCTCACCACTAAACACCATCTCTTTACCTATCACAACCCAAGGAATCCCACAAAATGAATCACAGAGCAAAATTGCACAAAATCACATTTCTGTCACGCTCGCTGGCTTACTCGCCCAGCGAGGCCTCAGCGAACGCTCGCTGCCTCATTCGCCTAGCAAACCTGCTAGCGAAGGCAGACAGTGGCTACTGGAAGTACTCGCTACCCAACTCGCCTAGCGAATGCTCGCTACTAGCTTGCTCAGCGAAGGTGCTGGCGAACGTCTGCGATTTCACAAAATCCTCACTGTTCAGAAATTCATCAGAAGCTCAAAAAAATTGTTCGATTCTCACCAAACCAGTCCCAGTAGTCTTAGCCTAGCATTCTACGACTAAACCACACTGCTTATTCCAGACTTTACCCGATAAAACATCAACTCCACCGATTAAATCATTTTCGGCCCAAAACGGTAAACTACACAAAATCACCCAAACCACCCAAACAATCCCTACATAATCACATGCAAGGCTGGAATAACAGAGTTTCACCAATTCATAACAACATAAGCATAATTCATCCATGGAAGCAACAATCAGAACACAACAACATGCCAATTATGTTCATCAAATCCCTATGGGGTTAAGGAATCCCCAACTACCCAATTCATGCAATTACCAATCCAATCCGTTTCTCTCCCCCTTACCTCAATTAATCGCTTCGATCGTTGAAGAATTCCCACGAATCTGATTGCTCTTCCTTGTTTCTCTTCCTTCCTTGTTCTTCCTCCTCACTCTTTCTCCCTACTCTTCTTTATCGTGTTCTCCTTTCTTCCTTCTTTCCCAAAATTCGCTAATACCCCACTTAAATCCCTTATTCCTTATTTCTTCATTTAACCTTAATAATAATACAAATAATAATAATAATTAATAATAATATTACTATTAATTATTAAATTATTATCATTATCAATTACATTATATTAATATTAAGGTCTATAGTTTCTTACATAATTCCCACAAAAGACACGCCAAAATAAAATAACACAGGAAAGACTAAATAATTAAAATGGGTGTTACAGGCGTCATTTGCACAAGAAAGGCAAAGAAAGTCTGGGAAAGCCGAATTGTGTGTCCATGGAGCCTTATCTTCGTTGGGTCTGGGAAAGAGCCATCAAGCTGAAGATGCCTTATCCTCGCCAAGATCCTTTACCTCCAAGAGAGGAACCTGTCCAATATTTCATGTCCGAGGCTGAAACGTTGAAGATCACTTTGAAGAAAGCTCAATATGAAGCGGAAACATGAAAGAACAAATACCATGTGACGGTCAGCGAGTACGACGAACTTCAAAAATAGCTTCAGTCAAAGAATGAAGAGGTACTCTCCTACAAGAAGAGAAGAATCTACGAGGATTTATTTTCCTACGAATGTCCGCCTACTCCTTGAAGTTGTGGATAATGCTTCCTTAGGGTCATTGTTAGCTTTTGTTTAGCTGTTTCCATTAAAGACTTTATATTTGATTGTAGTCCATTATTTTCAATTAATAAAATTTTCTTCGTTATTCAGCAATATTCGTAAATATTTGAATTCCATGAAGTCATTTCATTCGCATTTTGCATCATATTTTGCATTTCATGTGTCTCCCGGTTTTCACATACTCGGTTCTCTTGCCTGCCAGTTTCATCACCCTGGGTCCTTCGCATCAGTACAATACTAGAGCCCAAGCTCGAAAAAGGATGGAAGAGCAAAATCAAGAAATCGACCGTGTCAGCCATGAACTCGAAGATCTTCGAGGAAGTGTGGGGCAGATTATGGAGATGCTACAAGCTCTTAATGCAAAGCTGGATTACCAGCCCACTGTTGTTTCTGAGATTACCAATATTGTTGTAGGTCCTAAACCAACTGTTACTGTTGAGAACGTACCTCCTCTTGGGCTTCAATCCAGTTTGGTGCGTCCTACCCTTGCGCAACCAGTTCGACAAGTTACTCCCCTGAAGTGTAAAACTCCGAGCTCTAACCATCATAAAAGAGTTACACGTCCGAGGAATCGCTTTATGGCTGCTCTTACACATCAGCGGAGTTATATTCAAGGTTATCCAGTTCAGTATGCTCAACAACCCTATGTAGCTACTATTGCACCTCCTTTCAGTTCTCAATTTCCTACCTATCAGCATGTGCAACCGGATCCGGTCTATCAGCATCTGGTTTATCAACAGCCTCCTTTTTATCAGCCTGCACAAACTCCTATCAACTGTCAACGAGCGCCCAATGCTCCTGCTTATCAACAGCCTAAGAATCAGGCACCTCACCAAAAGGCTCCAGTTAGGAGACAATATAAGCCTTGTCCTCCGATTCCGATGACTTTCACCGAGTTGTATCCTTACTTAGTGCAACGAGGTTTGATCACTACCCGAGCAATGGGTCCGCCTCGTAATCCTTTGTCGGCCAATTACAACGCTGCTGCTCATTGTTTATTTCATGAGGGGGCGCCCGGACATGATTTAGAAGATTGCTATGCTCTGAAGGATATTGTCAGATAGCTGATGGAAAAGAAGATTTTGTCCTTCAATAATCCACAACCTAATATCAAAAGCAACCCTCTGCCTAACCATGGGGTTGTTAGCTCTGTTGATGACTTGTCCGTTGAAAGATCTTATTCTTGATGTAGCTCAGATCAACATAGCTGGGGCAAGCCAGATAACCCATGTCGTCATAAACACCTGTTGAAGGATTTGTCATACAATTCATTTGTTTATTTATATTATGTTTCTTTGATTAAGCATAATTAGCATGTACGAACTTGTTATGTTGATTAATTAATGTAATGCATATGTTTGTCTTGAATAAATCCATTCGTTTCACTCACAAAAATATTTTTCATAAACTTATAATGCCAACTTTACCCGATCTCTTGCTTTGATAGGGAATTGGGAGGAGGATGATGAACCAAAACATCATATCTCTTGTCGTATGCTTTCAATTGAAACCTGCTGATGATGTAAGGCATTGTTTCAAATCCAAAAACAATGGAGATATAAGGACGATAATCCCTCTTTACCCGCTTTGAGCCGCGAAGTAGGAGTTTTCTTCTTTTCCAAATTAAAACCCTTATTTTAACCTGGGGCTGGGTAGTTTTTCAGTTAAATAGATTGAGCGCTCAGACCCTCAAAAAGGAAGAGTGAACCTTCGAGGATCCAGTCTATCCTTAACATCTTAGGAAGCTTAGAAGTTAATGACTATCCTTATACTACCTAAAGAGTGGGGCAGTCACAAACCTTCAAAAGAGTCACATGACTTAGTTGACAAAAATAATATATATATATATATATATATATATATATATATATATATATATATATATATATATATATATATATATATATATATATATATATATATATATATATATATATATATATATATATATATATATATATATATATATATATATAGCCCGCTAAGTCAAAACCTATGAAGGAGACTTAGGAAAACCTGGGGCATCCCGCTGGACTCCAAAGTCAAATCCAAAAGACGTCATCCAGGAAAAAGTTAGGGAATGAAAAAATATAATAAAAACAAGGAATTATAATAAAGAATCCCCAATAAAGAGCAAAGTCGTGTTGATCAAAAACTAAAGAAATAGGTGAGTGACTGCCATTGTCCAAAGCCTTAATGAGTTCTCGACCATATCAAATCTGATTGAGATATGAGTGCTCGTGTCTAGATAACTGAATAGGATTGGAGAACATCACGAAGAGGGATGGGTACAAATAACTTTAAGCCTTTATCCTTTGTTTCTTGAACCGTGAACCAAGCCACGATACAACCATTAAAAGACCTAATTGAAGTAGGATTTCTTTCAAAAGCACACTCGACGAGATAATGTTTCCTGACTCCTATGAGCTATGCTCAATTTACCTTTGGCATTACAAATTAAAATTAATATCCTAGCTAGTGATTTCGGTCACGAGTTATAGCGATATCCTTTTTCAAAAATAAAAACAAAAAAAAATTTCAAGACAAATATATTGTTGCATTGATAGTTTCAGGATAGCATTTCACGCGTGTCGAATTTGCCTAACATCTTAGAAACTCACATACAGCGGCAATGAAACTTGAAGATCCTGCTAAACAGGGGCAGGTGGTTTCCAAATCATGTACCCATGCGAGCCAGACGTACTTAAGAGCTATTTTTGTAGACTCAGTCGTAACACGGTTGATCTGTGCCAGTTACGTCGAGATCTAACAGATCTCTCAAAGAGTTTGAAAATAGTGGGGCAATCGAACCCTATGTTTCTCTGTAAAATCGTCTTAAGATGTCTTTCTCATAAAGCAGGTACTCTGGGGCATGATATTTTTCAAAATGGCGACTGCTACAAAGTCCATTGAGATCAAAACTAGCTTATTTCGCGACATTCTTTAGGTACCCGATAGATTTTACTCTCGGAGGTCTTCATTCCCCAGTAAATCTCACAGTTGCAGAATCTACATCTTAACCATTGCCTCAATACATTCCCCAGAGAGACTTTAAGCCGACACAGTCCCCAGAGAGACTTTAAGCCGACACAGTCCCCAGCGAGACTATAAGCTGACAGCATTCTGGACCGAGCCGATAATCTCTAGTAATTTTCTAGACTACAGAGATCATACCAACATCTTCCCAATGATAATCCCAAGCGAGACTTTAAGCTGACAACACTTTTGGGATCCATCCGATAAATCTCCAGTGACTCTCCAGACTGCAGAGATTTCCCCGGTATCCTCTAAGTGATATATGTTCTTGAAGATCCATTCTCGGTAGGATCATCTGTTCCTCAGTGGAATTGCCTTACTTTCCTCAGGAAATACTTCCCAGGAGATTGCTATATTCTCCCCAAGAAGCCAAGATATTGTCCTCAGGAATGTCTGTTGATTTTCTCCCCAGTAAATCCTACGAACTCTCCTCAGGGAAGTGTTGATATCTTTTATCCCCAGTTGGATGTACCTTATCCACAGGAAGTCATGATACTTTCTCCCCAGGGAAGTTAAAACTTTGAAGTAAGATCTGGTTCTATCATCAACTCTTTTTATCCCTCGATAGATTTACTGTTGCAGAGGTCCCCGGGTGTTCCTATCGAGATGTTTATTTCATCTCATGTCTCCTCTCTCATCTGTTTTGTCAGCATACGCATACACATTAGCATAAGCATTACATACTCATTTCATCTACATACGCAAGTTAACATACACAGTAGCATTTGCATGTTTGCTATTTTTTTGTCATCCTTTGTCGTTACCACTGAGTAACTGGATTTGTCCGTTCTCTCCAAGTAGATCGTCAGCCTTAAGCATAAAATACTTGTTTTGTTCCAAGTTTCCCCATAGAGTTCAACCCTCATGGACAATGGTTATTTCTGTTACCTTTCCGCGTTAGGATAAGGTAGTCCCCATTCGAGTTTGTTTCCTCAATGGAGTTTTGTTTTTCCGTTCTTTTTAGCCCAATTCTAGATTGAACTTCGGTCCCGTCACTCATCGAACCTACCTGGATGTGCCATTATTTTGCATTATCTCTCAAGAAAGCCTTCACAATCCTTTGCAGATATGCGACAGTTCTCGCCTGAGAAGCTTATCATTACACGCAGCAGATATGCGACAATTCTCGTACAAGAAGCCTATCATTACCTACTTTAAATTTTTTCATTACACTCTACAATTTATCTTCTCATACAAGGAGCTCATTACTTCATTACCACTTTCATTACAACCTTCATTACAATTTTCATTACAACCTTCATTACAATTTACCTTATAGTTTACACTACAACTTTCATTACAACCTTCATTACAACTTTCATTACAACCTTCATTACAATTTACATTACAACTTTCATTACAACCTTCATTACAATTTACATTACCTGTTACCACCTCTACAAGCAGTTTTCCCCCGAGAAGCTTATCCCTGCCACTTTTGCAAATGAGCAGTATTTCTCGCCTGAGGAGCTTATCCTATCTTCGTTATGACTTGCAGAAAATGGCCATCTCCATCAAGCAGCTGAGCTTCCATTTTCCTTTTCATTTTGAAGTACGGGGAGGTTTTGAGCTGAATCTTCTTCAGGAGAGCATGATCTTGAATTATGAAGAAGTTCGTTTACCTTTTAGTAAAAGAAGGAGCTGAATCATATTCAGGAGAGTACGATCTTGAATTATGAAGAAGTTCGTTTACCCTTTAGTAAAAGAAGGAGCTGAATCATCTTCAGGAGAGCACGATCTTGAATTATGAAGAAGTTCGTTTACCCTTTAGTAAAAGAAGGGGCTGAATCATATTCAGGAGAGCTTGAATCTTGAATTATGAAGAAGTTCGTTTACCCTTTAGTAATAGAAGAAGCTGAATCATATTCAGGAGAGCACGATCTTGAATTATGAAGAAGTTCGTTTACCCTTTAGTAAAAGAAGGAGCTGAATCATATTCAGGAGAGCACGATCTTGAATTATGAAGAAGTTCGTTTACCCTTCAGTAAAAGAAGGAGCTGAATCATATTCAGGAGAGCACGATCTTGAAGTATGAAGAAGTTCGTTTACCCTTTAGTAAAAGAAGGAGCTGAATCATATTCAGGAGAGCTTGAATCTTGAAGTATGAAGAAGTTAATTTTATCCTTTAGCAAAAGAAGAAACTGAATCATGTTCAGGGAGCACAGACCTGAGACTTGAAGAAGTTTATTTCATCAATCAATCCATTATCCACAGATAAGCAGCAGTCTCTTTATTTGAAAGCTTATTCAGCTTGGCATATAAGTCCCTTCGAACGATAAGTGGCAGTTCTGTCTCGAGAAAGCTTATCAGGGCATTTCCCATTAAAGTCCATTTATTTTGGCATACAGCCGGTTTGACCCTGTATATTTTTACGGATTCCTAAATTCCGTTTGATCCTGTCACGAGGGAGAGTTTCCGGAAGCTCGGATGTTATTCCTTGCTCAATGTTCCAACATCTTGTTAATCGATCCCACAGTCGTGCAGACCCTAGTTTTACTTTTTACTCTAGAGTATCAGCCGGTCACGCCTGAACCCGTTGAACAATTACTCTTAGATATTCCCCAGTGGAGGCCCTCTCACCGATGCCATCTCCTCTGAGGACCCCGTTCTTACTATTCCCTTTCTAAAAATGACAATTGGTCGTGTTAGCACCAGTTGACTATCCCTTTGGAATTCCCCATGTCGTGCTGTCACCCAGTGCGTCATATTCCCCAGTGCGGTTCGTTCGTCGCGTTTGTCCCCTAGGTCGTCGTGTCGTCTGCATACTTGCCTTTACCATTCCATCATACGCATCATACTATATTCATGGCATCGTTAGCATCATCTCTTGTTTTAATTTGTCCATAGCATTGCATATCACTACATCTAAGGGAAAAATTTTCGGTTATCTATATTTAAATTCCTCCACCATGATTTCTCGAGCCTACATCGCTCAAATCATCTGGTGAAGCTATTTAAATAGGGGCAACTGTAATACCCCAAAATTTTCCCTAAGATTTGTCGAATCATTTCGCATTTTATTGCATGTTTGCATCGCATTTAATAAGTCGCTAATAAGTTTGTGTAGTTGTTGATCTTGCAGGAAAAATCCCATTGTACGTCGTTCAAGCAGTGAGGGGCAAAGTGGTCACTTGTTTGCAGCCGACCGTCAGTTTATGAATGTTGAGCTGTAATCGAGAAGTTGAGCCGTTTGAGTTGGTTAATGTAAGTCAGGGCCGAGGTGAAGTGCTGGAAGGTTTAATCGGAAGCTACGTCGGAGACGAGATTAGTCGGACAGGTTGGATAAATCAGGAATTATTAGTGGTGTTTTTCATTTTAAAAATCAAAAGAACAAAAATAGTTTCATATCAATAAATAAATAGTTTTCATTATTTCTTACAAAAAAACTAAAAAATAGATAATAATAAAATTACAAAAAATATATTGTTTATGAAAATCCGAAGTCCTATCCGAATTTATCCGACTTGTTCCGATGTTTCTCCGACTTTTCTTTCCGAACCTACGAAAATAAACAAACAAGCAAAAATAATCGGTTAGTATTTTCCGACCCCCTCAGAACAATCTCATCATCGGGCGTGTCAGGAGGGTAACAGATTTCTCCGTCTCCGACTCCCGACTTTGTTCACGACCAAAAAGCTAAAATCAGTGAATTATGTTCTTATCCGAGGCGATAAAGAGAGAGAGAGAGAGAGAGAGAGAGAGAGAGAGAGAGAGAGAGAGAGAGAGAGAGATAAAAAGCTGGTTTCAGAAAAGTGATTAAGCAAAAAAAGCTGTTTTCACAAAAGTGCTTATTGAAAAAGCACTTATTTGAAAAAGTGTTTGTCTTAGAACATAGGTTTGCCAAACAGGCCTTAACGACAATGTTCCGGAAAAAAGCACTTATCCAAAAAAGCGCTTATCCAGAAAAACACTTTTGGGGAAAAGCTTATTTGAATAAGCACTTGTTCAAAGTGATTTTCGGACAAACAGCTTTCTAAAATTTCCAACAAAACACAAATCCAACTGAAGCCCAGCAAACATCAACAAACGGCCCGTCAAAATCAACAACAAAATCAAAGCGCCAATCTCCAGCAACATCTAAGCAGCAAAACCAGCCAACAATGTCGCAACAATCATAACAGCCGCAAGACCGTGAAGAACGCAACAACAAGTCCAGCTGTATATCAAAACAAGTCAAACGAACACCAACAAATTACAGAAGTTAGAACAACAAAAGCGCATCCAAGCTCTTCATAAACAAAAAGCCCAAATCCAACGTAAAGGATATATAAAGAGTTCATCAGAAGAACCCTAGGGTGCCGAAACCCTAAGAAGTAAAAAACGACGGAGGCGCGATCTGGATTCAGAGAAATCCAGGAGGATTTCATCATCATCATCCCGTCGAAGCCGAAAGAAGAAGAGGAAGTGTTTGCATGCACCCCGACGGAAGCCCTTACAGCGAAACCAACCGACGAAGGACCCATTAGGCTCAGTCACCATCATCGCTACAGGGAAAAGAAAAGCGGAGATCCACCGTTCAACCGTCGCCGGCCAAAACGTGAGGAGCAACATCGTCATCATCATCGCTGCTCGGGTATGGTGTTAAAGGCTTTGGTTTCGATTGTTGTTTTGTTTCAGGTAGATATGGACATGCAGAAGAAGAAAAGAGGAAAGGTTCTTGCAAAGCTCGGGCGAAGTAACAGCGGCGCCGACGTCACAAAGAAGAAGACACTGGGAAAAGCCGTATGGGTCTGGCGTTACCCTTTTACTTCCGCATTTTTTTGGGACTTGTAATTTACACGAGTGATCATAGCAATGTATTTTACAGTTTTCTTTATTTTCTGCACTTTAATTCTGCCATGTGATGATTTTTGTTGCTTTGTATGTTTTAACGCTAATTTCACCCTTTCGAAGGATTAGGTCTAGCCGTTTGACCACCGAGTCAATAGTCTTAACCCTTTGAACATTTCAAAACCCTAATAGCCTAGGTGTCCCGCCGTGGACGAACATGCCCTTTACCCTAGCTTTAGGTCAAAGAGTCGCCGTACTCTGTTTTAGGGTTTCCCGCCGTGGAATACTTAGCTAACCCTAATCTCAATTCAACTATTTCGACGTAGAAATAGGGGTCACCGCACTCCACGTAAGCGTGTCCTTAAGATACGTTTATTCCCCTTGAAACCTTGACCACAATCAAGAAGTTTCTAACCTCCCTTTTGAGGGGAACTACGATTACTCTGATTCCATTCCCTATCCAGGATACGTAGCCACAAGATGCGAGTCTTGCCGAGTAAACTTAGGACAAATCCTTAGGTTTTTTAGGTCACTCTATCCCTTAGCTCAGTATATATTTTCAAACAGATAATAAAATAAAATTAACATACAATAAACAAAAGGTTCCTGTAGAGTACTACATAAGTTTAGGGTGCTAGTACCTTCCCTAAGCTTAACCAACCCCTTACCTAGGTCTCTCTCCACATTGTGTTTACGATGCAAAAATAGGTTTTCCCTCTTTTGACCTTTTCCTTCGGATAAATCAAAGAGCGGTTGTGAATTAAGAATTGTGATTTAAACTAATTAATAGTTTGATATCCTATTTCCACCGCAACAACAAGTTACTTTTGGGATATAAATAGTCGGTCTTACTACTTCCATATGGGTAAGAATGAGAGGAAGATTATAATTTTGATGATCTTGCAGAGTTTGAGGATGTTGCTGCTGAGACATATATGGTTGATGATCAACTAATTAGGGTTTCTCATGATATTCCTAAGGGTGATATTGTTATGCAAGATGATACTTACAAGGATGTCCATGGCAATATGTTTGGTGCTAGTTTTATTGATTCGTCTTCCATCATGACCATGCTTCAGAACATGCAGCTGAGGTAAGATGAGCGTTATGCGAAAGATTGTAGAAGGCGAGATGTCTTTAAGGTTGCTCAAGTGGAGAGATTCCCTCTGATGCAATAACACATGATTATATAAGATGCTGGTTTTGATGTCTTTGCTTCGTATGTGACAGAAAGTCTTGTGTCAACACGTAATGATATGAATACAAATCATATAGCTGCTCTTGCTAGGATTAATCATATGATTTCACCCCAAGAAGAGGGTTCTTATCATTATGATTTCTTGGATTCTCACTATTGTAATGATGGACAAGGATGGTATAGGGGAGAAAGACCAATGCATAGGGGTTGTGGACAACGATGAAGTGTTGTGTTGTTATGTCTTGTCGTGCATTTCTTTGAGTCATGTTTGAGTCCTCGTGCATTATTCTTTTATTGGTTTGGTTTGTTGTTGGTTATGTATTGACAATGTTACTAACTTGTTTTCTTATGAGAAAATGGTTATAATATGTGTATTACCTTAGATTAATATTTTTTAATGTTGATTGTGTTGCTATTCATGTTGAGTTGATTTCTATTGTGTATTTTCATATATGTTGCGTATTTGTGAGTGTGTGTTTTTATCTTTGCAAACGCCTCTGTTAGGTATATTGTATATGTGTTATGTTGTATCCATGTGATACTGCTAATTGGATTGCTTTATCTCTTTTTGATATTGTCAGAAGGGGAGAAGTATATGCGGATATGAAGCATACATTTAGGAGGATCCTTCAAGGACATGAAACACATTGTCTCAAGTTTTACCATCAACAAAAAGGGGGAGTATATGAGTGCAACGTTCCATTAGATATGTTTTGTATGATGTCAAAACTAGGATACTTTAGCGTTTATGTACATTGGATGTATCATCTCTAGCTGTGCATTTTAGCATTATGGAGCATGATAACAAGTTGGAAAAGGATTAAAAAAGATTCATGCATCAAAAAATGATTGTGTGCATCAAAAATGGGAAAAACTCTACTATAGGTCGACATATACAATTATAGGTCAACATATAGAAGAAAATTTCTTCTACAGGTCGACACATGCTATCTATAGGTCGACACATGTGATGTAGTTTTAAAGCCTATAGACTCTGTTAGACGTGTCGCTTATGTTAGAACAAGATTGAAAGTGAGAAAATACTTAGAAGGGGGGTGTTGCACCCCAAAATTTGACCAACATTGCAAGAGGTATGAGTACCAATCAAGACTATGAAGCTAGCCAAGAAGGTTATTCAAGTGTTCAAAGGTTGATATCTTTGTCAGAAAAGTTAAGGGATCCTCAGAGAGATTGGTTGAAACCAAGCTTGTGTGCCTCATAACTTGAGAGTTGTGGGAGCCCCTCAGATGATTCTGAGGCTGTAAGGATGGACTTGAAGCTTTAAGAGAGCTTATGAGATGTCTTGAAAGCCATCATGAAGCCTAGAGAGGTCATTGCACAAGTTTCAGAAGACCTAGCCATGAGTGGTGTAATTAGGGTTTGACTGGGTCAACCCTGGGTCAACTGATGATTTGGAGAGGGTTGAGACCTAATCCAAGAGCCATGTGATCATGGATTAATGCATTGAGATTATATAAGGATGATTCCTAGACCAACTCATCATGATTGAGGAGTTTGAGAAGTTTCAGGCTAGGGTTTCTAAGGCTTGACAGTGTAAAATCCCCTAGTTTGATCCCTATCTTCAAGGCAGTTTACCTCAAGATTTGATTGTCATCTCATCTTACCCCTAACATGAATGTTGTATAGCTTGCTCTTAGATTTAATTTGAGTACTAGAAGTCCTTGATAGGATTTGTGGAGCTCAAGTTATGACTTTGACAAGTTACAGGTCATCTGAGGTATGTGAATCTGGGTCCTTGAAAGTCACCCAACTTGCATCCAACTTTTGCCCAAGAAGGATGATTCCTATGAACTTTTGGTCAACATTAATGTTGTTCCTCATCTTCTTAGCTTTATATAGAGTACTAGAAGTCCTTGATAGGATTTGTAGAACTCAAGTTATGGCTTTGACAAGTCAAGGGCATTTTGGTCATTTGGACATTACAGGTCATTTCAAGCATAAGGCCATAACTCCTATTTCCAAGCTTCAAATGGAAAAATCTCCAACATCAAACTTGCTTAGAATGATGTTTTAAGGCTATTAGAGAGGTCATGAGGTGTTGAAAAGGCTTGTAGCAAAAAGTGATAAAAATGACCTAAAATGGAGGCATAAGTTAAATAAGTTCAAGTTGGAAATTGGAAATTCCAAGTTACACATTCAAACCATGGCATATAATAGGTCATTTTGACTCTAAAAGACATTCTAAAAACAATGGTTCAGCCACAATTTTGATTTGAGGCCTAGATCATGGGGATGCTTTGGAAATTGGTTGCTTGCATCTTAAGGTACAAATGCAAAACTCAACAAAAGGTAATGTACAAGCTAGCTATGCATCTCAACACATCCTATATCTCATTTAGGGAGATTTTCAGGTCAGTTACAAGGGCTGCAAGGGCTATGGCATGAGATGATACATGAGATGAATGAATTCATAAACTCATGACATGAGAATTCCAATTTCTCATTGGATGATTCCAGATGGTTCTAGATGAGTCTAAACCATTCTATATAATGTATAGAACTTGCTCAGATGTAAGGTTGGTATGATATTTGAGAGAAGAGAGAGATAGCCATTTCACTTGCCTCCATTGCAAGTTAAAATCGAATTCCATATTCTGAACCATTTCCATTCCTTTTTTCAATTCAAACACATTTCATTGATCATATTGAAGCTGTGCAGACCAATTTGAGGGTAAGTTCTTGAAGAATTGAAGAGTTGGCATTTGGATTTTCAAGGTTGCAAGTCACCATCGAATTCTGAGATTCAAGCTTTCTCCATCAAATCTTTTGCAAACAGTAGCAAGATCATCACTCAAGGGTCGATTCTGAAGAGTTTGAAGGCTTGAAGTGAAGGTTTACTCTATCTGTTCATCAAGATTCAACAGGTTGGTAACTTTTCTTCCACACCATGATTTAGGCATAATTAGGTAGAATGGTTAGGTTAGAACTGTTAGAGACCAATAGGAGATGAATTCTGGAAGTTTTGAGAGTAATTGATGAAGGTTGAGTTATGGACACCATTCCTTTGTTGAGCAAGAACTCGAGATATAGTGAGGAAGAATACAAGTTTGATAGCTTATTTTCATCAGTGTGAGACGGTGATCATTCTGAGATAAAGATTGTCAAGAATTATTGAAGTTGAGGTTTTACCATTTCTTGGATCTACTATCGGGTTTTAAGATAGAGACCATTTCAATAAAATCTAAGGCCATGGGCGTGTTCAACATTGAATTTAGAGTGGTTTAGTGTTTTGAAAGTTGAATTTTGATGATGAGTTGAGGACATACGAATGGAGGGAAGTCTGTGTTTACTAGCTCTGTTTCCATGAGAGTTGCTTCCCAAACCCTAGCCAGAGGTAGGAGATGAAGACCTGGCCATTGGATGAAGAGTTGACCGGTTGACTGAGGAACAATCCCACAGCTTTGATTAAATCTCAGCATTTGAGAGGGAAACTCTGAGTATGATGAAACGATGCGTTTCATTAAACCCAAGTTCCTGGGCTTAAGTGAACAAACGCTATATGCACCCCACCCACGACCCACTTGTTAAAATGAACTGCTTTTCTCTACTATTCGCACCAAAGTGTGTTGCACCCCAAATTTTGACCCCTTAGATCTTCATCATCATTCTAGGGTCATTTCTATTTGTTTATCTAACCTTAACCTATTCCAAGTTTGTCTTTGTTAAGATACAGGTGAATTAAGGTTCCGTACAACCGGGAATCGAGGTTTCGATGGTTTAATCAGTCAATGTATTGGATTGATTTTCCATGAAATAAGTCTCCACATCATCAAAGATACTCCATTGGGTTAAGTGTGAATCCAATTTGAGGTTGTCACCCAAGGATTAAGAACAGTGCAGTTCAAGACACCTAATTAGGGTTTCTGATTAGGAAAAGTCAACTGTACTTTGACTTTTGATTAAAATAGTGTTCCAATGATGGAATCATGGTCCATGAAGCTCATATGGCTTAGTGAAGTTCACTCAAGAAGTTTCAAAACCTCAGAGGACCCAGAACACCAACAGTTGATTCAGAGTTCTTCAATCAATCGGTTCGTCTGACTGAAAAGTAAACTCATTGGCCAACATGGTTTTGACCCAAAATTGAATGCAATTATGTTCCTAATGGTATATCACATCTATTCATGAAGTTTGGTGACCATTGGATCAAGAATTGATAAGTAATCGAAAAGTTGGGAAATTAAGGTTTTGAAAAGGGCAAAGCCATAACTCCTTAACCACACAACAATTTTTGACCTAGTTTCAAGGGGAATGAGTTCCTAACACAAGCATAAATATTGTATTACCTAATTGGGGATTTTTAAAAAGTACAAGTGGGTTCCATAACTCTTCCTGGTTAGAGAGAACTTAGATCTACAAGTCGGCAAAAACTCACATTCGCAAAACTAGGTCAACATGAGTTTTTTTATTCCAAAACCTCTCCAAATTGATACTAATCAAAGACTAAACCTCATTTATGATGTTTGCATTGATAATGAACATTTTTAATATCAATTCCCACGAAAATGACACAAAGATCAAAGGAAATCATTATTTAATGCAAGTTGCAAAAGTGAATAGTGAAGAAAGAGAAAAAAGGTGGCTACCCTTGTCAAATCATCAACTTTACTTCAAAAATGTCACCTCCTAACCTATCAAGCATGATGAAAACAATATATAGGGCATGGAGAATATCTTAGTAGAGTGGCTTAAAGACAAGTATGAAGATTGCATTGGAAAACTCAAAGATTTTCATGATGGAAGATTGCATTGGAAAACTCAAAGTATTTTCATGATGGAAGATTGCATTGGAAAACTCAAAGATTTTCATGATGGAAGGTTAAAATTGGCAATTTGCTTCACTTTTGCCCATACCTTGTTCCAAGGCCTTTGGCTATAAATAGAACTAAATTCCTACATCACAAACACACTAGTTCTATGCTAGAAACCATCTAGAACTCTCTCCCTTACACAATCACCAAATTCTTGCAAAATCTCACTAAGTCTCCAAAATCCCTCAAAATCTATTTTTGCAAAACACCTTCCAAAACCATTTCCAAACTTTTTCCAACTCAAGAAACACTTCAAACACATCAAATATGATGTATTGAAGCTATCCAAATCACTTCCACACTTATGTAACAAGGTTTGAGTGAGTTGGTCTTTGAAACCTTTGGATTTTAGAGTTTTTCCTTCATTTACAAAGCATTTCGTCCACTAGCTTGCTTGGAGGTTGTTTGGAGCATCTATTCATCAACCTAGGAACATTTGAAGACCTTGTAAGAGCTCTCAATATCTCTGGTTTTCTTATTGCTTATTCTTGCTTCAAGAGGTAAACCTAAAACTCATAAACTTTCTACTTGTATTTCACATGCTACCATGAATGTTTTTAGGGTTTTCACCTTCCTATCTCTCATTTATTCATTTCAAAACTTTAATTTTATTCTCTTTTGAGTTTTATTTTAAAGTTATGATTTTGCCTTGTTAGCATCCTTGTGTACTTGAGTTTGACTAAAACTCTTGCTTGTAAGCATTTGTGTTTGATCTTCTCTTAAAACTTGAAAGTTTTCCCCGTGAAGTTTTTAAACTTCTCACTTACATTTGTTGTGACATTATTTGATTAGGCATGATGCCTGTAAGTATACATGTCATCTTGTAAGCCCTATTGAAGCCTCATCTTTGTTAAGATGCATCTTTGTTAAGATCCCCTTCCATCTTTATTAAGATGTACCCCATTCTTCGTTAAGATATGCTTTGGTTTTCACCTTTCATTAAGTCTTGAAAGAACTTTCTCCTTCTAGATATTATAATATCTTGATGCTTGCTTTGGTCGTAACCATTTACCTTGATTGAAATCGTTGATATTGTAACATCTTGATGTTTGCTTTGGTTGTAACCATTTATCTTGATTGAAATAATTGCTTGATATTGTAATATGCTTGCTTGTTCTTGGTTGTAACCATATCTCTTATATTCATAATGATTGAATAATTATTGCTTTGTTAAGTTTATTTCCCCAAGTGATGGAATTCTTTAGTTCTCATCCATGCTGCCTCATATTTCTCCTTCCAAAGGAAAAGTCTCTCTATTGACCCTTGGGTCATAGATAGCTCATTACTCTTTTAGGTCTGGATAGAACCTTCCTCCCCCCTTTTGGTCTGGATAGAACCAATAGGATTTAAACTCATAGGTCTGGATAGAACCTTCTCCCCCTTTTGGTCTGGATAGAACCAATAGGATTTACCCTCATAGGTCTGGATAGAACCTTCTCCCCTTTTATGGTCTGGATAGAACCAATAGGATTTAAACTCGTAAGTCTGGATAGAACCTTCTCCCTCTTTTGGTCTGGAAAGAACCAATTGATCCTTATTCTGTAGTTCGTGCCCGAACTACGACCGCTCTGATTTCTCATTGGACAATGAGAATACGTAGGCACAAGATGCGATATCTTGACAAGCAACCTTTCCCCTTCTCCCACCTTTTGGTCTGGATAGAACCATTTGGTCTTACAACGTAGAACTTTAGGATAGAGTTTGGTTAACTCTATGTAAGAATCATGGAAATGATTACTTACTCCCCTTTCTTGAGTGTTAAACATAGATCTAGAGAGTTTTGTGAAACTCTACACAAGCATGGATATGTTTGTTCCCCTTTGAACCTTGATCATAATCAAGTGTTCTTCATCCCTTGTAAGGTGAACTATGATTGCTCTGATTCTATCCTAGTTAGGATACGTAGGCAGATGACGCGATGTCTTTGCGAGCAAGCTTAGAAATTATCTTTAGGTTTTAACCTACACCCTTTACCCATCCCAAACCTTAGCAAACATTTACCTATTTAGCATGCAAACAAACAAAAGGTTCCTGTAGAGTACTACAGATGTTTAGGATGTGAAATATCTACCCTATGCATAACCAACCCCCGATCCCCGAATCTCTTAGCGTTGTTGTTACATCGCGAAAAAGGTTCTTTCTTTCTTTAGACCTTTCCTTTGGATAAATTAAAGTCCGGTTGTGAATTTAAGAATTAAGATTCAAGTTAATCAATAGCTTGGTATCACGATTCTCACCGCAACAAAGTGTTTTTCTTTTTTCTTTACATTTTGTTAATTGATTTTTCTGATGGAAACTGGGCCTAGCGCATTTGATAATGCCACCCCCATTTTGAGCCCGTTCATGACTTGTACTGAACATAGCTGCACCCAATGTTTCTCATTTTAATTTCTTTTTCTCCATTTTTCATTAATCTTTGGAAAATCATAATAAATAGAAAAATGATGATTTTTGCATGGGTATTTTTTCTCCCATTTCATGTTCATGTCTAGAAAATTATGAAATCAAAATATTTGCATTTCATGCATTTTTAATATTTTTTGTGTATTTTCTCTTTTAATAGCATTTTAATTCTTTTTATGTTGATGCATAGATTTGTAGAATTTTGTTTAGCTAGTTCCCTTTGAATTTTTAGGCCATTCTTTTTAGGATAGTTAGATTAGGACTTTAGCTCCCCCCCTGGATTTATTCCATAATTTTATGATCAATTTTTGATTAGCTTTGCTTAGATGACTTTAGGTTGTGTAGAATTAGGTTAATCCTTAACATAGGTCCACCATAACACTAGAATTTTGGGTTTCTAGGTCAAGATAGATATTGGGACATATAGGGTATTAAGGGTAGGTATGTAGGATCCCCTAGAAATTATATTAGGTTTTAATATAATAGTATACTATTTTTAGATGATTTTTGTAGTTGATTGTTGTTTGTGTTGCCCTTGTGGGCTTGTATTTTGTCTTGCTTTGTGGCTTGTTGCTTGGCTTGGAGATCTTGGTCTTGCTTTGAGGAGCATTGAGGAGCATAGTAGAAGACTTGAGAGTTGAAGAAGGAGCTTGAGAGCTTGAGAATCTTGTTTGTTTTGTTGTTGTTTTAGGGTTAGGAACTAAGTAGAGCTTAGACCTAGCTAATTTCTTTCTTAAACATGGATGGTATCTTTCACCTCCATTCTTCCCCATGATTCAAGGTCCTTCAATGGTATCCACCTCTCTCCTTTGGAGGGATAAGTGATTGTGCCTAGGAAGTAGAACCTTTGAGGGAGCCATTCCTTTGATGTTGAACCCTTATAGGTCACCTTCGGTGGTCAATAAGCAGTTCAATATCCCAGTTTATCCAGTTAAGTGATTTCTCCTGGTTTGAGTATCTTGATAGATGTTGGGTTTGAGCTTGAAGATGAACACTTCATTGAAGAGTATGGAAGAGGATGATTCCTTGAGCATTGCCAATCCAGCTGAAGCTTGGAGAGCAACAAGAGCAAGTTGATACTTGAAGACCCAGTAAAGACTGAATGAAGAGCTGAGGCTTAAAGATTGAAGGATGAAGTTGACACTTCTAAGTGATTGATGATTACTCTGAGAAGCTGAAGCTTGTAGGAAGAGGAGATTAAGTTGATACTTATGAAGAGGATTCAATTGAGATTGAGTGAGAAGCTGAAGCTGAGGAATAAAGGACAAGTTGATACTTACTGTGAAGCCTGAAGGTGGAACTGATTAAAGAGCTGAAGCTTGTAGGAAGAGAAAATAAGTTGATACTTATGCTGAAGGGTTGAAACCTGGAGAAACAAATTGATATTTGTCAAGAGTGATGAAGTCTGAAGACTGAGTTGCTGTTGGAAGAGCTGAAGCTTGGAGTTGAGAGAGGAGTTGATCTGCTTTCTCTGTTTTCTTTTCTGTATTGATGTGCCTTGTTTGACTTGCTTGATGCATTAGAATAAGTCCATATCTAGAATAGTTTTAATCTAGAAGCATGATTGCACTAGAGGTTGAGTTGCTCACTTTGCTTGTACTGTTATTGTATGGCTTTGCTTGCGGGTATTCGGTAGAGCCCAACTCCCTTGCCCATGTGGTTTATTTTGCTTGATAGCATGATTTTATTTTATCTGTATGATTACAGCAGTTTACTGTATTGCTTGATAGCATGTTGTTTATATCAGTATGATTACTGTTATTCATTCTGGCTTGAGGTCGAGATGAGCTTGTGGAGGCTGATGCCCCACACACATTTCCTCCCTCACTTGCATTGCATGCATTTTACTGTTTAAGCTGATGCTTTATCTGTTTCGGTGTATCATTGACATGATCCCTTAGGACTCTCATTTCCTTTGATAAGGAATTGATGATAGAACTTTAGGTTGAAACATATGCATGACAATTTCTAGGAGATCCCTGTTTCAAACTTCAACCATAGGATGAATCCTTGGCATGACAACAGTAGGACTTGATAGTCTCCCTCCTAGTTGAGCCTGTTCTCTTCTCATCTCAAAACAGCTTAAGATACAGTAATCATGAATGATTTCTTTCGTACGTTACGAGCCTTAACCTATCTGAGAAAGGATTATTGGAGAGTTTCTTTTCCAACAGTCTGGATGATTAGTATGGCACCCTTTGGGTGACATGCGACGCATTCACTCTCAGGTCATAGTCTCTAGTGCGATTGAAATTGCAAACACAATAAAAAACACTTCTTCCGTAAAAGACAGACAATAAGCCTTAGTTTCCCGAACTACGTAAGCTCTGATCTCTCATACCTGTTGAGAGTACGTAGGCACAATACTGATGTATTGGCGAGCTACCTTCCCCATAACCCGTCGTAGGTCGAACTACGTTGACTCTGATTTCTCGTTCTCTGATGAGAATACGTAGACATAAAGCGCGACGCTTTGCCGAGTCATTTTCTTTTCTTTTCAAACCAGGCCTTGATAGGTAGATAGATAAACCAACCCGTCCAAGTAAACACAACAAGCGTGGATCCCATAGAGTACGATGGACGTGAGGGGTGCTAATACCTTCCCCTTGCGTAACCGACTCCCGAACCCAGAAAACGGCTGCGACGACCTTGTCTTACCCTTTTTCGTCAGGTTTTTCCGATCGTTTCCTTTCCCGCTCCGAGGGATAAATAACGAAAGGTGGCGACTCTTCTGTTATGCCGGCACCTTATTTTCGCGAGAGCGACAGCTGGCGACTCTGCTGGGGACTTCTATAGCTGCTTGGGACTTTTCCTTTCCCTTCTGCTGTGACCGTTTCCCATCCCCTAGGCGAGTCAATCCTAGCGCTTGTATGATTACTTGTTGGGTTGTGTTTATTTATCGCATTTTATTTCTCGCATTTTATTTTCAGTATGATATGATTATCTGTGCTGTTGTGGGAAGGGGGCATTCTGATGAGTGAGAAGCCAGACCCAGGCTTGAGTGAACATAGCATTAGTTGTGGAAATTAGTGGGCGCGTGCTTGCTTTGCAGGCACTAGTGTCTCATGAAATCCACGCTCAGACGAGGTTCTCCCGGTTGGCTTCTTTTTCAACCCTTTGGGTTGAGGGGGTTGCTGGTTTGGAGGATTGTCGACTCTGGGGACCGATCATTTGTGATTCAGCCGAGTGAGGCCGCTTCGTGAGCTGGTGATGCCACACCTTCTGGGTATCGTATCACCCCTCTTGAATGTCTGTGACGCTGATGAACGCATAGGATGCCGAACTTGAGTCAGTTTAGGTCCATACCTGTGAGCAGGGTTGGGTTTATTGCAGGAAACTTTGACCTTCAGACCACCTGGTTTTCTTGATAGAGAATCAGTTTTGTTTTGATCAGAGGATCTTATCATCAGGTGTGTATGTTTGTTCTTGATAGAGCAGATTTTTGATTGGGGTCTGAAGATCTCATCAGCAGATGTATGTTTGTTCTTGATAGAGCAGATTTTTGATTGGGGTCTGAAGATCTCATCAGCAGATGTATGTTTGTTCTTGATAGAGCAGATTTTTGATTGGGGTCTGAAGATCTCATCAGCAGATGTATGTTTGTTCTTGATAGAGCAGATTTTTGATTGGGGTCCGAAGATCTCATCAGTAGATGTATGTTTGTTCTTGATAGAGCAGATTTTTCAGCAGATGTATGTTTGTTCTTGATAGAGCAGATTTTTGATTGGGGTCTGAAGATCTCATCAGCAGATGTATGATTGTTCTTGACAGAGCAGATTTCTTGGTCCTACATCAGAGGTCCTTATTATCAGACATTTGTTCTTGACAGAGCAGAATTATGATCATATGTATATGGCCCTATCAGATGGTTGTTCTTGACAGAGCAGATTTGTGGTCCGATACCAGGATTTTCTTCTTATCAGATGCAGTGGTTGTTCTTGATAGAGCAGCAGTATGGTTTTGTTGATACAGAACCTCCACAGCACAGTTGCCTTGGTCTCCTATTGCATGATTGAATTCTGCATTAGCTTGCATATTCATTTGCATTTCATTAACGTGTGTCTGTGTTGCAGGTACCGTTTTCCCTGATCCAGGATTTCTTGCCTCCTATTATATTGTTATGGGTTCTCTGAGGAAGATCGTGGCTTACAAGTTCCCTGCCCCTGATGTGGTTAAGTTGACTGGTTTGATAGCTTTAGCAGATGATTCTGTGAGGGATGAGTTCAGAAAATCTTACGGCAAGTTGCTCAGTTTGGTTCGTAAACCTTCTGCGTTCGAGTCGAATGGGTTGCACGCTCTGCTGCAGTTCTACGACCCTCCGTTGAGATGTTTCACTTTCCAGGATTTTGTTCTCGCACCCATGCTGGAAGAGTATGCTGATTTGCTAGGTGTGCCTATCAAAAGGCAGATGCCTTTTGTTCATATGGATGCTGAGCCCGATCTGGCCGGTTTAGCTCCTTCACTTCATCTGGATGCCTCCGAGTTGGTATTGACTAGTTGTAACAAGGTTTCTGGCTTCTTCTTGCAGTTTCTAGTGGGAAAGGCTCAGCAGTGCGCCAAAGACGGATGTTGGGTCGCGTTCAACGCCATTCTCGCTTTGTGCATATATGGCATTATTCTGTTCCCCAATATGCCCGATTTTGTAGACTTCGATGCATTTCACATCTTTGCATCAGGGAATCCAGTCCCTACCTTGATAGGCGATGTCTACCATTCTATCCATTACAAAAACGAGAACAGGAGGGGAAAGAATGTCTCGTGCTGCGTACCCTTGCTTTATAAATGGCTTGATAGTCATCTGCCCAAGAGGGGCCCTTTTGTTTCGTCTGCAGCCACAACTGAGTGGTCCGAGCGTCTGATGAGCTTATCTGCAGAGGATATCGACTGGTTCGACAGAGATAGGTTGGGTACTGAGGTGATCTTCAGCTGCAGTGGGTTTCCAAATGTGCCTTTGATAGGCAGGAAGGGTTGTATAAACTATAATCCATCTTTGCTGGTCCGACAGTTCGCGTATGCTTTGAGAGCTCCGTCGAAGGATGAAGAGGTGCAGGAATCTCTGTACCTCACTGGTCCTCTAGAGGGGGATCTACTATCCAAGCTTCAACGCGCCTGGAATGGTATCAGTAAGCGAGGAAAGCCATTGTTGGGAAAAAGCAACAATCAAGCCTACTCCGTATTTGACTTGGATCAGAGCCAGAGCAGATGCTATAGGAATTCCGTTTCCTCAGGCCAAGCCAGAAAGCCCTCCATTGATTGAAGAGCCTACTACTGTGCCCATTCAGCAGCATAATCAGGTGTTGGCTGAGCGAGATGAATTGAAGCGGGCAAACGAAGAATTGGAGAATGAATTGGCTCAGCTCCGAAGCGAGAGGAACGAGGTCGTTCATTCCTTCAAAAGGCAGACAGAGCTGGTGAACCAGCTGGGGACAGACCTGACTAAGCAGATAGCCGAGCGTGAGGGCATGGGTCAAGACTTCAAAGCTGTCAACGACGTACTAGCTACGAAGAAGCAGCACTTGGACGAGGCATATAGGAGGATATCCAAGTTCAACCAGCACTGGAAAGCTTCCCTAGCCACCAGGAAAGAGCGGGAGGACAAGCTGATGCTACAGATCTCCAAGCTGAAAGCCCAGGTGAAGATCAGTGAGAAGAGGTTTGATGAAGAAACCGCTCGCAGATACGCCGCCGAAGTCCAGCTCAATAGAGCTCTCGCTAACCTGAAGGAGCGCAAACTGACGTTTGAGTCCAAGAAGCGAAAGCTAGAGGATTGTTTCGGCGAAGGAGCATGGAAAGATTCAGTCGAAGGTCTTCAGTACACCATTGTGCAAAGGGAATTACTCGTCGAAGGGTTACTCACTCTGCCTGATCATCCAGAAACGAAGGAGTTGTTAGAAGAGTATCGCGCTCGTGGCCGTACTTGACTATTTGTATTCTTTTGTTTTAATCATTGTTGTATGCTGACCATCACCAGGCTTGTTGGCTGAGGTTACACTGTTGATTCATCTTGTACTCGCTGATGCTATGTACCGCCTTGATGGGCTTTCTTTATATATGAGATTGTTATTTCCATGATTGGACTCAGACTTCTTATTATTATCAGCACTGGCACTCATGCACTAGGATCGGGGGAGATCTCCCTAACGCACATACACACGTTTGCATTTGCATGAAGCATTTGCATAACGAGCACTTTGTTGTTTTTCCTAACCCTTTTGTGTTTCATAGGTTATTTCAGGTTACTTCAGGTTGTTTCAGGTGGTTCCAGGATTGGTCAGAGACCCATTCACCGCTATTCAACTAGAGCTAATCAAACCAGAATCATGGAGCAAGTGCAAACCGATGTTCAGGAACTCCGCGAAAGAATGGATCGTTTCATGGAGCTCATGCAAGCGGTCGCCAATGGCCAGGATCAGCTCAGAACTTTGGTTCAGCCTTTGATTTCGAGGGTCGATAGCAACGGCGTCCTCCACGATGGGACTGTGCCTACTCCTCCACCGGTTGAAACTCCACAGAATGGTATCCCCGTGAACGGGGTGAATGGTAGTGCCAATGGCAATGTGGTAGCTAACATGGGACTCAATACGACGGGCGTCGGTAATGGGAGTCTGGGAGCTAATGTCAATGTTGGGCTGGGCAACGGCAATGCAGGCGTCAGTAATCTGTTTGTGCCTCATCCATGGTTGGAAGATCGTCAGGACGACGTGTTCTCTCAGAAAGGTGTTGAAGGTGAGCTGAATGCTGAGGCGCGGCTTAGATTCAAGGCACTTGAAGATAAGATGAGAGATATTGAGAATCAGAATACTTTGGGCGTTGATATGTCCAAGTTGGGATTAATTGCTGATTTCAAGGAGCCTCCCAAGTTCAAGGTACCTGACTTTGAGAAGTATAAGGGCACCACTTGCCCTCGTGTCCACCTGAGGTCGTACTACAGGAAGATGTCTGCTCATTCCGAAGACGAGAAGTTGCTGATGCACTTCTTTCAAGACAGTCTGTCCGGGCCATCCCTCGAGTGGTACATGAGTCTGGAGCCTACCAGTGTGCACACCTGGAAGGACCTTGCTGAAGCATTTGTGCACCATTACCAATACAATAGCGACTTGGCCCCGAATCGAGTCCAGCTGCAGAATCTGTCGCAGAGGAATAATGAAGGGTTTAAGGAATACGCCCAGCGGTGGCGTGAGTTGGCAGCCAGGGTTCAGCCGCCGATGGTTAAACGTGAGCTCGTGCAGATGTTTGTGGGCACCCTCCCAGAGGTTTACTATGAAAAGTTAGTCAGCGGTATGTCTGGGACGTTCTCAGATCTCATTATCACGGGTGAGCACGTCGAAAATGGGATCAAGATCGGGAAAATTCAAGGTGATTCATCCTCAGCTGGAGGAGGAAAGAAACCTTACGCTGGCAAAAGACGGGAAGGAGAAGCGAGCGCTGTGACTAACGCTCGAGGAAAGGGTAAAGGTCCTCACCAGCAGGTGGCCAGTATAACCATCCCGGTAGTTCAACAGCCACAGCAGTAGCAACAACAGCATCCGAATCAACAAGGGTACAGGAAGTACCAGAATCGGACATCTTTGGCGAACCGTCACTTTGAGACACCGCCCATGTCGTATGCGCAACTCTTGCAGACTTTGCTTCAGCTACAGTTGATCCAGAAGAGGACGATGACTCCCTTGACAGGGGCACCTCCGCCAGGGTATGACGCTGATGCAACGTGCGAGTTTCACTCAGGGGCACCAGGCCACACAATCGAGAATTGCAAAGCCTTCAAGCACAAGGTGCAGGACATGGTGGATGCCAAGATCATTAACTTCTCCGATAATGTGCCAAATGTCACGAAGAATCCTATGCCGAATCATAGGGGAGGCGGAGTGAACGCCATTATCGAAGAAGAGGATTTGGATTTGTTGACTGATGTTAGAGATCTGAAGACGCCGCTTAGCTTCGTTAAAGCCAAGTTGCTGAAAAGAGGGTTCTTTCCTGGTTGCGGAGAGCTATGTATGGACTGTGCCACACGTCCTGATGGATGTGAGTAGTTGGTAGAAGGAATTCAAAGTCTGATGACTGAAGGGATTTTACAGTTTAGCCGGAGGGCTGAAAGTGGATCAGGAGAGGTAGTGCTGAAGCACACTGATGAGGTCGCAACCATCACCATCCCTCGTCGGCCGATAACTATTTCTGTGCCCAGACCGCCCACAATTACCATCACCAAAGCTGGGCCGATACCCTTCGAGAGCACTAATGCTGTCCCGTGGCATTATGGGGCTGAAGTCTACTGCAACGGACAGAGGTTGGAGCTAGAGCCGTATGGGTCGACTGTGGAGAACCTTGCGGGAATCAGTGGTATTACTCGCAGCGGAAGACTGTTTGCACCACCAGAGGTCGTGGCAGATAAAGCGGTCAGAGCTGATGCGGCTGATAAGGGTAAAAGTAAAGTCGTTGAAGAGGTCCCACGTGGGGCAGAATCAGATTTGCTTGTTAAAGATGTCGAGGAGTTTATGCGGTTGATTAAAAAGAGTGACTACAAGATTGTAGACCATCTCCATCAGACGCCCTCAAAGATTTCCATTCTGAACTTGTTGTTGTGTTCTGAAGCACACCGCAACGCGCTGCTGAAGGTGTTGAACGCCGCATATGTGCCGCAGGAAATATCGGTAAATCAGCTAGAAGAGGTCGTAGCCCATGTGAATGCTGGAAATGGGTTAGGGTTCACAGACTTGGAGCTGACGCCAAAAGGGAGGAATCACAATAGCGCTCTGCACATCTCGATAGAGTGTAGGGGCACAATCATGTTGCACGTGTTGGTGGACACGGGTTCGTCACTTAATGTTCTTCCGAAGAAGGCATTAATGAAGTTGGATACTCGTGGAGTGATTTGCACACCCAGTGATCTGGTTGTGAAGGCGTTCGACGGAACTAAACGCCACGTTTTCAGGGAGGTGACCCTGCCAATCCAAGTTGGTCCGGAAATGTTCGACGCGGTCTTTTATATTATGGACATCATGCCTGCCTACAGTTGTCTATTGGGCCGGCCATGGATCCATGCTGCTGGTGCCGTGACCTCCACGTTGCACCAAAAGCTCAAGTATGCTGTCGGGGGTAGCATCGTAACCGTGTGCGGCGAGGAAGATATAATGGTGAGCCATTTGTTGTCCTTCAAGTATGTGGAAATGGATGGCGAAATCCATGAGACTCTATGCCAAGCGTTCGAAGCTGTCAAAGTGAAGGACGTAGCTCCTGTAGTCACTGAAAAGCCAGAGATGACTCTCTCCTCATTCAAGGAAGCTCGGGCCGTTGTCCAAGCCGGATCTACCCCAGGCTGGGGGCGAATTTTGGAGATACCTAACAAGCAAGATAAGTTTGGGTTGGGATATTCTCCTGGAGCTGAAGCTTCTTCTTCTTCTAGCAGTGCGTCTCGAGGTAAAGGGCCGATCCAGTTTACCAGTGGCGGAATGATTTTCGAAAGCATCAACGCGGTGTCTGAAGACAGCGGAGATAGCGACTGTGACCTCGACTCTTGGATCCAGCCAAGCAAGCCAGGCGGGAGCCTCAACAATTGGTCCGTCAAAGATATCATCCAGATGACAAGTGAAGAGTAATGATTTATTTTTTCCAATCATTGTAAAACCCTATGTCCTACCCGGGGCATAGTGGTTTTATTGTCAGGGCCTTGTTGGATTATGTACATGCATTTTGTTAATAAATCAATGGCGTTTTTTCTTCGTATTCAAATATTGTGATCTCTGTTATTCCTGTTTTATATTTGTTTTGAAAAAAAATAAAATGGCAATGGGGTTTGTGCTAACCTGCATATTCTTGTTTTAAGCTTAACCCTTGTTATTGCAGGATCCACATAACAGATGACATCGACTCTGGACCTTCTACGACTCACTTCGATTTCGATTGCCCGATCTATCAAGCCGAAGAAGAGATTGATGAAGACGAAGACCTTCCTGAAGAGTTGGCCCACTTGTTGAAACAAGAGGAGAAAGTTATTCTGCCTCATGAGGAGGAGATTGAGATTGTGAACCTGGGTTCTGAAGAACTTGTCAGGAATGTCAGGGTAGGGGCTGCATTGCAGAGTGACGTCAAGCAGAGATTGGTCGAGATGCTTCGAGAGTATAATGACATTTTTGCTTGGTCATACGAGGATATGCCCAGACTTGATACCGACATCGTGGTTAATCACTTGCCGTTGCGAGAAGATTGTCCTCCCGTTAAGCAGAAGCTTAGAAGGACGAGACCAGATATGGCCGTCAAAATCAAAGAAGAAGTGCAGAAGCAGCTTGATGCTGGATTTTTAGCGGTCACTACTTACCCTCCGTGGGTCGCCAACATCGTGCCTGTACCGAAGAAGGACGGTAAGGTACGCATGTGCGTCGATTATCGGGATTTGAATAGGGCAAGCCCTAAGGATGATTTCCCGCTGCCTCATATTGATGTGTTGGTTGACAATACAACTCAGTTCTCCGTGTTTTCGTTCATGGATGGCTTCTCCGGTTACAATCAGATCAAGATGGCGCCGGAGGACATGGAGAAAACTACGTTTATCACCCCTTGGGGAACATTTTGCTACAAGGTAATGCCTTTCGGTCTGAAGAATGCAGGGGCCACTTACCAACGAGTAATGGTAACTTTGTTTCATGACATGATTCATCATGAGATTGAAGTCTATGTTGATGACATGATTGCGAAGTCCCAAACGGAGGAGGGACATCTGGTCAATTTGCTGAAGCTTTTTGAGAGGCTTAGGAAGTTCAGGTTGAGGCTGAATCCTAACAAGTGTACTTTCGGGGTACGGTCCGGAAAGTTACTGGGGTTTATCGTGAGCGAAAGAGGCATCGAGGTTGATCCTGCGAAGATAAAAGCGATACAAGAAATGCTAGTGCCAAAAACAGAAAAAGAAGTTCATGGTTTCCTGGGCAGAATAAACTACATTGCAAGGTTTATTTCTCAGCTCACGGCCACGTGTGAGCCGATGTTCAAGCTTCTAAAGAAAGATCAGGCGATTATCTGGAATGAGGATTGCCAGAAGGCATTTGACAAGATAAAGCAGTATCTTCAGGAACCTCCAATCTTGATACCCCCAGTGGCTGGACGGCCATTAATCTTGTACTTGACAGTTCTTGAGAATAGTATGGGGTGTGTTCTTGGTCAGTACGACGAGACGGGCAGAAAGGAGCATGCCATTTACTACTTGAGTAAAAAGTTCACAGACTGTGAACCTCGTTACTCGATGCTGGAGAAGACGTGTTGTGCACTAGCCTGGGCTGCCAAACGTTTACGACAGTACATGCTCAATCACACCACTATGCTAATTTCGAAGATGGATCCGATCAAGTACGTCTTCGAGAAGCAGGCTCTTTCGGGAAGGATTGCCAGATGGCAAATGGTGTTGACGGAATATGACATTCAGTACGTTTCCCAGAAGGCCATCAAGGGTAGCGTATTGTCTGACTACCTTGCCGAACAGCCGATCGAGGATTACCAGCCGATGAAATTTGAATTCCCTGACGAGGATATCATGTTTCTCAAAGCGAAGGATTGTGATGAACCGTTGCCCGACGAGGGGCCAGATAGGAAATCCCAATGGAAATTGATATTCGACGGGGCGGTTAATTCCTACGGAAGTGGCATTGGGGCGATCATCACGACTCCCCATGGATCCCACATCCCGTTCACTGCGAGACTGACGTTTCCAGTCACCAATAACGAAGCGGAGTACGAAGCATGCATCATGGGTCTAGAAGAGGAAATTGATTTGAGAATCAAGAACCTAGACGTATATGGTGACTCGGCGCTTGTGATTAACCAAATTAAAGGGGAGTGGGAAACTCGTCAATCGAATTTGGTGCCGTACATGAATTATGCCAGAAGGCTACTTCCGTTCTTTGATCGAGTGAAACTCCATCATGTGCCCAGAGCAGAAAATCAGATGGCTGATGCCTTAGCCACGTTGGCTTCAATGTATAAAGTCAATTTTTGGAATGAAGCTCCGAGCATTGTCATTTCCAGTCTTGATAGACCTGCATTCGTCTTTGCGATCGAGGAAGCCTCTGACGGCAAGCCATGGTTCCATGACATCCAGACTTTCCTTATGACTAAGGAGTATCTTGCGGGTGCGTCAACCCAGGATAAGAAAACTCTGAGGAGGCTGTCTAGAAATTTTTATCTCAATCCTGATGGAGTGTTGTATAAGAGAAACCACGATCTCGTGCTACTCAGATGTGTAGATGAGAAAGAGGCGAGTATGCTCATGGAAGAAGTCCATGAAGGCACATTTGGTACGCGCGCCGGCGGGCATGCTATGATGAGAAAGATCCTGAAAGCAGGATACTACTGGCTGACGATGGAATCAAATTGCTTTAAATTCGCGAAGAGATGTCATAAATGCCAGATTTATGCTGATAAGTTCATGTGCCGCCGTGCCCGTTAAATGTCATGTCCTCCCCGTGGCCGTTCTCCATGTGGGGCATCGACATGATAGGCAAGATCGAGCCCACCACATCTAACGGTCATCGCTTCATTTTAGTAGCTATATACTACTTCACCAAGTGGGTGGAGGCAGCCTCATATGCTAATGTGACCAAGCAGGTGGTGGCTAAATTCATAAAGAGGGACCTCATCTGTCGTTACAGAATTCCCGAGCGGATCATTACTGATAATGGTTCGAATTTGAATAACAAGATGATGAAGGAGCTGTGCCAGAGTTTCAAGATTGAACACCACAACTCATCTCCTTACCGGCCGAAGATGAATGGCGCCATTGAAGCGGCCAATAAGAACATTAAGAAGATTGTTTAGAAGATGGTTGTAACCTACAAAGACTGGCACGAGATGCTGCCATTTGCACTGCACGGTTATCGCACCACGGTGCGTACGTCAACCGGGGAAACTCCTTTCTCCTTGGTGTACGGTATGGAAGCTGTCCTACCGTTAGAAGTGGAGATCCCTTCTTTGCGAGTTTTGGTTGATGTGAAACTCGACGAGGCAGAATGTATTACGAACCGACTAAACCAGCTCAGCCTGATGGACGAGAAGAGGTTAGCATCGATTGCGCATGGTCGTCTGTACCAAAGCCGAATGAAGAAAGCTTATGATAAGAAGGTGCATCCTAGAAGCTTTCATACGGGTGATCTCGTCTTGAAGAAGATTCTTCCTCCACACTCCGATCACCGGGGCAAGTGGACTCCCAATTACGAAGGTCTGTATGTCGTCAGCAAGGTCTTCTCGGGAGGAGCTTTGTTGTTATCCACGATGGATGGTGAAGATTTTGCATCCCCGGTGAACGCGGACGCAGTTAAAAAATACTTTGCTTGAAAGCGACCCGCTGGACAGTAAAAAGAGAGTCCAGGCAAAAATGGGGCATCCCGGCGAACAATAAAAAAGGGAAAAAGGTTCGGGGAAAAATTAGGGATATAAAAGAAAAAATGTACACCCGCAAAGTCGAAAACCCGGATGGGCGACTTTGGCAAAAAAGGGTATCCTGGTGAACTGAAAACCCGCAAAGGGCGATTCACGCAAAAGTTAGGGATTTGAAAAAGCAAATGACTGCGTTCCGTGTGTGGACTTTCTTTGTTTAGTGGTTTGGAAGACCTGAGGGCCATTTATCTGAATCAATCTCTTCTGAAGCTGAAGCGTCGAAGATGTATCGAAGTTGAGTGGGTCATAGAGGGATCAACTCATGGTGTTCTTCTACGTCTCGTTGCCGACATTTGTATATACTGATGTATATTTATGTTTACTTTTTGCGCAGCTTCCTCATTCCAGGAGCTTGCATCCGTTGTAAAACATTTTTACCCATTCAGGGGTTCGTTATCAATAAAATGCATACTATTCAGCAATTCTGTTTGTTTGTCTAGCATTTCTCTGTTTTGTTTGCGAAAAAGAACGCCGATGTTTTTGATAAAATGCGCCTACATAAACTTACTGGCCTAGGCCACTGATTGTTGAAACAATTAATTACTTGAACATTGTCACGGGATAATAACCTTGATAGGTCCCTTTGAGAAGGGTATCTTGTCTGTTTGTTTGTGTTGTTACAGGTGTAGCAGATTCCAGGCAATACGCCGTACGCGTCCTCGAGCAGGATGATTCCTCCCCTCAACAAGGTTCAGCAGCCTCTCCCCGCAGAGTCTGAACGTGAGATCACAAGCATTGATATGTTTCCCCAGGCAGAGAAGATTCTCTCCCCAATCAGATGCATCCTGAAGGAGCGGCATCTCCCCAGCTGAGTCAGGCGCCGAAGCGTGTGTTCATTCCCCCAGCACCGGGTCAGAAGTGCGGACCTCGTAGGAAACTATTCGTGCGCCGAAGTATGCAGCAACTGATGGTGCCAGACTGAAGTCTCCAGCGGAATTGAGATTCCCCACCAGGGTCGTACTCTCCCCCGAAGTCGGATGATTCCTTCTTCTCCAGCGGAATTGAGATTCCCCACGGAGTAGTACTCTCCCCCGAAGCCGGATGATTCCTTCTTCCCCAGCGGAATTGAGATTCCCACAGAGTCGCGCTCTCCCCGGCAAGCAGAATGATTTCTTCTTCCTCAGCCGAGTCTGCAGATTCCCAAGAGAGCCGAATCCTTGGAAGCTGCTCAAGCCATGATTGGTTTTCCCTAGTGGAGTGTTGAATAGCTGATGCTGCATTTCCCCACCGGATTCGTTTTCTCCAGGAAAGTTTTGCCGCGAAGGCCGTGCCGTTTATTCCCGCGATTGACATCGCTTTCCCTCAGCAGGTCCAGGTTCTCGTAGAGCTTTGTTCCCCCGCAGCAGTCAACTGAATTTGTCTCCTCTGCAGAGTCCAATTGAGATTGGCGTGACCTTATTCTCCTCAGCAGGATGATTCCTCTATCTGAGTAGTTCTTCCTCCTTGACAGGAAGATTCTCCCTTCGGCATTTATTTTGCTGACGGGATCGCATCATTGTGCATGACTGCATAGCATTTATCATAAACGCATAGCATTTCCACCGTGTGGAGCATTGCGTCATTGTCGAAGCATATGCATAATGAACATGATCTAGGTTGTTACCATTCTTGTTTTGCAGGTGTTCCGCCGCAAAATTGATTGCTCAGGATGATTCTTGAAATTTCCCCAACGAAGTCGCTTGCTTAAGATGATTCTTGAGGCCCCCAGCGAAGTCTTCGGTTCAAGATGATTCTTGAATTCCCCAGAAGGGTCGCTTGCTTAAGATGATTCTTAAGACCCCAGTACAGTCGCCAAAGTGGTTGCTCAAGTTGACACTTAGAGTCCCCAGTAAAGGTTGCCCAGGATGATTCCTGAAATCCCCAACAGAGTGTTCGCTCAGGATGATTCCTGAAATCTCCAGCATAGTTATCGGTTCAAGATGATTCTTGAAGTCCCCGACGGAGTTATTTGTCCAAGATGATTCTTGAAGTCCTCAGCAGAGTTGATTCATCCAGAATGATTTCTGGATCCCCGAAGCAGAGTTACTTGATAGTTCTCCAGAATCCCCAGCGGAGATGCGTCATCCCCAACAGGTTTCTAAGCAGTGAAGTTGAAACTTCCCTCGAAGACTTCATGATTGAAGTTCGACCGTGTTAATGAAGCAGTTCTCTCAGCTGATGCGGAGTGCCTGATGAAAGAGGTTTGGATATTCCCAACTGGTTCATGATTGACCAAGAATTCCATTCCCGACTTGCCGATGAAGTCCGACTGATGCCCGACAGTTTTCTTCGAATGCCTGATGGCATGATCAACATGATTGTTGACCTGATGAAGTCCGGCTGATGCCCGACATTTTTCTTGGAATGCCTGATGGCATGATCAACATGATTGTTGACCTGATGAGCCCCGAAGAGTCCTGATGCCTGATGGCATGATCGACCACGTATTACCGGTTATCGTGTGACCAATTCCCCAGCTAGTTGCCGTGCAGCTATTATTTCAGTTTTCGAAGATTTGTTCCCATCAGAGTACCGTGTACTTGTGCAGTTGGCAAATTTTCGGGTTTGTTGGTATTCAACCGTCTTTTACCTTGATTGGCTAAGGGTCGTTCGCTCCTCACCCAGTCAGGTTCAAGCCGTTTGAATAGGGGCAGCTGTTGCACCCCAAAATTTGACCAAAATTGCAAGAGGTATGAGTACCAATCAAGACTATGAAGCTAGCCAAGAAGGTTATTCAAGTGTTCAAAGGTTGATATCTTTGTCAGAAAAGTTAAGGGATCCTCAGAGAGATTGGTTGAAACCAAGCTTGTGTGCCTCATAACTTGAGAGTTGTGGGAGCCCCTCAGATGATTCTGAGGCTGTAAGGATGGACTTGAAGCTTTGAGAGAGCTTATGAGATGTCTTGAAAGCCATCATGAAGCCTAGAGAGGTCATTGCACAAGTTTCAGAAGACCTAGCCATGAGTGGTGTAATTAGGGTTTGATTGGGTCAACCCTGGGTCAACTGATGATTTGGAGAGGGTTGAGACCTAATCCAAGATCCATGTGATAATGGATTGATGCATTGAGATGCTATAAGGATGATTCCTAGACCAACTCATCATGATTGAGGAGTTTGAGAAGTTTCAGGCAAGGGTTTCTAAGGCTTGACAGTGTAAAATCCCCTAGTTTGATCCCTATCTTCAAGGCAGTTTAGCTCAAGATGTGATTGTCATATCATCTTACCCCCAACATGAATGTTGTAGAGCTTGCTCTTAGCTTTAATTTGAGTACTATAAGTCCTTGATAGGATTTGTGGAGCTCAAGTTATGACTTTGACAAGTTACAGGTCATCTGAGGTATGTGAATCTAGGTCCTTGAAAGTCACCCAACTTGCATCCAACTTTTGCCAAAGAAGGATGATTCCTATGAACTTTTGGTCAACATGAATATTGTTCCTCATCTTCTTAGCTTTCTAGAGAGTACTAGAAGTCCTTGATAGGATTTGTAGAACTCAAGTTATGGCTTTGATAAGTCAAGGGCATTTTGGTCATTTGGACATTACAGGTCATTTCAAGCATAAGGCCATAACTCCTATTTCCAAGCTTCAAATGGAAAAATATTAAACATCAAACTTGCTTAGAATGATGTTTTAAGGCTATTAGAGAGGTCATGAGATGTTGAAAAGGCTTGTAGCAAAAAGTAATAAAAATGACCTAAAATGGAGGCATAAGTTAAATAAGTTCAAGTTGGAAATTGGAAATTCCAAGTTACACATCCAAACCATGGCATATAATAGGTCATTTTGACTCTAAAAGACATTCTAAAAACAATGGTTCAGCCACAATTTTGATTTGAGGCCTAGATCATGGGGCTGCTTTGGAAATTGGTTGCTTGCATCTTAAGGTACAAATGCAAAACTCAACAAAAGGTAATGTACAAGCTAGCTATGCATCTCAACACATCCTATATCTCATTTAGGGAGATTTTCAGGTCAGTTACAAGGGCTTCAAGGGCTATGGCATGAGATGATACATGAGATGAATGAATTCATAAACTCATGACATGAGAATTCCAATTTCTCATTGGATGATTCCAGATGGTTCTAGATGAGTCTAAACCATTCTATATAATGTATAGAACTTGCTCAGATGCAAGGTTGGTGTGAGATTTGAGAGAAGAGAGAGATAGCCATTTCACTTGCCTCCATTGCAAGTTGAAATCGAATTCCATATTCTGAACCATTTCCATTCCTTTTTTCAATTCAAACACATTTCATTGATCATATTGAAGCTGTGCAGACCAATTTGAGGGCAAGTTCTTGAAGAATTGAAGAGTTGGAATTTGGATTTTCAAGGTTGCAAGTCACCATCGAATTCTGAGATTCAAGCTTTCTCCATCAAATCTTTTGCAAATAGTAGCAAGATCATCACTCAAGGGTCGATTCTGAAGAGTTTGAAGGCTTGAAGTAAAGGTTTACTCTATCTGTTCATCAAGATTCAACAGGTTGGTAACTTTTCTTCCACACCATGATTTAGGCATAATTAGGTAGAATGGTTAGGTTAGAACTGTTAGAGACCAATAGGAGATGAATTCTGGAAGTTTTGAGAGTAATTGATGAAGGTTGAGTTATGGACACCATTCCTTTGTTGAGCAAGAACTCGAGATATAGTGAGGAAGAATACAAGTTTGATAGCTTATTTTCATCAGTGTGAGACGGTGATCATTCTGAGATAAAGATTGTCAAGAATTATTGAAGTTGAGGTTTTACCATTTCTTGGATCTACTATCGGGTTTTAAGATAGAGACCGTTTCAATAAAATCTAAGGCCATGGGCGTGTTCAGCATTGAATTTAGAGTGGTTTAGTGTTTTGAAAGTTGAATTTTGATGATGAGTTGAGGACATACGAATGGAGGGAAGTCTGTGTTTACTAGCTCTGTTTCCATGAGAGTTGCTTCCCAAAACCCTAGCCAGAGGTAGGAGATGAAGACCTGGCCATTGGATGAAGAGTTGACCGGTTGACTGAGGAACAATCCCACAACTTTGATTAAATCTCAGCACTTGAGAGGGAAACTCTGAGTATGATGAAACGATGCGTTTCATTAAACCCAAGTTCCTGGGCTTAAGTGAACAAACGCTATATGCACCCCACCCACGACCCACTTGTTAAAATGAACTGCTTTTCTCTACTATTCGCACCAAAGTGTTTTTCTTTTTTCTTTACATTTTGTTAATTGATTTTTCTGATGGAAACTGGGCCTAGCGCATTTGATAATGCCACCCCCATTTTGAGCCCGTTCATGACTTGTACTGAACATAGCTGCACCCAATGTTTCTCATTTTAATTTCTTTTTCTCCATTTTTCATTAATCTTTGGAAAATCATAATAAATAGAAAAATGATGATTTTTGCATGGGTATTTTTTCTCCCATTTCATGTTCATGTCTAGAAAATTATGAAATCAAAATATTTGCATTTCATGCATTTTTAATATTTTTTGTGTATTTTCTCTTTTAATAGCATTTTAATTCTTTTTATGTTGATGCATAGATTTGTAGAATTTTGTTTAGCTAGTTCCCTTTGAATTTTTAGGCCATTATTTTTAGGATAGTTAGATTAGGACTTTAGCTCCCCCCTGGATTTATTCCATAATTTTGTGATCAATTTTTGATTAGTTTTTTTTAGATGACTTTAGGTTGTGTAGAATTAGATTAATCCTTAACATAGGTCCATCATAACACTAGAATTTTGGGTTTCTAGGTCAAGATAGCTATTGGGACATATAGGGTATTAAGGGTAGGTATGTAGGATCCCCTAGAAATTATATTAGGTTTTAATATAATAGTATACTATTTTTAGATGATTTTTGTAGTTGATTGTTGTTTGTGTTGCCCTTGTGGGCTTGTATTTTGTCTTGCTTTGTGGTTTGTTGCTTGGCTTAGAGAGCTTGGTCTTGCTTTGAGGAGCATTGAGGAGCATATTAGAAGACTTGAGAGTTGAAGAAGGAGCTTGAGAGCTTGAGAATCTTGTTTGTTTTGTTGTTGTTTTAGGGTTAGGAACTAAGTAGAGCTTAGACCTAGCTAATTTCTTTCTTAAACATGGATGGTATCTTTCACCTCCATTCTTCCCCATGATTCAAGGTCCTTCAATGGTATCCACCTCTCTCCTTTGGAGGGATAAGTGATTGTGCCTAGGAAGTAGAACCTTTGAGGGAACCATTCCTTTGATGTTGAACCCTTATAGGTCACCTTTGGTGGTCAATAAGCAGTTCAATATCCCAGTTTATCCAGTTAAGTGATTTCTCCTGGTTTGAGTATCTTGAGAGATGTTGGGCTTGAGCTTGAAGATGAAGACTTCATTGAAGAGTATGGAAGAGGATTATTCCTTGAGCATTGCCAATCCAGCTGAAGCTTGGAGAGCAACAAGAGCAAGTTGATACTTGAAGACCCAGTAAAGACTGAATGAAGAGCTGAGGCTTAAAGATTGAAGGATGAAGTTGACACTTCTAAGTGATTGATGATTACTCTGAGAAGTTGAAGCTTGTAGGAAGAGGAGATTAAGTTGATACTTATGAAGAGGATTCAATTGAGATTGAGTGAGAAGCTGAAGCTGAGGAATAAAGGACAAGTTGATACTTACTGTGAAGCCTGAAGGTGGAACTGATTAAAGAGCTGAAGCTTGTAGGAAGAGAAAATAAGTTGATACTTATGCTGAAGGGTTGAAACCTGGAGAAACAAATTGATATTTGTCAAGAGTGATGAAGTCTGAAGACTGAGTTGCTGTTGGAAGAGCTGAAGCTTGGAGTTGAGAGAGGAGTTGATCTGCTTTCTCTGTTTTCTTTTCTGTATTGATGTGCCTTGTTTGACTTGCTTGATGCATTAGAATAAGTCCATATCTAGAATAGTTTTAATCTAGAAGCATGATTGCACTAGAGGTTGAGTTGCTCCCTCTGCTTGTACTGTTATTGTATGGCTTTGCTTGCGGGTATTCGGTAGAGCCCAGCTCCCTTGCCCATGTGGTTTATTTTGCTTGATAGCATGATTTTATTTTATCTGTATGATTACAACAGTTTACTGTATTGCTTGATAGCATGTTGTTTATATCAGTATGATTACTGTTATTCATTCTGGCTTGAGGTCGAGACGAGTTTGTGGAGGCTGATGCCCCACACACATGTCCTCCCTCACTTGCATTGCATGCATTTTACTGTTTAAGCTGATGCTTTATCTGTTTCGGTGTATCATTGACATGATCCCTTAGGACTCTCATTTCCTTTGATAAGGAATTGATGATAGAACTTTAGGTTGAAACCTATGCATGACAATTTCTAGGAGATCCCTGTTTCAAACTGCAACCATAGGATAAATCCTTGGCATGACAACAGTAGGACTTGATAGTCTCCCTCCTAGTTGAGCCTGTTCTCTTCTCATCTCAAAATAGCTTAAGATACAGTAATCATGAATGATTTCTTTCGTACGTTACGAGCCTTAACCTATCTGAGAAAGGATTATTGGAGAGTTTCTTTTCCAACAGTCTTGATGATTAGTATGGCACCCTTTGGGTGACATGCGACGCATTCACTCTCAGGTCATAGTCTCTAGTGCGATTGAAATTGCAAACACAATAAAAAACACTTCTTCCGTAAAAGACAGACAATAAGCCTTAGTTTCCCGAACTACGTAAGCTCTGATCTCTCATACCTGTTGAGAGTACGTAGGCACAATACTGATGTATTGGCGAGCTACCTTCCCCATAACCCGTCGTAGGTCGAACTATGTTGACTATGATTTCTCGTTCTCTGATGAGAATACGTAGGCATAAAGCGCGATGCTTTGCCGAGTCATTTTCTTTTCTTTTCAAACCAGGCCTTGATAGGTAGATAGATAAACCAACCCGTCCAAGTAAACACAACAAGCGTGGATCCCATCGAGTACGATGGACGTGAGGGGTGCTAATACCTTCCCCTTGCGTAACCGACTCCCGAACCCAGAAAACGGTTGCGACGACCTTGTCTTACCCTTTTTCGTCAGGTTTTTCCGATCGTTTCCTTTCCCGCTCCGAGGGATAAATAACGAAAGGTGGCGACTCTTCTGTTATGCCGGCACCTTATTTTCGCGAGAGCGACAGGGGGGGTTGAATAAGGGTTTTCAAAAATTATTATGGCAATAAAAACACAAATATTTTTATCCTGGTTCGTTGAACTCAGCTAATCCAGTCCACCCTATCAAGAGTGATTTGCCTTTCTCCACAAGGACTTAATCCACTATAATCAAACTGATTACAATATCAACCACTAAGAACAATTGTCTTAGTCTTCTCAAGAACTACTAACCACAACTTCGTCTTCTTAAGGAACTTTTACAATCAAATGTAAACTAAACAAGTGTTTGAAATGCTTCTAAGAAAGCTATATCACAACTGTGATTTACACTTAAGTTTAAGAACATATAGAACTATTCAACAAAGAATAATAATTTGTATGAGAGCTTTGAGAGAGTTTTCAATGAATTTGTCAAAATACGTCAATTGAAGAAAGTTGTTGAAGGCTTGCTTATATAGACAAAGAAGTCCAAGACGTTGCAAGCTTGAAGACCGTGTATTGCAAAATAGCTGTAGCCTTTTGTCTTCACATCACTTAACCTTTCCTAGAAGTAGAACATTCAGAGAAATCCTTTTTGCCCGAGTTCTTGTGTCTAGCATAAAAGAGGAAAGAGTCATTTGGCATAACCAATGGATATAACTTTGAATAATCTTCTTCAACAAGTTTCTATTTCACAACAATCAACATCATAGCCTTGAGTGATCAGAGTCTTTGATGTCATCAGAGTTTGCTGTATCAGAGTATTGCAGCAAGTGTGCTTCAGCGTGAAATCAATCAGAGCAGAGTTTGGAGATCAGATCCTCAGTACTTGCAGTGAACAGTACTATCAGAGTCTTCTGAAAAACAATGCCTGAAACTCTTCATACAAAGTCTTCAGTCTATGCTTCAGATGCTTCTGTAGCTTCTGCTTCAGAGTCTTCTGTAGGCAGCGCTCAGAGTCTTCTGTAGGCAACGCTCAGAGATTTCTGTAGGCAACGCTCAGAGTCTTCTAATTAGATGCTTCTGACGCTCAGAGCCTTGGTAGTTTAACGTTCAGATTCATTTTTGCTTCCAGAATAATATTAAATTTAATATCTGCAGCAAAAATACTTGAACAAATTTAGAGTATACAATTTCTTAATACAAAATTTCATTAGTGTTATCATCAAAACATAGAGATATAATTAAGAACCAATCTGTGTTCTAACAAAGATTTGTTTTTGACATATTCTCTTTTCGTTTTGATGATAAAAAAAGTATTAAAAGAACAATGGTTTATTTGATGTGTGTTTTATTTATGCAGGTTCTTGCTCTTGTACATAAATAATTAGAATCTGTTTACTTATGATACACTTGGAGTTGCTTCATTGCTAACTTCTGTTGGCAGAGTCTGAAGAACAATTTCTAGTGTGGTTTGCCGAAGACTCTGAACTGAAGGCCTAAGCATTCAGATGAGTTTCTACACTTAGTAATTGTATATCAGCTACTGGTACCATTTAGACTTGGTGATAAAGTTATGGACTATCCATACTACTGAAAGCATGTTGTATTTGAAGGTGAGAAAAACACTTAAAAGGGGGGTTGAATAAGGGTTTTTAAATAATTATGGCAATAAAAACAACACAGAATTTTTATCCTGGTTCGTTGAACTCAACTAATCCAGTCCACCTTATCAAGGTGATTTGCCTTTCTCCACAAGGACTTAACCCACTATATTCAAACAGATTACAGTGTCAACCACTAAGAACAACTGTCTCAGTCTTCTCAAGAAATCCTGACCACAACTTGGTCTTCTTAAGGAACCTTTTACAAATAAATGTAAACTAACAAGTGTTTAAGTTGCTTCTAAAAAGCTATATCACAAATTGTGATTTTTACACTTAGTTTAAGAACGAATAAAACTATTCAGCTTATGAATAAAATTGTATGAGAGCTTGAAAGTAGTTTTCAGTTTGATTTCTCAATTGATTCGTCAACTTTGAAATGTTACTCTCAAAGATCTGATAGTCTTCTAGCTGACTTTTCATCTAGAGCATCTGTGTGCTACATCCAGCAGCAGCAATATAGCAGAAGTATTATCATAGAATATAGAAATATTACTCTCAAAGATCTGATAGTCTTCTAGCTGACTTTTCATCCAGAGCATCTGTGTGATACATCCAGCAGCAGCAATATATTCTGCCTTTGTAGTTGATAGAGCAATTGTATGTTGTTTCTTGCTGTACCAAGAGATTACGTTACTTCCCAGAAATTGGCAACTTCCAGAAGTACTTTTTCTTTCAACTCTGTCTCCAGCGTAATCAGCATCACAGAATCCAACTAGTTTAAATTCACCAGATTTTCTGTAACACAAACCCACATTAGTAGTACCTTTCAGATACCTTAGAATCCTCTTAACAACTGTTAAGTGTGATTCTCTAGGATCTGATTGGAATCTTGCACACAAGCATACACTTAATAAAATGTCAGGTCTAGAAGCAGTTAAGTATAGAAGAGATCCAATCATACCTCTGTAGAGTTTCTGATCTACTTTCTTACTTACCTCTTCCTTACCGAGAGTGCTTGTTGAATGCATAGGAGCCTTTTCCATCTTACTATCAGTCATGTTGAACTTCTTCAGAAGCTCTTTTACATATTTAGTCTGATGAATGTAAGTGCAATCTGGAGTTTAGTTGACTTGAATTCCCAGAAAGAATCTCAATTCTCCCATCATGCTCATCTCAAATTCAGCCTGCATACATTGAGCAAACTCCTTTCCCAGCATAACATTGGTAGATCCAAATATAATATCATCCACATATATTTGACAAATTAACAGATCTTTCTTAAATGTTTTACAAAAGAGTGTTGTGTCCACTTTGCCTCTGATAAAATTTTTCTCCAGAAGAAAATTGCTTAATCTCTCATACCAAGCTCTGGGAGCTTGTTTTAATCCATAAAGAGATTTCTTTAGTTTAAAAACATGTTCTGGAAATTTTTCACTTTCAAAACCAGGAGGTTGGTGAACATAAACTTCTTCTTCTATAATTCCATTTAGAAAGGCACTCTTAACATCCATCTGATATAGAATGATGTTATATTGTGCAGCAAAAGAAATGAGTAAACGAATAGACTCTAACCTGGCTACAGGAGCATAAGTCTCTGTATAATCAATTCCTTCTTGCTGGCTATAACCTTGAGCAACAAGCCTTGCTTTGTTTCTTTCAACTTCTCCTTTTTCATTCAACTTATTTCTGAAGACGCATTTTGTTCCAATTATATTGAATCCTTTTGGTCTTGGAACCAAATCCCAAACATCATTTCTTGTGAACTGATTGAGCTCTTCTTGCATGGCAATTATCCAGTCATTGTCTTGCAGAGCTTCATCTACAGAAGTTGGTTCAATAACTGATACCAACCCAAATAATGATGCTTCAGATGATCTGAGGAAGGATCTTGTTCTAATGGGGTCATCCTTCTTTCCAATGATCACATCCTCTGGATGAGTGGCTTTGATTCTAGAAGATGATCCTCTAACAGTTGATTCTTCAGAAATGTTTAAGTTGTTCATTTGAGTGGCCAAAGGAGTTGCATCTGGTGTTGTTTATGGCTCTTTCACTTGAACCTTTTCTGCCTCTGAGCCTTCAGAGTCTGTGAGAATTACTTCTCTATCTGCAGAATTTTCAAACTGCTTTGGCTTTTGATTGCCAAGCTTATCATCAAATCTAACATGTATAGATTCCTCCACAATATGTGTTTCAGTGTTATATACTCTGTAGCCTTTAGAGCGTTCAGAATAGCCAAGCATGAAACACTTCTGTGCTTTAGAATCAAACTTGTTCAGATTCTCTTTAGTGTTCAACATATAACATATACATCCAAAAGGATGAAAATAAGCAATGTTGGGTTTTCTGTTCCTCCATAATTCATAGGGATTCTTCTCCAGAAGAGGTCTTACAGACACTCTATTCTGAATATAACAAGTTGTGTTTATTGCTTCTGCCCAAAAATGCTTTGCCAGATTAGTCTCGTTGATCATGGTTCTGGCCATTTCTTGCAAGGTTCTATTTTTCCTCTCTACAACTCCATTCTGTTGTGGAGTTCTAGGGCAGGAGAAATCACGAGCAATGCCATTTTCATTAAAATATTTGTTTTCAAATTCGCCACCATGATCACTTCTGACTTTAACAATTTTAAAATCTTTTTCATTTTGGACTTGTTTGCAGAAGTCAAAGAACACAGAATGTGACTCATCCTTGTGTTTTAGGAATTTAACCCATGCCCATCTGCTATAGTCATCAACAATGACTAATCCATACTTCTTGCCTCTGATGGATGCGGTTTTCATTGGTCCAAACAGATCAATGTGAAGTAACTCTAATGGTCTTGAAGTTGAAACAACATTTTTAGTTTTAAAAGAAGATTTTGAAAATTTTCCTTTTTGACATGCTTCACAAAGAGCATCTGGGTTGAACTTTAACTTAGGAAGTCCTCTGACCAGATTAAGTTTATTAATCTGAGATATACGTCTCATATTAATATGCCCCAATCTTCTGTGCCAGACCCATTGCTCATCATTAACAGACATAAGGCATTTTACGTTTTGAACCTTAAGTTCTGAAAGATTGATTTTGTAAATGTTGTTCTTCCTCTTTCCATTAAATAGGACTGAGCCATCCTTCTGACTAACAGCCTTGCAACATTTTTGATTAAAGATTATGTCATAACCATTGTCACTTAATTGACTTATGGACAATAGATTATGTTTTAATCCTTCTACAAGTAAAACATTAGATATAGAGGGAAGGTTACCATTGCCAATAGTACCAAAGCCAATTATCTTGCCCTTCTGATTCCCTCCAAACTTGACGTCTCCTCCATATTTAAGCTTCAGGCTTTGGAACATAAACCTTTCTCCCGTCATGTGACGTGAGCAGCCAGAGTCCAGGTACCGTGATTGGCGTCTTGACTTTGCTGCTAAATACATCTGCAACAGATATTATCTTATCCTTAGGTACCCAGATCTTTTTGGGTCCTTTTGGGTTAGTTGCCTTAAAAGTTTGTCTGAACTTCTGTCTTTTTACAACAGGTTTATTCTGACTAACTTCCGGTTTAAACACAGGAACGTTCTGATCAGAATGTGTGTGCTTAATATCATTCAGATGACCAAACTTAAAATGAGAATATAAGGGAGTCTTCTTAATGATGAGTTTATCAACAGGTATTGGATTTAAATCCTTTCCAGAGGAAGATTCATATCCAATTTCTTTCCTGTTATTTTTGCTAACTCCATAGATCATTGAAGCCATCTTGCTTCTATCTATGCTTTTAGCCAGAAACTTCTGAAAACTATAGTCATATTCTTCTAAAATATTTTTACACTTTGACTTAGTTTCAGATTTAGAGTCTTGTTGAGCTTTTTCAAAATTGTTTTTCATTTTCAAATTGTTTTCTTTGAGCTCAGCAACTTCTGACTTTAACAGACTATTCTCAGATTCAAGATTGCATTTAAGCTTCTTGCACTTGAGTTTAATCTGGTTATAGTTTTTCAGAACATCTGATAAAACCTCAATAAGTTCCTCCCTAGAGAGATCATAAAGTATCTCTTCTGAGTCAGATTCAGAATCAGATTCAGATGTTCCTTCATCCTGATCTTCCACACCAGACATCAGTGCCATGTTGGCACATTCTTCTTCTGACTCTGATGAAGATTCAGATGCATCTGAATCATCCCATGTAGCCATCAGAATTTTCTTTTTATGCTCAGGCTTCCTTCTTGGCTTCTCCTTCTGAAGCTTTGGGCATTCATTTTTGTAGTGCCCAGGTTCTTTGCATTCATAACAAACAACCTCCTTCTTTCTAGATCTTTTGTGTCCAGAGGACTCTTTGTGTTGATCTGGCTTCTTGAAGTTCTTGAACTTCCTCTGTTTGTGCTTCCAGAGTTTGTTGATCCTTCTGGACAGCAAGGACAGTTTATCTTCTTCTTTAGAAGAAGACTCTTCAGAACTTTCTTCTAACACCTGCAATGCTTTAACAAGTTTGTTAGACTTTAAAGCAATTGACTTACCTTTCTTTTGAGGCTCGTCTTCTTCAAGTTCAATCTCATGGCTCTTCAGAGAGCTGATCAGTTCCTCCAATGTGATCTTTTTCAGATCCTTAGCTAGCTTCAGAGCAGTGACCATTGGTCTTCGTCTGATGGGAAAACTTCTGATGATCTTATTAACATGATCAGAATATGGCTGGTCGTAATGACACTGTTATGGATGGTCGTAATGACACTGCTATGGCTGCGGCATTAGAGGCTATGGCTAGGGCGGTGCAAGGTGCACCGAATTCGAACAATAATGATGAGTTTAGAAAGAATCATCCGCCGGTATTCAAGGGGAGGTTTGATCTGGACGGTGCTCAGATCTGGTTGAAGGAGGTTGAGAGAATCTTTAGAGTTATGGGGCGTGCTGAAGGAAACAAGGTGAGACTTGGAACTCACATGTTGAGAGAAGAGGCCGACGACTGGTGGGTCGGTATGAGACAAGTTCTTGAGGTAGATGACGAGGAAATAACCTGGGATTTATCTTGCACCGAATTCTTGGGAAAGTATTATCCTGAAAGTGTGAAGGGGAAAAAGGAAATGGAATTTCTTGAGCTGAAGCAAGGCAATATGTCAGTGGTGGACTACACGACTAAGTTTGTGGAATTAGTTCAGTTTCATCCACATTATGCGGCGGTTACGGCGGAGTTCTCTAAGTGCATTAAGTATGAGAATGGCTTGCGTCCTGAGATAAAGCAAGCAGTGGGATAGAATACGAAGATTTTCAGACTTGACCGAATGTTGTAGGATTTTTGAAGAGGACGGTAGGGCTCGATCTACTCATTATAAGAGTTTGAGTAAGAAGAAAGGCAAGCAGCAAGTAAGGAGTGGACCTTATGTGATGCCTGTTGATTAGGGCAAATATAAGGGAAACTTTGACAGGAGACTCGGAGGAGGAAGTTCTGGTGCGGTCATTTGTTACAAGTGTGGCATGATGGGTTACACATCTTTTGAATGTGGGAAGTCTGAGGAGAAGTGTGCTAATTGTGGAAGTCTTGGACATGCCACTTCTGGTTGTAGAAGGAATGTGGTAAAGTGTTTTAATTGTGGGGAAGTTGGTCATATTAGCACCAAGTGTACCAAACCAAAGCAAGCTCAGTCAGATGGAAAATTATTTACATTAGCAGGTTCAGACACTACTAATGCGGATTGCTTGATTAAAGGTACATGCTTTATTAATAATATGCCTTTAGTTGCTATTATTGATACTGGAGTGACTCATTCGTTCATTTCTCTTGAGTGTGCTAAGCGTTTGAGTTTGTGCATGGTTTCTTTGAGTGGAGACATGGTTATTGAGACTCCCGCTTCGGGGTCGGTAACTACTTCTTTGGTGTGTGTAAGTTGTTCTTTGACCATGTATGGTAAAGACTTCATTATGGATTTGATGTGTTTGCTGTTGGAAGGTTTGGACGTGATCTTGGGTATGAACTGGTTGCAATTTAATAGAGTTCATTTAGATTGCTATCACAAGTTAGTAAGGTTTCCTTCTTTGGAAGATGATGAAGGTGGGAGTTTTCTATCCACTAAAGAGTTGAAGAGGCTTTTAGCGGACGAAGCTCAGTTGTTTGGCTTGTTTGCATCGTTGTCTGTGGGGAGCAAAGTTGAGCTTGATGTGTTTCCAGTGGTGTGTGATTTTCCAGAAGTATTTCCGGAGGAGATTACGGATGTACCGCTGGAAAGTGAAGTTGAGTTTTCTATTGATCTAGTTCCCGGTACTAGACCGATTCCAATGGCACCGTATCGTATGTCAGCATCAAAGTTGGTAGAACTGAAGGAGCAGTTGAATGATTTGTTGCATAAGAGATTTGTAAGACCAAGTGTTTCTCCTTGGGGTGCGCCAGTATTGTTGGTAAAGAAGAAGGATGGAAGTATACGGTTATGCATTGATTATCGGCAGTTGAATAAGGTGACGATTAAGAATAAGTATCCGCTTCCAAGAATCGATGATTTGATGGACCAATTGGTTGGAGCGTGTGTTTTTAGCAAGATTGATTTGAGATCGGGTTATCACCAGATTTTTGTTAAGGAGGAGGATATTCCAAAGATGGCTTTTAGGACACGGTATGGTCATTATGAATATTCTGTGATGCCATTTGGAGTTTCTAATGTGCCGGGTGTGTTTATGGAATACATGAATTGTATTTTTCATGAGCAGTTCAATCGTTTTGTGGTCGTGTTCATTGACGACATTTTGATTTACTCTAAGTCTCAAGAGGAGCATGAAGAGCATCTAAGGATTGTGTTACAGATTCTGAAAGAGAAGAAATTGTATGCTAAGTTGTCAAAGTGTGAATTTTGGTTGTCGGAAGTGAGTTTTCTCGGACATATTATTTCTGGTGGTGGTATTAGTGTTGATCCATCCAAGATTGATGCGGTAATGCAATGGGAAACTCCTAAATCGGTTACGGAGATTCAAAGCTTTTTGGGCTTGGCAGGTTATTATCGTAGGTTTATTGAAGGATTTTCGAAGTTGGCACTTCCGTTAACGCAGTTGACTTGTAAGGGAAAGGCTTTTATTTGGGATGCTGATTGTGAAAAGAGTTTCATTGAGTTAAAGAGAAGATTGACAACAACGCCAATCTTGATTTTGCCGAATCCTACGGAACCTTTTGTGGCTTATTGTGATGCTTCCTTGTCAGGTTTGGGTGGTGTGTTGATGCAAGAGGGAAAAGTTATGGCTTATGCTTCGATACAGTTGAGAGTGCATGAGAAGAATTACCCTACACATGATTTGGAATTAGCGGCCGTGGTGTTTGTTTTGAAAATTTGGAGGCATTATCTTTATGGTGCAAGATTTGAAGTTTTTAGTGATCACAAGAGTTTGAGGTATCTATTTGACCAAAAGGAATTGAATATGAGGCAAAGGTGGTGGTTAGAGCTTTTGAAAGACTATGAATTTGGTTTGAATTACCATCCGGGTAAGGCAAATGTGGTGGCCGATGCCTTAAGTCGGAAGTCGTTGCACATGTCTACATTGATGATGAAAGAATGGGAACTTTTGGAGAACTTTAGAGATTTGAGTTTGGTTTGTGAAATGACGCCTAGAAGTGTGAGGCTTGGTATGCTTCGTATTACGAATGATTTTCTTGCAACTGTATGTGAAAGGCAAAAGTTAGACTTGAAGTTTGTTGACTTGATGACGAATGAGAATGAGGATTTCAAGGTTGATGATTTTGGAGTTTTAAGATTTCGTGGTCGTATTTGTATTCCCGATGATATGGAGTTGAAAAAGATGATATTGGAGGAAGGACACCGGAGTAACTTAAGTATTCATCCGGGAGCGAATAAGATGTATCAAGATTTGAAGAAGATCTTTTGGTGGTCCGGATTGAAGAGAGATGTAGCTCAGTTTGTGTATGCGTGTTTGACTTGTCAGAAGTCTAAAGTAGAACATCATAAGCCTAGTGGATTGATGCAACCATTGGATATTCCAGAATGGAAATGGGATAGCATATCGATGGATTTTATTACGGGATTGCCAAATATGCAAAGAGGTCATAATGCTATCTGGGTGATTGTTGATAGGCTTACTAAATCTGCTCATTTCATTCCGATTGGTATTAGTTATCCTTTGGAGAAGTTAGCTGAGATTTATGTTTGTGTGGTTGTGAAGTTGCATGGAGTCCCTAAGAGTATTGTATCGGATAGGGATCCTAGATTTACTTCAAGGTTTTGGGAGAGTTTGCAAAAGGCTTTGGGTTTTAAGCTAAGATTGAGTTCGGCTTATCATCCGCAAACAGATGGTCAAACCGAGAGGACGATTCAGTCGTTGGAGGATTTGTTGTGTGCTTGTGTACTAGAGCAAGGTGGTGCATGGGATAGTTATTTAGCGTTGATTGAGTTCACCTATAATAACAGTTTTCACTCAAGTATTGGTATGGCGCCATTTGAGGCTTTGTATGGTCGGAGATGTCGAACACCTTTGTGTTGGCATGAAACTGGTGAGAAGACGGTTGTTTGGCTGGAGATGCTACAACAAACGACGGAGAAGGTGAAGTTTATTCGGGAAAAGATGAGAGCTTCTCAGAGTAGGCAGAAGAGTTATCATGACAAGAGAAGGAAAGATCTTGAGTTTCAAGAGGGCGACCATGTGTTCTTGAGAGTTACACCGGTTACGGGTGTGGGTCGTGCTTTGAAGTCGAAGAAGTTGACTTCTCGTTTTATAGGTCTGTAATAGATTATTGCACGAGTGGGTGCTGTGGTATATCGTGTGGCGTTGCCCCCGAATCTTTCCAATTTGCATGATGTGTTCCATGTTTCGCAACTTCGGAAGTATGTTCCGGATCCGTCACATGTGATTCCTATGGACGAGGTTGAAGTAAGAGATAATCTTACGGTTGAAGTTATACCGATTAGGATTTTGGATCGTGAGATTAAGAAGCTAAGAGGCAAGTATATTGCGCTTGTGAAAGTAGCATGGGGAGGTGCTGCAGAAGGCAACATGACTTGGGAATTGGAGAGTAAGATGCAGAAGTCGCATCCGGAATTGTTTGGATCAGGTAATATTTTCGAGGACGTAAATTTCTGAAGTGGGGGAGAGTTGTAACGCCCCGATTCTGAATTTCCCATTTTTGTTGAGTCTTTTAATTTGTTTTGATTTATTATTATTATATTTGTGAAAGTTGAATATTAATATGTTATGTGTGCGTGTTATGTTATTTTATTATTCGGAGAGTTTTGGGAATTAATTAGAGGGTGTTTTAGATAATCCTTAATTAGTAGATATTTGAGAGAAATAGGATAGAAAGTGTATAAGTGGAAATAGAGAGAAAAGAAAAGAGATAGAAAGAAATAGAAAGGAAAGAAGAGAAAAGAGAAGAGAAAAGAGGAAGAAGAGGAGAAAACCTAGAATCATCAAGAATCAAACTTCTAACCTTCGATTAATCGGGTAAGGGTGTGAAACTTTATTATTCTTTCGATGTGTATGATTATGTATGTTTCTATTGGTTTAATTTTTGGATTGGGGTGAGTTTTGCTCATTTGCCATTTCTTGGTCGAATTTGATTTAATCGGTAGAAACCGAGTTTTAGCGGTTAAAAATGAGAATAAGTGGTAAAGTTTAGTCGGGGAATGTTATACTAAGGTGGTAGAAACCGATTTGGTGAGAATCGGTTGATTTTGGAGGGTTTGGGCGATTTTGACAGTTAGGGATTTCTGATGTTCGTAGATTCGCCAGCAGTCGCTAGGCGAATGGGATCGAAGGTTCGCCAGGCGAGTCCCAGCGAGTGGGCAGCGAACCAAGTCAGTAGCCCAACTCTGTCTTAGCCAGTGAGTTTTCCAGGAGAGGGTGCCAGCGAGAGACTTTGCCATGCGAGTGTGGTAGCGAGTGGGTAGCGAACCAAGTCAGTAGCTACTGTCTGGCTTCGCGAGTGAGTTCGCCAGGCGAGTGTGGTGGCGAGCATTCGCCAGAGGCTTCGCCGGGCGAAGGTCGGCGAATGTGACATCATTTTCTGTTTTTCCTGTGCTTTCCATCCAATTGTCGATTGTTTGGTTTAATTATGTTTAACCCTTATCTGAATAGATATTTTGTGTGCTGTTGTGATGTGATGTGCTGCGGGTAGCCGTAAGGCGTGAATCCTAGATTGTGAATCGTGAAGTGTGAAATGTGGCCGTTTGGCAATTTTGTGCATTTGTTTGAATTGAGTGAAAATGCATGATGAGATTGATGTGAATGTGCATAATTGTATGTATCTGTATGATGTGAGGAATGCATGAGTATATTTGTGAATATGTATGCATTTCAAGAGTGTATAGAGTCGTTTTGTTTGTGAAGCATCATGATTGCATTCTTGTGTGTCTGATCCCGCGTAGGATCTGCAGAAACGATCGTGTGCCCTTGTGGGGTGTGAGCGATAGTTTATATTTGATTCCATGGAGAATCTGCAGAATGATTGTGTGCCTTTGTGGGGTGTGAGCAATCGGATTGTGTGCCCGTGTGGGGTGTGAGCAATCCTGAAACATCGTGTACCCATGTGGGGTGTGAGCGATGGGTGAACATCGTAGGCCCGACGGGGAGTTACTTCGGTAACGAGCGATGGTTCCATTTGGTTCTTTAATTGAACCTGCTGAATGAGTCGGTACCGCATTTGCATCTGCATAGAGTCGTGAGTCGGTCTCTATGAGTGCATTATTATCTTCATATGATATATTGGTGTAATGAACATAATTGTGTATGTTTATATGAAGTGTTGAACTAAACATAATTGTATATGCTTAGTAGTGAATGTTAGCATGGTGGATATGCTTGATGAATTATATATATGTTGCGATATATATATGATTGAATTGTGATGAGTTGTGGTAAGAAATGTGTTATGTGTATTATGTGTATTATGTGTTGGTGTATATATATATATATATATATATATATTATATGCATTATTTGTTATGATAATGTTTCTCACCCTTCTGCTGTTTTATGATGCTTTACGAGGTATCGCAGAGTAGGGTTGCTGGAGGTCTTTTGTGAAGCGTGGCTTCATTCTTTTTGGTCGATTGGCTCTGATGTGTAGCACCGGGTAGTTAGGATTTGTTTTGATTCTTTTGTGATACATCTGTGCATGTATCTGCTGGCGAATGTTTAGTAAACATGACTTATGACTTGAATTAAACTGTTGATGTATATAATGTTTATATGAATGAAGTGATTCAATGTTTAGATATTTTCGCTTTTATTCTAAATGTTGATATGTGGGTTTTAAGGGCTAAGTTCCTTTGTGGTGATTTACCCTTTATTGCATATCTTTATGAGCAGGTGTTGTATGTGTTTTGAATTTCCTGTATAATGTGACGTGCCTCTTTTATACCATGTGCTAATTATACTCTGATCAAATTTTTATTAAGTGCCTAAATGATTTAATTGTTTATTTGGGGGTATTGAAAGGGGGTGTTACAATCAACAGTGGAGTAGCCTTTGTCCAACACTTTTAATTCAGCTGTGAGGATCTGGAATCTAGAGAACATAGCTTCTATAGATTCAGATTCTTCCATTTTAAAAGCTTCATACTTCTGGATCAGCGCCAGAGCCTTGGTCTCTTTAACTTGTGAGTTCCCTTCATGAGTCATCTTCAAAGACTCAAACAAATCAAATGATGTTTCTCTGTTGGTAATCTTCTCATACTCAGTATGAGATATAGCATTTAATAAGATTGTTCTTGCTTTGTGATGATTTTTGAACTCCTTCTTCTGAGCTTCAGTCATAGATTTTCTATTAATTTTCTTGCCATCCCCATCGATGGGGTGAACATAACCATCAATGACTAAGTCCCAAAGATCAGCATCATAACCAAGGAAGAAACTCTCTATTCTGTCCTTCCAATAGTCAAACTTCTCCCTATCAAACATAGGGGGTTTTGTGCTAATTCTATCCCTTTCTTCATATCTGTTGTTGCTGTTGGATGTTGAAGCTTCAGCCATAATATCAACCAAGAAATATATCAAGAGTTTTCTCAACAGGATCTTTTCTGTTCACGGGGAAGTGATAGCACACACAGAACCGGAGCTCTGATGCCAACTGAAGGTGAGAAAATACTTAGAAGGGGGGGTTGAATAAGGGTTTTCAAAAATTATTATGGCAATAAAAACACAAAGATTTTTATCCTGGTTCGTTGAACTCAACTAATCCAGTCCACCCTATCAAGAGTGATTTGCCTTTCTTCACAAGAACTTAATCCACTATAATCAAACTGATTACAATATCAACCACTAAGAACAACTGTCTTAGTCTTCTTAAGAACTACTGACCACAACTTGGTCTTCTTAAGGAACTTTTACAATCAAATGTAAACTAAACAAGTGTTTGAAATGCTTCTAAGAAAGCTATATCACAACTGTGATTTACACTTAAGTTTAAGAACGTATAAAACTATTCAACAAAGAATAATAATTTGTATGAGAGCTTTGAGAGAGTTTTCAATGAATTTGTCAAAATACGTCAACTGAAGAAAGTTGTTGAAGGCTTGCTTATATAGACAAAGAAGTCCAAGACGTTGCAAGCTTGAAGACCGTGTACTGTAAAGTAGCTGTAGCCTTTTGTCTTCACATCACTTGACCTTTCCTAGAAGTAGAACGTTCAGAGAAATCCTTTTTTCCTGAGTTCTTGTGTCTAGCATAAAAGAGGAAAGAGTCGTTTGGCATAACCAACGGATATAACTTTGAATAATCTTCTTCAACAAGTTTCTATTTCACAGCAATCAACATCAGAGCCTTGAGTGATCAGAGTCTTTGATGTCATTAGAGTTTGTTGTATCAGAGTATTGTAGCAAGTGTGCTTCAGCGTGAAATCAATCAGAGCAGAGTTTGGAGATCAGATCCTCAGTACTTGCAGCAAATAGTACTATTAGAGTCTTCTGAAAAACAATGCCTGAAACTCTTCATACAAAGTCTTCAGTCTACGCTTCAGATGCTTCTGTAGCTTCTGCTTCAGAGTCTTCTGTAGGCAGCACTCAGAGTCTTCTAATTAGATGCTTCTGGCGCTCAGAGTCTTGCGTAGTTCAACGTTCAGATTCATTTTTGCTTCCAGAAAAATATTAAATTTAATATCTGCAGCAAAAATACTTGAACAAATTTAGAGCATACAATTTCTTAATACAAAATTTCATTAGTGTTATCATCAAAACATAGAGATATAATTAAGAACCAATATGTGTTCTAACAAAGATTTGTTTTTAACATATTCTCTTTTTGTTTTGATGATAAAAAAAAGTATTAAAAGAGCAATGGCTTATTTGATGTGTGTTTTATTTATGCAGGTTCTTGCTCTTGTACATAAATAATCAGAATCTGTTTACTTAAGATACACTTGGAGTTGCTTCATTGCTAGCTTCTGTTGGCAGAGTCTGAAGAACAATTTCTAGTGTGGTTTGACGAAGACTCTGAACTGAAGGCCTAAGCATTCAGACGATTTTCTACACTTAGTAATTGTATATCAGCTACTGGTACGATTCAGAGTTGGTGATAAAGTTATGGACTATCTGTACTACTGAAAGCATGTTGTATTTGAAGGTGAGAAAAACACTTAGAAGGGGGGTTGAATAAGGGTTTTTAAATAATTATGGCAATAAAAACAACACAGAATTTTTGTCCTGGTTCGTTGAACTCAACTAATCTAGTCCACCCTATCAAGGTGATTTGCCTTTCTCCACAAGGACTTAATCCACTATATTCAAACAGATTACAGTGTCAACAACTAAGAACAACTGTCTTAGTCTTCTCAAGAAATCCTGACCACAACTTGGTCTTCTTAAGGAAGCTTTTACAAATAAATGTAAACTAACAAGTGTTTAAGTTGCTTCTAAAAAGCTATATCACAAACTGTGATTTTTACACTTAGTTTAAGAACGAATAAAACTATTCAGCTTATGAATAAAATTGTATGAGAGCTTGAAAGTAGTTTTCAGTTTGATTTCTCAATTGATTCGACAACTTTGAAATGTTGTTGAAGACATCCTTTTATAGACTAGAGAGTCCAATGCTTGAGGACTGTGCGTTGCTGTGTAGCTGTAGCCTTTTGTCTTCTATTGACTCTAGCTTTGCCAGAAGAGGAATGTTCAGACAAATCCCTTTTGTCTGATTTCCTGTGCCATACATGAATAAGAAAAGAGTCGTCTGGAATATTCCAACGGATATATCTTTGAATAATATTTTCTTCAACAAGCTTCTGTCTCAAAGTTATCAACATCAGAGTCTTGATGTTATCAGAGTTTCGCAGCCAAAATGCTTCAGCGTGAATATCAATCAGAGCAGAGTTTGAATAACAAAGCCTCTGTACTTGCACCGTAAAGTACTTCAGAGTCTTCTTGAAACAATGCTTGAAAATCTTCATACAAATGCTTCAACTACGCTTCAGTGTCTTCTGCAGCTTCTGCTTCAGAGTCTCTTCTGGCAGCGCTCAGAGTCTTCTGATGACTTGCTTCTGATGCTTCAGAGCTTTGCGTAGAGTACTGTTAAGATGCATTTTTGTTTCCATAAGGATATTTATTTTAATATTGTCGCTTTCGCGAAAATAAGGTGCCGACACAACAGAAGAGTCGCCACCTTTCGTTATTTATCCCTCAGAACGGGAAAGGAAACGATCGGAAAAACCTGACAAAAAAAAAAGGTAAGACAAGGTCATCGCAACCGTTGTCTGGGTTCGGGAGTCGGTTACGCAAGGGGAAGGTATTAGCACGCCTCACGTCCTTCGTACTCGACGGGATCCACGCTTGTTGTGTTTACTTGGACGGGTTGGTTTTATCTATCTACTTATCAAGGCTGGTTAAAACAGAAAAGAAAATGACTCGGCAAAGCATCGCGCTTTATGCCTACGTATTCTCATCAGAGAACGAGAAATCAGAGTCAACGTAGTTCGACCTACGACGGGTTATGGGGGAAGGTAGCTCGCCAATACATCAGTATTGTGCCTACGTACTCTCAACAGGTATGAGAGATCAGAGCTTACGTAGTTCGGGAAACTACGGTTTATTTCCTGTCTTTTACGAAAGAAGTGTTTTTTATCGTGTTTGCAATTTCAATCGCACTAAAGACTATGACCTGAGAGTGAATGCGTCGCATGTCACCCAAAGGGTACCATACTAAACATCCAGACTGTGGAAAAGAAACTCTTCCACAACCCTTTCTCAGATAGCTTAAGGCTCGTAACGTACGAAAGAAATCATTCATGATTACTGTATCTTAAACTGTTTTGAGATGACAAGAGAACAGGCCCAACTAGGAGGGAGACTATCAAGTCCTACTGTTGTCATGCCAAGGATTCATCCTATGGTCGAGGTTTGAACAGGGAACTCCTAGAAGTTGTCATGCATAGGTTTCAACCTAAAGTTCTATCATCAATTCCTTATCAAAGGAAATGAGAGTCCTAAGGGATCATGTCAATGATACACCGAAACAGATAGAGCATCAGCTTAACAGTAAAATGCATGCAATGCAAGTGAGGGAGGAAATGTGTGTGGGGCTTCAGCCTCCACAAGCTCATCTCAACCTCAAGCCAGAATGGATAACAGTAATCATACTGAAGGGTAAAACATGCTATCAAGCAAAACACAGTAAACTGCAATCATACAGAAGAAATGAAATAAAAATGCCATCAGGCAAACAAAAACCACATGGGCAAGGGAGCTGGGCTCCACCGAATACCCGCAAGCAAAGCCACACAGTAACAATACAAGCAGAGGGAGCAACTCAACCTCTAGTGCAATCATGCTCCTAGATTCTACCTAGTCTAGATGTGGACTTATCCTAATGCATCAAGCAAGTCAAACAAAACACATCAATACAGAAAAGAAAACAGAGAAGAAAGCAGATCAACTCCTCTCTCAACTTCAGGCTTCAGCCCTTCAACATAAGTTTCAACTTATCTTCTTCTCTGAGCTTCAGCTCCTCAGAATAATCTTCAGTCACTTAGAAGTATCAACTTCATCCTTCAGTCTTTAAGCATCTTCAAGGGGTCTTCAAGTATCAACTTGCTCTTGCTCTTCAAGCTTCAGTTGGAATGACAATGCTCAAGGATTCATCCTCTCCTACACTCTTCAATGAAGTCTTCATCTTCAAACTCAAGCTCAACATCTCTCAAGATAATCAAACCAGAGGAAATCACTTAACTGGATAAGCTGGGGTGTTAACCTGCTTATTGCCCACCAAAGGTGACCTATAAGGGTTCAACATCAAAGGAATGGTTCCCTCAAAAGTTCTACTTCCTAGGTACTATCACTTATCCCTCCAAAGGAGAGAGGTGAATACCATGGAAGGACTTTGAATCATAGGGAGGAATGGAGGTGAAAGATACCATCCATGTTTAAGAAAGAAGTTAACTAGGTCTAAACTCTTCCTAATCCCTAACCCTAAAACAATAACAAAACAAACAAAAGATCAAGCTCTCAAGCTCCTCAACCAATCTCCAAGTCTTTTACCATGCTCCTCAATGCTTCTCCAAGCAAAAACAAGCTCTCCAAGCCCACAAAGCAAAGCAAAACAAAATACAAGCCCACAAGGGCAACACAAACAATCATCAAATACAAAAATCATCTAAAAATAGTATACTACTATATTAAAACATAATATAATTCCTAGGGGATCCTAGATACCTACCCTTAATGCCCTTATATGCCCCAATGTCTAACTTGACCTAGAAACCCAAAATTCTAGTGTTATTGTGGACCTATGTTAAGGATTAACCTAATTCTACACAACCTAATGTCATCTAATCAAAACTATCCTAAAATTCATCACAAAATTATGGAATAAATCCAGGGGGGAGCTAAAGTCCTATATCTAACTATCCTAAAAGAATGGCCTAAAAATATGAAGGGAACTAGCTACACAAAATTCTACAAATTCATGTATCAACATAAAAGAATTAAAAAGCAATTAAAATAGAAAATATACAAAAAATATTAAAAATGCATGAAATGCAAATATTTTTATTTCATAATTTTCTAGACATAAACATGAAATAGGAGAAAAAAATCCCCACTTAAAAATCATCATTTTCCTATTTATTATGATTTTTCCAAGATTGAAATAAAATGGAGAAAAAGAAATTAAAATGAGAAAACCTAGGTGCAGATAGCAATGCCAGATAGTTCATTTCATCAGTGGGCTCAAAATGGGGGTGTGGGTAGTCATGCGTGCTAGGCCTATATTAATTCAGAAAATCAATTAATAAAATGAAAAGAAAATGAAAAACACACGGTGCATAAAGCAACAAAACTCAGTTAAAAAACCAATGGGCCGTGAATTGGGGGTGTGATCAGCAATCCATCCCAAATCCCCTTTTAATGAAACGATGCGTTTCATGCTGGTCAGAGTTTCCCTCTTCAAATGAAATTAAATCCTGACCCTCAAATCTTAGTCTCAGTCAATGGTCAGCTCACGATCCAATGGCTATGCACTTGTCTTCCACCTCTGGCTAGGGTTCTTAGAGAAGCCATGGAAATGCAGAGCTTCAAGCTCCATCTTCCTCCCACTCGAACCTTATCAAATCTCCATGAAAAATTGAAATTCAAAACCCTATCTTGTCCAGAATTTCATGCTGAATCTAACCATGATCTTAAAATTAATTGAATCATCCTAAATCCTCAAACCCGATCCAAGATCCAAGATATGCTCAATCATCAACTTCAACCATTCTTGCAATTAACTATCTCCGATTAATCACCAACTCACACTGACTGATTCTTGATGTCTAATTCATGCTATATCTCAATATAACTCGAGTTCTTGGTCCAAACAAAAATGGTGATGCCAACTGAAACTTCACCAATTACTCTCAAACTCTTCAAAATCCATCTCCTATTGGTCTCTAACAGTTCTAACCTAACAATTCTTGCTAATCATGCCTAAATCATGGTGTAGAAGAAAAGTTACCAACCTGGTATTTCTTGATCAATAGATGGTGGAAACCTTCACTTCAAGCCTTGAAACTCTCCAAAATCACTCCTTGAATGATGCTCTTGCTACTGTTTGCAAAAGATTTGATGGAGGAAGCTTCAATCTCAGAATTCGATTCTGACTTGCAACCTTGAAAATCCAAATGCCAATTCCTCAATTCACCATGGTTTTACTCTCAAATTGATCTGCACAGCTTCACTATGATCAATGGAGTGTGTTAAGATGGAAAGAATGAATGGAATTGAATCAGAATGTGGAATTCACTTTCAACTTGCAATGGAGGCAAGTGAAATGACCAACTCTCTTTTCTCTCAAATCTTACACCAACCTTGCATCTGAGCAAGTTCTATGTGTTATATAGAGTGGTTTAGAATCATCTAGAACCATCTAGAACCATCCCATGAGAAATTGGGATTCTCATGTCATGTTATATAGAGTGGTTTAGAATCATCTAGAATCATCTAGAACCTCTTGTAACCACCAATTCTGACTTGAAATTGTCCTTATATGAGATATAGGATGTGTTGAAACCTTTAACTAACTTGTACATTGAGTTTTGTTGAGTTTTGCCTTTGTGCCTTAAGATGCAAGCAAGCCATTTCCAAAGCAGCCCCATGATCTAGGCCCCAAATCAAAATTGTGGCTGAACCATTGTTTTTAGAATGTCTTTTAGAGTCAAAATGACCTATCATATGCCATGGTTTGGATGTGTAACTTGGGATTTCCAATTTCCAATTTCAACTTATTTAACTTATGCCTCCATTTTAGGCCATTTTTATCACTTTTTGCTACAAGCATTTTCAACACCTCATGACCTCCATACTAGCCTTAAAACATCATTCTAAGCAAGTTTTATGTTGAATATTTTTCCATTTGAAGCTTGGAAATAGGAGATATGGCCTTATGCTTGAAATGACCTATAATATCCAAATGACCAAAATGCCCTTGACTTGTCAAAGCCATAACTTGAGTTCTACAAATCCTATCAAGGACTTCTAGTACTCTCTAAAAAGATAAGAAGATGAGGAACAACATTCATGTTGACCAAGAATTCATAGGAATCATCCTACTTGGGAAAAAGTTGGATGCAAGTTGGGTAACTTTCAAGGACCCAGATTCACATACCTCAGATGACCTGTAACTTGTCAAAGTCATAACTTGAGCTCTACAAATCCTATCAAGGACTTATAGTACTCAAATTAAAGCTAAGAACAAGCTCTACAACATTCATGTTGTAGGTAAGATGAGATGACAATCACATCTTTAGCTAAACTGCCCTGAAGATAGGAATCAAACTAGGGGATTTTACACTGTCAAGCCTTAGAAACCCTAGCTTAAAACTTCTCAAACTCCTCAATCATGATGAGTTGGTCTAGGAACCATCCTTATAGCATCTCAATGCATCAATCCATGATCACATGGCTCTTGGATTAGGTCTCAACCTTCTCCAAATCATCAGTTGACCTAGGGTTGACCCAGTCAAAACCCTAATTCCACCACTCATGGCTGAGTCTTCTTATTCTTGTACAATGACCTCTTTAGGCTTCATGACGGCTTTCAAGACATCTCATAAGCTTTATCAAAGCTTCAAGTCCATCCTCATAGCTTCAGAATCATCTGAGGGGCTCCTACAACTCTCAAGTTATGAGGCACACAACCTTGGTTTCAACCAAACTCTCTGAGGATCTCTTGACTTCTCTGACAAATGTATCAACCTTTGAACACTTGAACAACCTTCTTGGCTAGCTTCATGGTCTTTATGGGTACTCATACCTCTTGAAATGTTGGTCAAATTTTGGGGTGCAACAAATATCTGAAACAAAAATACTTGAACAAAATTAGAGTATATATTTTCTTAATACAAAATTTTATTAGAGTTATTATCAAAACATAGAGATATAATTAAATACCAATCTATGTTCTAACAGTATTGTCTTATCAACTTTTTAGCTCGAGTCTACAAGATTACAAGTCTCAAGAAAATCTGGTACGTTCTATGGATGTCTGCTCCCAACAACTCTATTAGTACAGAACCTCTTGAAGACTCAAAGGTTAAACGTGTTACACACTGGATTTTGAAATTTGTTGCGCATCCATCTTCAACGTCTCTTGTACTATAGAGCAAAAGCAAAGACACTTGATCAAGTCACCTTCTCAACGACTAGTTTCTGGAAAGGCTATATATATGGCTGAAGATTCAAGCCTGAATTTATAACAAGGATTCTTCTGTTGAAGTAGTAGCAAGATCAAGCAATTATCAACTCTGTGTAATATGTATATTTTCTATTTTAGGTTATAATTGTAAAAGCTTGAAGATTTCTTACCCCTGTATATATTTAGAAATATTAAGTGCTTTAGGTCTTTGTTATTGTGATCTTCCGTACCTCTGATACGTGCATCATGTACACCTTATTCTCTATTTTGCTGAGCCTTTAGTAGTTTAGATTAAGTGTCTTGTTATGTGCTTGAGCAAAAAGTCTTGTCTCATTGGGATTCAAGCAACAAGTCTTGAGCCAAGATGCTTAAGCCACATAAGTATCATTGCTTAAGTGCTTGAGTTGTGAATGTATTATTCAGCTAGTCTGATTGAGCAAAAGAAAGTCTTAGACATATGCTCTAAGCAAAGGTAAGTCTCAACTAGAAGACAGATGAGCAGGCGGTTCAGTCTGATGGTGTGAGTAAAGAAAGTCTTAGACATGTGCTCTAAGCAAAGGAAATTCTCAACCAGAAGACAGATGAGAAGGCGGCTCAGTCAGATGGTGTGAGCAAAGGAAGTCTTAGACATGTGCTCTAAGCAAAGGAAAGTCTCAACCAGAAGACAGATGAGCAGGCAACTTAGTCAGATGGTGTGAGCAAATGGTAAGTCTTAGGCATGCGCTTTAAGCAAGGGAAGTCTCAGATAGTTGGTCTGAGCAGTTGTAAAATTCTTATGCAAAAACATAGGCAATTGTAATCATGAATTGGTTATAATGAAAAGCTCTTGTGAGATAATGGTACTAGACTACTCTCATTTAGAGGAGGAACAAGTATAAATATTTTGTGTCTTTTGTTGTTATTTTATTTGCTTTTGTTGTATCTGTTGCCAACCAAATTAACTCAGAATCTGAACATCAGTTCTGATTTTGAAACTCTGATTAGAAGCTAAACAATAAGAAAATTCGAAAGGCAATTCAACCCCCTTATTGTGTACTTTTCACACCTTCAATTGGTATCAGGTCATGGTTTGTGCTTAACACTTAACAGTGGTGCATATATCCAATAAGAAAAGTATATTTCTTATTCAAGAAGGAATCATGTGAAACATGAAAAATATCATACGACTTTTCCTACCATATTCAAATAGGTGATTCCATTGAATTTAAATGATGGAAAAGCTAAACATATTTTTAACTCATTGGACTTGGTAAAGGGTTATTGAATGTCTATAGAATATCCTTGAAAAAGGTATTACTATAGAAGTTGATAGTGTTATAGATGATCTTTTTGAAAATATCCTTCACTAACTTAGAAGATACATATTGAATATCTTCAGAGGTAGTTGCATTCTGGTAGATGCATTATCTTACTTTTGAGTATATCAACATCATTGATATGTCTGATGCTTGGACTATCTTTGAAGTCTTGTGCTTGGGTTTATAAGGATCAGTTTTTGAAGCTTGAAGTAGTTACACTTCATCTAATCTTTTCAAGCAAATTCTGATAAGATTATTTCTTGACTTATATCTAAAGTCACCATTTTTTTATATTTACATCCTAAATCTGTTGTGTTCTAAAGGTTTGTCTTGTAGTCTTTAAAGAAAAAAAATGAAGTTGGATGATGAAAAACTATTCAACATATCACCTTCTCTTTTTAGCTTAAGTTCGTTGGAATGAATAATGATGAGAAACTTAGGTTTATTGTCAGAAGGATCTTCATACTGGTTGAATGGATGGGGATATTTGTTGATAGAAGAGTAACTTCAAGAGCTTCTCAAATATCTATATTTCAACTGATTTCCCAAATCTGAAAGCAAGAAGAATATTCTACCATAACCTAATATCAGATGCTCTTCATTGCTTAATTGTTTGAAGCTGATATTAGTGTAGGATAGAGATGAAAAGAAGCATCTATGTTATGAAATAAAAAATCAAGTATTGAAAAGTAAGATATGTTGTTAAAGTTATCTTGTTTCAAAATATTTGATTATATGGAGTTTGTTCTTTAAGGTCATATCTTAAGAAATTCCATTTCTTCTTGGTTAAGGACCATTATGGAATTTTTTTTAAAAGACACTTCTATTAGAAATCTTCAACTTCTCTTTGAGCTCTGTTAGCCGTACTAAGATCGTACTCTGATATGCTTTATGTCAATCTCTGATAGCTAACGCCATCTGGTTCTAAGTTTGTCAATGGTTTCAAAGTCAAAATATTTAATCCAAGATAATGAGATTATTGACATTACTTAGAACAAGATTTTGTTCCTATCATATCTCATTATAGTCTCACACTCTGGAGTGACTTATGATCTGCTGTTAGATTGAGATGTAAGGAACCAAAGAGTCTGTTTGTACTTACATGTATGTTCTTATAGAAATATGAGTGTCATAGTGTATCTATTATAGATATCAAGGAAAGAAGCAGAGGCATCTTTCATAAGGTTGTTTACAACATTAATTGGAAGAAGAGCCAATAACCCATATTCAAGTACTGGTGGTACTGAATTTGGTGAGAATAGTGGAATCAGTGGTTAGACAACCATTGAATCAGAATCCATTCAAAGTTGTGTTCAGAGTCTATGTCAAGTCTGAATATTGAATTGAGTCTGACCAAATAAAAAAAATTGTGTTATGTTTGTTATTTTTTGACTTATCTTTTGATTCAATTAAACATTTTCTTATATATAAATACAGAGTTTCTTTTAAATCTCTAGAGAAGCTCTTTTGAAAAAGAGAACTTCATAAATATTTAAGAGGGAACTCTATTGTGTTTGTCTATATTGAAATGTCTTATCAAGCCAGATGATGATCACATTTATAAAAATAGTTGTCTCACTTTTGTGTTGATACTGTTGATTGTTAGCTGTCTAAAGAAGACAATTCAGTATTCATCTATCACTCACGACTCTTGTTTCAAGATAAAGTGTTAGTTCTGAATAGAATCTTAGAGACTTGTTACTGACAGATGTTATCTCAGTATAAGTCTGGACTTACTAGACTCTGATGGTTGATAGCTTCTAAAAGTTTTCAGTTTCTGAGATTCAGAAGAAGATTCTTTAATATTGTCATAGCAGTTTAAGTAAAAAGTTTTCTAAAAGGTTTTATAATACTTAACCTTTCATAAAGGTGAAACTTATCTGGTGGAATTGAAATATCTGTTGGATAAAGAACCTTTGGATAATGATGTTTTCTTTTTTAGTACTTCCTGTTACTATTCCATGTCCTGTGAAACATCGTTGTGTCCTTTTTCTGACAAGATTCTTAATTCTGTAAGATTCTTGTTCAATTTCTTTTCTTTCTTCTTCTTTTTCTTTTCCTCTTGTTTGTGTACTGACCAAACCAAACCTGAGATGAATTCTTCAGTTTATTCTCCTTTGAATCAGCTGGTTATCATCAATGAAAAGTTTGTGGATTTTGATGAGTTGCTTAAGATTGGTTTCAACTTCTGGGAGACCGTGTCTAAACAAATACAGAATGGCTACTTTGAGATGCTCTATGGTTTCACTTATCCAAGTTTTATCAAAGAGTTTTGGATTAATGCCTCTATTGTTGAGTTGAATTCTGAGTATGATATTGTCGCTACTGCGAAAATCGGCGCCGGCTTGACAGGAGAGTCGCCACCGTGCGTTATTTATCCCAACAGAGGGAAAGGAAACGCTCGAAGTAAACCTCGCAAAGACGGGAAAAGGTATGGTCATCGCAACCAAAACCTGGATTCGGGAGTCGGTTACGCAAGGGGAAGGTATTAGCACCCCTCACGTCCGTCGTACTCGACGGGATCCACGCTTGGTGTTTATAAGGAAAAGGGTGTGTTTATCTATCTACGCTAATGGCCAGTCTGAAAAGAAAAGAAAAGGAAAGGACTCGACAGAACATACGGTGTTCTGGGCCTACGTACTCCCTCGTGCAATGGGAAAGTCAGAGTCAACGTAGTTCGACTACCTACGTCTAAACGGGGGAAAAGGTTGCTCGCCAGGACATCGCGTCCTGTGCCTACGTACTTCCACACAGCATGGAAGATCAGAGCAAACGTAGTTCGACTAACTACAGCTAATCAGGGGGTTCTCACACGGCAGTGAGAAAAATAAACTGGTTTCAAAGGTTTGGGAACCTACAACTACGATCTGGTCTCAAATGCACTCGGGCAAGAGAAAAGGGATAACAATTAGTCGTCAGCGGGAAAGTCTCGATCGCACAGCCGCGAGAGAACAAAAGTTAGTTGTTAGTGTGCTCGCTAGGATATCGCATCCTATGCCTACATATCCTCATCTGGTACGAGGAATCAGAGCAGCTGTAGTTCGGCTAACTACGACTCAAGCTACTCAAAAGCTCCTACTGCAGAGAACGGGAAAAGACACCCTAAAACTATGACTAAAGAAGGGAATCTACCTACTGTTATCATGCCTGGTTGACCATCCTAATGTCTATCATAACAACTCCGCAGCGGAGAAGTCAGAGCTCCTAAGGGATCATGGCAATAGGACTAAAAAGCAAACGGGAAATACTGCAAAGTAAAGAAATACTGGAAATATGCATGAATGTAATAACCAAACAAGCAAGGCGCAAAGGCCGCAAACCACAGAGGTAAGGGAGCTCAGCTCTACCAAATACCAACAAGCAAAGCCACTCAATAACAAACAAGCAGAAGGAGGACCACCTCAACTTCTCATGCACACAAAGCCTACTTCTAAGATGCACCTAACTCAGAAATATCTAGATGACCCCCTAAATCTAATGCAGCACAACACCACACAAGTCAAACAACACAAAGAGAAGGCTAGCTAACCTGACAAACCTCTATCCAAAGCTTAAACAAAAACCCTGAGCAGGGCCCTTAACAACCCTGAAACAAACTTCTGATCTATCCCTGAACAAAGCTCTATGCAAGGCCCTAAACAAAACTCTAAGCAAAACTCTAATCAAAACCCTAAGCAAGAGGAATCAATCCCAGTCTCCAAGCTTCAGAACAAGCTTACCAAAGAAAGGGAGCTAAGCAGACAAACTCATAGTGCCTTCCTCGGGAAAGTACCAAGAGGTTACTACTCAGGAGTCATATCCTACGCGGCTCAACCACTGTGAACGGTTTACATTCCTCCTCAGGAGAAACTAAACTCACATGAAGGCTCCGGCATCATTGGATATTTGAGAAATCCTATCTGAACTAAGGGAACTAAGTGAACAGACCCATAGGACCTTCCTCAGGAAAGTACTAGGAGGCTTCCACTTAGGAATCGTATCCTACGTGGCTCAACAACCGTGACCAGTTTACATTCCTCCTCAGGAGAAATTAAACTCACATGAAGGCTCCAACATCATTGGACACTTAAGAAATCCTAGATAAACTAGAGGAACTAAGCGAGCAGACCCATAGGACCTTCCTCAGGAAAGTACTAGGAGGCTTCCACTTAGGAATCGTATCCTATGTGGCTAAACAACTGTGATCAGTTTACATTCCTCCTCAGGAGAAATTAAACTCACATGAAGGCTCCAACATCATTGGACACTTAAGAAAGAGGTGAGAAGAAAGAATGCAAGTCATTCATAGTGCCTTCCTCAGGAAAGTACCATAAACTCCCTTCAAACTTCAGGATCTCAAACCTCACAAACAGAGAACAAGCTCTATGACTAAGCCTCAATCCATGCATCCTTGCAAGATCTTCAAAGCAAACCAAGCCCCCAAAATAATACCCAAAGATCATCCCTAAAAGATAGACAAATATCACACAGACAGTCAATACAGTCAGTCAATTCAGTCAAACTCAAAAAATACCCTAAAAATATAAAGACAAGGGGAAAAATTCCAACACTTATTCAGAATGGTCTATATACCTACCCATAACATCTCTTTATGCCCATACCCCAAAAATCAAAACAAAAATCTTAACAGAAAATGGATTATCCTACCTATGCTCACTTAAAACCCTAATTTGGTTATGCTAATGCTAGCCTAAACAAACTAATCAAATCTTAACCTAAAAATCATGAAATAAATCCAGAGGGAACTAAAGCTCAATATCTAATCATACTAAAAAGAATGGATCAAAAAGATTAAAGGAAGGTCCTAAAATAAATTCTACAAAATGAAGTACCAGCTTAATCTCATTAAAAAGCTATTTAAAAGAAAAATATACTAAAAATAGTAAAACAAAAGTAAGATGGAATTTTTATTTTTATTAATTTTCTAGACACATTTATTGACCTATAGCAAAAAGAAGAAATCAAAAATATTAAATTCCCTATTTTATATGAATTATACAAGATGCAAGAAAATATTAAGGAAAATAAAATCACAAAATTGAAATAAAAGGGGAGGGGGTGCTGAAAGTAAGGACGCCTAGTTGTTTTATTGGATGGGCCAGGAGATGGTGGTGTGAATATCAAAAGGCGCAGGCCCAAGTGTCATCAGAATCCAATTGAAAATAAAAAAGAAAAAAAGAAAACGCGCGGGGGTGTAACTAGTAAGTATTTACAGTATAATTTGTATTGGGCTGAGATGAGGGGGGTGCGCTTAGCAGGCAGGTCTAAGCCCAGACCAAGCTCCATTCTGCTCTCACACGAGGGGGGGAGGGGGAAATCGAGTAATTGGAGGGATGCTTCAGCAAATACGGGTTTGGGCCTAGACCCAATCCAACCCTAACCCAACTGATTATCTCACAAAACCAATCTCCCCTTCCAAAACTCTGGTTACTGTTCATCAATCCTAACCCTAACGCCGTTCGCACCTTCTTCCTCCTCTCTCTGACCTACTCTCAAGCGCCCTCGAACACACTCACTCAGATTAATCCCACCAACTAACACCAAACCACAACTCTCAAAACCAGAAACTCTACATCAGTGCATGAACAACAATGGAGGTTGTGAGAAGGGAACAAACCTGAGACGATGAAGTTCTGGGATCCCTTGAAGGCTCAACGAAGATCGCCGAGAGAGAAGAAGATCTTGACGTTTTCCTGACTGTTGAAGGAGCTCGTGGAGGCCCTGAGATAAGCGTTGAAGCTCGTTCGGAGTTTTCTGGACAAACAGCGAAGAACTCAACGAGTTCTATGAAGATCTGGAAAAGGTTCAAGAACCGATGAAGATGATGATTCTGGAAACTGATAAATCTTGAAGGTCTTTGGAGTTGCGTAGATGTTCTGAGGAATATCTTCAAAAGATCGTTGAAGATCTTGAAGAGGGATGACGAACTACGATGATCTGCTTCGAAGGTTGTTGACGGATGGTGTTTGGTGGCTGTTAGAGGTTTCTGGAAAAATCAGATGAACGATGAAGGTTGGACTTTGAAGATCGATGGCGATTTGATGACGTTCTGAAGAAATCTGGGCAATTCCTTGAATTTTCCGGTCACGGATGAAGTTTCCGGTGACCGTTGGTGAAGGTGAACGGAGGAAGATAGGAGAAGAACGAAGGAGATTGTATGATTCTGGGTTTGCTGGGATTTAGGTGGTGGCCGGAGTTGGTTGGGCTTGCCGGTGGTGAGAGTTCACCGGATTTGCATGCCCGGCGGTAGGGGTCCCGGCGAGAGCTGCGGTGAGGCCACGTGGTGAGGGTGCTGGCAGAGGGAGACTGTGCATGTGGCACACGTGGCCTGAGAGAGAGTTCTGAGTGGGTGTGGTGGTAGTCTCTAGAAGGGGACGCGTGACATTATTTATACATGGACAAGTGGCGCTTGCTGGACAAAAAATGACCAAAAACTGGACTGGGATACATTCTGGGCCTCCAAAAATCATAATTGGGCCCACGAAAATGGCCACTAAAACCCTAGAAAAACTGGAAAAAAAACTGATTAAGATGAAGATGGATTAAAACCTGATTAAGTCTAATTAAAACCAATTAAAGCCTAAATCTAATTAACTAATGATTAATCCTAATTAAACTAATTAAAACTAAACCTAATTAACTAGTAAACTCAAATAAACTCTAAACGAAAGATTAAACCCTAATTAGATGAAAAAAAACTAATTAAACCTGTATTAGACTAAAACTAATAAAATTCTAATAGTCTCTATTTAATCTCTAATATTATTTAAAAGAAAATCTATTAAAATCCTATTTAAAACTAATAAAAGAAAAATCTATTAAAAGATTAAATCTATATTAAAACAAACTCTATTATTAATAAAAGAAAAAACTATACTCTTTCTATATTATCTAAAAACAATTAAAAGCAATTTTAAAATCTATTATATTCTAAAAATGATAAAAACTATTAAATCTATCTTAAAAATTCTATAAAATTCTAAAAGAAAGATTTAAACTATTTAAAATTCTAAAAAAATCTATTTAAATCCTAAAAAAAAATCCTAAAGCCTATTTAAAATCCACAAAAGTCTATTAAACCCTGAAAATGCAGACAAATGCAAATGACCACCATAAAAGAGCGCACGAGACCAGATCGAATCGAACAGAGAACCCCAGGCATCAGAATATCCCAAAATCACTATGCAAGCTAAAAATCACCGAGGAGCGCACAATTTCCCGAAAAATAAAACCCTGGTGATCTGGACTGGATCTGCCATAGCTAGTAAATGAAAACCAAGTTGTAACCCTGATATCCTCTGTCTATGCACAAATGTCATGCGTCTGATTTGCGAATATGAATTTAAACCACGAGTCAGATATGAGAATCGGTTGGTCAAATTTTAGGGTGCAACAGCTGCCCCTATTCAAGCGACTTGGACCTGAAGGGTTGAAGAGCACTCAGCCTTCAAACATTCGGAGGTACGAGACGGTTGAATACAAATAAAACCCGAAAATTTGCCAACCGCGAGAATATACTGTAAAATTGCTTGGGGAATAAACTCCAGAAAACCGAGTCCAGTCATTACGGCGACAAACTGATCAATCATCTGATAAGGAACTCCTGATTTGAATGCCAATTACCTGTGATACCCTATATAACAAAACCGAGGGTTGCAACAAAACACCTGATCCTTTCACATTGCCTACTGATAGGCGGGAAGAGAAATATACTCACATCGTCCAAAGATGGACGGGAATACACCCTGAATGGAGGAAACACCAATACTCACATCATCTAAGGGTAGACGGGAAGACGCCATTAATCTCCATACTCACATCGTCTAAGGATAGACGGGAAGAAAGCCTGATCGCATACTTACATCGTCTAAGGATAGACGGGAAGACACCATTAATCTCCATACTCACATCGTCTAAAGATAGACGGGAAGAAACCCTGATTGATGAAACAAATCAATATTCACATTGTCTAAAGATAGACGGGATCATCCTGATTGATGAAACAAATCAATATTCACATTGTCTAAAGATAGACGGGATCATCCTGATTGATGAAACAAATCAATATTCATATTGTCTAAAGATAGACGGGATCATCCTGATTGATGAAACAAATCAATATTCACATCGTCTAAGGATAGACGAGAAGAAAGCATTAATCTCCATACTCACATCGTCTAAGGGTAGACGGCAAGACACCATTAATCTCCATACTCACATCGTCTAAGGATAGACGGGAAGAAAGCCTGATCGCCATACTCACATCGTCTAAGGATAGACGGAAAGACATTCTGATTGATACTCACATCGTCTAAAGATAGACGGGAAGACACCCTGATTGATACTCACATCGTCTAAGGATAGACGGAAAGAAAGCATTAATCTCCATACTCACATCGTCTAAGGGTAGACGGAAAGAAAGCCTGATCGCAATTCAACACCATCCCTCGAATTTCAGAATCCTTCTGTCTACGGGAATTGATGGAAAGATCGATATCCTTGAAGGGGCCACATCGTCAGTATGGACCGACGGGAAGAAAACCACCTTCAAAGAACCATGTCGTCAATAAGAATCGACAATCACGAAAACTGAACATTCTTCGAAGAGCCTCGACATCAATAAGGATTGACGGTCAGAAAAGTCCCTCTTGAAACGTCATCTCATCCAATAAACAGAAAGAAAACCACTATCCGAAATATCGTTTTGAAACCCCTCAACAATCGAAGATAGCCGGAGAAGACTCGCTGGGGAAACACCCCATCTGCATGATCTGACAATAAGAAACCCACTGAACAATAACCTGAAACTTCATATCGTCTACTGATAGACGGAAAGAAAAGCCACTTGCTAGAGAAACCCCGTCTTGAACCCCGCCGAAAATCACCCAAAACTTCACATCGTCTACTGATAGACGAGAAGAAAAGCATATCCTGGGGAAACCCCTTCTTGAAACCCTACTGCAATCACCCGCAACTTCACATCGTCTAAGGATAGACGGAAGAAAACCACGTTCAAACTCAAGACGCCTAATGATGGACGGAGAAATCCCCTTATTGGGGGGAACACATCGTCAATATGAATTGACGGGAAGAAAAGTCTGCCGATACCAGATGACCGACTGATCAAAGCATAACTGTTGTATGATCTGGAATACAAATAATCCGCTGAATTGTCTGAACACTGCTGCTGGATAAATGCCCCTGAACTGATCACAGAGTAATTCACGCGCCATGTGAGGCTGGTAGAAAACCTGACTTATGCTTCGTATGCATATGCATATGCTTTAATCTTTCTATGGCGTAATGCTCCATTCAGGATGGAAATGCTACGCATTTTGACAATGACATGCAAGTATGATGCAAATATGATGATGCATGCAATATGCTAATGCAGGCTCGAGCTGCCGGTGGAAGTCGGGTACAGAAAACCATTTCAGCAAAATAAATGCTGAAGACGGCGCCAACTCCGTTGGGGATAAACCGGATATCACAGGATTATCCCAGCAAAATAAATGCTGGGAGAGTGAAATCAACTCTGCTGGGGATATTGGGAACTTAACCGAACACCTCGACGAAGTAATACCCTGCAGGGGAATATAACTCCGCTGTGAAATAGCAGATGCGCTGAATATGATTGGACTCCTCTGGGGATAGCTGACCCATACCAATGAAAAATTGTACTTTGCTGGAGAAAATAGACGGAGTCTTCCTGCGTACTGACGACGCTCGGACTTGGAAACCGATGTGCCAACACGGATGGGCCTCACAGTGATCGCCGACATGGATTTATGCTTTTAGGCTACCTGTGATGGGTCAGGTATAACTGGCGCTGGAAAACATTCTGCCTGAATACACAGTCTCCTGGTGGAAGAGTCAAGGGATAGTAACACGACTTCCCGACATCCGCCTCGCACTCGAAAAATTGGCTAAATCTGCTCGAATAACTCTGAATGACCCTGCTGGTACGGAGAAGACCAATCCTTTCGCTTCTGATATGCCCCAGCCTACGGGATCTCCGTGGGGATAGTCCTTGAAAGGAAATCTGCAAATCTGTTCCCTGATGGCCTGATATGACATGCCCCGGATTATCTGATTTAGAGTAGTGCCCCTGACTACTAGATATTTGCCGAATCTCAACCTGATTGCCCCAGGATAACTAACTTTGAAAGGCTGACCTGACTGGGGGTCACAATAATAGCTTGCCCCTGCTCTCGGAATATTCGGGCGTTCTGCATTCTATTTTGACCATCCCTTCCATGGTAGAAAACTTTCCTGCTGTCAAGCGCTTACTCGCAAGTAAAACAAGTTGTTCTACGTAAAAGATGTATTAATGCAACACATATGTTAGCTTCGACATCCAATCTGTTCACTGGGAAAAGGAAAATAATTTATGGCATATGATGCACAACACATTTATCAAGAATATCAACATCAGTACCAACATGGTAAGAGGAACCCTTTTAGGAGTCAGAACCGACACAACCTTTACCGGAGTGTGCTTTCGAAACAACCTGCTTCAATTAGGACTTTTGAAGGTTGTAACGTGGTCAGGTTCACGGTTTTGAAAGAAAGGATAAAGGCTCAAAGTTTAATTTAACCCACCCATTCTCCTTGATGTTCTCCGATCCTATGTTCAGCTAATTCAACCTTAGCACTCACCTCTCAGAGATTGAAAGATAGGAGTGATAGTTCGAGAAACTTTTGGATTTTGGAGTGACAGCCACTCACCTTTCGTCTTTGACGATTGAGGTCACACGACTCGTGTTTCCTTCGAGGATTTTTTCTTTTGATCCTTTTCATCTTTTTCTTTTCATATCCCTAACTTTTGCCTGGACTGACTCTTTTGAGTTTCTTTTGATTTTTTAAGTCCAGCGGGATGCCCTCATTTTTGCCTAAGTCATTTGTTTGCTTTTCGACTTAGCGGGCTTTTGATTCTTTTTTCCTTCGCTTTCTCTTTTTTCGAACGAGTCGTGTGACACTGATTGTCTGACTCTTTTGAGGAATGATGTGACTGCCCCACTCTTGATTGAACCATTGTGGTCTTTTAGGCACGACCTCTAGGGGTGTGATTGATCCTCGAACGGACACTCCTTTTGCAATTTGGACGCTCGGTCAAATTAGCTAACACCTACCCTGCCCCAGGTTAAGATTGAGGGTTTTTCGTTTTCAGAAAGAACTCCTACTACTAGGCTCAAAGGGGTTGACAAGGGATTATCTTCCTTATAACTCCGGTGTTTAGGGATTTGAAACAATGCCTGTACATCATCAGCAGGTTTTTACTTCAAAAGCATACAATCGGAATTTTGCACGTCGTTCATTTTCGTCATCCTCCCCAGATTCTTCTTAACCAAGCGTTGGACATTTGTAAAAACAATTAGTGAACACGAATGGATTCAATCAAAACATGCATATTTATTTCATTATCATCAATTGAATGAAAACAACAAGTTTTACAAACAAGATTGCAAATTAACAGGAAAGAAACTACAAATGTAAAGAAATGACAAGATAAAACAAAGAAAAGTGCTAGCTTCCGAGAACCGGGCTTTCACATCTGTCCTGCTGCTGAACCAGCTATCTTCACAATCAGTTATTAGAGGCAACCCAAAGCTGTCCTGATCTGCTTTCAACGACCCAACCAAATTGTAGAGCCCCTCCTCCTTCATTCAGATGATTTTGGGACTTCCCTGCCCGAAGCTGATTGCTGCACTATCAAGTAAGTCCTGTACTTTATGCTTGAAGGCCAGACAATCTTCAATGTTGTGCCCCTGCGCTCCTGAATGGAAATCACAGCGCTCCTTGATATCATACCCTGCTGGAGGCGTACCTGTCAGTGGAGCTAACTTTCTCTTCTCAACCAACTGCAATCGTAGCAACATCTGAAGAAGTTCGGCATACGGCATCGGAGGCACCTTAAATACCCTAAATGGCTTCTGATTTTGAGCTTTTCGCTGATTGGGATACTGCTGCCTTTTCCACTGTTGAGATCGTTGTTGTTGTTGCTGGTATCGGGTTGACTCTTGAACACCCTTCGTAGCAAATACAACATCGGTTTCTTGACTTTCACTGTACTGATTAAAGCCCTCCTTATGCTTAGCCATTTTCTTTCTCAGATCTGCCCCAGGAATAGGCAACAGTTGTGGGCAGGGAGATTCTGACACCATGGAGTCCAGGATACGCTTCTGACCCACTGCAGCTTTAGAAACATCTGTCATCTTAGCATCGACTGGGATAGGAGCAATACGTACAGCTACGCCGCTCGGCGTGAATTCAATATCGTGCGAGTCAATCAGGTCTTGAACATTGTGCTTAAAAGCATGACAACCCTCGATGTCGTGTCCGAATGCCCCTGAATGAAACTCACATTGCTTACTGGCATCGTACCCATGAGGAAGCGCTCTTGTGGGTGGTTCCAACGTTCTCTTCTCAACCAGATTAAACCTCAATAAGGTCTGCAAGAGTTCAGCATATGTTGTAGGCGGCGCCTCAAATATTCTCTTTGGCTTCCCCTCCTGGATCCTCCGTTGAGCCGGATATATCTTCTGTTGCCATTGCTCAGGTTCTACAGGTACAGGTGGCACGAGCTTTTTCACTGCGGCTTCAAATAGCTGATCATCCTCTTTCCTAAGCACATTCTTGACTACTTCCATGATCAAGCTCATTTGGGTCTTCAGCTGACTATTTTCCTCCTTGAGGATCTTCTGCTCCAAACGCATCTCTTGCATGTCTCTCATCATCTTCCCCAGCTGGCTTCGGACTTCAATCAATTCAAACTGATTCTGTTCCATATCTCTGAAGGAATTCCTGCAACAAACTGAGACGATGAGGAAATAAGACCCACAGTTCTGATGTACCTGTTAAACGATAATGCAATGCAGAAAGCAAACACATATTCATAACAAGACAAAGAGAAACTCAAGTTACAAGCACACAGACGAACATCTCCCACATATGTACAACCAACAACAGCGGCACGTAAGCACAAATGAGTACGAATACCATGACCCCAGCCAACAATCCTGGTGGTGGTCAGCAAGTACTAATGCACAAAAGCTAAACGGGTTAGGCGGAGAAAACAGATGCGACACCCGACACAGAAACCTCTAGAAACTTCCCCCATATTCAACTGAACTCTCTGATTGACAAACTTCAGAGCACACACTTCCTGTGGAGTCTTCCATGACATTAACTGACGAACCCACACACCTGGATGACGGAGACTCGTTAATCTGAACAAACCCCTGGGGCGTGATGAAAATCTGGTTAGAGTCCAATAGATCCTGAATCTGGCTTCTAAGCACCTTACAATCATTTGTTGAATGCCCCTGTGCCCCAACATGGTACTCACAGCGGGCGCTGGCATCAAAACCTGGAGGATACGGTGGAATCACCGGCTTAGTCTCTTTCGGCACTATCAATCCGCTCCTGATCAGATCTGGCAACAACTGGCTGTACGACACCGGTAGCTGAGTAAACTGCCTTTCAGGTTTCCTTGGTCTTCGTGGGGTGTGCTGACGCGATCGACAATAGGATGACCGTTGACTTGAAGTGTCTGAAAACCGATCCTGAGATGCTAGAGATTCTGAGATGGCGTCATCTCCTTCTTCCCACTCTTCTTGAGAACTGACAACCGACTCGTTCTTATTAACTGTGACATAAGGAACATCTCGAAACTTTCCACTCTTGAGTCCTCTCTCAACAAGCTCTCCCATTCTCATCAGGCCCACAAAGTTTGTGCAACCGAACAATTTGTCAAAATAATGGCCTTTTAGAGTACCCAAGAAGATGTCAACCATTTCTCTTTCCGGAAGCGGTGGTTGAACACTAGCAGCCAATTCTTTCCATCTTCGCAAATACCCTCTGAATGATTCATTCTCCGCCTGAGACAATTCTTGCAGATGTACGAGACTAGGAGCCAAATCCAGGTTGTAATCGTACTGCTTCATGAAAGCTCTGGCTAAATCCGCCCATGATCGAATCTGATTACTCCCTAATTGCACATACCACCTCAAGGATGCCCCAGTCAGGCTATACTAAAAGCAATGGATCATCAATTTGTCATTTCGCACAAACGAAGTCATCCTTCGACAGAACATCATCAAATGCAGCTTCGGACAGCTATCTCCCGTGTACTTTTCGAACTTCGGCACTTTGAACTTGTAAGGCAACACCAGACCAGGAACCAAACACATGTCTACAGCATCCAGGTTAACAGCATCTTTCACTTTCAAGGCTTTTATACCTTCTTCCAACGCTCGGAGTCTTCTATCCTCTTCAAGAGCTCTTGGATCTACCATCCCGGCCATTGGAATATCTCTCCGGTAATTCGTCACAGGGAAAGCAACACCTTGATTGTTAGCAGGAGGAGGACGTTCATTTCGGGCAACAACCTGCTCATGTCGATCTCGGTTCTCAACAGTAGGCTGTACGACTTGGTCTGCAGTAAGGTTGTTCGGGAAGTCTTCCATAAAATCATACTGATGGTTGGACGCCATAGTAAACCTTGTCAAAGTGTTAGGAGCCTGGAAATTGCCTTCAGCCATAGCTACCAATTACCTGTAACTGACTACACTGCTTGATTCTGCTCAAATCTGCTTCAGCCCCTCTGGTCGTCTTCAACACTCTACTTTTGCCTCGAACAATCCCCGAGAATCACCCTCTGGTGAAAACAAAGGCTGGATAAGTGCTCTGGCCTGTTAGAGTAATGTTATGCAATATGATTTATGTAGACAGAAATACAAAAATGCTAACGTGCATGTGTGCATTGGAGATATTTCCCCTCCAATTCCAGTGTCGGTGATAGCAAGACGAGATAAACCATAAAGACAATATTTAGAAAAACCCTCATATATTTATTGGAATAACAGTCTTGTCAAGATGTTACATAACTGTGCTCCATACAACTGATATGATAAAGGAGGATCCCAGCCAACATGCCTGGTGGTGATCTCAACACAACGGAATACAAGAGAGAAATCAAGTGCGGGTACGGTTGCGGAAATCCTCAACCAGCTTCTTTGTCTCTGCGTGATCCGGCCGATAAATCAAGCCTTCTATCAGCTGATCCCTTTTTCTGACTGTTCCCTGGATATCTCTGACAAAGTCTTCCCAAGCCTTATCCTGGGCACCATCCCCAGGTTTGGGCCTCTTGGCGTCTGCTCTGTGCTGAAAATCTTCCAAATTCTTCATGGCATCAATCAGTTTGCGTTCGACCTCGTATCGGCGGCATGCTTCTTCTTCAAGCTCTTCAGTCTTCACTTTGACCTGTTCTTCTAACTGAGCAACCTGTGTTTTTAGCTCTTCTTCCCGTCCTTTGCGTTTGGCCATAGTGAGATCCCAGTGCTCTCTGAACTTAGCCAGCTTCGTGTAGGCCCTTTCCAGCTCTTGTTTCTTAGTAGCCAATACACTGCTAACTGAGTCTACATCTAACTCCAGACGCTTCTTGGTTTCAGTCAACTCCAATAACGTAGTCTTCAGATGTTTCAGAGTTTCGGCCTGTTGCTTAGAAAAATATCCTATTTCAATCTTTTCATGACGAAGCTGGGCATTCTCTCTCTCTAAAGCTTCTTTAGCCTTTGCTAGCTCTTCTTTCTCCGCCATCAGCTGCTTGTATACCTGTACGTCTATAGTGGTGGGCTCCTCCACCGGAGAAGGATACACTGGCTGAACTGCAGGATACGGCATAAGGAATTTCGTAGCTCGCTCACGAATCCATTCCACATACGGGCCAGGAACTCGAGTATCCCCTCTTCTACCTGAAGGCTTCCCTCTCTTGTGCAAGTTCTTCCAGGCTTTCTCAAGCTTGGTCAGCATCTCTTTCCCCATTGCCCCAGTGAGATACATAGATTCCTGTATCTCCTCGGGCTTCGGCGCTTCCTGAGGTGCATACCCAAATTGCCTGATCAATAAGGAAGGGTTGTAATTGACACACCCTTTCCTTCCTATTAACGGAACATTCGGGAATCCTTCGCATTTGAGTATGACCTCAACTCCGAATACCTCTTCGCTAACCCATACCACATTCTCAGCAGTCAACCCCATCAAGCGCTCGGGCCATCCTAGAGAATCAATAGAGGTGACAAAAGGTCCTGACTTAGGCATATGACTGGTGAATCACCTGCACAGGAGAGGTACACAGCAGGACACATTCCTTCCTCGCCGCTTTTCATTATGGTAGTGGGTAGAATGGTGGATATCTCCTTGCAAGGTAGGAACTAGGTTCTTCGCAGCCAAAATATAGAAAGCATCTGAGTCAACAAAATCAGGAATGTTCGGGAACAACACGATGCCATAAACACATACAGCAAGGATGACGTCGAAAACAACCCAGCCACCTTCCTTGGCATACTCCCGAGCCTTTTCCACCAAGACATCCAACGGAAATCCCCACACATCTCCTCTTCTGATCATCTTCCCTGACAGCTCAGACTCTCTTAAGTACAGGATGGCAGAAAGCTCAGCCAGATTAGGCTCAGCGTCCGTACGATAGAAAGGCATCTGCTCGCGGATAGGTATATCCAAGAGTGCAGAATACTCCTCCAGGGTAGGAGCCAAAACAAAGTCAGGAAATACGAAACATCTGAGCTCCGCATCATAAAACTGTAACAGGGTATAAATGCCGCTGATCTCGTAGGCCGATGGCTGATAAACATAGGTCAGAATCCTCCCATATATCTTTCTAAAGTCACCCATTACCCTCTTCTTAGTAATAGTAATCAACTCTAACAATAGACTGATATCTGGAGACGGGAATTTGTAGGGCAACACTCTCTTCGTGGCTTCCATGTCTTGCTAGGAAACAAACACCAGAACTGGGAGGGAAAATATGTACCTGCAATACACACACGTTAGTTGAATGCAAATGGTAATGCAATGATGCAGTATGATAAATAATGCAATCAGTGAACACAAGGGATATGCTGTAGCCTGAAGAGGAACATCTTTGTGATCAAGAACAGAAAACCACCACGGTTACCAGAACCTCATGACACTAACTATCATCTGCTACTCAAAATATCAATCCCCTGCTAAGAAAACCGTCTGAACCTCTGTATCTGACGAGAAAACCATCTGATAATAGTATCACCCTCAGATAAGAAACCCATCTGATCCAGACAACACACCTGGAGATGAATCAAGAACACCATCTGATAACTACTGAATCATGGTTTCTGAAGGCCAGTTTTCCTGCAATAACCCAATCCCCCTCACAGGTATGATGGACCTAATCCACAGACAAAGGTACGGCATCCTATGCGGTCATCAGCGTCACAGACTTTCATGAGTGACGATACGATTCCCAGAAGGAGTGGCATCATCAAGTCATGAAGAGGCCTCACTTAGCTGACTTCCAAATGATCGGTCCCCAGAGTCGACAATCCTTACGTCTGGACTCCCCTCAGATCCTCAGGACCGGAAAGGAGCACCTCTGCGAGAACCTCGTCTGAGCGCAGATTTCGTAGGGAACTGTGCCTGCTCAGCAGACAGGTTCGTCTACTACTCTCTACAACTATATCTAGGTGCATACTCAAGCCCAGGTCCGGCTTCTCACTCACAGTAACCTCCCTTGCCCACAGCAATAATCATAATAATATAATGCCGAAAGTAAATGCGGAAAGGTAAAGATGCGGGAAAGTAAAGTGCGAAAAAGTAAAACACATATGCACAACACCCAACAAATAAACACCCAAGCGCTAGGATTGACTCGCGTAGGGGATGGGAAACGGTCCCAGCATAAGGGATGGGAAAAGTCCCTAGATGCTATAAGTCCCCAGCAGAGTCGCCAGCTGTCCCTACTGCGAAAATCGGCGCCGGCTTGACAGGAGAGTCGCCACCGTGCGTTATTTATCCCAACGGAGGGAAAGGAAACGCTCGAAGTAAACCTCGCAAAGACGGGAAAAGGTATGGTCATCGCAACCAAAACCTGGATTCGGGAGTCGGTTACGCAAGGGGAAGGTATTAGCACCCCTCACGTCCGTCGTACTCGACGGGATCCACGCTTGGTGTTTATAAGGAAAAGGGTGTGTTTATCTATCTACGCTAATGGCCAGTCTGAAAAGAAAAGAAAAGGACAGGACTCGACAGAACATACGGTGTTCTGGGCCTACGTACTCCCTCGTGCAATGGGAAAGTCAGAGTCAACGTAGTTCGACTACCTACGTCTAAATGGGGGAAAAGGTTGCTCGCCAGGACATCGTGTCCTGTGCCTACGTACTTCCACACAGCATGGAAGATCAGAGCAAACGTAGTTCGACTAACTACGGCTAATCAGGGGGTTCTCACACGGCAGTGAGAAAAATAAACTGGTTTCAAAGGTTTGGGAACCTACAACTACGATCTGGTCTCAAATGCACTCGGGCAAGAGAAAAGGGATAACAATTAGTCGTCAGCGGGAAAGTCTCGATCGCACAGCCGCGAGAGAACAAAACTTAGTTGTTAGTGTGCTCGCTAGGATATCGCATCCTATGCCTACATATCCTCATCTGGTACGAGGAATCAGAGCAGCTGTAGTTCGGCTAACTACGACTCAAGCTACTCAAAAGCTCCTACTGCCGAGAACGGGAAAAGACACCCTAAAACTATGACTAAAGAAGGGAATCTACCTACTGTTATCATGCCTGGTTGACCATCCTAATGTCTATCATAACAACTCCGCAGCGGAGAAGTCAGAGCTCCTAAGGGATCATGGCAATAGGACTAAAAAGCAAACGGGAAATACTGCAAAGTAAAGAAATACTGGAAATATGCATGAATGTAATAACCAAACAAGCAAGGCGCAAAGGCCGCAAACCACATAGGTAAGGGAGCTCAGCTCTACCAAATACCAACAAGCAAAGCCACTCAATAACAAACAAGCAGAAGGAGGACCACCTCAACTTCTCATGCACACAAAGCCTACTTCTAAGATGCACCTAACTCAGAAATATCTAGATGACCCCCTAAATCTAATGCAGCACAACACCACACAAGTCAAACAACACAAAGAGAAGGCTAGCTAACCTGACAAACCTCTATCCAAAGCTTAAACAAAAACCCTGAGCAGGGCCCTTAACAACCCTGAAACAAACTTCTGATCTATCCCTGAACAAAGCTCTATGCAAGGCCCTAAACAAAACTCTAAGCAAAACTCTAATCAAAACCCTAAGCAAGAGGAATCAATCCCAGTCTCCAAGCTTCAGAACAAGCTTACCAAAGAAAGGGAGCTAAGCAGACAAACTCATAGTGCCTTCCTCGGGAAAGTACCAAGAGGTTACTACTCAGGAGTCATATCCTACGCGGCTCAACCACTGTGAACGGTTTACATTCCTCCTCAGGAGAAACTAAACTCACATGAAGGCTCCGGCGTCATTGGATATTTGAGAAATCCTATCTGAACTAAGGGAACTAAGTGAACAGACCCATAGGACCTTCCTCAGGAAAGTACTAGGAGGCTTCCACTTAGGAATCGTATCCTACGTGGCTCAACAACCGTGATCAGTTTACATTCCTCCTCAGGAGAAATTAAACTCACATGAAGGCTCCAACATCATTGGACACTTAAGAAATCCTAGATAAACTAGAGGAACTAAGCGAGCAGACCCATAGGACCTTCCTCAGGAAAGTACTAGGAGGCTTCCACTTAGGAATCGTATCCTATGTGGCTCAACAACTGTGATCAGTTTACATTCCTCCTCAGGAGAAATTAAACTCACATGAAGGCTCCAACATCATTGGACACTTAAGAAAGAGGTGAGAAGAAAGAATGAAAGTCATTCATAGTGCCTTCCTCAGGAAAGTACCATAAACTCCCTTCAAACTTCAGGATCTCAAACCTCACAAACAGAGAATAAGCTCTATGACTAAGCCTCAATCCATGCATCCTTGCAAGCTCTTCAAAGCAAACCAAGCCCCCAAAATAATACCCAAAGATCATCCCTAAAAGATAGACAAATATCACACAGACAGTCAATACAGTCAGTCAATTCAGTCAAACTCAGAAAATACCCTAAAAATATAAAGACAAGGGGAAAAATTCCAACACTTATTCAGAATGGTCTATATACCTACCCATAACATCTCTTTATGCCCATACCCCAAAAATCAAAACAAAAATCTTAACAGAAAATGGATTATCCTACCTATGCTCACTTAAAACCCTAATTTGGTTATGCTAATGCTAGCCTAAACAAACTAATCAAATCTTAACCTAAAAATCATGAAATAAATCCAGAGGGAACTAAAGCTCAATATCTAATCATACTAAAAAGAATGGATCAAAAAGATTAAAGGAAGGTCCTAAAATAAATTCTACAAAATGAAGTACCAGCTTAATCTCATTAAAAAGCTATTTAAAAGAAAAATATACTAAAAATAGTAAAACAAAAGTAAGATGGAATTTTTATTTTTATTAATTTTCTAGACACATTTATTGACCTATAGCAAAAAGAAGAAATCAAAAATATTAAATTCCCTATTTTATATGAATTATACAAGATGCAAGAAAATATTAAGGAAAATAAAATCACAAAATTGAAATAAAAGGGGTGGGGGTGCTGAAAGTAAGGACGCCTAGTTGTTTTATTGGATGGGCCAGGAGATGGTGGTGTGAATATCAAAAGGCGCAGGCCCAAGTGTCATCAGAATCCAATTGAAAATAAAAAAGAAAAAAAGAAAACGCGCGGGGTGTAACTAGTAAGTATTTACAATATAATTTGTATTGGGCTGAGATGAGGGGGGTGCGCTTAGCAGGCAGGTCTAAGCCCAGACCAAGCTCCATTCTGCTCTCACACGAGGGGGGGGGGGGGGGGAAAGCGAGTAATTGGAGGGATGCTTCAGCAAATACGGGTTTGGGCCTAGACCCAACCCAACCCTAACCCAACTGATTATCTCACAAAACCAATCTCCCCTTCCAAAACTCTGGTTACTGTTCATCAATCCTAACCCTAACGCCGTTCGCACCTTCTTCCTCCTCTCTCTGACCTACTCTCAAACGCCCTCGAACACACTCACTCAGATTAATCCCACCAACTAACACCAAACCACAACTCTCAAAACCAGAAACTCTACATCAGTGCATGAACAACAATGGAGGCTGTGAGAAGGGAACAAACCTGAGACGATGAAGTTCTGGGATCCCTTGAAGGCTCAACGAAGATCGCCGAGAGAGAAGAAGATCTTGACGTTTTCCTGACTGTTGAAGGAGCTCGTGGAGGCCCTGAGATAAGCGTTGAAGCTCGTTCGGAGTTTTCTGGACAAACAGCGAAGAATTCAACGAGTTCTATGATGATCTGGAAAAGGTTCAAGAACCGATGAAGATGATGATTCTGGAAACTGATAAATCTTGAAGGTCTTTGGAGTTGCGTAGATGTTCTGAGGAATATCTTCAAAAGATCGTTGAAGATCTTGAAGAGGGATGACGAACTACGATGATCTGCTTCGAAGGTTGTTGACGGATGGTGTTTGGTGGCTGTTAGAGGTTTCTGGAAAAATCAGATGAACGATGAAGGTTGGACTTTGAAGATCGATGGCGATTTGATGACGTTCTGAAGAAATATGGGCAATTCCTTGAATTTTCCGGTCACGGATGAAGTTTCCGGTGACCGTTGGTGAAGGTGAACGGAGGAAGATAGGAGAAGAACGAAGGAGATTGTATGATTCTGGGTTTGCTGGGATTTAGGTGGTGGCCGGAGTTGGTTGGGCTTGCCGGCGGTGAGAGTTCACCGGATTTGCATGCCCGGCGGTAGGGGTCCCGGCGAGAGCTACGGTGAGGCCACGTGGTGAGGGTGCTGGCAGAGGGAGACTGTGCATGTGGCACACGTGGCCTGAGAGAGAGTTCCGAGTGGGTGTGGTGGTAGTCTCTAGAAGGGGACGCGTGGCATTATTTATACATGGACAAGTGGCGCTTGCTGGACAAAAAATGACCAAAAACTGGACTGGGATACATTCTGGGCCTCCAAAAATCATAATTGGGCCCACGAAAATGGCCACTAAAGCCCTAGAAAAACTGGAAAAAAAACTGATTAAGATGAAGATGGATTAAAACCTGATTAAGTCTAATTAAAACCAATTAAAGCCTAAATCTAATTAACTAATGATTAATCCTAATTAAACTAATTAAAACTAAACCTAATTAACTAGTAAACTCAAATAAACTCTAAACGAAAGATTAAACCCTAATTAGATGAAAAAAAACTAATTAAACCTGTATTAGACTAAAACTAATAAAATTCTAATAGTCTCTATTTAATCTCTAATATTATTTAAAAGAAAATCTATTAAAATCCTATTTAAAACTAATAAAAGAAAAATCTATTAAAAGATTAAATCTATATTAAAACAAACTCTATTATTAATAAAAGAAAAAACTATACTCTTTCTATATTATCTAAAAACAATTAAAAGCAATTTTAAAATCTATTATATTCTAAAAATGATAAAAACTATTAAATCTATCTTAAAAATTCTATAAAATTCTAAAAGAAAGATTTAAACTATTTAAAATTCTAAAAAAATCTATTTAAATCCTAAAAAAAAATCCTAAAGCCTATTTAAAATCCACAAAAGTCTATTAAACCCTGAAAATGCAGACAAATGCAAATGACCACCATAAAAGAGCGCACGAGACCAGATCGAATCGAACAGAGAACCCCGGGCATCAGAATATCCCAAAATCACTATGCAAGCTAAAAATCACCGAGGAGCGCACAATTTCCCGAAAAATAAAACCCTGGTGATCTGGACTGGATCTGCCATAGCTAGTAAATGAAAACCAAGTTGTAACCCTGATATCCTCTGTCTATGCACAAATGTCATGCGTCTGATTTGCGAATATGAATTTAAACCACGAGTCAGATAGGAGAATCGGTTGGTCAAATTTTAGGGTGCAACAGATATTCTGCTGTTTTTTTATTTACTTATGTTGTATCTGCTGTCAACCAAATTAACTCAGAATTTGAACATCAGTTCTGATTCTAAGACTCTGATCAGAAGCTAAATAATAAGAAAACGCGAAACATAATTCCACCCCCTCTTCTTGTGTACTTTTCACACTTTCAACCTCTACAAGTCGACACATGACCTGCATAAGTCGACCTATGCATCAAAAATCTTGAAAAATTGCATTCTTTTCTATTCCTTTTACTTTCCTTTTGCTTCATACTTACTCACACACACACACACACACACACACACACACACACACACACACACACACACACACATATATATATATATATATATATATATATATATATATATATATATATATTTATACATGTTACATGCATCATTTCTTTTCAATGATTTTGTTAAAATCATAAACGAAACCTAGAACATACTAAGAGTCGTCATCATCTTCAACCTTGGTTTTATGCATACACACAAACAAAGTATATAATCATTCTTTGTTTAGGTGTCATCTAGAATCAAGTTGATAAGATTCGATTTAGATTATATTGTAAATTGGGTTGGGGATTTGAAGGTTTTGAACAAGACTACTCAAGTTTAGATTCGATCGAGTGAAGATTTTAAAGAGTTGCAATTCTTGCAAAGGAGTAGCGTGAGACGGTGGATCATCTTGGTAAATCTTGGTTTATAAAAATTTATAATTCGAATTCGATAGAATGAAGGCTTTGAAGGGTTGTGATTCTTGTAAAGGAGTAGCTTGAGACGGTGAATCGAATTGGCATTGTTGGGTGACTTGATCAAGCTCACATAAAAGGAAGAGAAAATGGTAGGATCAACAACAAATATATGGTTTGTAGGGCTGCGTTCCTACATTTCTCTTGTAAACTAGTATTTGCAAAATAAGGCTAATTTCACTTTCTCAATTCGAGTTTAAATTGAGGGCAGACGTACAACTGCCTAAACAAATCCTTGCATACTCTCTCTCTCTCTCTCTCTATATATATATATATATATATATATATATATATATATATATATATATATATGTGTGTGTGTGTGTGTGTGTGTGTGTGTGTGTGTGTGTGTGTGTGTGTGTGTGTGTGTGTGTGTATTTGGTTTGAAAATTATTGAGTTCATCATTTATGTGATTAATCCGTTTGATAAATTCTTTTGAAAAAAAAACGTTTTGTTAAATTGATCACAATCATTTTAATTGTGGTTGGATTTTAAGATTAAAATAACTATACAAATTTTCAAACAAAATTGATTGCACACAATGTGTTCGATAATTTATTTCAATTGATATTTTGTGTGATTTATCATTGGATATAGAATTTGAAATTCTGGCACATTGATATCAGATGTCAAGACACATGTCAGGACACTGAGATCAAGACAGTAACCAACACTTATGCAGAGAAAATAAGAGTTTGAATGTAAACAATAACACTGTCAATTGTTAACCCAGTTCGGTGCAACATAGTATCCAAGCTAGTAAGTAAATCCACTATAATATTATTAGTTCAAATCCACAACAAACACCCACATGTTTATAAGTTTCTTACCTAATCACTACCAATGCTAACTTCTACCTAGGAACTCCTAGATATGAAACCCCTCTCACTTCTCACCAGTCACACAATAATGATAAATTCAACAATAAAGAACACTGGAAGTCACACTTCTAAAGACACATAATATCCACTTGTTGCTTAAAATCTTATGAGTGATTACAACTCAAAACTCAGTCTAACTCAAGTACCTAAGAAGTACATGAATGGCTCACAAATGCATAAACAAAACAATCCAACTCAGATGTCGAAAGACATAAGAGAGGATCACAAAGAACAAAGACACAATAAACCCTAATACCCTTTCTTTTAATACATGACTTCTCTCCTTCATTAGGTTTATAACTCCTCTTTAAATAGCCTTTAGATCAGCATGGGCTTGGGCTCTTCAATTTAAATAAAACTCAAATCACAAATCAGCAGCTTCAAATCTTCTGCAAGATCTTCTGCACATAAATAGGAACTGAATAAAAAGTTTACTAAAAAGTCTCCAAGATCCTTTTTATGAAATACAAGAAAATCTATCAAGACAAAAGTTCCTAAAATATCCCTCATTGGATTGTGACACTGTGTGAATTAAAATAATATCAAATCTCACACTTTAAATACCAAATCATCACAACCCTAAACTTCTGGTATAACATGTCTTGGCCACATGTCCAAACATCATGTTGACTATGCTGTCTGACTAACTTGTCATGACATTTGTCTCAACATCTTGCTGAAAACTGTTTTGACAAAATTTCTGCCAATCCAAAACCACAGAACTTACAATCTCCCCATTTGGAAATTTTTGGCTAGAATAGCCTTTAGATGGAATACTAGAGAACAATAAAATACAATAACAATCAAATAGAACATTCACAAAACACATCAGAGGCATACACAACAGAAAAAAACCTCACAGCAAGATAAAAAAACTTCATCACAAGACAACAAGAACTCCCCCTAAATTGCATAGCCATCAATTCAGCAAACAAAACTAAATATAAAGTCAAGACGTCTATAATGTCAAGACATCTTGTCTGACATCACAGAATCAACAGCAGAACTCCCCTTGTCCTAAAGCTCCCTCTCCAACATAAATTCTCCCATACATATGATGAAATGATGTCAGAACATATAGAATGACATCCCAGCACCACCAGTAAAGACCTCCCAGCAACACAAAAGAAAACATAGAAAAGTAAGGATCATCATCATTATCATTATCATTTCCATGCTCCACATCCTGAGATACTTGAGACATTCTCCCTATCACAACCCTGTTAACCCTGCCATCACTACCATCACCACTACTCCCCCTTTTTAGGCATAAATTTGACATCAGCTTTCTCCTTCGCCTAGTTTCCTCCATAATAAAGACTAATTGCTATAATTCTTCAAAAATGCAAATTCCTAGTTCACCCCTTAGCTTTTCAACCTGATTTGCATTCAAAGCCTTAGTGAAGATATCCGCCAGTTGCTTCTCAGTGGCTACATGTTCTAGAATGACCATGTTATCTTCAACTAGATCCCTGATAAAATGATGAGGAATGTCAATATGTTTTGTCCTGTTATATTGAATAGGGTTCTTGGAGTTGTTGATAGCTTTCAAGTTATCACAGTGTAATGCCATGACATCCTGCTTTTACATTGTACTTCTTTAGGATTTGCTTCATCAAAAGTAGCTGAGAACAACTGGTTCCTACTGCAATATACGCAGCCTCAACAATGGATAGAGACACACACTTCTACTTCTTACTGAACCAAGAGATAAGGTTGTTTCCCAAGAAAAAACATCCACCAGAAGTGCTTTTTCTATCATCAGCACTCCCTGCTCAATAGCATCACAATATCCAACAAGCATGGCATTAGAGCCATATGAGTACAACATACCATAGTCACTTGTACCATTTACATACTTTAGAATCCTTTTTACTTGATTTGTGTTACTAATTTTGGGACGGGCAGAGGTACTCGGAACTAGCCATTGCCAAGAGCAAGGGCATGGTCGCGTGCACAGGCGTCATGATTGTTTATGAATGGTGGAACCGTTCGTGACATGTAAGAATGTATCGATGGGCAGTTGATCCTGGGGGTCAGATGGCCAGCCTTCCTCAGCAGAGGGGCAGAGGAGAGAATGCTTGCATTTGCCCTTAATTGGCAAGGCTTAGACAATTGGGTCGTTCTGGGAGTAGAAATGGATTGGGCCATGCCTAGCCATTGGGCTAGTCCGGAACAAGAGCCCCCTAAGTCATTGCTCCTGAGCATAGGAGTGGTGACTTAAGGGCAGCCCGCGGTTCCAAGGAGGAGTAGGGGTGGTTGACGCTTGTTACCGAGATGAGGTCGTTTCGTGGTGCTCGAAAGCACCTGTGGTCGGGGAACCTGGAGCGTTGCCATGTGTGCCCGATAAGCGAGGAGCTCAATGGTTAATTGGACTAAGAGGGATGGAGTGCCACATGTGTATCGACCCATATGATGCATTTAATGCATAATGATGGTTATGCTAGGGTCATGATGATGCCCCAATGCCGCGCACGCTCATACACGTGCCTCTGGTCTGCCTATAAATAGAGGGAGGAAGCGTTCATTTTCACTTTTCGCTTCTCTCTCCTCTTTTGGTGCTTGTCTTTGATTTCGTCATCCGCCATCGTAACACCATGCACGAGCAACATCCAGACTCCACCGACCAACCTTTTTCTTCTTCAACCTTGTAAGTTCTCTTCACCCTTTGTGTTTTACGTGTTTCAATCCTTGTTCCGCTTAGATTTCATGTTGTTAGGATGAAACTGAGTAGAATATGGGTGATTTTCGATGAATGTTGGCGGTTGGCGGTGGTTAGGCCATTTTCAGCCGTTGTCACCGTCGCTGGGGCATTAGGAACTTAGGATTTTTGTTGATTCTGACACTGTTGCGATAACGAGTGAGTTTGTCGTTGATGGAGTTTATGGTTTTCTGGTGTATGCATAAGTTTTCCGGTGGATCTTCAACGAAATTCTTGGTAACATACCGAGGAGGATCTCCCCGCGTGGGTTTGAAGGATTTCCATTGGTGTTTCCTCGCACCGTTGTTGTGCTGTTTGAGTAAGGGCTCAGATCGAGGACGTTGTCCTCGGGCCTTCGCGCGCCCTTTTACTTGACTAGCGATGGAAATGTGGATTTGACTTTGTCATCGAATTCACTTTTGTCCTCTGCTTTTCAGGTAAAAGAGATGTCTCACGATCCTGTGGATGAAGTCACAAGGGAATTGTCCAATGAGAGCTCTTCGGATGATAATAGTTTTGACAAAGTTTTTACTTCTAGGAATGTCGATGAAACGTCCGTCCCCAATAGTTCTAGGGAAGACTGGGTTGTTATTGAGCTTCGGGAGCATGCCTTCCTTTTTGCTTTTCACACTCACGATGCCTTCATGATGGTGGGGGCCGAGGGAGACTAGAGGGTCCACTTCCCTAGAGAGAACGATCAAATATGCTCGGTGTACGGGGAAAGGTTCCTCATGGACGAGTTTGTCTTCAAGGAGATCGGGTTGAGGCTGCCCTTCACGGGCTTTCAAGTGGCAGTTTTTGGCCATCTAGATTTGGTGCCCTCCCAACTGCACCCGAACTCGAGTGCCTTCGTCCGGGCATTCGAGATAACATGTGAATTTTTGGAAATTGGAGCCACTCCCACACTCAACTTCACCGTCTTCCATCTCTAACACTAGGTTGTTGAGATGCTGTTCGGATGGGTCTCTCTGAAGCAGAGGAGGAAATTGTTCAAGCTTTTCTCTGAGTCCATTAGGATGTATTGGAGCCTGTGTTGGAGAGGGCCAAAGACTCCTCGTTTATCTGGAAGGTTTTGACAGACGAGAATGGGGAACCCATCATCGATGAGGAGGGCAAGATACAGGGGCAGAGGTTGCTGAAGTTCCCCTTCTGCTAGAGCGGGGACCACTTTACCTATGGAACCAATGATAATCCTGCCACTCTGCACATGTTGGGGGAGGATGATCGGGCAAACTATGACAAGCTTGTGGCCTTTGTTGATGGTTTTCCCCCTGGTCAGTGCGTGACCAGGAGCGGAGAAATTATTTATGAAGAAGACAAGGGACCCAAGGTGGAGACTTGATACATTAACACGAAAGAGCTCCTCGAGTGTGGCACTCACGAGCAGACTCTAGAACTTCTGAGTAGCCATTTACTTCTTAGCTTGTTCGTATTGTTACTTATCCTGTTTACTAACGTGTGCTCGTTATTTTTCAGGTAAGATATCCTCGGCTCAGGAGCGTATGGTGAAGAATGTCCAAGCAAAGCTTAAAGTGGGCAAGAAGGTCGGAAAAAGCTATTTGGGCGAGCAAGTGATTCCGCCCCCGACGGGGTCGGGGACTTTATCCTCTGGAGCCGCAGTTGCCCAGACCTCCCCGCTGCCGGTAACCTCACGGTCGAAGTCCCCCCCGGATGGGTGAGGTCCTCGACCTTACTCATGAGGGGGAGAAGAGCAAATTTAAGTTACCTCCCTGATTCTATAACAGGAGTTTCTTCGAAGGCTCCTTCCTCGCACTTCTTCGGGAGGAGTCTTTGCACCTCGAAGAGCTAGAGCGTTCGAGCAAGAGGACAATGCTACCCTGATGAGGGTCTTGGGTATGGCGGTAGTCTACACCGAGGAGGGCAATTTTCAAGAAGTGGAGTTGAAGAAGGTACAGGCCGCAAACGCAGTTCTGGAGGAAAAACTGAGGGTTGCAGGGGAGGCAACGAAGAAGGCCAAGAGGACCTCCCTAATGCCACAAAGGAGGTAGCGAAGAAATACAAGGATGACCTGGCCAAGGTCAATGAGAAGAGGGACACCCTGGCCGTAGAGGACATCATCGCATTACTGAGGGCTACCACCGCTCCTACTGAGGATGAAAGCGATGAGGTGAAGGGTCTGAAGATTCAAGTTGAGCTTGTTACCCGTATCACTCAGGTTGAGGAGGATTGTGTAGAGATTGCCGATGATGCTTTCAAAAATGTTGTGAGGCAGATGAATATTGCGAACCCCGAGGTCGAGCTGTCTACCGATAGAAATAGGTTCCTCTACAGTATGGTGAACGGCTAAATCGTAGTCCTAGACTTCCTCAGATTCAACGAGGAGCAGGCGCAACCTGGCTACAAGGAATCTCAGGTTGTGGTAGACTAATCTTGTTTTTGTTGTATTTCTGACCTGCGTGTCATATCTTTGTATTTTATTTTTTTGGATGGGATTTGGCCACTTTTAATTGTAATTAGCATAATTGCAGTCCTTGCGGGCCATTCAAGTGAACAATTTCATGATTTTTTGGGGTTCACTCGACAAATTGGTGTTCGATAGTGAGGGGAACTGGTCGAAAATCTCGGATCATTTCCAGGCATGAGAGCGGAGCTCAGGTCACGTTTGTGGCCTGAGTTCGCAATGTGGATTTCCTATCGTGAGCTGGGTGTTCTACCTTTCTTGGTACGTTGGCGATGGCGGGCTCGGTCGAGGGACCGCTGTCAGGCCAGGGGTTTGTTCATTCTAGATTAAAAGCCTACCTTGATTCATTTTAGTATGTGACACTTGTACCTTAGTGTGCACTTCTAGTCGGTACATTATGTTGTCATGTGAACGGAGCACACTGATAGTTGTGGCCTTAGTTATAATATTGTTTTAGCTTTTCAGTGTTCCATGGTTAAGCAAGTTTATCCCCGTTGATATTTTCTAGGTAGTAGGCCTCATTCTCTGTTTTTGCTCGAACACGATAGGGCCCTTCCCAATTTGCAGCGAGTTTTCCTTCATTAGAATCTTTGTGATTTCTCCTTAGGATGAGACTACCCACTTGGAAGTCTCACAGTATGAATTTGGCATTGTGCCTAATTGCGATTTATTGTTTTAGTGAGGCCTTGCGGAGGGCAATTCCTGATCGGACCTCTTCAACGAGATCGAGTTCCTCCCTTAATGCCTCGTTGTTATTCTCCTCATCCAGGGGAGCTTCAGTCCGCCTGAAGGGTACATGTATTTCGATAGGGATTACTGCCTCATTCTCGTATGCTAAATAAAAGGGGTCTCCCCAGTCGAAGAGTGGGGCGTAGTACGGTAGGCCCAGATCACGATGTGCAGCTCCTCGACCCATTGTTTCTTGGTTTCATCTAGCCTCCATTTGAGACCTCGTATAATTACCCTGCTGGCTGCCTTGGCTTGCCCATTCGTCTATGGGTGCTCGACGGATGCAAAATGTTGTTTGGTGCCCAGATGGGCGATGAAATCTTGGAACTTTTTATCCGTGAACTGTGTCCCATTGTCTATGACGATTGCCTAGGAGATGCCGAAGCGAGAAAGGATGTTTCGTTTGTAGAAGCGGAGTATATTGTGGGCTGTTATTTTGGCCAGAGCCTCTGCTTCTATCCATTTTATGAAGTAGTCTACGCCTACTATCAGATATTTGTTCTGACTTGACCCTACACAAATGGTCCTAGGTGTCGCTACTGCGAAAATCGGCGCCGGCTGAACAGAAGAGTCGCCACCGCGCGTTATTTATCCCACGGGAGGGAAAGGAAACGCTCAGAGTAAACCTCGCACAACACGGGAAAGGTATGGTCGTCGCAACCAAAACCTGGATTCGGGAGTCGGTTACGCAAGGGGAAGGTATTAGCACCCCTCACGTCCGTCGTACTCGACGGGATCCACGCTTGTTTTCGGATATGGATTATTATTCTATCTACACTAAGGCTAAGGGTTAAAAGGAAAATAAAATGACTCGGAAAAGTATCGCACTTTATGCCTACGTATTCCCGTCTGGAACGAGAAATCAGAGTCAACGTAGTTCGCCTACCTACGGGAAAGGAGGGGATGGTTGCTCGCTAGGATATCGCATCCTATGCCTACGTACTTTCATACGGCATGAAAGATCAGAGCAAACGTAGTTCGGGCCACGGAAGACACAGGTTTGTCTTGATTGATTTTATTCCTTCTGAAAAAGGTTTTTCTGATTAGCAGTCCAAGCGGACAAAAAATGACGTCTTGATGAGTTCACGTTCTTTTACGAAAGAAGTGTCTTTTATTGTGTTTGAAATCTTTATGGTGTTTTTCTGTTTGTTTTGAGGAAGAAGAGACAGAACTCTAACCTACGGTTGCGAAGGGAAACAAACTAACCTAATGTTATCATGCATGGGTTAAGACCTAGTGTCTATCATGTTCCTCTCTTGCACAGAGAGAAAATGAGATCCTAAGGGAATAGACGGCAACAGAAACAATATCAGATATATACAGTAAAACAGTAAAATGCATGGATGCAGCAATACAAGCGAGGCAAGGGAGTCCCACTCAACCTCGAACCTAGAAAACAATAGGCGAAAGTGAACAGGATTCACTCTCAACCCAACAGGGTGAACAGCAAACAATACAGTCAGGAAAACCAATCAATACATCAGAAATGAAATACAACAATAATAAACAGCTACAGCAGCTCTGCATCAATATCCATCTTCAAGTCATCATCAAACAACTACAAGCTTCAGCAAGCCTCAATCTCCATCTCCACAGCTTTTCAGCAAGGTCTTGATCATCAGTCTTCCATCTACAATGGCTTTTCTTCAAGTCTCAGGCTCCAGGAGGAATATCAGTCAACAAGATGAAGTGAATGAATGTTAGACAATTAATTACCTACCAAGGGTGGTTCATCAACTGTTAACATTAAACAGAAAGTTTCCTCTCAAAAGCTCTATCTTTCAAATACATTCACTGATCCTTCCAAAGGAAGGAGGTGGATATTTGAAAGAGACTTTGAATCATAGAGGAAGGATGGATGCAGGCAAGGCATTCCATGTTTGAGAAACAAGCTTTCTAATCTAGAGCTCTACCTAGCTCCTAAACCCTAATCTCCTTAGCAGCTGCTAGCAAGAATCTCCTCATCCACTCTGAAAGTTGGTCTTCAGTCTCTGGATCTCCAATGGCTTCATCATCATCAGTCTCCAGCTTCCCCAATCCCCAGACAATCCCAATACCCACACAGGCAAATCAGTAATCCCCAGAGGGCACACCACACCAATCAATCAAATATAGCAGTATATACTAGTAGCAGTAGGGGAATCCTAGTGATTTCTAAGGGGATCTATCCTATACCCATAACCCCTATAGTCCATACCCCCAAAATCAGATGAAAATTTCCTAAAAGAATTAAACTATCTCACCTAAGTTGATTTAAAACCCAAATTTTATTCATGTTGTTCACACCTAAACTAATCACCTAAAATTAATTCCTAAAAATATGAACTAAATTGTATATACAAGTTGAATGTCTAAACTAACCAACCTAAAAAGAATGGATTAAAAATGGTAAAGCATCTATTCAAACCAAAATTAACAAATTCATGCACTAAACAAACCATTATTTAAACCTATTTAATAGAAAAATATGCTAAAAATACTAAAATAAAATGAAATATTGATTTTTCTATGTGATATTTTTCTTGACAAAATTATGAGCAATGTAAAAAAACAACCAATTAAAAACTAGTATTTTTCTATTTTTTATGAATTTTGAAAGAATTAATATTTTTTGAAAGAAAATAAAATTGAATTAAATGGATGAGGGTGCATTTAGTAACGAAACCAGTTAAAATATCAAACTGGGCCCAGACTGGGGGGCGCGCATAGCAAGCGCGTCTGGGCCCATATGCATCAGAAAATGATAACAAAATTAAAAAAAACCAAACGGTGCAGAAAGCAATTATTTCAGGCGTAATGGAATTGGGCCTGATTCGTGGGGTGTGTATAGCAACAATTGCCTGAGCCCAGTCTGAAACCATTAGTGAAACAGTGCGTTTGATCTTTTAAATCTCCCTCCGTTTTTTCTTTAAACCACAGCCACACGATTGGGCTCAGAGTCAAAGTCAATTGGATGATCCAACGGATGGCCATCATCGTCCCCAAATGAATTCTAGGGTTTCTGAAATTCCAACTTCCATGCATAGATTTTCCTGTCCTTCGTTCTCCCTTGTCTCTCCATGAATTCCCTCGATACAAAGAGCAAAGTTGCTCTAAATTCTTCCCCCTACCCAACCATGTCCACAATTCCTTCTAGAACTCAACAAATAAATGAACCCGATGAGTGCAATAACACTGCTCCACCATTTTCACCTGTCATCGATTGCTTCAATCCTTACCAATTCTTACCCTATCCTGATCTACATTCCATGCTGAGTAATCTGAGCCATTAACCTAAGATTATCTTGCATTATCATTGATGTTATGCTCTCTAACAGATTTAGTGCACTCTGGTCAAACTCCATGAAACTTGTCCAAACTCTGTGGAAATCATCATCTATCCTAACTTAACCAGTCTAAGCTAACAAAACCCTATCATGCTGACTAAACTATGCAAATCGAGCAGAGATACCAACCTGGTTTAAAATGGAGAAACAACTATGGAACTCCTTGATCCAATGCTTGCAGGGACTTGAAACTGATCCACACACTACCACTTCGATTCTGTATGCAAAGATCTTGGCTCAAACTTCTTGTATCATGTGATTCCAATTTCTTGCACCTTGAATGATGAAACTTGTATGGCACTATCCTTGCTCAATTCAGCCACATTCTTATGAGAATTGTAATCTATGGATGATGGTGATGAAGCTCAGATCAAGAAGTGTGAGAATTGATGGAGATTTGAGAGAGTTTGAGATACTTTTGCAAAATGGAGAAAGTGAATGAAACTTGGGGTTTTGAGAAAAGGTAATCACCAACCATGGCATGAACCATCTCATATCAATATATACATGATGTTAGAAACTCCTAGAAGCTTGGAGAAGCTTCCCTTGCACAATTTCCCTTGGATTTGGTTTATGTATCTTCCATTACAAGTAACCATGGATAACTCCCAAAATGTGAACTAAGCTCAAAATTCTACTTTAGCCAATGTCTTTAAAATGATCTTTCCATTCAAAATGACCTATAATTTTGCTTCATTTGGCCAAGATATGAAAAAACTCATTTTTCAGTCCATTTTTATTCATTAAATCCAACAATTTTGAAACTTTGTGCTATGAATCTTTTCAATCTCTCATGGTCACTTTTCTAGACTCAAAATGTCATTTGGAGCAAGTTTGATGTTGTAAAGTTTTCCATTTGAAGCTTCCTTGTATGAGTTTTGGGCATAGGTTGAAATGACCTGTAATTCTCAAATGACCAAAATACCCTTTTCTTTCCAAGACCATAAGTAGAGTTCCACAAATCATATAAAGGCATACTATACCATTCTAGAAAGCTAAGACAATGAGGAACAACACTTATGTTTACCAGAAATTCATTTGAAATCTCCTTGAGGGGTAAAAATTGCTTGGAAGTCAAGTCACTTTCCCAGACAAAATTTCAGATACCTCAGATGACCTGTAACTTGCAAGGACCATAACTTGAGTTCTATAAATCTCCTTGATGTCTTCCACCACTCAAATTAAAGGTCTTGATATCCTCTACAAGTTTCATGTTGGCCAAGGATCCATTTGAAGCTTTCATTTTGACTTATCTTGCTTGGAAATTTGACCTAAACTAGGGGATTTTACACAGAAACCCTAATTTAGAAACTTCTCTTCTCCTTGATTTCTCTTGATTTCTTCTTAGCATAACAACATATCCTTATTCTCCATGTCAAATGATGAACCCCACATCTCCTCAATAGCCCTCAATGCCTTTCAAACAATCCTTTAACCTAGGGTTGACCCAGGGTTGACCCAAATGAAACCCTAGTTGACTGTCTTCCTCCACAACTCTTGTGACCACACCAATGACTCATTTCCTTCTCCAAATGATTTTCTAAATCCTCCAAGATGTCTAGATACTCCCTATGCTCAGCCCATAGCTCACAATTTCTTTGTTGATCCTCAGCCATCCTCAATTAGGAGATATACTCAATGCTTGATCTACTGACTTGATAGCTTCCCAATTCTTTCTGATGACTTGAATGAGATGGAATTTGAATAATAGCCTCTTGATAGGCCTTTAGAGATGAGAATAATGATTGGTACCCTGTTGGCTGACTTGCTATGCTTATGCTATGCAGATGAGTAATCTGTACATGGCTCTATATGCAAATGCTAATGATATTGAAACATAAACCAAGTGAATAAGGTTGAGCAAATTTTAAGGTGCAACAGCTGCCCCTATTCAAACGACTTGGACCCGATTGGGTGAAGAGCCCGGAGCCTTCAGACATTCGCGGTACGAGACGGTTGAATACTAGGAACCCAAAAATTTGCCAACCGCATAAATAAACTACGCCACTGCTTGAGGAGTGACATTCATCAGCTGAATCTGACTGCTATGACAAACCACTGATCTCGTGCGACCGTGCTGGGGATTATTTTCATTGTTCTGAAAAAGATTCTACCACACCAGAGATAAAACATTGTCCACGTCAGGACGCCTGCTTCGTCAATTCGGAAAACTGCAGCAACTTTGCTGGGGATGGCTCGTCTGCCTTCTCATCAGAAATAAATCGTCCATGTTAGGAATAAACTCTTCCACGTTAGGAATAACACCGTCCTTGTAAGGAATAACACCGTCCACGTAAAGAATAACACTGTCCACGTAAGGGCTAAGTCTTCGTCTGGATCTGTCCGCGTCAGGACTACACTTTCCGCGTCAGGAATAATCTTTTCCACGTAAGGAATCAATCTCGATATGTCCGCGTAAGGACTCAATCTTTCCACGTAAGGAATAAACTCGTCTTTCCACGTAAGGAATCTCCAACTCTTTCCACGTAAGGAAACCAATTTTCTTCCACGTAAGGAAACCAACTTGATCTGTCCACGTAAGGACTCCCCTCTTTCCACGTAAGGAATGCATCTTCGTTCCACGTAAGGACTCAAACTTGTCCACGTTAGGACTATATCGTCCACGTTAGGACCCACCTTTCCACGTTAGGAATAACTCTCTTCTTGATTTGTCCACGTAAGGACTCCATCTTTCCACGTCAGGAATGCTATCTTTTCACGTAAGGAAACTCTTTCTGATTTGTCCACGTAAGGACTCCCATCTTTCCACGTTAGGAATTCGAACTTTCCATGTTAGGGATAACTTGATCTGTCCACGTCAGGACTAAATTTTTCCACGTAAGGAAACAACTTCTCTTTCCATGTAAGGAATAGACCTGTCCATGTCAGGACTCTCGTTTCGTCTTGATTTGTCCACGTAAGGACTCACCTCTTGACTCGCTGAGGAAATAAAATTTGTACGTTAGGACTCATATCTCAACCCGCGGAAGTAATAGAACCTGTCCACGTCAGGACTCGCGCGTCTTCGACTTGTTGGGGAAATGAGACTTGTCCACGTTAGGACTCATGCTTTGCCAACAACACGGAGAAGGGATAAATTTGTCTGCGTCGGGACTCTACACTCAATCAATACCGAGAACTCGAAGCTGTCCACGTTAGGACTAACACATATCGTCACCTGGAAGAAATGTCCACGTTAGGACTCCACATTCCATCAATTCTGAGAAATCGGATCCTGTCCACGTTAGGACTAGCACCTCCTATCATCCCATGAAATAAAACTGTCCACGTTAGGACTCCACTTTTTTAGCACGAAGAAAACCCGTCAAGAAATTGTCCACGTTAGGACTCATCTTTCCGTTGGTCCGCAAACTTCTCATCGCTGACACTACAGCAACTTGGAGGCTAACTCTACTGGGGATATCTGAAAACCGAACTACCGGACGCCTGTTCTGATAACTGGCGGTAGCCTCTGAAATTCTGGTTCATGAAACCTTTTACTGCTGACGTAACAACAACTCTGAAGGGAACACATCCGCTGGTCGGACCAGAGAAACTTCAACAAGAAACACTGGCGGGGAAATAAGTAACTCTGCTTGGGGACAAAGAGAAACTTATCCTGCTGACTCTGTGGGGAGTAGTGCCACAGCTGACACTTCGTCGAATGTCTCACGTCGAGATCCTGAATGTTTTATTGATTCACCTGAGCAAGGGCTCTCTCTACCTGCAAGAGAAACAATACTTGGAACAGACGATTAGCCAACCTAGTTTATGTTTCAAAATGTATGTTTGACAATGATGCACTGCTCCATTCGACATGGAAATGCTACCGTGTTTACTTGGTGTATGCAAGTATGACATGATATGCCAATGCAATTGCAGACTCGAACTGCTGGGTACAGAAACTGCTTCAGCAAAATAAATGCTGAAGATAATGCCAACTCCGCTGGGGATAGCCAGATGCTACAGAACTATCCCAGCAAAATAAATGCTGGAAGAGTGAAGTCGACTCAGCTGGGAAATTGGGAACTCCAACCAGTCACCTTATTGAAGTAACGCCCTGCTGGGGGATATAACTCTGCTAGAGAATAACAGATGCGCCTGGTAGGTTTGAACTTCTGCTGGAGAGTGAACGGATATCACACGATATCCTGGCAAAATAAATGCCAAGACCCACACCAACTCTTCCGGGGAGAGTCTTAATCTTCGAGTTCCACTGGGAGGAATGAAAACATTTGTAAAGAGAATTCCGCTGGGGATGGGATGATTCTCTTGGGGAAAATTAACTGACTTCACTGGGGAAGAGAGTAAATGACCCTGCGGGGAAAGTGAACTGTATGAATACAGCTCACAGACATTAATCTTCTGCGATTAAACCCACTCTGCTGGAGATGCTGTTGCACCCCAAAATTTGACCAACAATTATTCATTCATTGAGTGTTTGAAAATGGATACCTTCATCAGACAGTTCAAGAGATCTTCAGAGGAGTGGGTTGAAACCAGGGTTATGTGCTTCATAGCTTGAGAGTTGTGGGTGCTCCTCAGATGATTCTGAGACTTTGAGAATGAACTTGATGTTTTGAGAAAGCTTATGAGATGTCTTGATAGCCATCATGAAGCCCAGAGAGGTCATTATGCAAGAATTCAGGAGATTCAACCATGAATGGTAGAATTAGGGTTTTGACTGGGTCAACCCTAGGATAACTGAAGATTTGGAGAAGGTTGAGACCTAATCCAAGGGCCATGAGATCATGGAATGAGGCATAGAGATGTTATAAGGATGATTCCTAGACCAACTCATCATGATTGAGGATTTTGAGAAGTTTCAAGTCAGGGTTTCCAAGGATTGTCAGTGAAAAACCCTAATTTGATCCCTATATTCCAGGCAGTTTTAGCTCTAGATGTGATTGATATCTCATCTTCCCCACAAAATGAATGTTGTAGAGCTTGTTCTTAGCTTTAATTTGAGTGGTGGAAGTCCTTGATAGGAGTTACAGAGCTCAAGTTATGGTTTTGACAAATTACAGGTCAGCAGAGGTGTGTGAATCTGGGTCCTTGAAAGTCACCCAACTTGCAGACAACTTTTGCCCTAGTAGGATGATTCCTATGATTTCTTGGTCAACATGAATGTTGAAGAGGATCTTCTTAGCTTTAATTTGAGTGGTAGAAGTCCTTGATTGGATTTGTGGAACTCAACTTATGGTTTGAACAAGACAGGGGTATTTTGGTCATTTGTCAGTTATAGGTCATTTTAGCCAATGCCTAAAACTCCTATTTCCAAGCCTCAAATGGAAAAACTCAAAACATGAAAGTTGCTCAAAATGTGATTTTAAGTCTAGAAAGAAGGTCACAAATTGTTGAAAAAGCTCATAGCATGAAATTCCATGATTGGTCAAAAATGAACTAAAAAAGGCTTATAACTTTGAAAAGTTGAAATTGAAAAGTGATTTGGGAGATCCACAAATCCAAAATAGGTCATCCAATATATCATTTTGATTGGAAAAACCATTTTAAGAACTTTGGTTTAAATAGAATTTTCATTTGAGGCTTAAAAAATGAGGTTCCTTTGGAAATTTGTTGCTTGCATAAGAGGGCAACTTTGCAAAACCCTACACAAGCCAAAGATACACTTGTTTTTCACTCATCCTCATTCAATAACTCACATAAGGACATTTTGAGACCAAATTACAAGGCATGAGGCAAGGGATATGATATTTTCAACTTCTCATTCAAGGAGAAATTCATGAACTTTCCACACTCTTCTAGATGAATCTAGAAGCATCCATCAATTGTTATATAAAGAGTGCATTGTGGAGAGTCTAAGGTTGGTGAAACTTGAGCCAAGTCAGAGGAGAGAGGGAGATACATTGCCATTGGAGAGATTCCTTCAAGTTGAAGCAACTCAAGATATCTTCCACTACAAGCCATCTCTTCCCTCACAAGTGCAAACAGAAGGTTGAGGACCCTTGTAGGATCATCTTGAACCAAGTCCAAGGTCTGCAAGCATCCCCTCGAGCTTCACCATCATCCCTTTGACAGGTTTCTTCTTCACCTTGCATCTCTTAATTTAATGAGTTTCAATTAGTTTTATAGCCATAGAATTAATGTGTTAGGGTAGAGGATTCTTTCCCAAGAGTTAGAGCAAGATTGGTGAGGTTTCACACCAGAACCATGAATCTTTAATCTTCCATAGCTGGCTGTTTGATGAGTTTTAGGTAGCAAGAATTAGGTTAGAATAACCAGGATAACATCAAGAACATCTGTATACTGGTAGACTGAAATTTGGTGAAGATTGATATCAGGTTAGCATGGTGGTACCAATATGTTGAAGCATTCTGTTGGGATTATTTAGGTCGAATCAGTGAAATCTACTCGTACCATTGTATTCTAGGCATTTAGTAGAGCATTTCTTGTTTTGGAATTATGTGGAATCATGGCGTGTGGAGAGAGCTAGGAGAGCTCGAATTTGAGTGCATGGAGGGAGGGTCTGAAAACCCTAGGTCCCATTTGGGACGATGAAGGAGAAGCCGTTGGATCAAGTCCCAGGTTTGACAAATTCGTCCAATCCAACGGCTGTGTGCGTATCTGAGAAAGAGAGGGAAGATTTAAAATCTAATGAAACGCGGCGTTTCATTAAACCGCTTCTGGGCCCAGAGTTTCTATTCCCACCCCCCTTTTATTTGGCCCATTCATTTTTAACTAGCGCTTAGTGCTATTCTGACCCCCCTCCCCTTTAATTCATATATTTCTTTTATTTTCTTTTTAATATTTCTCTGTTTTGTTAAATTCATTAAAAATTGGAAATTAATTCTTTTTTTATGCTTCTTTTTTCTATGAGTATATTAAAATGTGTAGAAAATTATAAAAATAAAATTGGGATTTTATTTTTAGGTTTTATATTTTTAATAGATTTTCCAATTAAATAGCTTTTTAATTGTTTAATTTTGTATCATGATTTTGTAGGAATTGTTTTAGAACCTTACCTTAGGGTTTTTAATCCATTCTTTTTTGTGCAATTAGATGATGAATCATAGTTCCCCATAGGATTTTTCTAGATTTTTAGAATTAAATCTTGATTAGTTTAATTAGGGTAGATTTAGGGTATCCTGATTAGGGTTTAGATTGTGCATAGGTGAAGATTCACTTTCTCTGATTGAGTTTTATCTTGATTTTTAGGTAGAGACCTTTGTAGATGTTATGAGTAGGTGTTGAGGACCCTTGTGAATAATTGTTGGATTTTTCCCCATTAGTTTAGTATTTTTAGGTATTTTCTGAAGTTGCCTATTGTTTTGTGTACCCTGTGGTTATCTGTTCATCTTTGGGGTTCATTCTGAAGAATTTGTTGAGGGGCTTGTGTTGCCTTGAAGATATTGATGGAGAGCATCATGAAGTGAAGATTGTAGACCAAGACTCAGAGACCCAGAGCTTGTCTTGTTCCCTGTTGGTGAGGTTTGAGATCCTGAAGTTTGAAGGAAGTTCATGGTACTTTCCTGAGGAAGGCACTATGAATGACTTTCATTCTTTCTTCTCACCTCTTTCTTAAGTATCCAATGATGTTGGAGCCAACTTGTGAGTTTAATTTCTCCTGAGGAGGAATGTAAACTGATCACATGTTGTTGAGCCACATGGGATACAACTCCTAAGTGGAAGCCTCCTAGTACTTTCCTGAGGAAGGTCCTATGGGTCTATTCACTTAGTTCCATTAGTTTGTCTAGGATTTCTCAAGTATCCAATGATGTTGGAGCCAACTTGTGAGTTTAATTTCTCCTGAGGAGGAATGTAAACTGATCACATGTTGTTGAGCCACATGGGATACAACTCCTAAGTGGAAGCCTCCTAGTACTTTCCTGAGGAAGGTCCTACGAGTCTATTCACTTAGTTCCACTAGTTCAGATAGGATTTCCTAAATATCCAGTGATGTTGGAGCCTGCTTGTGAGTTTAATTTCTCCTGAGGAGGAATGTAAACTGATCACAGTGGTTGAGCCACATAGGATATGATTCCTGAGTATACACCTCCTAGTGCTTTCCTGAGGAAGACACTATGAGTCTGCTTACTTAGCTCCCTGTCTTTGGTAAGCTTGTTCTGAAGCTTGAAGACTGGGATTGATTTCTTTTGGTTAGGTTTTGCTTTAGGGCTTTGCTTAGATTTGATTCAGATTCTGTGTTAGCGTTAGGATTAAAGAGTAGATGATTCTTTCTCAAGTGTGTTTTGTTTGCCTGATGGCACTTCATTTCCTTTATCTGTATACTGCTTGATAGCATGTTGTTTATCTTCAGTATGATTACTGTTATTTCATGACTGGCTTGAGGTTGAGACGAGCTTGTTGTGGCTGAAGCCCCACACACATTTCCTCCCTCACTTGCATTGCATGCATTTTACTGTTAAAGCTGATGCTTTTGTCTGTTTTGGTGTATCATTGACATGATCCCTTAGGACTCTCATTTCCTTTGATAAGGATTTGATGATAGACTTTTAGGTTGAAACCTATGCATGACAACATCTAGGAGTTCCCTGTTCAAACCTCAACCATAGGATGAATCCATGGCATGATAACAGTAGGACTTGATAGTCTCCCTCCTAGTTGGGCCTGTTCTCTTCTCATCTCGAAGCAGTTTAAGATACAGTAATCATGAATGATTTCTTTCGTACGTTACGAGCCTTAAGCTATCTGAGAAAGGATTGTGGGAGAGCTTCTTTTCCATAGTCTGGATGTTTAGTATGGTACCCTTTGGGTGACATGCGACGCATTCACTCTCAGGTCATAGTCTCTAGTGCGGTTGAAATTGCAAACACAATAAAAAACACTTCTTTTAGGAGATAACCCGTAGTTTCCCGAACTACGTTTGCTCTGATCTTTCATACCAGATGAAAGTACGTAGGCATAGGATGCGATATCCTAGCGAGCAACCTTTCCCCCGTAGTTAGCCGAACTACGTTGACTCTGATTTCTCATTCTCTGATGAGAATACGTAGGCATAAAGCGCGACGCTTTGCCGAGTCATTTTTCTTTTCTTTTTCAGCCAGCCTTGATAGGTAGATAGATTATAACCAACCCGTCCAAGTAAACAAACAAGCGAGGATCCCGTCGAGTACGACGGACGTGAGGGGTGCTAATACCTTCCCCTTGCGTAACCGACTCCCGAACCCAGACAATGGTTGCGATGACCTTGTCTTACCCTTATTCGTCAGGTTTTTCCGATCGTTTCCTTTCCCGCTCTGAGGGATAAATAACGAAAGGTGGCGACTCTTCTGTCATGCCGGCACCTTATTTTCGCGCAAGCGACAGCTGGCGACTCTGCTGGGGACTACTGGTGTTTCCCTATGCGAGTCTCGCCTTGGATTTCCTTCCTAGCTGTCTGGGACCGTCCCCAGCAGCTGGCGACTCTGCTGGGGACTGTACCACATCTAGGGACTTTTCCCATCCCTTATGCTGGGACCGTTTCCCATCCCCTACGCGAGTCAATCCTATCGTTTGTGTGTTTGCTTGTTGGGTTGTGTTTAATTATCGCATTTTTACTTCTCGCATTTTTACTTCCCGCATTTTATTTCCCGCATTTTATTTCCAGTTTGATATGATTATCAGTGCTGCTGTGGGAGAGGGATGTTACTGTGAGTGAAAAGCCGGACCTGGGCTTGAGTACACACCTAGATATAGTTGCGGAGAAGTAGTAGACGAACCTGTCTGTTGAACAGGCACAGTTCCCTACGAAAATCTGCGCTCAGACGAGATTCTTGCAGAGGTGCTCCTTTCCGGTCCTGAGGATCTGAGGGGAGTCCAGACGTGAGGATTGTCGACTCTGGGGACCGATCATTTGGAAGTCAGCTAAGAGAGGCCTCTTCATGACTTGACGATGCCACTCCTTCTGGGAATCGTATTGTCACTCGTGAAAGTCTGTGACGCTGACGACCGCATAGGATGCCGTACCTTTGTCCGTGGATTAGGTCCATACCTGTGAGTGGGGTTGGGATATTGCAGGAAACTTTGACCTCCAGACTACCTGGTTTTCTTGACAGTGAATCAGTTATGTTGGGTTCTCAGTTGCAGATATGTTCTTGATAGAACAAGGGTTTGATCAGAGGATCTTATCATCGGATGTTTGTCTGTTCTTGATAGAGCAGGCTTTGATCAGTGTATTGTTATCAGAGGTTTGTTCTGGATGGAGCAGATTTTTGTGTGGGGTCTGAGGATCTCGTCAGCGGTTGTTATTTGTTCTTGATAGGGCAGATTCTGAGGGGGGTTTGAAGATCTCATCAGCAGCTGTATTTGTTCTTGAGAGGGCAGATTTTTGATTTGGGGTCTGAAGACTTCATCAACAGATATTCCTTGATCTTGCATCCGGGGTCTTTATTATCAGGCCTTCGTTCTTGTCAGGGCAGAATTTTGATCTCGATCCTACCAGATGGTTATTCACAGCAGATCAGATCAGTGGTTTACACCGGGGTTTCCTTCTCATCAGTGACTGTTGATACCGAATCTCCACAGCAGCCACCTGGATATATTGTTGCATGACTGCATTCTGCATTAGCTTGCATATTCATGTTTGCATTCCATTAGCATGTGTCTGTGCTGCAGGCGCGTTTTGTACCCTGATCTTGGTGTCCCGAGCAATATGAGATATTTTCTTCCATGAATGGATCCAGTCTTATCATTGCATTGACACTATGTTGGCGCGTTGACACCAAAATCAGGGGTGATCTCCTGAACGTACAGACACCCATAATTCATCTTGCATGGCAGAAGTCGGGACTTGTCTTCTAACCTTTGTGTTTGCAGGTTTTGACTCAGAATCGAGCAGCTCAGACTAATGGAGCAGATACAAGCTGAACTGGGGAAAGTCCAAAGCCAGCTGGGGCAGGTCATGAATGACATACAGGCAGTGCGTCTGGACCAGCAAGTGCTCAGAGAGGAGAATCAGCAGCTGCAGAATCAGTTGAGCTTTCTCATGGGAGTGGTGAGAAGTATGCTAAATAAGGAGAGTGGTCAAGCACCCAAGGAAGAGACCAGAGTGCTTCCTCCGTTACCGTCAGTGCCACCTGTGCCGAAGCCAAGTGGACCTCATGGATCCTCTACACAGCATAAAGCTCGAGGCCTGTCTCGTCATCAGCCGCGCCGAGCATCTCAGAATAATCCTGAAGGTTATGGTCAAAAGAAGAAGCTACTTGATAGAGCTGTAGACCCACTACCTGTGAGTTATGCCCAGCTGCTGCCGTTGTTGGTTCAGAACCGTGTTCTCAAGCTTCGGACCTCAAATCCACCAGATGACGTGTCACCAGACGTTGATCTCAACATACATTGCGATTTCCACTCAGGAGCACCGGGGCACCATGTTGAAACATGTAAGGCTCTCCGGAATAAGATTCAGGACCTGATCGACTCGAGGACAATTAGGCTTGTGTCGGGCGGCATAAGAGCATCGGGAAAGTTTATCCCCTACCCTGCAGGAAAAGTGGATGATTCCACTCCTTTGCCTGAAGCTGAGAAAGATCTCGAATACGTCCCACGACCTTTGGTGACTGAATCGCCTCGCTCGCAGTTTCTACCTGGATCAAGCTCAGGGACGCAAGCGCCTAAACGAGAGACCGTCGCTCCTGGGCGGAAGGAATACCAACACCGGGATCACAAAAGACCTCGCAACCACGTGGAACAAAGGAATGTTTCTTTCCATCCAGTGCCTGTGCCGTATAGCCAGATTCTTCCACTGTTGGTTCAGAATTCCTTGGTGGAACCGAAAGCTCTCAAGCCCGTGCTAGAGCCTTACACTCCAGGGTACGATCCTCATGCTCAGTGTGGCTACCATGGTGGATCTCTGGGGCATTCAACTGAAGATTGCAAAGCTTTCCAGGCGAAGGTGCAGCAATTGATCGACCAAGGGTGTATTTCCTTTCCAGATGGAGTTCTGGTGGTACGTGACAACCTCTCAGCTGTTTGAGTTCGTAGATTCAGAGGGTTGTTTCCAGAAGCCAGTGATCCAGACAGGCAGACATCCTCAGCATTGGCAGTCCTCGGGCTTTTTACCATTTTGCATTTGTAGTTTCTTTTCTGTTAGTTGCTACTTGCTGTTAAACATTGTATGTTTCGAGTGGTAATGATAATAAAGTGACTATGCATTTCTTCTGAATTAGTTATGTCGTTGTCACTCATTTACTGCATTGCACTGGCACTTGCATTTTATTTACTCCGATTTCTTACTATGATTAGCAATGAGCGGAGGGAGGATGATGAAACTGAATACTCATAACTGATAATCGTATTGTTTTCAGATAAAACTTTGCCGATGACGTACAAGGCATTGTTTCAAATCCCCTAAACACCGGAGAGATAAGGAAGAGAATCCCTTGTTAACCACTTCGAGCCGGGAAGTAGGAGTTTCTTTCGGAATTTTTAAACCCTCGCATCTTAACCCGGGGCAGGGTAGTTGTCAGTTAGCTTGATCGAGCGTTCAAGTCTTATAGAGGAGTGTTGTCCTTCGAGGACCAATCACATCATATTCCTCTCCAGAGGTCGTACCTCATCAACCACAATGGTTAAACCTCACCAATCAGGAGTGAGACAGTTATAATCCTTTCGAAGCAATCAAGACAACCAGTGTCGCACGACTTGTTCCAAAAGAAAAAGGAATAAGAAAGCCCGCTAAGTAAAAAAGAAAAGCTAGAAAGCAAATACTTAGGCAAAAATCAGGGCATCCCGCTGGACTTCAAAAGAAAAATCGAAAAGAACTCAAAAGGAGTCAGTCCAGGCAAAAATTAGGGAATCAAAAGAATGAAAAAGAAAGGATATAAAAAAGAAAAATCCTCGAACAAGGACGAAGTCGTGTAGACACAGACACCGAAAACGAAAAGGAGTAACTGTCACTCCGAAACACCTTGAGAATTCTTTAACCAGTTGTTCCCAATGTTCAACATACCTCTCGAAGAGGCGAGCGCTCGAGCTAAGTTAACTGAACTTTAGGATCGGAGAATATCACGTAGAAGGGGTGGGTACAAATCATAATTTGAGCCAAATATCCTTTGTTTCACTAGCCGTGAACCCGACCACGATACAACCCTTAAAAGACCTAATTGAGGCAGGGTTTATTCTGAGAGTGCATTACGATAAGGTTGAGTAACCTGACTCCTTCATGATTTGCTAATCATATCCTTATTGCATTTTTCACTGATCGCATCAGCACTACGTTTGAACTCTTTGGTTCATTCGTCACTCACTAGCATGACACGTAAATGAGTGACAGTACAACATTTTTTCGAAATTTGCATGAACACTGCATTAAAATTACTATTCGTAAATAAACAATTTTAGTTGCAGGTTAGTAGCTGATACGAAGGAACTTCAACAGGGAATAGTCAATCAGGACTGAATCGTCAGAGGTCTGGATCAGAATGGTATGCTGCGAAGCCCTGTGAATCTGGGGCATGACTTCCAGTGAGTTTGGAATCAGTTTGTCTGAGGACAAGTCCCAGAGCATCAGTTGATTATGGGGCAGTTTATGCAAGCAGCGGTTGGTCGGGAGTGAATCTTCTCGAGACCCAATCAGGGGCAGTTATCCAGAATTCTTGCGATTTGAGGGCAGATCCCTCCAGCGTGCAATCAGAGCATGTTGAGTCGCTCATCGCTCGTTCAGGGGCAAACTACTTCAGAGATATTGAAGCCGACCATGCTGAAAGTTGATTAGTTGAGGATGAATCCTCCCGTTGTGCAGATACTGGGGCAAGCCCTCTGAAGATTGTCTTGTTGCCAGTTGTTTTCGGCTCAGAATGAATTATTCCCAAAGGTCGGATTGGGGCAAGTTGAATTGCGCTGGGGCAAGTTGTTCAAATGAGTTTGTTCACCCTGGCAAGAATTGAGTATCGGGGAATCGTGTCATTACCCTGCCGAAACCTGAACCTTCTGAAGAAGCCTGGCAGTCATTGGATTGCTATCCTACAGCATAACCTGTTACTTAATTCCATGATTGGTAGCCTGTATTCCCTATGTTGGCGTTGTTGAATCAGGATTGTTCCTCCGCAGAGATGTACGATTTGAGGTTGTTCCCCCTGTACAGTTTGAGACTGCAGCAGATTGGGATGGCGTTTATCCCTCATCAGATTAGGGTCAAGATTGCCCTCAGTAGACCAGGACTGACATCCCCGAAGCAGGATGAGTCCTTCTTCCCCAGCAGGGTTCAGTAGTCCCTCCTCCGCAGAATCAGAATCTGAATGATGAGCATTGATATGTCTTCCCCAGGTAGAGTTGATTCTCTTCCCCAAGCAAGCGCATCCTGAAGGAATGTCCCCTCATCAGCTGAGTCAAGCACCGGAGAATGATGTCGTCTTTCCCCAGCACCGGGTCACAAGTGCAGATTTCAGAGAAGTGTTCGGAAGCTGAAGCTCGTGTTTTCCCCAGTAAAGTCGCCGAAGCAGGTGTCTCCCCCGCACTGGGTCACAAGTGCAGGTTTCGCAGGAAGCTAGTCGTATACAGAAGTATGCGGTAACTGATGGTGCCAGACTGAAGTCTCCAGTGGAACTAGGTTTCCCCACCAGAGTCATGCTCTCTCCTGAAGATGGACGATTCCCTCCTCCCCAGTAGAGTGTTGGAACAGCTGATGTTGTATTCCCCTGCAGAGTTGTACTCTCCCCCGAAGGCAGATGATTCTTTCTTCCCCAGTGGAATCGAATTCCCCATCAGAGTCGTACTCTCCAGTGAAGTAGAATGATTTCTCTCCCCGGCTGAGTCCGCAGAAAAGCAGAATCCTTGGAAGTTGATCAGATCATGATCAATTTTCCCCAGCAGAGCATTAAGCAGCCGATGCTGTATTTCCCCAGAGTCGCACTCTCTCCATCGAAGCAGAATGATTTCTCCTTCTTCAAGCCGAGTTTGCAGATGTCCAAGGGATCCGAATCCTTGGAAGTGGATCAGATCATGATTGGTTTTCCCCAGTGGGGTGTCGAGCAGCTGAAGTTGGTTCCTCACAGGGTGGTCATCCCCAGAAGAGTAGCCGAGACGGCCGCGCAATTCATTCTCGCGATTGATATCAGCAGATCCAGGTTCTCGTAGAGCTTCATCCCCTGCCGCAGTCAGCTGAAGTTGTTTTCCCTGCAGCAGTTCGCGGAAGATCAATTCCCCGGACAGAGCCCGATTGATATTGGCGTGTTCACATTCTCCTCAGCAGGATGATTCCTCTATCTGAGCAGTTCTTTCTCCTTGACAGGAGGATTTCCCCCTTCGGCATTTATTTTGCTGATGGGATCGCATCATTGTGCATGATTGCATAGCATTGTGCATGACTGCATAGCATTTAAACGTTGCAATGGCATTGTGCATGATTGCATGGCATTTAACATAAACGCATATCATTCTCATGTGGGGCATAGTGCAGAAGCATACACATCATAGGCATGATCTAGGTCATTATCATCCTTATTGTACAGGTGTACTACCGAAAGACCGGTTGCTCAGGACGATTCTTGAAGTTCTCCCCAGCAAGGTTATTTTCTTAGATGATTCTAAAGACCCCGGTGTGATCCCCGCAGTCGCTCGCTCAAGATGATTTTTGAGATCCCCAGCGAAGTCTCCGGTTCAAGATGATTCTCGAATTCCTCAGCAGGGCCATTTGCTTAGGATGATTCTTAAGACCCCAGTGCAGCTTCCCGAGTTGTTTGCTTAGGATGATTCTTGAGCTCCCCAATAGCGTCCCCAACAAGAGTTGCCCAGGAAGATTCCTGGAATTCCCAACAGAATGTTTGCTCCAGAAAAGTTATCAGTTCAGGACGATTCCTGAAGATACCCGATGGATCTGTTTGGTCAAGATGATTCTTGAAGCCCCGAGCAGCGTGATATGTCTGCTCCAGCAATGATGTCTAATCTGAAGATGGATTTCGTAAGCGCCGGAAGGCGATATCATAAGGTTCCGGTGAGTCCAGATTTCCGTGTTGAAGAATCAACAGGTAGCTGAAGACAAGGTTCCAGGGTTGTAGATACAACAGAGTGATTCGTGTGAGTCTGAAGACCAAGTCAGTTATCCTGAAGAGATGATTGATTGCGATCAAGTGAATAGTGTTTCTTCTGACTGAAGTCAAAGATGTTTCTCCAGTTGAAGCGGAGTTTTGCCTGAAGGCAGAGTGTTTGAATCCCCGTAGAGTCATGAATGGCTCAGGGCACCATTTCTCTGACCGAAGTCACAGATTTCCTAAAGCTGAAGCGAAGGTGCCTAAGGGCAAGGTTATCCCCCAAGGTCATGAATGACTTAGGATTCATTTTTCGGACTGAAGGCCGAAGTATATCCCTGACTGAAGTCTCGGATGCTCGATAGCAGAGGCGGAGTTGCCTGAAGGCATATCCATGTATCCTTGAAGGCCAAGGATCATGTCTTTAGACTGAAGTCGAAGATACCTCCTGCAGAGTTGCCGACAGGCAAAGTTCACATCCTTGAAGGTCAAGGATGTTCATCTTCAGAAGTACTTGAAGATCGTTTCTAGCTAAAGCTGGAAATGGCCAGGGGCCAGGGTTTCATATATCTTTAACGTTGAAGTTCTACGGCAGGCAGTGTGCAGCAGTATTCCGATGTTCGTTACGGTCCTGAGGGTGAACCCCAGATCAGAGTGTGCTCGGTTGAGTCTCTCATTCCCAGCGGAGTAGTTTCAAATATGAAAATGTACCTTTTGTTCCATTTACCAGGGGTGAACCCCGGGTCAGATTTGTTCAGTGATATAGTTGTCCAGCAGTGGAGTTGGGTATTTTGATTGTCCGACGGCGAGGTCAGATTATGTTTGTTTCCGGCAGCGAGGTTGGATGTTTGTTTGACGGCAATGTCAGACTCCTTAAATCCCCAGCAGAGATGATGTTGGTACGACGGCGATGTCGAGTGTCTCTCAGAGCGATGTTTGTTTCAGACGGCGATGTCAGATCAGTATCTCTCCAGCTAGTTGTTGAGCAGCTAGTGTTGCAGTGTTCGAAGATTTGTTCCCCGCAGAGTACCGTGCGCTCGTGCAGTTGGCAAATTTTCGGGTTTACCGGTATTCAATCGTCTCGCACCTTGACTGGTTGAGAGCCGTTCGCTTCTCACCCAGTCAGGTCCAAGCCGTTTGAATAGGGGCAGCTGTTGCACCCCAAAATTTGACCAACAATTATTCATTCATTGAGTGTTTGAAAATGGATACCTTCATCAGACAGTTCAAGAGATCTTCAGAGGAGTGGGTTGAAACCAGGGTTATGTGCTTCATAGCTTGAGAGTTGTGGGTGCTCCTCAGATGATTCTGAGACTTTGAGAATGAACTTGATGTTTTGAGAAAGCTTATGAGATGTCTTGATAGCCATCATGAAGCCCAGAGAGGTCATTATGCAAGAATTCAGGAGATTCAACCATGAATGGTAGAATTAGGGTTTTGACTGGGTCAACCCTAGGATAACTGAAGATTTGGAGAAGGTTGAGACCTAATCCAAGGGCCATGAGATCATGGAATGAGGCATAGAGATGTTATAAGGATGATTCCTAGACCAACTCATCATGATTGAGGATTTTGAGAAGTTTCAAGTCAGGGTTTCCAAGGATTGTCAGTGAAAAACCCTAATTTGATCCCTATATTCCAGGCAGTTTTAGCTCTAGATGTGATTGATATCTCATCTTCCCCACAAAATGAATGTTGTAGAGCTTGTTCTTAGCTTTAATTTGAGTGGTGGGAGTCCTTGATAGGAGTTACAGAGCTCAAGTTATGGTTTTGACAAATTACAGGTCAGCAGAGGTGTGTGAATCTGGGTCCTTGAAAGTCACCCAACTTGCAGACAACTTTTGCCCTAGTAGGATGATTCCTATGATTTCTTGGTCAACATGAATGTTGAAGAGGATCTTCTTAGCTTTAATTTGAGTGGTAGAAGTCCTTGATTGGATTTGTGGAACTCAACTTATGGTTTGAACAAGACAGGGGTATTTTGGTCATTTGTCAGTTATAGGTCATTTTAGCCAATGCCTAAAACTCCTATTTCCAAGCCTCAAATGGAAAAACTCAAAACATGAAAGTTGCTCAAAATGTGATTTTAAGTCTAGAAAGAAGGTCACAAATTGTTGAAAAAGCTCATAGCATGAAATTCCATGATTGGTCAAAAATGAACTAAAAAAGGCTTATAACTTTGAAAAGTTGAAATTGAAAAGTGATTTGGGAGATCCACAAATCCAAAATAGGTCATCCAATATATCATTTTGATTGGAAAAACCATTTTAAGAACTTTGGTTTAAATAGAATTTTCATTTGAGGCTTAAAAAATGAGGTTCCTTTGGAAATTTGTTGCTTGCATAAGAGGGCAACTTTGCAAAACCCTACACAAGCCAAAGATACACTTGTTTTTCACTCATCCTCATTCAATAACTCACATAAGGACATTTTGAGACCAAATTACAAGGCATGAGGCAAGGGATATGATATTTTCAACTTCTCATTCAAGGAGAAATTCATGAACTTTCCACACTCTTCTAGATGAATCTAGAAGCATCCATCAATTGTTATATAAAGAGTGCATTGTGGAGAGTCTAAGGTTGGTGAAACTTGAGCCAAGTCAGAGGAGAGAGGGAGATACATTGCCATTGGAGAGATTCCTTCAAGTTGAAGCAACTCAAGATATCTTCCACTACAAGCCATCTCTTCCCTCACAAGTGCAAACAGAAGGTTGAGGACCCTTGTAGGATCATCTTGAACCAAGTCCAAGGTCTGCAAGCATCCCCTCGAGCTTCACCATCATCCCTTTGACAGGTTTCTTCTTCACCTTGCATCTCTTAATTTAATGAGTTTCAATTAGTTTTATAGCCATAGAATTAATGTGTTAGGGTAGAGGATTCTTTCCCAAGAGTTAGAGCAAGATTGGTGAGGTTTCACACCAGAACCATGAATCTTTAATCTTCCATAGCTGGCTGTTTGATGAGTTTTAGGTAGCAAGAATTAGGTTAGAATAACCAGGATAACATCAAGAACATCTGTATACTGGTAGACTGAAATTTGGTGAAGATTGATATCAGGTTAGCATGGTGGTACCAATATGTTGAAGCATTCTGTTGGGATTATTTAGGTCGAATCAGTGAAATCTACTCGTACCATTGTATTCTAGGCATTTAGTAGAGCATTTCTTGTTTTGGAATTATGTGGAATCATGGCGTGTGGAGAGAGCTAGGAGAGCTCGAATTTGAGTGCATGGAGGGAGGGTCTGAAAACCCTAGGTCCCGTTTGGGACGATGAAGGAGAAGCCGTTGGATCAAGTCCCAGGTTTGACAAATTCGTCCAATCCAACGGCTGTGTGCGTATCTGAGAAAGAGAGGGAAGATTTAAAATCTAATGAAACGCGGCGTTTCATTAAACCGCTTCTGGGCCCAGAGTTTCTATTCCCACCCCCCTTTTATTTGGCCCATTCATTTTTAACTAGCGCTTAGTGCTATTCTGACCCCCCTCCCCTTTAATTCATATATTTCTTTTATTTTCTTTTTAATATTTCTCTGTTTTGTTAAATTCATTAAAAATTGGAAATTAATTCTTTTTTTATGCTTCTTTTTTCTATGAGTAGATTAAAATGTGTAGAAAATTATAAAAATAAAATTGGGATTTTATTTTTAGGTTTTATATTTTTAATAGATTTTCCAATTAAATAGCTTTTTAATTGTTTAATTTTGTATCATGATTTTGTAGGAATTGTTTTAGAACCTTACCTTAGGGTTTTTAATCCATTCTTTTTTGTGCAATTAGATGATGAATCATAGTTCCCCATAGGATTTTTCTAGATTTTTAGAATTAAATCTTGATTAGTTTAATTAGGGTAGATTTAGGGTATCCTGATTAGGGTTTAGATTGTGCATAGGTGAAGATTCACTTTCTCTGATTGAGTTTTATCTTGATTTTTAGGTAGAGACCTTTGTAGATGTTATGAGTAGGTGTTGAGGACCCTTGTGAATAATTGTTGGATTTTTCCCCATTAGTTTAGTATTTTTAGGTATTTTCTGAAGTTGCCTATTGTTTTGTGTACCCTGTGGTTATCTGTTCATCTTTGGGGTTCATTCTGAAGAATTTGTTGAGGGGCTTGTGTTGCCTTGAAGATATTGATGGAGAGCATCATGAAGTGAAGATTGTAGACCAAGACTCAGAGACCCAGAGCTTGTCTTGTTCCCTGTTGGTGAGGTTTGAGATCCTGAAGTTTGAAGGAAGTTCATGGTACTTTCCTGAGGAAGGCACTATGAATGACTTTCATTCTTTCTTCTCACCTCTTTCTTAAGTATCCAATGATGTTGGAGCCAACTTGTGAGTTTAATTTCTCCTGAGGAGGAATGTAAACTGATCACATGTTGTTGAGCCACATGGGATACAACTCCTAAGTGGAAGCCTCCTAGTACTTTCCTGAGGAAGGTCCTATGGGTCTATTCACTTAGTTCCATTAGTTTGTCTAGGATTTCTCAAGTATCCAATGATGTTGGAGCCAACTTGTGAGTTTAATTTCTCCTGAGGAGGAATGTAAACTGATCACATGTTGTTGAGCCACATGGGATACAACTCCTAAGTGGAAGCCTCCTAGTACTTTCCTGAGGAAGGTCCTACGAGTCTATTCACTTAGTTCCACTAGTTCAGATAGGATTTCCTAAATATCCAGTGATGTTGGAGCCTGCTTGTGAGTTTAATTTCTCCTGAGGAGGAATGTAAACTGATCACAGTGGTTGAGCCACATAGGATATGATTCATGAGTATACACCTCCTAGTGCTTTCCTGAGGAAGACACTATGAGTCTGCTTACTTAGCTCCCTGTCTTTGGTAAGCTTGTTCTGAAGCTTGAAGGCTGGGATTGATTTCTTTTGGTTAGGTTTTGCTTTAGGGCTTTGCTTAGATTTGATTCAGATTCTGTGTTAGCGTTAGGATTAAAGAGTAGATGATTCTTTCTCAAGTGTGTTTTGTTTGCCTGATGGCACTTCATTTCCTTTATTTGTATACTGCTTGATAGCATGTTGTTTATCTTCAGTATGATTACTGTTATTTCATGACTGGCTTGAGGTTGAGACGAGCTTGTTGTGGCTGAAGCCCCACACACATTTCCTCCCTCACTTGCATTGCATGCATTTTACTGTTAAAGCTGATGCTTTTGTCTGTTTTGGTGTATCATTGACATGATCCCTTAGGACTCTCATTTCCTTTGATAAGGATTTGATGATAGACTTTTAGGTTGAAACCTATGCATGACAACATCTAGGAGTTCCCTGTTCAAACCTCAACCATAGGATGAATCCATGGCATGATAACAGTAGGACTTGATAGTCTCCCTCCTAGTTGGGCCTGTTCTCTTCTCATCTCGAAGCAGTTTAAGATACAGTAATCATGAATGATTTCTTTCGTACGTTACGAGCCTTAAGCTATCTGAGAAAGGATTGTGGGAGAGCTTCTTTTCCATAGTCTGGATGTTTAGTATGGTACCCTTTGGGTGACATGCGACGCATTCACTCTCAGGTCATAGTCTCTAGTGCGGTTGAAATCGCAAACACAATAAAAAACACTTCTTTTAGGAGATAACCCGTAGTTTCCCGAACTACGTTTGCTCTGATCTTTCATACCAGATGAAAGTACGTAGGCATAGGATGCGATATCCTAGCGAGCAACCTTTCCCCCGTAGTTAGCCGAACTACGTTGACTCTGATTTCTCATTCTCTGATGAGAATACGTAGGCATAAAGCGCGACGCTTTGCCGAGTCATTTTTCTTTTCTTTTTCAGCCAGCCTTGATAGGTAGATAGATTATAACCAACCCGTCCAAGTAAACAAACAAGCGAGGATCCCGTCGAGTACGACGGACGTGAGGGGTGCTAATACCTTCCCCTTGCGTAACCGACTCCCGAACCCAGACAATGGTTGCGATGACCTTGTCTTACCCTTATTCGTCAGGTTTTTCCGATCGTTTCCTTTCCCGCTCTGAGGGATAAATAACGAAAGGTGGCGACTCTTCTGTCATGCCGGCACCTTATTTTCGCGCAAGCGACAGATGCGCTGTCTGAATACAGCCTTATAATCTTGGAATCATCAATTCTGCTGAGGATAGATGACTTTGCCGGAGAATATCTTTCTGGATAGGCTACGACTAGCTGGGGAATTTGATCCTTCTTTAGTAAGGGACATTGCATGACCTGCGTGAGGGTCGAGTCTTTCGTTACAGCAATCTTTTGATCGTCTTTCCTCGTACGGCTATGAAACCTGCAACAACACAAACAAGACAAGACAAGCCTATGCAACCAAGATCAATTCAGGTTAGTGACGTTATTTTCAGTTAGTTCAAAGCTTTAGCAATCGTTGGCAAGGGCCAGTGATGTTATACACAAGCTAGTTTCAGTAAACCTAGGCGTTTTATCACGTACAAAACAGTAAAGAACCAGCATCAAGTACTGAATAACATATTTTATTGATTGGGCCCCTGAATGGGCGGAGTTTTTTGGTACACGGGATGTAACTCCTGAAAAGAGGAAGCTACGCAAAGCAGATATACAAGTATGCACAAGAAGCATAAATATTTTGACAAATTAAATTTTATACACATGTCGGCAACTGGATGCAGACGAACACCACGAACTGATCCTCCTATGACTCATCCGACTCTAATGCTTTCCCGGTATCCATGCTTCCGAAGCGATTGTATCTGATAATCGACCCCTCAGGTATTCTCCCACACTGATGCTCACCGCAGTATCAAATTCGGACCGCAGTCATTTGCTTTTCAAATCCCTAACTTTTGCGTGAACCGCCCTTTACGGGTTTTCAATTCACCGGGATACCCCTTTGTGCCGAAGCCGCCCAGTGTAGGTTTTCAACTTCGCGGGTGTACATTTTTCAATTTTATCCCTAACTTTTACCCGAACCTTTTATTCTGTTTTTGGTTCGCCAGGATGCCCCATTTTTGCCTGGACTCTCCCTTTTTTTTGTCCAGCGGGTCTATTTCAAGCAAAGTATTTTTTAACTGCGTCCGAATTCACAGGCGACGTGAAGTCTTCACCGTCCATAGTGGACAACAGTAACGCTCCTCCTGAAAAGACTTTTCTGACAACGTATGGCCCTTCGTAATTGGGGGTCCACTTGCCCCTGTGATCTGCTTGCGGCGAGAGAATCCTTTTTAGCACAAGGTCGCCCGTCTGACAGCTTCGCGGATGTATCTTCTTATCATATGCTTTCTTCATTCGGCTCTGGTACAAACGACCGTATGCTAGAGAAGCTAGCCTCTTCTCATCCATTAAACTCAATTGGTTCAACCTGTCTTTCACCCATTCTGCCTCGTCCAGCTGAACGTCTCGCAATACCCTCAGAGAAGGGATCTCCACTTCCAATGGTAATACCGCTTCCATTCCGTATACTAACGAGAACGGGGTCGCCCCGGTTGATGTGCGTACCGTTGTACGATAACCGTGCAAAGCAAAAGGTAGCATCTCATGCCAATCCTTATAGGTCACCACCATTTTATGAACAATCTTCTTGATATTCTTATTGGCCGCTTCGACAGCGCCATTCATCTTGGGTCGGTAAGGGGAGGAGTTGTGATGTTCGATCTTGAAATTCTGACAGAGCTCCTTCATCATTTTATTGTTCAGGTTTGAACCGTTGTCTGTGATTATCCGCTCGGGGATCCCATATCGGCAAATGATATCTCTCTTGATGAATCTGGCCACCACTTGCTTCGTTACGTTTGCGTAAGACGCCGCTTCCACCCACTTGGTGAAATAATCGATTGCTACTAGGATGAACCGATGCCCGTTAGAAGCCGTCGGCTCGATCTTTCCAATCATATCGATTCCCCACATCGAGAATGGCCATGGCGATGACATCACATTTAGAGGACTCGGAGGCACATGGATCTTATCAGCATAGATTTGGCACTTGTGGCACTTCCTTGCGAACTTGAAACAGTCCGTTTCCATAGTCATCCAAAAATAACCTGCCCGTAGCAGCTTTCTCGTCATAGCATGCCCACCAGCATGCGTACCGAAGGTACCTTCGTGTATTTCCTCCATGAGCAGCTTTGCCTCTCTTTCGTCTACACAACGCAACAACACCAAGTCGTGATTTCTTCTGTACAAGACACCATCTGGATTCAAATAGAAATTACCCGCTAATCTCCTGAGAGTCTTCTGGTCTTGACTGGATGCCCCAGCCGGATACTCTTTATTCTTCAGGAAATTAAGGATATCGAAATACCATGGTTTATCATCAGACGCTTCATCAATAGCGAATACGAAAGCTGGTCTGTCAAGCCGAGAGATAATGATTCGGGGAGCCTCATTCCAGAAGTTGACTTTGTACATGGAAGACAAAGTAGCCAGGGCGTCAGCCATTTGATTTTCTGCCCGCTGTACGTGATGCAATTCAACCTTGTCAAAGAAAGGCAACAATCTCCTTGCATAATTCATGTAATGTATCAAATTGGGTTGCCGTGTCTCCCATTCCCCTTTGATCTGATTCACCACCAGAGCTGAGTCTCCGTATACGTCAAGATGCTTGATTCACAAATCAATGGCTTCTTCAAGCCCCATTATACAAGCTTCGTGATGCAATTCAACCTTGTAAAAGAAAGGCAACAATCTCCTTGCATAATTCATGTAATGTATCAAATTGGGTTGCCGTGTCTCCCATTCCCCTTTGATCTGATTCACCACCAGAGCTGAGTCTTCGTATACGTCAAGATGCTTGATTCACAAATCAATGGATTCTTCAAGCCCCATTATACAAGCTTCGTATTCGGCCTCATTATTGGTAACTGGAAAGGTCAATCGGGCAGTGAACGGGATGTGCGACCCGTGTGGCGTAGTAATGATTGCCCCTATTCCGCTACCGTAAGCATTCACAGCTCCGTCAAATATCATCTTCCATTTGGAACCCAACTCTGGTCCTTCGTCTGGCAACGGCTCTTCACAATCCTTCATCTTTAGGTACATGATATCCTCTTCAGGAAAATCAAACCTCATCGATTGGTAATCTTCAATAGGCTGCTCCGCCAGATACTCAGACATCACACTCCCCTTTATAGCCTTTTGCGAGACGTATTGGATGTCATATTCAGTCAAGACCATCTGCCAACGGGCAATCCTTCCTGACAACGCCTGCTTTTCGAATACATATTTGATAGGATCCATCTTCGAGATGAGCATGGTTGTATGATTCAGCATGTATTGCCTCAAACGCTTGGCGGCCCAGGCTAGCGCGCAACAAGTTTTCTCAAGCATTGAATATCGAGATTCACAATCTGTAAACTTCTTGCTCAAGTAATAGATCGCATGCTCTTTTCTTCCTGTCTCGTCGTGTTGACCGAGAACACAACCCATGCTTCCCTCAAGAACTGTCAAATACATGATCAAGGGTCTGCCCGCCACTGGGGGTATCAAAATAGGAGGCTCCTGCAAATACTGCTTTATTTTATCGAACGCCTTTTGACAATTTTCGTTCCACGTTACAGCTTGATCTTTCTTTAACAGCTTGAATAATGGTTCACACGTGGCAGTTAAGTGAGATATGAACCGAGCGATGTAGTTCAATCTCCCTAAAAACCCGCGCACCTCCTTCTCTGTTTTAGGCGTCGGCATTTCTTGAATCGCTTTTATTTTAGCAGGATCGACCTCTATTCCTCTTTCGCTTACGATAAACCCCAGTAGTTTACCCGATCTCACCCCGAAGGTGCATTTGTTAGGGTTCAGTCTCAGCCTGAACTTCCTAAGCCTTTTAAATAGCTTCAGCAGATTCACCAGATGCTCTTCCTCCGTCTGGGATTTGGCAATCATATCGTCAACATAAACTTCGATCTCTTTATGCATCATATCATGGAAAAGAGTCGTCATCGCACCCTGATATGTTGCCCCAACATTTTTCAAACCAAAGGGCATCACTTTGTAGCAAAATGTTCCCCAAGGCGTTATGAAAGTAGTCTTCTCCATATCCTCTGGCGCCATTTTAATCTGATTATAGCCTGAAAAGCCATCCATGAAGGAGAATACGGAGTATTGAGCGGTATTATCAACTAGCACGTCAATATGAGGAAGCGGAAAATCGTCTTTTGGGCTTACTTTATTCAAATCTCTATAATCCACGCACATCCGAACCTTGCCATCTTTCTTTGGCACTGGTACGATGTTAGCAACCCATGAGGGATATTTTGTTACAGCCAGGAAACCAGCGTCCCACTGTTTTTGAACTTCCTCTTTGATCTTCACTGCCATATCTGGTCGAGTTCTGCGAAGCTTTTGTTTGACCGGCGGGCATTCTTCTTTCAGTGGCAGACGGTGCACAACCATGTCTGTATCGAGCCCTGGCATATCTTCATACGACCAAGCGAATACATCATTATACTCTCGGAGCATTTCAACCAGTCTTCGCTTGATATCGCTCTGCAGTGCGGCACCGATACGAATATTCTTCTCAACCCCTTCCGACCCCAAGTTGATAATTTCGATGACCTCGTCGTGAGGCAGAATGGCTCTTTCCTCTTGCTTCACCAACCAAGATAGTTCTTCAGGAACGTCACTATCTTCGACAACCTCTTCTTCGGCCTGAAATACCGGATGCTCAAAGTCGGGACGAGTCATAGGTGGTTCAAGGATGTCATCTGAAAATGTTATCCTGCAAAAGGAATGGTTAAGTGCTTCAAAATGCGTATAAAGCGAATAACCACGTTGCCATTTTATTGAAAAATACAAAACAAGAAAGACAGAGATTACAGTATTTGCACAGGAAAAAACGCCATTTATTTAATGATTAACACGCAATGTTCATAACAACACAGCCCTAAGCAAATCCTGATGCCCCGGGCAAGACATCAGATTATTCAACAATCAATAAAGCAAAGCATTACTGTTTAAGAGTCACAGGAACAAGCTCCTGAATAGACCAGTTGCACAGTCCTTGTCCTGGCGTGCTTGGCTGAATCCAGGCATCCATATCACAGTCGCTGTCTCCCTCGTCAGACTCCGAAGCAACATTGATAGTTTCATGACATACTCCACTGGAAGAGATGGTTACTGGCCCTCTGAAACGGGGTGCCCCCACAGCAGGTGCTGACGACGACGGTTGGTATCCCAGCCCGAACCGGTCCATCTTCACAGGGATATCCAGCACTTTGCCCCAGCCCTTCGCTTCTCCTGCCTCCATTAGAGCTTGAGCTTCTTTATACGACGAAACGGCTATCTCCGACGCTTTGCTCGGCCCGGGACCTTTGTCCTTGATACGCAACCCTTCAAATGCCTGGCAGGGTGTTTCGTGGATCTCTCCGTCGACCTCCACATATTTAAATGACGACAGATGGCTGACCAGGATGTCTTCTTCTCCGCATACGGTGACTACGCTGTCTCCGACCATATATTTCAACTTCTGATGCAGGGTAGACGTAACTGCCCCAGCCCCATGGATCCAAGGTCTTCCAAGCAAGCAGCTGTACGCAGGCTGTATATCCATGATATAAAATTCCGTTGCAAACACCTCCGGCCCCACCTGTAGAGGCAATGTTATCGATCCAAAGACTGTTCTTCGCGTGCCATCAAACGCTCTGACTACCAAGTCACTGGGCGTGCACAGGATCCCTCTAACATCCAACTTCATCATCGCCTTCTTGGGCAGCACATTCAAAGACGATCCGGTGTCGACCAATACATGCGACATTACTGATCCTCTACACTCAACAGATATGTGCAGCGCCATATTATGATCTCTCCCTTTCGGGGTCAAATCGAAGTCGGTAAAGCCCAAGCTGTGGCCTGCATTCACATGTGCCAACACTCCTTCCAACTGATTTACAGAGACGTCTTGAGGTACAAAAGAGGTATCCAGGACTTTTAAAAAAAGCATTTCTGTGAGCTTCAGAACATAATAGCAACGACAGTATTGATATTTTGGACGACGTCTGTTGCAGATGCTCCACAATCTTATAATCACTTTTTCGAATCAAGCGCATGAACTCTTCTACATCCTTCGATGCCGCTTCTTTTTCGCTTGCTTGCACTGGGACATTCTCGACCATCTTCCCTTTTCCTTTTGCTAGTCTTTCGGCCTCCACTTCAGGTGATATAAAGATCCTACCACTCCTTGTCATACCTCCTGAACCAACAACGTTATCGACAGTCTCAGCTGGCTGCTTATCAACCTCAATCTTTATCCCGTCACAATACACCTCCAACCCATATGACCAAGGGACTGCTTTCGTGTTCTCGTACGGGATTGGTGCGGCCTTAGTTATGGTGATCGGTGGTCGCTGGACCGGTGCTGCAATAGTGATTGTCTTTCGAGGAATCGTTACAGTGGCTACATCACTCCGATCATCTGTTACTTCCCCTGCAGGCTCTTCAGTTGCTGCTCGGTCAAACTGCAATGTGCCTCCATCAATTAAAGCCTGAATGCCTTTCTTCAAATCATCACACCCCCCAGCTAAGGTCCATCATTCTAAGAAATACTCGTCACATCCTGGATAAACACCCCTTTGCAACAATCTGCTCTTTATCTCGCTCAGCGGCGTCCTTAAATCACCGACATTCACAATCAGATTCAACCCTTCCTCAGTCAGAATGGCGTTCGCCCCATGATTAGGCATGGGTTTCTGCACTATATTCGGACCCGCCGTTCCGAAATTGATGGTCTTATTGTCCAAAAGATCCTGCACGACATGCTTAAAAGCATGGCAACCCTCTATATCGTGGCCCGGAGCCCCAGAATGAAACTCACAGCGCCTGCTTGCATCATAACCATACGGAGGAGTTCCCGTTATCGGTGTCAGAGTTCTTTTCTCTACCAGATTTAGACCCAACAACGTCTGCAACAAATCTGCATATGTTGAGGGAGGCTTCTCAAACACTCTTCTTGGTTTACCACCCTGGAATCTTCGCTGAGCCTGTTGTGCCCCCTGCTGTGGCTGTTGCTGCTGCTGCTGCTGCTGATGCTGCTGCATTGGTTGCTGCTGAAACGGTTGTTGTTGTTGAAGTGGTTGTTGTTGATACGGGATAGTAACACTCGCCACCTGCTGCGACTGATGATATTGGTTCCGACCTCTGCCTCAGCCTCCAAACACTGCGCTTGCCTCGCCCTGACGGCGCCCACCAAAAGCCTTCCTATTACTGCCAGATGCAGTTGGTTCCTCTACTTGGAACTTTCCTTGCTTAATGTTACGTTCAATCTTTTCTCCCATCATAATTAAATCTGAGAAACTAGCCAGAGATGTATGAAACAACATGTCATGAAACAAGCCTGTGAAGGTACCGACGAACATGTCATTCATTTCCTTGTCTTCTAAAGGAGGACGGACCCTGGCAGCCATATCGCGCCACCTTTGCGCGTACTCTTTAAAGCTCTCTCCCTTCTTCTGAGACAGCCCTGTCAATTGGACCCGATTGGGCGCCAAGTCGCTGTTATACTTGTAGTGAGCTACAAATGCCTCCGCCAATTGCTTCCATGTCTTGATATTAGTTGGATCCAACCCCATGTACCACTCTAGGGAAGGGCCTGACAAACTATCTTGAAAGAAATGCATTAGCATTCTCTCGTCAGTTGAGTACGCAGACATCTTTCTGTAATAAGCCCGCACGTGCACTTTCGGACATGTGTCCCCTTTATACTTATCAAACGCAGGAGCTTTGAATTTGATTGGCACCCTCAAGCCAGGTACCAGACCCATTGTTGCCATGTCCAAGCCCACAGCACTTTGGTTCAGGACCCCCCTCATCTGCTCTTCTAACATTCTGATCTTCTGGGAGTCATCCATCGGCCCATCAAAACCTCCGCCGGAGAAAGCGTCCTCCTGCTGATCTTCTTGCCACATACCATTCCCAGCTCCATACCCATCATATCCATTATTACGGCCAGCCATGATCTGATTCATCACCGGGCCTCGGCCTCTGTTGCCGTATCCCTGAACACCTCCAGCAGGCCCAAAAGCCATTAACCCAGCGCCGTTTCCGTTTCCGAAACCTCCGTAACCCTGATTGGCCACACCATAACCATCTTGCCCAAAGCCTTGAGCATTGAAACCATATTTCCCAGCATTATCGAGTCCCTGATCGTTGAACCCGAATCCAGCATTGACAAAGCCGTTGCCTCCCATATTATCACCCACGTTGATATCACCCAGCCCAACGTTATGGACAGCAGTCACGTTCCCAACTCCGACGTTACCGTTCACAGCAGCGGTAGCGTTGTTGACATTAGCAGTAGGTATATTGACTACGGGTGGAGCCACTGGCGTGGGAGTGCCATCTCCATGAACAGTATCGACTCGCACAGACTGATGATCCTCGTTACCGTGACCAGCATTTCGGGCCAACAGAGGTTGGACCATGGCTTGCAAATTCTCCTGACCTTTTGCAATAGCTTCCATGGTCTGCATAAAGAGAGCTAGCTTCTCGCGCACATCTTGCATCTCGTTCTGCATTTGATCCATGATTCTTCGACAGTTGGTGCGAGTGGAATAGCGGTGCGGGTACTGATCTGCAATCCTGAAAAGTACCTGATGCATGGCAGGAAATAAGATACTATCCAAAGATTACCTGTAATGCAGTATGAATATGAATGCAATGCAATGTGTGTCTGTGCATTAGGGAACTTCATTCCCCGATTCTAGTGTGAAGGTGCCGGTGCAGTGGCAGTGCTAACAATATAAAGATCTGAGCTGAATCACAGAAAGCCTCATATATTGCTGAGAAATCAATAAGCCCGGAATACAATGTCACTAAGAGTACAAAGAGAAGGCATGAACTCAACCAACAATCATGGTGATGGTCAGCACTATGCAAATAAAGCATACAAGTTACTACATGAAATGATCAAATCCTCCCATAAGTCTGGTACTCTTCTAGCAGCTTCTTGGTCTCCGGATGACTTGGTCGAGCAAGCAGCCCTTCAACAAGTTGGTTTCTTTTCTTAAGAACACGTCGCACGTCTTCAGCAGTTTCTTCCCATGCCCCCTCTCCGAAGCGGTCCTCTAGTTTACGCTTCTAAGACACAGCTTCATCTCTGCCTTTGATGGCCTTGTTTAGTGCGTTCTGGAGACTATACCGGGTCATCACTTCTTCTTCACACTTCTTGATGCTGGACTTCAACTGCTCTTCGAGGTCGGAGATTTGCTGCTTCAGCTTATCTTCCCTCTTCTTATTGTTGGTGAGCGTAGCATTCCAAGTCTTATTGCAAGAAGAGATCTCTCGGTGAGCGATGTCAAGCGCCTTCTTTTTGGATTCAAGCATGTCATGGGAGCTTCTGAACTCTTGCCCCAGACGTTCGCGCTTCTTCCTCTCCTCAGTTAGCTCAGCCCCTAATCTGTTCATTAGCTCAATCTGCTGTTGGAAAGCATGGACGGCCTTGTTTTTCTCACTGCGTATCTGGGCTATCTCATGCTCTAACCCTTCGTTGATCTTTATCAAGGCTTCTTTTTCTTTCACAACTTGCTCGTAGGCCTCCCTAGAAACAGTAGTTGGCTCTGCTACCAGAATAGGAACAAGAACTGGTGCATCTGGAAATGGCATCCTCAACTGACTGGCTCTCTCCTGGACCCAAACCCTGTAAGGTTCATAGGCCTGACAGTCATTCTTCCCTAACAACGGCTTCCCTCTTCGGTTAATACGCGTCCAGGCATGCTGCAGCTTGGCTAATAACTCTCCCTTCAAATCTCCGGTGAAGTACAGAGATTCCTGTACTTCTTCCTCCTTTGGCGAATTCTTCAGCGCATATCCGAACTGACGGACCAGCAGTGATGGGTTGTAGTTGATACACCCCTTTCTTCCTATCAGCGGGACATTAGGGTAACCAGAACAACTGAAGATAAGCTCGGATCCCAGCAGATCCCTATCAAACCATTCGACTTCTTCGGAAGATAGCCTCATCAGGCGCTCTGACCAGCTAGCTGTGGCTGCACTCTCCACAAAAGATCCCTTCATGGGAAGATGACTCTTGAACCACATATTCAACAAAGGAGCACAACAGTAAACAACCTTTCCCCTTCTGTTATCATTCTTGTAGTGCAAGGAGTGGTAGAAGTCTCCGATCAACGTTGACACTGGATTGCCGGCAGCAAATAGATGGAAAACGTCCAAGTCTACGAAATTGGGCAAGTTAGGGAATAGCACAATCCCATAAATACATAGAGCCAAAATAGCGTTGAAAACCACCCAACATCCGTTCTTGGCATACTCCTGAGCTTTGCCAACCAAGAAATCAAGAGAGAAACCTGAAACCCCAAGCCAAGAAGTCAGTAGCAGTTCTGCAGCGTCCATATGCAAGGCTCTAGCTAAGTCCTCCAACTTGGGCTCAGCAGCAGAGTGAATAAAGGGAACCTTGTTCTGCACGGGTAGCTCAGTAAACTCCACATACTCCTCAATGGTAGGCCCTAGAATGAAGTCAGCAAACGTAAAACATCTCAATGTGGGGTCATAGAACTGCATCAAGGTATACAGCCCGTTCATCTCATCAGCAGTGGGCTTGCAGACTAATCTCAGTAATCTCCCATGACTCATTCTGAAGCTTCTCCTAACCTCCTCATCAGCAAGAGATATCAGACCAAGCAAAGAATTAATATCAGGTGAAGGCAGCTTATACGCAACTGTTTTCCTCAAACCGGCCATAGTCACAACTCAGAAGCCTGGGCACTAGAATCGGAGGATATGCAAATGCACCTGCAGCACAGACACACGTTAATGGGATGCAATGATAATGAGGATGCAAACAATGCAATGCAAGTAACATGCAACAGGGACCAACTGCCGTAGCTGAATAGCCTGAACCATATCAAGAAGTCTCGGATAGACTCTATAGAGGTCCTCAAACCCTGGTCTCAGATAGACCTAAAACAAAGCTCCAACAATGGTCTCTGATAGACCTCAAGCCATAACTCTCACTGGTCTCTGGTAGACCTCAAGTCACATCTCCAACTGGTCTCTGACAGACCCCAGAACTATCCAAATGGTCTCTGACAGACCTCATAACACATCTCCAAATGGTCTCTGACAGACCTCATAACTCTCCATAAATACCCAGGATCTCTGATCAAGAAATAACTGGTATCTGAAGGTCTAGTTACTTGCATAACCCCAAACCCTCTCACAGGTGGATGTCCTAGTAACTGACAAAGGTATGGCATCCTATGCGGTCGTCGGCGTCACAGACTTTCAGGGATGATGATACGATTCCCAGAAGGAGTGGCATCATCAAATCCTGAAGAGGCCTCACTTAGCCAACTTCCAAATGATCGGTTCCCGGAGTCGACAATTCAGCTGACCAACAACCCCTTCGACCCAAAGGGTAGAAAAAGAAGCCAACCAGAAGAACCTCGTCCGAGTGTAGATTTCATGAGACACTAATGCAAGCAAAGCCGGCACGCGCCCACTACTTTCTACTCTAATTCTAGGTGCACTCAAGCCCAGGTCCAGCTTATCTCTCAATCATAGAACCACCCATCACACCCCAATACAGCAGTAATAATTCATATATAATGCTGAAAATAAAGGTCAGAAATATAAATCCATACAAAATCCTCGACGGGAAAACAAGCGCTAGGATTGACTCTCTCAAGGGACGTTGGATCCCAAATGCGTAAGAACTATCGCAGTCCTTAGCAGCCAGGGGACGTTGGGTCCCCAGCAGAGTCGCCAGCTGTCGCTACTGCGAAAATCGGCGCCGGCTGAACAGAAGAGTCGCCACCGCGCGTTATTTATCCCACGGGAGGGAAAGGAAACGCTCAGAGTAAACCTCGCACAACACGGGAAAGGTATGGTCGTCGCAACCAAAACCTGGATTCGGGAGTCGGTTACGCAAGGGGAAGGTATTAGCACCCCTCACGTCCGTCGTACTCGACGGGATCCACGCTTGTTTTCGGATATGGATTATTATTCTATCTACACTAAGGTTAAGGGTTAAAAGGAAAATAAAATGACTCGGCAAAGTATCGCACTTTATGCCTACGTATTCCCGTCTGGAACGAGAAATCAGAGTCAACGTAGTTCGCCTACCTACGGGAAAGGAGGGGACGGTTGCTCGCTAGGATATCGCATCCTATGCCTACGTACTTTCATACGGCATGAAAGATCAGAGCAAACGTAGTTCGGGCCACGGAAGACACAGGTTTGTCTTGATTGATTTTATTCCTTCTGAAAAAGGTTTTTCTGATTAGCAGTCCAAGCGGACAAAAAATGACGTCTTGATGAGTTCACGTTCTTTTACGAAAGAAGTGTCTTTTATTGTGTTTGAAATCTTTATGGTGTTTTTCTGTTTGTTTTGAGGAAGAAGAGACAGAACTCTAACCTACGGTTGCGAAGGGAAACAAACTAACCTAATGTTATCATGCATGGGTTAAGACCTAGTGTCTATCATGTTCCTCTCTTGCACAGAGAGAAACAGAGATCCTAAGGGAATAGACGGCAACAGAAACAATATCAGATATATACAGTAAAACAGTAAAATGCATGGATGCAGCAATATAAGCGAGGCAAGGGAGTCCCACTCAACCTCGAACCTAGAAAACAATAGGCGAAAGTGAACAGGATTCACTCTCAACCCAACAGGGTGAACAACAAACAATACAGTCAGGAAAACCAATCAATACATCAGAAATGAAATACAGCAATAATAAACAGCTACAGCAGCTCTGCATCAATATCCATCTTCAAGTCATCATCAAACAACTACAAGCTTCAGCAAGCCTCAATCTCCATCTCCACAGCTTTTCAGCAAGGTCTTGATCATCAGTCTTCCATCTACAATGGCTTTTCTTCAAGTCTCAGGCTCCAGGAGGAATATCAGTCAACAAGATGAAGTGAATGAATGTTAGACAGTTAATTACCTACCAAGGGTGGTTCATCAACTGTTAACATTAAACAGAAAGTTTCCTCTCAAAAGTTCTATCTTTCAAATACATTCACTGATCCTTCCAAAGGAAGGAGGTGGATATTTGAAAGAGACTTTGAATCATAGAGGAAGGATGGATGCAGGCAAGGCATTCCATGTTTGAGAAACAAGCTTTCTAATCTAGAGCTCTACCTAGCTCCTAAACCCTAATCTCCTCAGCAGCTGCTAGCAAGAATCTCCTCATCCACTCTGAAAGTTGGTCTTCAGTCTCTGGATCTCCAATGGCTTCATCATCATCAGTCTCCAGCTTCCCCAATCCCCAGACAATCCCAATACCCACACAGGCAAATCAGTAATCCCCAGAGGGCACACCACACCAATCAATCAAATATAGCAGTATATACTAGTAGCAGTAGGGGAATCCTAGTGATTTCTAAGGGGATCTATCCTATACCCATAACCCCTATAGTCCATACCCCCAAAATCAGATGAAAATTTCCTAAAAGAATTAAACTATCTCACCTAAGTTGATTTAAAACCCAAATTTTATTCATGTTGTTCACACCTAAACTAATCACCTAAAATTAATTCCTAAAAATATAAACTAAATTGTATATACAAGTTGAATGTCTAAACTAACCAACCTAAAAAGAATGGATTAAAAATGGTAAAGCATCTATTCAAACCAAAATTAACAAATTCATGCACTAAACAAACCATTATTTAAACCTATTTAATAGAAAAATATGCTAAAAATACTAAAATAAAATGAAATATTGATTTTTCTATGTGATATTTTTCTTGACAAAATTATGAGCAATGTAAAAAAACAACCAATTAAAAACTAGTATTTTTCTATTTTTTATGAATTTTGAAAGAATTAATATTTTTTGAAAGAAAATAAAATTGAATTAAATGGATGAGGGTGCATTTAGTAACGAAACCAGTTAAAATATGAAACTGGGCCCAGACTAGGGGGCGCGCATAGCAAGCGCGTCTGGGCCCATATGCATCAGAAAATGATAACAAAATTAAAAAAAACCAAACGGTGCAGAAAGCAATTATTTCAGGCGTAATGGAATTGGGCCTGATTCGTGGGGTGTGTATAGCAACAATTGCCTGAGCCCAGTCTGAAACCATTAGTGAAACGGTGTGTTTGATCTTTTAAATCTCCCTCCGTTTTTTCTTTAAAACACAGCCACACGATTGGGCTCAGAGTCAAAGTCAATTGGATGATCCAACGGATGGCCATCATCGTCCCCAAATGAATTCTAGGGTTTCTGAAATTCCAACTTCCATGCATAGATTTTCCTGTCCTTCGTTCTCCCTTGTCTCTCCATGAATTCCCTCGATACAAAGAGCAAAGTTGCTCTAAATTCTTCCCCCTACCCAACCATGTCCACAATTCCTTCTAGAACTCAACAAATAAATGAACCCGATGAGTGCAATAACACTGCTCCACCATTTTCACCTGTCATCGATTGCTTCAATCCTTACCAATTCTTACCCTATCCTGATCTACATTCCATGCTGAGTAATCTGAGCCATTAACCTAAGATTATCTTGCATTATCATTGATGTTATGCTCTCTAACAGATTTAGTGCACTCTGGTCAAACTCCATGAAACTTGTCCAAACTCTGTGGAAATCATCATCTATCCTAACTTAACCAGTCTAAGCTAACAAAACCCTATCATGCTGACTAAACTATGCAAATCGAGCAGAGATACCAACCTGGTTTAAAATGGAGAAACAGCTATGGAACTCCTTGATCCAATGCTTGCAGGGACTTGAAACTGATCCACACACTACCACTTCGATTCTGTATGCAAAGATCTTGGCTCAAACTTCTTGTATCATGTGATTCCAATTTCTTGCACCTTGAATGATGAAACTTGTATGGCACTATCCTTGCTCAATTCAGCCACATTCTTATGAGAATTGTAATCTATGGATGATGGTGATGAAGCTCAGATCAAGAAGTGTGAGAATTGATGGAGATTTGAGAGAGTTTGAGATACTTTTGCAAAATGGAGAAAGTGAATGAAACTTGGGGTTTTGAGAAAAGGTAATCACCAACCATTGCATGAACCATCTCATATCAATATATACATGATGTTAGAAACTCCTAGAAGCTTGGAGAAGCTTCCCTTGCACAATTTCCCTTGGATTTGGTTTATGTATCTTCCATTACAAGTAACCATGGATAACTCCCAAAATGTGAACTAAGCTCAAAATTCTACTTTAGCCAATGTCTTTAAAATGATCTTTCCATTCAAAATGACCTATAATTTTGCTTCATTTGGCCAAGATATGAAAAAACTCATTTTTAAGTCCATTTTTATTCATTAAATCCAACAATTTTGAAACTTTGTGCTATGAATCTTTTCAATCTCTCATGGTCACTTTCCTAGACTCAAAATGTCATTTGGAGCAAGTTTGATGTTGTAAAGTTTTCCATTTGAAGCTTCCTTGTATGAGTTTTGGGCATAGGTTGAAATGACCTGTAATTCTCAAATGACCAAAATACCCTTTGCTTGCCAAGACCATAAGTAGAGTTCCACAAATCATATGAAGGCATACTATACCATTCTAGAAAGCTACGACAATGAGGAACAACTCTTATGTTGACCAGAAATTCATTTGAAATCTCCTTGAGGGGTAAAAATTGCTTGGAAGTCAAGTCACTTTCCCAGACAAAATTTCAGATACCTCAGATGACCTGTAACTTGCAAGGACCATAACTTGAGTTCTATAAATCTCCTTGATGTCTTCCACCACTAAAATTAAAGGTCATGAGATCCTCTACAAGTTTAATGTTGGCCAAGGATCCATTTGAAGCTTGCATTTTGACTTATCTTGCTTGGAAATTTGACCTAAACTAGGGGATTTTACACAGAAACCCTAATTTAGAAACTCCTCTTCTCCTTGATTTCTCTTGATTTCTTCTTAGCATAACAACATATCCGTATTCTCCATGTCAAATGATGAACCCCACATCTCCTCAATAGCCCTCAATGCCTTTCAAACAATCCTTTAACCTAGGGTTGACCCAGGGTTGACCCAGATGAAACCCTAGTTGACTGTCTTCCTCCACAACTCTTGTGACCACACCAATGACTCATTTCCTTCTCCAAATGATTTTATAAATCCTCCAAGATGTCTAGATACTCCCTATGCTCAGCCCATAGCTCACAATTTCTTTGTTGATCCTCAGCCACCCTCAATTAGGAGATATACTCAATGCTTGATCTACTGACTTGATAGCTTCCCAATTCTTTCTGATGACTTGAATGAGATGGAATTTGAATAATAGCCTCTTGATAGGCCTTTAGAGATGAGAATAATGATTGGTACCCTGTTGGCTGACTTGCTATGCTTATGCTATGCAGATGAGTAATCTGTACATGGCTCTATATGCAAATGCTAATGATATTAAAACATAAACCAAGTGAATAAGGTTGAGCAAATTTTAAGGTGCAACACTAGGATGTCCACGCCCCACCATACGAAGGGCCACGAGGATGACATTGCTTTGAGCTCATTGGGCGGTGCCAAGTGCATATCCCCGTGAAGTTGGCATTTGTCATATTTTTTTATGTGCTCCTTCGCGTCATATTGCATGGTCGGCCAGTAATATCCTACTCGTAAGGCCTTCCTGGCCAGGGATCTTCCTTTGAGGTGCTGGAAGTTGATCCCTTCGTGGATCTCGCACAAAATGTGGGCGACCATTTCTTCCTCAATGCATTTGAGGAGAAGAATGGAGAACCCTCGCCTGTAGAGCTTATTTTCGACCAAGACGTAGGAACAGGATCTGCGTTTGACCATGTTGGCTTCCTTTGAGTCACACGGTAGTTCATTTTTGGAGAGGTAGTTGTAGACTGGGGTCATCCAGTAGTTGTTGTCGCCAATGACATGCACGTCGAGGATCATGGGAGTTTTCTCGATGCTAGGTCGAGGAAGTACTTCCTGGATGGCGGATTTGTTTCCTCCGTTTTTCTTTATGCTCGCTAGCTTCAACAAGATATCTACCCAGACATTATGTTCGTGGGGAACGTGTTTTACCTCAACCGATGCGAACTTCTTCATTTTCTCTTTGACCAGGGTCAAATATTCAGATAGGTTGTCGTTTTTGGCTCGATACTCTCCCCATACCTGAAAGGCCAAAAGCTGAGAATCTGTGCAGATTACGACTTCCTTGGTTCCTAGGTCTTTAGCAAGGCGAAGACCTACGAGAAAGGCCTCGTACTCTGCCTGATTCTTGGATGTGGGGAAAGATAGGGTAAGAGAGACCTCGATGAAGATCCCTTCCTTGTTTTTAAGGATGATGCCTGCTTCGCTCCCTACTGAGCTGGACGCTCCATCGACGAAGATTGTTCACCTGCAAGCTCCGCGAGCCGTAGAGTGGGCAAGGTCATTGTCATACCCTAAATTTTGACCATAATATTTCACACCATTTTACGAATCATCACCATAATATGGATGCACCTTTATGCATCACTAATCCTTTCAAAGATTGTTGAGTGTTCACCTTGACCAAGAATTAGGGTTTTTAAGCCCTACAGAGGATTCAGGCAAAGGATCAATCAAGAATTGGCATGATCTTCAAATTATCAAGTCCCTAAATTATCCATGAAGGTTAATAGATCCTCAACATAAAGAATCAAGCACAATATTGCATCATTTCAAGTTGATCAAGCCTCAAGATAACTTGTGTCACCAAATTAGGGTTTTGGTCGAACAAGGCCTCCAGAGAGAAATTTTCATCTAGGCACGAGCCAATACCTTAATACATGATTCAAGGAGCTCAAAATAACCTCAAGAGTCCATTCATAAAGTCAAAATAGCCTCAGAGGATGCATCTATCAAAAATCAAGAATTAGGGTTTCTTTGCACAAAATTCATCTAAGACCCAAAGTCAAAGTTTGACTTTTTAGCCAAAAATGTTCATCATAAGCCATTATACAAGAAAACATGATCCATTGTTGCATTTGAACAAGATTTGATCAAGAAATTAAGGTTACTTGTAAAAGGGGCAAAGTTGAAGAAATTGAAAATTTCACTAATGAAAAAAAGTGTCCAAGTACCCAACTTCCAAAGGCCATAACATGTGATCCAAGCAACCAAATTTTCTATTCACAAGCTTAAATGATAAATCTCACCACATACTACAAAGTTGCCAATATTAATCATATCCAAAAACTTCATGGATTCCAAAAACTTCAACAAAGACACTCTCTTCAGTCAAGATGCTCACATGAACAACAATAAAAATGACTGAGGAATGTGGAATTGGTCAATCGGTAGATGTGCTATTTGGAGGAGCTATTGTATCTTGCATAAGAAGTAATGACACAAGTCCAAAACCATTGAACTAAGCTCTTATCCTTCATCCATTAACTATTCCTCCAAAAACAAACTTGTTCTCCTATAAATAGGGATCATTTCTGATCATTTAAAACACACCAAAACAAATCTAAGCATTGTTTTCTCAGTTTCACTCTTTCATATCAAAGTTTCAATTTTCAAAGAGTGAAAATTGAATTTCTCAAAACAGAGCAATTCCATCCAAACCAATGATCCAAAAACCTCCCATACATCATGTATAAGTGATCCAAACACTTAAACATCATCTATAACATCAAATTCATCAAGATCATAGTTCATCCCAAGAAAGTTGCAGTTGGATTCGAGCCTATTAATCCAGAAGGTTTTAATCCATTCCAAGCACATCAACATACTCCTTGAGGTCTAGGGAAGCTGTCCAGATCATCAAAACACTTCTGTAACACCTACAACTGAGGATTTGAATTCCTCTTGAAGGGTAAGCCTGAACTTTTCAAACTCCATAAATCATGCATCATAAATGTTATTTCAAGTTACCAACATGTTTCTGGATGCTCATAGTTCATTAACCCTCAACCAATTGCTATTTATCATTCGTATATGGAATTTCATATTAGTTTTTCATAGTTAGGGTTCATCTATTCATCACATGATAATTCACTCCACATTTAAAATAAATGAAATTAAATGGTACCATTGTGTTCCTTGTTCAAAAACGAGCAATTTTCATGTTTACATCATGCAATTTCATCACGATTTGAGTGAGATAGGAGGGATTTTGCAAATCTGGGTGGCGTGAGGAAGAAGATGGTGTTCCTGGCGCCATTTTTCTAATATTTTTATATTTTCTTATTTTTCATAATTATTTTTAAAAATTAATTTCTATATTCAATGTTAATTAAATGATTTTTTGAACAAATATCATTCACATATTTAAATATTTTATTCACCAAAAAAATCAAAAAAATATTTTCTATTTGATATATTTTTAATATGTTTAAAAATACTATTTTAAATTGTTTTAAATATTTTAAAATAATTTTTTTTCTTGATTTTTCTTAAACCAATTTGATTTCAAATATTCATGTGAATAAAACATCTTTTTTATAAACCTTAATCATTGTTCATGACATGATTAATGGATTCATTTGATAATTATACCATTTTTTTAATTGATTTTTCTTTGAAAAAATATCTTAAAAAATGAAATTAGGGTTTTTACTTTGATTCAATCTTTCGAACTTCATAACAATAATCTTGGGCCTCTACTAGAGTGTAAGACCCAACCCTTTCTGTAAATAAACAAATCTTTGGGCATCTGCTATATTATAAGTCCCATTGCGCTTTTCAAAATTACGGTGCGATCATTGTTTTCATAACAAATATTTTGGGCCTCTGCTAGGAGTGTAAGTCTCATCCCTCTTTCTATTTTCAAAATCTCATTCATATTTTTAAAACTTCAATCCTTCAATCTTCCAAATTCAATCTAAACCTAGCATAAACTTTCTCAATCAAAATCAGGGTCTCTGCTATAGTATAAGTCCCTCATCTCTTCTTCAAAAATTATTTTAAATCTTGGGTCTCTAATAGAGTGTAAGACCCAACATCCTTTATAAATAGAATCTTTTAGCCTTATTCATCCTGGACTTTGTACATGATACAAATGATCTTGGACCTCTGTCCAGAGCGTAAGACCCAACACCTTTCTTGTCTCCCTCTTTTTCAAGATTAAAATGATCTTCAAATCCAAAATCATTTCAAAAGTTTCTTCAATTTCTCAAAACCGTAACCATTCAATCAATCTTAATCTCAAATCATTCAATCAATCATAATCTTGGGCCTCTATCAGAGTGTAAGACCCGCCACCTTTTCAAATTCATTTCATACTTTTTTATATACTTGTTCATATATCTGTATATATACTTGTGCATATCTTGTTAAGTTTCTCTTAGCATTTAAGTCATCCTTAGTTTAGACTAGGTTAAACAATAGGATCCTTTCAATCAATACAACTTAGTTCAATCAACTAGTTCCCTCTTGTACAAATAAATCTTTCCCTCAGTAGAGTTAGCCCTCTATTGGGCCTTATCCAAGCATCATCAGCTTCCTATTGGGCTTCATACAAAGACTTTCCCCAGCTAAGTCAACCTCCTATTGGGCTTCATACAAGGACCCTCAGACTTCTTAAAAGCATAAGTCAAGTATTGGTCATCTATACAAAAAATCTTTAGCCTCGCCATCCTGGGCTTTGTACAGGATATAATAAATCTTTCAGACTCACCATCATGGGCTCTGTATAGGATACAAACAAAATATTTTAGCCTCACCATCTTGGGCTTTGTACATGATACAAATAAAAATCCCTAAACGAGTCAGTCAAATTCTCAATATTGAGTCAGTCTCTTCAAATTTTCTCAACAGTCATTAGCCTTCTCTCAGGCTCTTACACAAATAATTTCCCCAATCAATCAGCCTCAATCTTGGGCTTTGTACAAGACAGATAAGAATCCCTAGTTGAGTGACTTTTTAATTTTTCAGCTTCATATCTTAGGTTCCAATCAAGATACACTAAATTCAACTTCCGCACAAATGAGACTCTGAGTCCTCTCTGTAATAAGGTCTCTCTTCTATACATCACATTTCAAATCAAATCAAATAATCAAATCAAACTTTTTTCATAAAGGAGGATGTGGCATTGCTCTGGATATTTCAAAGTCCAAGTTTAAAGCTTCTTCCCTTATGATAAAACTCATGAAGAAAGATGTGGCATTGCTCTGGATATTTCAAAATCTAAGTTTAAAGCTTCTTCCTTCATGATATTTCACTTTTCCCATAAAGAACGATGTGTCATTGCCTAGGATGACAAAGATCCAATTTAAAGCTTCTTTCATTATGATTTTACTTCTCAATGTTTGTGATAAATAAGTGAGATATCTCCCATTAGAGATGACAAATTGTCAAAATCTCAGTCAAACCTTTAACTTCAATCTTGGGTTTTGAACAAGACACAAATACTATTTTAGCTTCAATCTTGGGCTTTGAACAAGACACTAAACAATTTCCTCCCATAGATTTAGGAGGAACTACGAACGCTCTGATTTCTCAGTTTCCTTTTTGAGAATACGTAGGCATAAGATTGCAAAATCTTAGCGAGCACACTAATACAAAAAACCCTTAGGTCCAGACACCTTCCAAAAACAATAGAAAACCATAGAAATAAAACAACAAAAACATTTTCCTCAATTTTCACAAAGGAGAAACTTTCCCAATTAAACAACAGAACAAACCTAAGCAAGCAAGTAATTCAACAATAGAAATATACAATCAAGGTTCCTGTAGATTACTATAGATACTCAAGGTGTTAATAGCTTCCCTTAGTATAACCAACCCCCGATACCAGATCTCTTAGCCTTTGTAGGAAAAACACTTGCGAGCAGGATTAATTTAGATTTCTTCCCATTCCTTTTAAGCATAATAGGATAAATATTAGAAATTCGAAAGTAGAACTAAAAGCGGTAGTGGTTGCGTCACAAAAACCAGAGCTACAGTCATCTCCGCCACGAAATCGGCTAGAGCCTGAGCTTTGAGGGCTTTCCTGCTTTCGTACTGGATGTAGAACTCGGATATCTCCAAAAACCATTTGAGCATTTTGCCGGCCATGTCTGGGAGGCCTAGCAGTTGCCTCACGGGCTGATCCGTGCGTACCACAATTATGTGGGCTAGAAAGTAGTGCTTCAGCCTCCTCGCAACATTGATAAGGGCCAGGGATACTTTTTGATCTGCTGGTATTTGAGTTCCGGTCCTTATAGCATTTTTCTCATGAAGTATATGGGCCTCTTCCCCTTAGGAGTTTCACGAATGAGGGCGGCGCTGACGGCCTCGGTTGCGACGACGAGATAAAGGTAGAAGGTCTCCCCGTTATCCGGTCGGGAGAGAACTGGTGGTCCTAAAAGCGCTTATTTTAGGTGGAGGAGGGATTTGTCACATTCCTCCATCCACTCAAAGGCTGCATCCTTGCGGAGGAGTTTGAAAAAGGGGAATGCATGCTGAGCAAATTTTGCTACGAAACGCGACAGCGATGTGAGCTTCTCATTCAAAGATTGGATTGATTTCTTAGAATTCAGCGTGGGGAATTCATAGAAGGCTCTATATTTATCGGGGTTGGCTTGGATACCTTGTTCTGTTAGGTAGAAACCAAGGAACTTGCCTGCCCGTACCCCGAACGTGCACTTTTCAAGGTTGAAGTGCATCTTGTACTTTCTGGTCTGCTCGAAGAATTTCTTCAAATGGAGCGTGTGATCGAATTCCTTGTTGGATTTCATGATCATGTCGTCCATATAGACTTCGAGCATATCCTCGATTTCTCCTTGGAAGACTTGATTCATCATTCTTTGGTAGGTAGCGCTAGCATTTTTCAAGCCGAATGACATTACATTATAGTAATAGTTGCCTGATTTGGTCATGAAAGTTGTGTACCTTTTATCGCTTTTGGCCATGGGTATTTGGTTCTAGCTCGAATAGGCATCCATGAACGATAATAATTTAAAACCAACAAAATTATCAACTAATTTATCTATGTTGGGGAGAGGATACGCGTCTTTAGGGCATGCCCTATTAAGATTGATATAGTCAATGCACATTCGCCATTTTCTATTTGGTTTCTTTATAAGTAAAACATTGAACGTCCAAGTAGTGTACTTGGCCTCCGAGATAAAATTTGCTTCTATGAGGTCTTTTATAGCTTGTTCGACAACCTCTATTTTTTCCAGAGATTGCTTTCACCAATATTGAGCTACTGCCCTGACGGCGGGGTCGTTGGTGAGCTGGTGGCAGGCTACCTCAGGATCTAGCCCGAGCATCTCTGAGGCGCTCCATGCGAACAAATCTGAATTCTTCTGAAGACAGGTTTTGAGTTGCTTCCACGCAAGGTCTGGGAGACCGGTCCCAAACTTCACTTCTTTCTGGGGGGTCGTCACCAAGCAGGACTAGTTGGAACTCGCCATCTGAGATTGGTCGCATCGGATGGACGGTCTGGTCCCTCAAATCTTCCTCGGGGAAATGACTGGCAAGGTCGATAGAGTCGACGCAGGGCAGCAGCTTCGCCTCTTCGGAGCTGTAGGGCAGAGTTGGTTTGCTAAGAGTCTTTGACCGGACGACGACTGTGTTTATCCCTTTTGAGGCTGCCTCGAAACACTTTCTCGCTGCTTTGATGTCTCCGTGTAGGGTGGCCACGAGCCCCTTAGAAGTGTAATACTTCATTTTCAGGTGCACGGTCGATGGCATGACTACCAGTTTGGCCAAAGTTGGTCGTCCGAAGATGCATTGATAGAGGGATGGGCAGTCAATGACTAAGAACTAGACTTTAATGGACCTGACAATTTCTGCTACCCCAAAAGTGACAATCAGCTCCACGTACCCCCACGACTTTGTGACTGCCCCGTTAAAGCCTTGTAGATCTGAGCCTACATAGGGCGTCAGGTGGGTTTTGTCTAGCTGAAGGATGGAGAATAGTTGAGAATACATGATGTCAACCGAGCTTCCTTGGTCAACCAGAATGCGTCGAACGTCAAAGTTGGCCATTTGCACCCTCACGTGTAGAGGGATGCTGGAGTTAGGAGCCTTGCTGAGGAGTTTTTCACGGTAGAAGGTGATGAGGATTGACTCTCCCCGGACCTTATCAAGTGTAGAACTCCGGCTCGAGCTTGTACTGATGAGATGCTCAAACTTCCTCTTGACGAATCCCACAATCACCTTATTGAATCCCCCCAAAATGACTATGGCAGAGGGGAAGGTTTCCCATGGGTTGTGTGCAGCGAAATAAGGAGGGATGTTGAGCCCCTCGGGGATGTAGAAGTCTTCTGGCCATGAGATGTTCATCGCGATTTGAAGATTGGTCTCCTCCGAGGAAGGCACCTCTTTTTTGACCTTCTTTAACTTCTGGGCGTCCTGCCGAGGAGCATCCTTCTTCTTGGCGAATTTTTTTAGGTACCCATCCCTGATTAAGATTTCGATTGCATCCTTCAAATGGATGCAATCATCAGTCATATGGCTATGGCTCTTGTGGATCCGACAATACTTTGTCTTATCTGTGTTTGGCTTGACCGATATCTATTTCGGGAAGCGGACCCCTGCTTGGCAGAACTTCGAGTTTGTGCACTCTAAGAGAATCTTCTCGCAAGAGACGATCAGTTGAGTGTAGTCATGGAACCGGCCAAACAACCCTTTATGATCCCGGGATTTTCGGTGGCGGTCATCCCGTATTCTCTCGGCTCCCTGACAAGATGTCAAGGCTTCATTATGCTTCGAGGACCTGACATTCTACGGATGCCTAAAGTCTCGGAAGGTGTTGGATAATTCCCTCTCTTCATACTGGATGATTGCCTACGCCTTGAGGAGGAGGGCATCTAGGGTTGCAAGGATTTTGATGTCAACAACCTTGGCAAATTCGGAGCGTGCGACCTGAATGGCTTCTTTGTTGATCCTTTCAATATAAGCTCGAAGAGGTTCGTCTTTCCCTTAAATGATGGCCTCAAGGGAGGCTTCTGTCTTTGGGTGGCAACGAGAGGTTGTGAAATGACTGGAGAACATCCTCCCTAGCTGTCTCCAAGATGTAATGGACTCGAAAGGGAGGCTCTTGTACCACAACATAACTCCCTTTCTCAGCATGGTTGGAAACAATCTGCACTTGATAACTCCTCTAACATCGTGTTAATCGAGCAGGGCAATGATGTTTTTGATATGCTCGTCAGGATATGCAGTGCCATCGTATGTGCCCAAGGGTAGGGGTTTCTCCAGCCCTCTGGGTAGGCGCATGGCCATAATTTCTTAGGATAATGGGATGCAAGGCTCGATGTCACTGCAGCTTCTAGACCGTGAACGGGAGCTGGTACCTCATTCGGGGAGAGGATTGTGATCTCTGCGGGGAGATGGACTCCGTGATCGGCCCTTGGATCTGAGTGGAGGCGAACAATGACGCCCTTCCCGGAGATCCCTTCTGGTTCGTTTAGCCCTTGGGGAGTGCTGGCTCCAGGGAGAGGTATGGTCGCGCTTTCTCACGGCCAGAGAGTCTGGCTCTGCTTGTGCCTAACGGTCTCTTCCTCGTCTAAAAGAAGGACTTCGAGACCTTCAGCGTTCTCTCCTCTATGGAGGATATCTTGGTCGGTGGGATTCTTCTAAGGCTTCAATTCGTGCGTTCTGTTGAAGGATCAGAAGATTTGTTTTGTTGAGGACTTCGAGTAGGGCCTCCATGGCCGGGTCGGCGTTGGGCGGAACTGGGATGGTCTGGTGGTATTCGAAGGGCTAGACCCTAATGTTGTCAGTGCGATCGGGGGAAGGAGACACAGTGACTCCATATTTCACATAAGTTCTTAAATGATACAATTAGGTTACTATCATCTAGTGCTTCATGATATTGTATCCATGACAACTTCCCTGAATCCTACCAATACAATAGTTTAGAAATTTTATTTGCAAGTACATCTAAATAAATTAAATATATCAGTTAAAATTAATCGACCTGTGCGGACGCACGGGTCTTTTACTAGTTTTGATTTTAAAAAATGACATGACCGCTTGGAAAAATACATGAATTTACACTTTTTAACGTAACACATTTAATGCTAGTTTTCAAAAGTATGATTCCTCTTGTACACTTTTATCATTGGATAGACGAATTGGATAGACATGATATATTAGGTATTAGGTATGCCATATACATTGGATATAGAACATTGATATAAGACAAAAATTGATATAAACTTAATATAAACAGAAACATTAAAAATTATTTCTATAAAATAAAAGAATGAAATATCAAAAAGTAACAAAATAAATTGATATAAAACTAATTTAAACAGAAATATTAAAAAATATAAAAAAGTAGTGATCTTGAATATATATTATTGAATCAATATACATCTTCATTTAGTTAGTAATCAGTTGTCAAACCCATACACTCAAAAGTAATAAAAAATACTAATAAAAACTCATAAAATTATAAGACAATGAGAAAATAAGTATACATCAATTTATTTTTCCTTAATTCCGGCTAGAAGCAAACCAATGCACAATAAGAAAACTCATGAAATTCTAAGCCAAGAAAATTAGAGAATCATGACACTTTAATTTATAATTGATATCAAAATTTCTTTAAAACAGTAGAAAAACTCATGAAATTCTGAGCCACTGATTTCTTAGATCTCTGAGAAAACGCTAATATTTAACCGATGAACCAAACATACAAAAAATTTGTTAGATTAAAACAATAGACAATAATATAACAATCAAAATAAAAAGATACAAACAGTGGAGAATAAAAAAGTGCAAGATATTAAGGAAATTTTAGATATAGGTTTTCTACAACCTACTAATTTTTATTCAATTCTTGAGACCCATTTGGTTTTAGTCCATGATGTCAACATTTTATTGCAAAAAGGGCAACATGGTGAACATATATGTTCCAATTGCTGAATCGGATTGTGATGTGGATTCTATAGTGAGATGATTTTAAAAGGAAGGACGAAATATAAAAATATTTGATATTTCAAATTCATTTTCTTGTTCCTTATTCCAAATCTTTTAAATTTATCTTCTTCTTTCCTCAATTTGTGCACATTGAATAGCCAAAATGTGGCTTCATCTAATACTTTGTAATTTTTATTTCAAATGTTCAACTCCTTCATCTTATGTTTTACAAGTTCCATTTTAAAAAGCAGTTACATTTCCCTCAATTCCTTATCTCATTCTTCACACAATACTTCTATTTCTCTTCCTGCCAACACCATCATTCATGTAGCTCCATAAGCAGACTCAGCGCTTCTTTGTCAATTCCTAATTAAAGCCATTTCAAATTCCATGACACTATTCATTTTTTGTTCTAACACCCTCAAAATTACATGACCATTTAATAAAGTATGGATTTTGTAAAGTTCTTTCATTACAAAATTAAATCTTGAGTGTTTATTTTAAATGTAAAGAAATTGAAGATGTAGAGAAACTATTAATGGATTACTTATGAGAAATGTTGTGTCGTGGAATATTAAGATTCATCACATTATTGTTATACGAATGCGACTTATCTAGAGGGGGTGAATATATCCCGAAATAAAAATTGCTTTATGAAAAGTGTTTTCAAAAGCAATGACTAGCGGAAGTGACTTAGACTGATTGGTCTAAACCTATTCGCTATCGAAAAGTTCAGATATGTGTATGTGAAAACAAATCAAAGATAATGATAATTTATCAAATCAATAAGTTTCAATCACAATCTTTTGAAAGCTACTTAACAAGCAATTCTCTAAGTTCTGTGGTTTTTGATTGGCAGAAATTTTGTTTAAACAGTTTTCAGCAAGATGTTGAGACAGATGTCGTGACAAGTTAGTCAGACAGCATGATCAGCATTATGTTGGGACATGTGAGCAGAACATGTTATATCAGAAGTTTAGGGTTGGGATGATTTGGTACTTAAAGTGTGAGATTTGATATTGTTTTAATTGACACAATGTCGCAATCCAATTAGGGATATTTTAGGAACTTTTGTCTTGACAGATTTGCTTGTATTTCATAAAAAGGATCTTGGAGCCTTTTTAGGAAACTTTCTATTTAGTTCCTATTTATGTGTAGAAGATCTTGCAGAAGATTTGAAGCTGGTGATTTGTGATTTGCGTTTTATTTAAATTGAAGAGCCCAAACCCATGCTGATCTGAAAGCTATTTAAAGAGGAGTTTTAAACCTAATGAAGAAGAGAATTCCTGTATTGAAAGAAAGGGTATTAGGGTTTAGTGTGTCTTTGTTCTTTGTGACCATCTCTTATGTCTTTTAACATCTGAGTTGGACTGTGCTATTTGTGAATTTGTGAGTCATTCATGTACTCCTTAAGTACTTGAATTGGAGTGAGTTTTGAGTTGTAATCAATCCTAAGCTTTTAAGTAAAGAGTGGATTTTGTGTGTCTTTGGAAGTGTGACTTCCAATGTTATTTATTGTTGAGTTTGTCACTGTTGTGCGAATAGTGGGAAGTGAGAGAGGTCTCATATATAGGATTTCCTAGGTAGAAGTTAGCACGGGTAATGATTAGGTGAGAAGCTTATAAACCCGTGGGTGTTTGTTGTAGCTTTGAACTAATACTATTATAGTGGATTTCCTTCTTGGCTTGGATGCCCCCATATGTAGGTGATGTTTCACCGAACTGGGTTAATAATTGAATGTGTTATTATTTACATTCAAGCTCTTATTTTCTCTGCACAAGTGTTGGTTGATGTCTTGATCTCAGTGTCCTGACATCTGGTATCTGTGTGCCAGAATTTCAATTGGCATTAGAGCAGGTCACCCTGTTCTATTTTGGGTGAGCCCTATGGAGATATCCTTTATGGCATAATAGACAAGGAAGTAGAAGGTGTAATACCCCAAATTTTGCCCTAAGATTTGTCGTTTCATCTTGCATCCCATTGTATTTTTGCATTGCATTTAACCAGTCGCTAACAGGTTTGTGTAGCTGGTTTGATTTTGTAGGAAAATATCATGTGGTGCACTCTTTGATTCATGAAGGGTAAAACAATCATTTGTTGGAAGTTGGCTGTCAATTTGTGAATTTGAGTTGTAGTCAGGAAGTCTGAACCGTTGGATATTGCTGATGTGAATCGGGGCCGAGGTGTAGTTGGAACTGTTCGTTTGAGGAAAATTTGAGCTGTTCGAAAATAAATGCTCATGTTGAATTGCCGGAAGATTATTCAGAGATTTTGTCGGAAACGAGATTAATCGGTTAAATTGTAGGAATTAGGAATTAAATTTCATTTCATTTTCATTTTAAATCAATTTTGTTTCATTTTCTTAATTTTATTTTTATTTTCATTATAAAACAATTCATTTCATTTCATTTTCGAATAACTTTATTTTTTAAATAACTTTACTTCATTGTTCTCATTTTCATTTAAAATTAATTTTATTTTCATTTTTAACATTATTTTCATTTTATATTTTAACAAAAGCATGTGTTTTATAATAATTTTCATTTTCAGTTGCATACCAAAAACCAAAATAATAAATAAATAAAATAAGGAATTTTCTTAATAATATTATTCCTTTACAAAAAATAATAAATAAAATAAAATTACAAAAATATATTACATTTTTCTAGAAATCCTAAAATTTTCTATGTTTGTCCTTGTTTCTCCGACTTTTCCTCGAACCTGCAAAATCAACAAAGTGAACAGTTTTATCGGTTAGATTATTTTCCGACACCCTCAGAACATTGTCATCATCGGGTGCGTCGGGAGGGTAACGAATTGCTCCGTAACAAACTCCTGACTCCTTTCCAACATTTCGCCTAAACCGGTAATATCCATTCTTAGATTGAGGCAACCGAGAGAGAGATAAAAAAGTGCTTTTGAAAAAGCTGGTTTGGAAAAAAGTGCTTATCCAAAAAAGTGCTTATTAGAAAAACACTTATTGAAAAAGTGTTTTCACAAATTAGTTTGCCAAACATGCCTTAATGACAATTTCCTGAAAAATATGGGTACCAACAGATCAAACGGGCGAAATCCCCAAAAGCAAGTTCATCAAACTAGTTCAAGAAAACTAGTTCAAGAAACCTGTTCAAGAAACTAGTTCAAGAAACTAGTTCCACAAACTCAGTTAAGGCCACGTGAAACCATGAATATTGCAATAAGGAAAAATTGCAAACCAAGTCAAACAGGTTCCAATAACATGCGCACAAAGCCCCTAAAAAGTGATGGATAACAAGTTTAGCAGCGAACCAAAATAAGTCAAAAATTCTAGAAATCGTCAAACCGTAAAAATGCCAGATTCTCAGCCAATAAAATCGTAACAACACAACGAATCCATACCATAAATCAAATAGCATATAAATATCATCATAAGGCTAGCAGATCGGGGAGAAAAAGAAACCCTACAAAGTGAAAAACGGCGGGACAATCAAAGGTTCAGAGAACCTCAACGGTTCATCATCATCACCCGCGAGCTCAAAGAGGAGGAGGAACATTTCAGACTAACTCCAAGCATTACCGCGACTCGCTACCACCAACACTGTCCGGCGGGCAACAACTATAACACCTCGAATTTAATCGGAATATTTTAATTAATTTATTTAATTAAGAATATACGTATTTTTGGTATTTTGGGTGTTTTCGGTAGTTTTGGGAATTATTGAGGAATTGTGCATATTTGGAGTATTTATTTTGGAATAATAGTATGTAATATGGATTTATTAATATTATTATGAATTAAAATAAATATAAGTGAAATAAGGGTAAATTGGGCATTATGAAGAGTTAGTAAGGGTGTTATGGGAAAAGCCCAATTGTGTGGCCCAAGTCTAAGTTTGACAAAATAGAATTCTGAAGGTTTGGGATTCATTTTTGGTTAACCGTGAAAAGAATGGAGGCCAGAGCTCTGAGGAGGGATCGGTGGAGGCAAAAGCTTCAGAAGGTTGCCGGAGTTAATCGTGAAAGCTTTGAATTGGCTAAGGTATGAGGAGTATCGCATTTCATGATTTTCTATGTATGCCTTTCAGTGTGTTTATGGTGAAGTTTATGATTTAGGGTATTTTGGGTTGATCGTGGGAAATTAAGGGAAACTGATAATGAAACCTTGAGGGTTGTGATTAGTGGTTAGTATTCCTGATTGTTTGATGTGTAACATGAAAAAGGAGACCTTAGGCCTTCATGGCAAAATCTTGGATGGTGATATGTTTGACCCTGTAGGAATAGAAATATTCAAATGTGAGTAACTCTGATGCACTCAGAGAAATTGCAGGAAAATAGTGTTTTAGGCAGTGCAAATGTTGCTAGATTGGCCTAATAAACCATAGATTTGGTGTCGTTATCGCCGTATGACATTGGGGATGTTTTAAGGATGTTTTGGGGGCATTGGGTAAGTAAATCGTATGAGTATTTGGACGGAAATCAGTTTTGGTGCGTAGCAGGTTTTGTTGTCATCGCTCTGTTCGCCTAGCGAGTGAGCCAGCGAACATAGCAGGGTTCGCAAATATTGATCGTGTACAGCGATGCCGTGATGTTTGATTATGGGATTCCTATGATCAGTTACTATGAGTATGGCAGTGGGGTTGCGTGAGCAATAAGTGATAGTATGAGAATTACCGCAAGTGTAATTATGATGAATTAATATGAGGCAATGTGAGATGAAATTAGGGATTAATATGTGAATACTATGTGATGATATGACGAATTAACATGAGTAGAACTGTGAAGTTTATGTGATTGATAGGCGATAGTGTGAGGATTACCGTGAGTATAATTTGATAAATTAATATGAGATGATATGGGGGTAGTATTATGAATTAATATGGGATAATATGACTATGAGCTAATATGTGATTTATACGTGATTATATGATGACATGATGTGTGAGAATGATTAATATGATGGATTATGATGATATGTTGTATGATGAGTAATATGATGAATTATGATGATATGCTGTGTGATGAGTAATATGATGAATTATGATGATATGCTGTGTGATGAGTAATATGATGAATTATGATGTATGCTGTGTGATGATTAATATGATGAATTATGATGATATGTTGTATGATGATTAATATGATGAATTATGATGATATGTTGCATAATGAGTAATATGATGAATTATGATGATATGCTATATTGATGATTAATATGATGAGTTATGACGTATGACGAATATGATGAATATGATGAATGATGATGCACCATATGTTGTTATTATGAGGATTATTGTGATGTGTGCATCATGCATTCATGTGCATCCGGACTTCGGTTCAGGACCTCGATTACTTTGGCTTCAATCCCACTATGTGGATGTGAAGTATTTTGATGTGCTCCGATCCTATTGATGAGGATCTATGGAGGGTTGATGGCCCGGTGTCCGTCGCGCTGTGATGATTGGTACCACATGCATTGAGTTGTGTCGCATTGCATCTATGAGTATTTTTGTATGAATTATGACGTTATGACCTTTGAGGCATATTTGAAGGATATCAATGTGTTGAATATAATTATAAGTAATATGCCGTTTATGCATTAATTGTTATACATTGATTATTATGAATTGTCTTACTCACCTTGCCTGTTTGAATGTTACCTCCACGTGGGTAACGTGCAGATGAGCAAGTTTAGCCGTGGACGTCGTCGAGGAGTATTTTGAAGTTTTAGAGTCGTTAGCTTTTATGGTTAATTTAGAGGGTCTTGCTCTGATATGTAACATCGGGTTGGGTTCTTTGAGTTGATTGTATATCATTGGGTTATTTTACTGATGTTCCTTATGAGGAAAACATTGAGTTATGTTTTGAGTTCCGCTGTATATGATGTTTCGATGTATTTTGAGAAAACCCGTGTGTTACGGTGTATTGACCAATTTTGTTGACTTTGAGAAATGTACGCCCTTTTGTGGTTTTTTAATGAAAGTTAATATTTTACTCTAAAATCCGTGTTATTTTGCCGTAATATCTGTGGTGTAGAATAAGGGTGTTACAACAGCCACCGCAGACTCAGAAGATCGACGGATCTTCATCACCATCCACGAGCAACACTGCATGCAACGAAAGCCAAGTCGTCACCATCATCCCAATCGAGTGAGCAAAGGAAGAACGAACATAATCGCTTCCAACTCATCAAAAGAAAGAGTGAGCGATTCGAGATTTTTCCTGTTAATGTTTGTTTGAGTTTTCAGGTTTTAGCATGATAAATAAGAGAAGACGACATGCATCAGAGAAAGAAGAAAAGCAACTAATCCATTAATGGAACAAGCGGCGGCTCCGAGAGAAGAGGAAGATGGGTTCCAAAGAAACCCTAAAAATGGTGAAGACAACACACAGGTCCCCCTCCCCAAAGTTATCTCATTCTTTTTATTTTATTTTCTATTTTATTTTGTTTCTCATTTATTAGGTGTGGCATTGACCTTAAGATAATTTTTCTTAATTCAAATATAAAATTAAAAACTTTTCTTTTTCTTAAATTAAACATAAAAATTAAAACTTTTTAATTTAAAACTTAAAACTTTTTTTTATTGATTAACTTAAAACTTTCTTTTAAAATTAAAACTTAAATCTCTTTTAATTAAAAACTAATTTTTTTTTTTTTTTAAAAATTAATTAAAACTTGAACCTCTTTTTCATAATTTAAACTTAAAATTTCTTTTTCAAAAATTAAAAAGTTATGTTAACCAAACAAACCCATTTTTTAATTAAATACAAATTTTCCATCAGAAAAGTTAAATATTTTCATAATTAAAACCTTAAAATTTAAAAACAAAATTTTCATCATTTAAAACCGATTTTTCTTTGTTAACAAAAATTCCAAAATAAAGAGCTCTTGATGTCGGTCGTACAAGTCTCATTCGAGCTTCACCTCTGCTGGATAATCCACTATTTTATGCATGTTTCTGAGTTTTTTTCAATTGTAGTTGAGAGAGTAATCGTCGCATTTGGTTATTCTTGTTTTTTGTGATTTGTAATTTACGCGACTGATCATCGCGGTGCTTTTCATTACCGTTTTCTTTATTTTTGTATTTTAAATGCCGCCATACGATAATATTCGTTGTTTGCATTAATTTACCGTTAATCCATATTCCGAAGGATTAGGTCTAAACCGTTTGACCTCCGAGTCAATAGTCCTAACCCTTGACCGTTTCAAAACCCTAATAGCGTAGGTGTCCCGCCGTGGACGAAAATGCCCTTTACCCTAGCATTAGGTCAAAGAGTCGCCGTACTCTGTTTTAGGGTTTCCTGCCGTGGAATACCCAATTCAACCCTAATTTCAATTCAAACAATTGCAACATAGAAATAGGAGTTTCAAGACTCCACGTAAGTGCTTTCCTTAAGAAATGCTTATTCCCCATTGAAACCTTGACCACAGTCAAGAGGTTTCTAACCTCCTTTTCGAGGGGAACTACGATTACTCTGATTCCATTCCCTATCTAGGATACGTAGGCACAAGATGCGAATCTTTCAAAGTAAACTTAGGACTAACCCTTAGGTCTTTTAGGTCACTCTATCCCTTAGCTCAACATATATACCCTAAAGCAAATAATAAGGCAAAATAGTAATTATAAACAAAAGGTTCCTATAGAGTACTACAGAAGTTTAGGGTGCTAGTACCTTCCCTAAGCTTAACCAACCCCTTACCTAGGTCTCTCCCCGCATTGTGTTTACGATGCAAAAATAGGTTTTCCTTCTTTTGACCTTTTCCTTCGGATAAATCAAAGATCAGTTGTGAATTAAAAATGTGATTCAAACTAATTAATAGTTTGATATCCTATTTCCACCGCAACAACTTCCTTTTACCCTTAACTGGCAGGGCTTAGGCTATTGGGCCGTTTTAGTAGCATAAATGGATTGGGCCATGCTTAGCCATTGAGCCAGTTCGAAACATAATGTTAATAGACTCCATAATCACCTTGGTTCTAGTGTCGAACACTCTATAGGCTCTACTATTTATGGCGTAGCCTAAGAATATCCCTTCGTCAATTTTGGGATCCATATTCCTTCTTTGTTCACGATCATCCAGAATATAACACTTGCTCCCAAAAACATGGAAGTACTTAACAATAGGATTTCTTCCCTTCCACAATTCATAAAGAGTAGTTGAGGTACTAGTTCTCAAGGTAACCCTATTATGAATATATCATGCAGTATTCATTGCTTCAGCTCAAAAATGATAAGGTAGATGCTTAGCATGAAGCATGACTCTAGCAGACTCTTGAAGAGTTCTATTTTTTCGTTCAACCACTCCATTTTGCTGAGGAGTGATGGGAGAAGAAAATTCATGGCTAATACCTTCTGAGAAACAGAAATCAACAAACTTATTATTCTCAAACTCTTTTCCATGATCACCCGTAATCCTTACAATTTTGCTTTCCTTTTCTGTTTAAAGCCTTTGACATAATTCCTCAAAAACATCAAACACATCTAATTTTTCCTTGATAAAGTACACCCAGGTGAATCTTGAGAAATCATCAACCACTACATAGGCATACCTCTTACCCTCAACGCTTTCAACTTACATAGGACCCATCAAATCCTATGAAGAAGTTCCAACACTTTTGGAGTAGTCAGATGTTGGACCTTTGGATGGGACATCTTGGTTTGCTTACCAATTTGACACTCACCACAAATTCTTCCTTCCTATATCACGAGCTTGGGAATTCCTCCAATAGCTTCTATAGACACAATCTTCTTCATACCTTTCAAATGTAAATGACCAAGCTTTTGGTGCCACAATTGAACTTCATCTTCTTTAGACATCAAACATGTAGGAGAGCATTTTGTTGATTTAGGTGTCTATAAGTAATAGTTATCCTTAGATATGACTTCCCTCATAAAAAAATCATCCTTCTCATTAGTAACCACACATTCAGACTTAATGAAATTAACTTTCAACCATTGATCAGACAACTGACTTATGCTTATCAAGTTGGCAGTCAATCCTTTTACAAGTAGCACATTCTCAAGACTAGGGAATCCTAAACAGATTAGTTTTACAACCCCTTGAATCTCTCCCTTGGAACCATCTCTAAAGGTAACATAGCTAGTAGAGTGTGACCTAATGTTGACCAGGAAATTTTCTACACCAGTCATGTGTCTAGAACACCCACTATCAAAATACCAGTCTTCTCTAGCTGAAGCTCTAAGAGAAGTATGAGCAATAAATGAAGTGATAGCTTCTTTGGGAATCCTTTCTTTGTAATCTTAATCACTTCATGATTAACCTTGGGCTGTATAGAAGACCTTGGATATCCATACAGTCTGAAATAGAAGGGCTTAATATGCCCAAATATACCACAATAATGACATCTCCAATGTAAGGCCTTGCTTCCTGCTTGAGAATTCTGATGGCTGGCACGATGTTGAAACATTTGTTTTGACATCACTGGCTCTTGCTTCTTTCTAGTATGGAAATATTTTGGAGCCTTAGGATCTCCTTTCAGAGTTTGATTATCAAACCCTGTGCCTTTTAAGTCACTAGCCTTTTTTCTAACTTGAAGAATTCTGTCTAACATGTTAGCACCATTATTCAACAATCTCAGAGACTTGGTCATATTTTCAAGTTTGGAGGTTAACATGGTTACCTCATCTTGCAGACTATGGATGTTAGAAAAATATTCTTCCTTCTCACTCTGAAGCTTATAGATAATTTCATGTTGCTTGTCACTTCTGACACACAGATCGTTGTAAGAAGAAGCCAGTTCGGTATAAAAGTTTTCTTCATCACAGGAATCTACATCAGATGCCCATCTTCCAGTTAAAGCAATAACATGTTTGGAAGATTCATCCTCAGTTTCACTTTCATCATCAGACCAAGAAATAGTAAGCCCTTTATGTTGTTTCTTGAGATAGGTAGGGCATTATATTCTAATGTGTCCAAATCTATCACATTCCTGACATTGAACCCCTATATTCTAATTGGACTTTTCTTCTGCTCTTGTTTTTCTTTAGAGTCATAGTTTTTGCCAGTGTCAGGACTGATGTTCTGGACATTGGGTCTTGACTTCCTCTTCATTCTCTTTAGCACTTGGTTGAACTGTCTTCCAAGTAGAATAATGGCATTTGACATACCTTCATCAGTGTCCATATCACATTCTGCCACTACATCATTAGTGTTGGAGACAAAAGCTACACTTTTATTCTTCTTTTCAGTTCTGTCATTAATGGTCAATTCAAAAGTTTGAAATGACCCCACAAGTTCATCAACTCTCATGTTGCTGATGTTTTAGGTTCTTCTATGACAGTTACCTTCATATCAAATCACTTGGGAAGAGGCCTGCGAATCTTCCTAACCAGATTTTCTTCTGATATTTTCTCTCATAGGGCACTAAAGGCATTAGCTATTTTAATAATATTCATGTGAAAGGCATGGATACTCTTATCCTCCGTCATCTTTAGATTTTCAAATTTGGTAGTGAGCAACTGAAGTCTAGACATCTTCACCCTAGATGTGCCTTCATGAGTTGTCTTGATAATTTCCTAAGCATCCTTAGCTATAGTGCATGTGTTTATTAACCTAAACATGTTTTTGTCAACTCCGTTGAATAAGGTATTTGAGGCTTTGGAGTTTCCAAAAGCAGTCTCATCTTCTTCCTTAGTCCAGTTCTCTTCAGATTTCATATTTTCCTTCCCATCTTTATCTTCAACCACATGATGTTTCCAACCCTTGATGATAGCTTTCCAAGCTTTGCTATCCATGTATTTTAAGAAGGCCACCATGCGTGCCTTCCATTAACCATAGTTGGTTCCATCCAGCTCGCAACCTCTCACACTCATTACACATGGTCTCTTGCCAATTGTGTCATTTTATTCATTCGAAATAAAGTGGCACTAGAAACCATATAAAGCGTGGGAAAATTTTAGGGTACGACGCTAATTATCCTATATATTTAGACAAAAATATAAAAATAACCGGAACCCCAAATAAATAAAAGTCGGACGCCCAAGTGCTCGAAAAAATAAACCAATTACACCAAAATGATCAACGCAAAATATACGACTCAGAAAAATACAACATTTGGTCAGATTTTAAAATAATTTTTGACCCGTTAAAATGTTATAACTAATCAAAATGCAACAAAAAATGTTCGAAAAATTAAAACGAACACGTCGGGTTAAACTACGCGAAACGCAGATCAATATAATTAATGTCTGCAAGCTCAATTTTAAAATTTCTCATCCACCAATTTTACGCACCGTTGAGATTCAATTTGACCAGTCTGTCTGTAACTCCGAGAAATTATTCTTGTGACCTTTTAAGCACTATGCAAGATAAAATGTGTGCTATGCAAAGTAAAAATAAAGTCGAATGAATGAATAATTTTAAAATAAAATGCCCAAACGAAATCATGACTAAATAACCACACTTGAATTGAAACCAAAATTCCTGCCCTTGAGTGTACACTGATCGTCTTGAAAAATCATGACGAAGATGACCTTGATATCTAATGAGTCTTGGTAAAGAAGATAATCAATATAATGAGAACTCAACCTTTGTTTCAACTCGAGTGCAATAGCCAAATATATCACCTTTGAATAGGGAAAACTTAAATCGCAAGAAAATGCCTTGATCCCATGTCTTTAGGAGCTCAATGAATGCAAGGTTATGACCTAATAGAAAATGAACATGAACGTGAAACACAAGCCGATTAAGGTTAGAAATAAGAGGGCAAATTTTGGGGTGCAACAATAAGCAATTCCTCTACCCACAGAGGACTTCAGATACCACAAAAACAAACTTCATTACACGTTTAGTATGCAAGAAGAATTTCAGATAACTTACCAAACGGAGTGGCTCTGTTGGACCTTGTTCTTGAGTGATAATAAGGAAGAAAGCTAACAAAATGACTCCTTACCCTTCAAGAGTTGTGAATCTAACTAGAGAATAAAGATAAGACTTAAGAAAAGTGAGATTCAAAAATGAGGAAATTTTGAGAGCAAGAGGGAATGTCTGATCTGACTCTCAGTAGGAATGGTTGCCTCTATTATTTAGGGTTTGCATTGCTTAAATATGATGGGTTAGGACTTGTTTGGAAGGCCCATAGAGTTGGTTTTAGGATTTTGGCAGACAAATGAAGGAAATGGAGAACATGGGATTTTGCCTTTGTGAGGGTGTATTGAGTGGTTTTTTCAATTACAAACTTTTACAAGAATGTTCAATGGTACACATGAGAATATGAGTTTGTTTAGCCACTTTGGGTAGATGATGTATGCGTGGGATTTGCAAGAATAACACGTGGTGGTACATTATGATCATGCTCATGCAACTCACTTGGAATGACCCTTGCTTGGTGAGTATGGGTCCAAATGATGAGAAATTGAGCTCTACTAAAAATATGAAGAGATACCAACAACTTTCATGTTGATTGCAAGTTGAAATTTGGTGTAGAGTCATCTGAAACTAATGCTTGAATTCGTCCACCAAAATCTTCCCTAGCACCATGAAGAAAATTCGAAGTTATGAGATCACTTTAGCAACTTTGTAACACCAACTTTGGGGAACCATAACTTAAGATGTATGAATCCAATGGAGGACTTCTTTACACCCTTGGAAAGCTCATAAGAAACTCTACAATTCTCATGTTGGGAGAAAAATGAACTGAAGCTTGGACCATAAAGGAAAATTCTTTTGAAGATTGGTTTATGAAGTTGACAAAACCTTGCTATGTTTGACATAATGAAAACCCTAACTTTGTGACTTCATAACTTGAGTTTCACACATCAAATGGAGATGATCTAGTACTCAAAAGAAAGCTTGGAAGATGCTCTACAACTTTCATGTTGTAGGAAAATTCAAATGAAGCTTGTATCACCATGAAAAATGGGCTTGAAAGTAGGCATTTGAAACTGAATTTCTATACTTAGAAATTTTTTTAAGTGTAGAAATGTCATAATCTCTTTTTTTCAAACTTTGACTCATCATATCTCCTAAACCATGAATCTCTTGGACATGCTTTCTTCTACAAACTTGTAATTCATGATGTCCTCTTCAATTTGATAGCTAGTTTGCCTTGATTGGATAAAAAATGAGAAAGTTATGAAAGTTGCAAAATGGCTAGAATTAGGGTTTTCCACACTTAGAAAAATTTCTATCAAAACCCTAATTCAACCAATCTCCTGATTTTATGTTTCCTCTGGATTTTTCTTGTTCCAAACACATGAAATCACTTGAAAAAATTTATCATGCCCTTAGTTGACCTTGATATCCAAGATTTAGACCCCCTTGAACCACAATTGACTTTTGTTGACCAGATGAAATCCTAAGACCAATCCCACTGGCTGAGACTCTTATGATGGCTTGTGATGGCACATAATCCATGTAGGGAACCCCCAAGGTGTGTGTTGAGCTTTAGAGTCATGTCTTTCCCAAATAACTAACCACAAACCTTCTTTGAACCAAAACCCTAGCCAGTTATCTATGAGACTGGAGGAGGAGAACCAATGCTTGTGTTCTTGATCCAAGTGGTTGATTAATAGGCCTTGATAATGATGGAGACCTTATGACTTGATATTGCCACAAAGTTAATCTTGATCCCTTAATTGTTGGATAAGATACCTTGATCCCTTGTCTAAGATCAATGCTATTTATAAATGTTAATGCAAGATGGTATGAAACATAAGCCAAGATATAAGAAAAAAAGATGGAAAATTTGGGGATGCTACAACTGCCCCTATTCAAACAGCTTGGACCTGAAGGGGTGAAAAGCGGTCGCCTTCAAACATTCAAGGTAAAAGGTGATTGAATACTAAAAGAACCCGAAATTTCGCAACTCGATAGGATGCACATGGTATAAAGTGATTGCCAACTAAAGGTGGACTTAAAAAAAGGCGGGTACCAACCAAAAGTTGGGATAACCGAAGGACATAAAATACCAACCAAAAGTTGGGATGGCGGATGATAACTGCTTACGGAGGTAATAATGGCTACTAACCAAAAGTTAGGATCACCAGAGAAAGTAATAACCAAAAGTTACGGGAGAGAGGCTACTAACCAAAAGTTAGGATCACCCAGATGCCGACCGAAGGCGAATACCCAAACAAAGAAGACTACCAACCAAAAGTTGGAATCATAAAAAAGGTTTCTAACCACAACTTGGGATAATGGCTACTAACCAAAAGTTAGGATCGCCAGAACGCCGACCGAAAGCGAACTTACCAAAACGAAGACTACCTACCAAAAGTTGTGATAACGACTCCGCAAGGGAACGAAAGAGGACTACAAACCAAAAGTTGGGATAACATATAAGAAATAACGGACTACCAACCAAAAGTTGGAATATCATCCAAGAAAAGACACCAAACAAAAATTGGAGTGAAGGCTACTAACCAAAAGTTAGGATCACCAGAAAGGAAGACTACCAACCAAAAGTTGGAACCGTAAAAAAAGCTATACCAACCAAAATTTGGGATCAAGAAAAAGGTTACCAACCAAAAGTTGGAATCACCGAGACGCCGAACATAGACGAACTCACTAAAACGAAGACTACCAACCAAAAGTTAGAATAACCGCTCCGCAGGGGAAACAAAAGAGGACTACCTAGCAAAAGTTAGGATAACATCCATAAAATGACGGACTACCAACCAAAAGTTGGGATAACATCCACAAAACGACTAAGTTGGGGATTACCAACCAAAAGTTGGAATACAACACCCGGGATAGGCAGGAAGTAGAATCAACCGACTCATGACCTGAAAAGAAAACTCCGCTGGGGGAAAGAGAAACTTAAACAAGCAAGCTCTGCCGGGGAGAAAAAGTAAGATGGATACATCTATCAATGATATTTTTGATGGGGTTAAAGTACCACAAAGTCCCATGAATTACGTCATTATCTGCTGGAGAGATGTCTGGCCATAAAGATATCAAACTTGGCTTATGCTTCAGATGCATATGTTTGAATATGGCGTAATGCTCCATATGAAATGGAAATGCTACGCATTTGGGAGGATGCTATGCAAAATGAAAATGCAAAAGAACAAACACACAGGAAGGCGTTGAGAGGAAACAACAAACCAAAATCTGCTGAAGAAAATGCCTTGAATGGCTTTCCATGAAAATAATTTCCACTCTATTGAGAATTGAGAAAGACATCTGCTGAGAGATTGTCCCAAAAATCTGACCTTGAAGAATGCCAATGATCATTGGACTTTGCTGAGGATATCAACCATTTTTGATTTATTTGTTGAGGGAATCAACATCAATCTCTGCTTGGGGAGAGAAGTCAATGACATAGATCCTATCGAGGAACAACACTGAGCTTACCCTGCTGCTGAGGAATAATCTCAATCTTACCCTGCTGGGGATAAGTACACATCATTGCTGGTGAGATATTTCTGATTCAATATCATTACCCTGAGGGGAAAGCCCCACTGGGAAAAGGATCAGTCATCCTGTAAACAACAAATAATCAAATAGAATGTTCTGTATGTAAAAATGGATAATTTGGTTACCATCCATGACATCATTCAAGTAAGTTATTGTTTTCAATATGATTCGCAAAGCCCCAAAGTTGTCACATGCACATTTCATCAAAAATATCAGACGCCCCTTTTCGCAAACAAAACAGTAAAAGTAAAAACGGGAAATGGAAAGCTCTTTGAATGAATAATACTTTATTCATTGATGTGGTATGTAAATAGGAAAATTACAAAATATGCAATTCCTGAAAAGAGGTAATTGCGTAAAAGGTACAACGGTAAAATATACAAATGTTGGCAACATGGAAATAGACAACCACCATGTGTCAATTCGGCTATGACCCGCACGTCTTCGACACTTCACCAATGTTATGCCTTCTGAAGAGACTGATTGAACTGATTTTTACCCTTTGAGGTCTCCATGTGCCGAAACGCATTCACAGATCGAACGCAGACTGTAGTCCTCTGATTTTTAGATCCCTAACTTTTGCCTAGATTGCTCTTGCGGGTTTTCAATCCATCGGGATACCCATTTTTTCCAAAGTCGCCTTTTCAGGTTTTCAACTTTGCGGGTTTATTTATTTTCTTTTTTATCCCTAATTTCTGTCCGAACCTTTTCCTTTTATGGTTCGTCGAGATGCCCCATTTTTTCCTGGACTCTCTTTTTATATTCAACGGGTCTTTTAAGCAAAATATTTTTTGACTATGTCTGTGTTCACAAGGGACGTAAAATCTTCACCGTCCATGGTTGATAATGATAATGCTCCGTGAGAGAAGACCTTCCTTACTATGTATGGACCTTCATAATTAGGAATCCATTTGCCCTTGCGATCTGTTTGTGGAGGGAGGATCCTCTTCAACACTGTAGCACCCCAAAATTTGCCCAACCTTTTCTTCTATCTTGGCTTATGCTTCATAGCATCTTGCATTAGCATTTGTGCATAACATTGGTTCTAGAAAGGGGATCAAGATGTTGTATTTACCACTCAAAAGAAAAGATTCATGTTCAAAGTTCAAGCAAGATTACAACAATTTCAAGTCATCAAATCTTCATTATCACCAGAGTGGGTCTTAAAGCTTCTTGGGGTGAGAAAGTAAGTGTTTGGTTATCTCCTACTATCTTGAGGATGATTAGAGGCACATATGGATATTTCCTTGGAAGTGACATGGTTCAAGAGCTCAATGTACACCTTGAGGGTTCCCTATAGATATCTCATGATCACACAAATCATCTGCAAGAATCTCAATCAGTGGACAGGGTGATATGGTTTCATCTGGTCAACAAAAGTCAACTGTGGATTTGAGAGAGCTCAAGGCTTGGTTCTTGATCTTTGAAGCCATGAGAATTCATCCAAAATTATCTCAAATTTCATGATAAGGATAATTTAAGGAGATTCAAGAGTTCAAAAAGTTGCTAAATTAGGGTTTCAAATGATTCTAAGTCTAAAATCCTCTCTTTTGGTACCTAACTTCAAGGACAAGTTTCACTATGGTACAAGTCTCATCTCATCTTTCATCAAACATGAGACTTGTTACTCATCTTTCAAGATTTCTTTTGAGTACAAGAACTCGTCCATTGGATTCATACATCTCAAGTTATGGTTAGTACAAGTTGGTGTCACAAATGAAGAGAATTTAGAGGCACTCAAGGTTAACTCACTTCCAAGGAACTTTTCACATGGAACCAAGCTCTTCCTCATTTTTCAATAAACATGAGAATTGTTCCTCATTGTCTTAGCTTTCCAAAAAGTGATAGAACTCATGATTCTCATGTGTGAATCTAAATTTATGGTCATCCCAAGTCAAGGTCATTTTTGGAAACCTAATTTTAGGCCATTCACTTCAAGGACTAAATTCATGGACTTCAAGACCTCAAATCCAAATTCTTGCCACATGAAAGTTGTGTCTTATGATCTTAAATTCATATTGATCTCAAATTCCATGGCCTTTGATGAGTTATGAGACCATTAAGCCATGATGAGCATGAAAACTTGAGTTTGTGGACCTAATGTGAGTTCCTTCCATTTCAAGTCACCAAATGAGTTTGTTTTTTATCCTTTGATGCCATACCATCATCATGTCATGGTCGTGCTATTTCTTACCCAATGTGAGAAAACATGGACCCACATTTCAAGTAATTTTCAAATTTCATACCATATGATGCAATTGTTCAAAACCTTGTGCAAACTCATTTCCAATCTTCCAAATCACACACACTCGTTTTCTCACCTCCCTTTGACCCAAAGGATTGAGTTGGAAGAGCTACAAATCACCCAAACCCGCGTACCTTCATTTTTTTGGCAAGTTTTTAAATGAAGAGTATTACTCATCATGGGCCTGCATAAACCTCTCCAAGCCTTCATATATAAGTCATAAGTAAACCCTAACGTGGTCAGAGGGTGAGTAGCCGCAAGGAGAGTGAATTCTATCAAGAATTACACAACATTTCTCTCTCTTCGAATTTCATTTCTCACTGGTTCTTCCTTCCATCTTTTGCTCATTTCTCAATCACTGAAGCATAAGGACGAGATTGGAAGCCTTAGAGTGAAACTTGCACTGCATTTGAAGGGCCAACAGAGTTGCTCTGTTAGGTAACTTTTGACCAATAGAAACATTCATTCTAGGCATATATTTAAGTTCACTTTGGTTGCATCTGAAGCCCTATCACGGGTAGGCAATGTTTGTATACTTGTTGTGGTTGTTTGATTCATTTTCAGTTTGAGTGTTGATTTTTCGTGGCTTGTTTTCACTGTGATTAAGGAATCTTTTTAAGAAACCATTGATGGAATCATGATCTATGTGAAAAGACCTTCAGAACCATACCAAATGTTCCCATTTTTATGTTGATTTTCAGTCACCACCGGTGAAGCTCACCAGAGAAGACGATCGGAGCTAGGGCTCCGGCGTCTGAGGTTAATTGCTGAGGTGGATTGACTTGGACCTTTGACTTGCATGGGTGGCTGGGTTGACTCTGAGGTGGTTGGCCACTTGGATTAATGAAACAAGTTGTTTCACTTAAGCTGAGTTTTTTTGGTTTGGGCTTTGTAATGTTTGCTTTTGACACCCCCAACATTGAGGCCCATTTGCGTGTTTCAAAGGAAATTAGTTCAATCTGATTTCTGCTTCCACACCCCCCTTTGCATTTCTATTTTTCTTTTTTTCATTTTCTTCCACTTTCATTTTAATTCCATTTAAAATAGTTTAAACCTTTATAAAAATCACCAAAAATAATTTTCTGTTATTTCAATCTGTTGAGATATTTTTCAATTATTTTATTTTATTTTTCATTTATTTTTTTTATTTTTAATCAATTTATTTTGTGAAGTGGTTTCATGGCTTGTTTATTTGTTTTGAACTTGATCTTTGACCTTATTTGAATACCCCCTTTGACCTTTTTTCCTCTCACACTTAGGTGTTTGATTGAGGTATATTTGAGGGCTGGTTTGGTGTCTTGGTGTTCATTTCTCAATTGTTTTTCATTGGACTTTGTTGGACCCTCACTGCATGCTCGATAAGTTGAATACTTTGTCTTGATTGACACAATTGGCGATGCTTTGATGCAATTCTTGCCATGATCTTTTGCACACTGATTTTTGATAGACTTGACTTGAGTTTGCTATTTTATTTGGGTTTTATTTGGACTTGTTTCCATTTTTGGTTGATGCCTTAAAACTTTATTGTTTTAACTATGTGTATGTGTGCCTATCTTGACCTAGTTTTGGGATATGATCTTGTGTGATCCCTTGAGGGCTCTTGAGTCTTGTTAGCTCTTGTTAACATGTTTGAGGTGCTGCCTTTCATGATTGGATGTCTTTTGGATGTGTGTCTTATCTCACAAGTCTTGTATGATCATGTGTTTCCATTTGTGTTTGAAGTGTGAGATGCTTGCATGGACTTTGGTTCTTCAATTTGAGTTTGATCATTTTTGACTTTGTTTGTAAACTTGGATTTGAATTTGCGGGACATCACTTGGGTTTGTTTCTGACCTTGATTTATATGCTTATTCTTGTTGCTTTTGTGATGTGTGTTGCATTTTGAGAATGACTTGGATACTTGAACTTCTTTTGAGAAGTGTTTGGTTGTTTTTTTATTGATCATGAGTGGATGTGTGGTTTAAATGTTCATGATGAGGCTGCTGCCCCAATTTATTTCTCACCTCACTTCTTTGATTGTGGTTCATTGTTTAGCATCATTCTTCTTGAGATGTTTAAAGCATGTGATCTTGTGTGATTGTTTTGTTTGCCTTTGTATTATAACTTCCATCTTGTTGACTTGTGTGTGTCATTCGTGTATGTCTCATGATTGCATATTCATTGTTGTTTGTGTTTATATTTCTCTCATTTCTTTTCACCTTTCATGACTTGTTTAAGTCTCTCTTTCTATTTTCATCTGTGATTGATTAGTGATGTTTTTACTTGTTCTTGTTCACATGATCCCTTAGGATTCCTAGTCCCTCTGTTTAAGATAGGAGTAGGAGAGACATTAGGCTTTCAATCCTTTGTATGATAACATTACATAGTACCCTTTCATCCTAACTTTAGGACCATTTTACATGACAATGTTAGGGTTCTCAGTTCCCTTTAGAGTCCTTGTGTCTTCCCTTCTCATCTCATACTCCTCTAAAACACTTAATAAATAATGACAAGTGTTGTACGCTATGAGCCTTAAGTACACGAGAAATGATAAGTGGGGAGGTCTCTCTTCACTTGTCTAGAGTGTTTAGCATATGCCCCTTCGGGCGATATGTGACGCATTCGCTCTTGCTTCATAGTCTTTAGTGAAACATGAGTCTCAAACCAATTCAATCCACTTCTTCTAAAACTCACAAACAAAACTTAAACCTTTTCATCCTTCAGGATTGTTTCAGACCTCATTTTCAAAAAGAGCACGTTACTTTTCCGTTCTACCGCAAACAGGGATCGTCCCTAACTACTGGAATGGAAGCTTAGCGTCACTCATAAAAAATACTTAACCAACCTTGTCCCATAGTTCCCCGAACTACGTTTGCTCTGATTTCTCATACCAAATAAGGATACGTAGGCACAAGACGACGATTTCTTGGCGAGCAACCTTCCCCCCATCACTCGTAGTTTCCCGAACTACGTTGACTCTGACTTTCCAATTGCACGAGGGAATACGTAGGCATAGGGCGGCGATGTCCTATCAAGTCTGTTCTTTTCGTTCACTCCCGTTTAGTAGTAGCTTTTAGATATTTTTCACCCATATATTAGGCAACAAAGGTGGATCCCGTTGAGTACAACGGACGTGAGGGGTGCTCATACCTTCCCCTTGCGTAACCGACTCCCGAACCCAAGATTTGGTTGCGATGACATTGTCTTTTCCCATTCTCTTAGGTTTTCTTCGATCGTTTCCTTTCCCTCTCTTTGGGATAAATAACGTTCGGTGGTGACTCTTCTGTTTGTTTCCATCGGCCCTTTTTTGCAGTAGCGACAAACACCAAGTCACCTATCTGGAAATTCTGAGGGCGCACCTTCTTATCAAATGCCTTCTTCATTCTGCTTTGGTATAGCCGACCATGGGCGATAGCTGCCAATCTCTTTTCATCAATCAGACTAAGCTGATTCAACCTAGCCTTCACCTATTCTGCTTCATCAAGCTTCACATTAGACAATACCCTTAGAGAAGGAATCTCAACATATAATGGTAGGACAACTTCTATACCATATACCAACGAGAAAGGTGTTGTCCCAGTAGATGTACGCACCGAAGTACGATAACCATGTAAATCAAGGAGCAACATCTCATGCTAATCTTTATAAGTCACCATCATTTTCTACACGATCCTCTTGATATCCTTATTTGTTGCCTCAACAACACCATTCATCTTCGGATGGTATGGAGAAGAGTTGTGATGTTCAATTTTGAAACTCTGGCACAACTCCTTCATCATCTTATTATTCAAATTTGAACCATTGTCAGTAATAATTCATTCTAACGGCAGATGATGTCTTTCTTTATAAAACGAGCAACCACTTGCCTGGTGATGTTGGCAAAGGAAGCTTCCTCTACCCACTTAGTGAAATAATCAATTGCTACCAAGATAAAGTGATGCCCATTGGAAGCATTCAGCTCAATCTTCCCAATCATATCAATGCCCCATATTGCAAAAAGCCAAGGAGATGTTAATACATTTAGAGGGCTCGGTGGCACATGCATTTTATCGACATAAATTTGACATTTATGGCATTTCCTGGCATACTTAAAACAGTCAGACTCCATGGTCATCCAGTAATACCCTGCTCTCAATAGTTTTTTAGACATTGCATGCCCACCAGCATGAGTACCAAAAGAACCTTTGTGGACCTCTTCTGTAATGCCCCGATTCTGATTTCCCATTTTTGTTGAGTCTTTTGAATTATTTGATTGATTATTCTTTTATTTGTAGAATTTGAATATTAAAATGTTATGTGTGCATATTGTGATGTTTTATTATTTAGAGAGTTTTGGGAAATTAGTTAAACGGTATTTTAGATAATCCTTAATTAGTAGATGTTTTGAGAGAATAGAAAGTGTTATAAGTGGAAATAGAGAGAAAACAAAATAGATAGAAAGAAAAAGAAAGGAAAGAAGAAGAAAAGGGAAGAGAAAGAGGAGGAAGAGGAGAAAAACCTAGAATCATCAAGAATCAACTTCTAAGCTTTTGATTAATCGGGTAAGGGTGTGAAACTTTATTATTCTCTCAATGTGTATGATTATGTATGTGATTGTTGGTTTGATTTGGATTGTTAGAGAGTTTTGCTCATTTTCTATTTATAGGTCGAATTTGGTATAATCGGTAGAAACTGAGTTTTATCGGTTAGAATTTGGGTTTGATGGTGTAGACTAGTCCAGAAATGTTAGGCTAAGGCTACTGGAACAATTTGGAATTGAATCGGGTGGATTTTGATGAGTTTCAGAGTTTTGGACAGTGGGAAATTCTGAGTTCGCAGACCCTCGCTAGCAAGTTCGCTAGGCGAGCATGTCGCGAGCATTCGCTGGGCATTCGCTGTAGCGAGCTAGTAGCGAACGGTCCCAGACTTGGACATAATGGTTTTGGTGTTCTTCGCTGGTAGCGAAGGGGGTAGCGAGCATTCTCTAGGCGTTCGTTGAGCGAGTGAGGTAGCGAATCAAGTCAGTGGCTTCTGTTTGCCTTCGCGAGCTTGTTTGCTAGGCGAACAGGTAGCGAGCGTGTCAGCATGTTGTTTTCTTGTGTTTTCCCTCCAATGTCGATTCTTCGATTCGAGTATGATTAATCCTTTCTTATTATGCATAGTTGTATGTTGTGATATGAAATGTTGTGGGTAGCCGTATGGCGTGAATCCTAGATTGTAAATCGTGAAGTGTGAAATGTGGGTGTTTGGAAATTTTGTGCATTTGTTTGAATGGAATTAAAATGCATGATGAAATTTATGTGAATGGCACAATTGTATGTACTTTTATGATGTGAAGAATGCATGAGTATGTTTGTGAACGTGTATTCATTTCAAGAGTGTATGGAGTTGTTTTGCATGTGAAGCATCATGATTGCATTCTTGTGTCTTGATCCCGCGTAGGATCTGCAGAAATCTCGTGTACCCTTGTGGGGTGTGAGCGATGGTTTATATTTTGATCCCTAGGCGGATCTGCAGAAACCTCGTGTGCCCTTGTGGGGTGTGAGCGATGGTTTATATTTCATTCCATGGAGAATCTGCAGAACGATTGTGTGCCCTTGTGGGGTGTGAGCAATCGGATTGTGTGCTCGTGTGGGGTGTGAGCAATCCTGAAACATTGTGTGCACATGTGGGGTGTGAGCAATGGGTGAACATCGTAGGCCCGATGGGGATTTACTTCGGTAACGAGCGATGGTTCCATTTGGTTTTTCAATTGAACCTACTGAATGAGTCGGTCTCTATGAGTTGCATTTATCATCTTTATATGATGCATTGGTGAAATAAACATGAATGTAGATGTTTATGTGAATTGGTTATGAAATAAACATGTTGTGTATATTTATATGAATGGACTGGAATTATGGATGTGTGCATGATAAATATGCATTATGATGTATATGATGAAATGTGATGAGTTGTGGTGAGAAAGATGATATTTGTATGCTCGATATTTGTATATAGATATATAATTATATGCATTATTTGTTATGATAATGTTTCTCACCCTTCTGCTATTTTATGATGCTCTATGAGGCATTGCAGAGTAGGTTGCTGGAGGTCATTTTGTGAAGCGTGGCTTCATTCTTTTTGGTCGGTCGACTCTAATATGTAGCACAGGGTAGCTAGGATTTGTTTTGATTCTTTTGTGATACATTTGTGTATGTACCTGTTGATGAATGTTTATGTAAACATGACTGATGAATTGAATTAATCTGAATGATGTATATAAGTTTATATGATTGAAGTGATTCAATGTTTAGATGTTTCCGCTTTTATTCTAAATATTGAGATGTGGGTACTAGGACCAAGTTCCTTTGTTGTGAGTTGCACATTGTTGCATATCCTTATGAGCAGGTGTTGTATGTTTTCAATTTCATGGATAATGTGACGTGCCTCTTTTATACCATGTGTTAAATTATACTCTGATGAAATTTTTATTAAGTGCCTAAATGATTTGTTTGATTATTTGGGGGTATAGAAAGGGGGTGTTACATCTTCCATCAGAAAACTTGCTTCATTTTCATCCACACAATGCAACAACACCATATCAAAGTTTCTCTTGTACACCACATCGTCCTTGTTCAAGTAGAAATTACCCAACAGCCTCCTCAGAGTCTTCTTGTCTTTACTGATGCCCTAGGTGGATACTCTTGGGTCTTAAGGAAATGTCTAATGTCAAAGTACCAAGGCTTCCCATCTGACGCTTCTTCAACTGCAAGTACAAAGGCTAACCTGTCAAGGTGCATGATAGTGATTGTTGGAGCTTCATTCTAGAAATTCACTTTATACATCAATGATAATGTTGCTAATGCATCCGCGATCTGATTTTCAACCCTCAATACGTGATGAAATCCAACCCTGTCGAAGAAAGGCATCAATCTTCTTGCATAGTTCTTATAAGGCGCCAAATTGGCCTGACGGGTTTCCCACTCTCCTTTGATTTGATTGACGACTAATGTTGAATCACCATACACATCTAAATTCTTGATTCTCAAATCAATAGCTTCTTCTAGACCCATGATGCATACTTCATATTCAACTTCGTTATTGGTGCAGGCGAATGTTAACCGGGCAGTGAACGATATGTGAGAAGCATAGAGAGTTGTAATAATTGCCCCAATTTTGTTACCGTATGAGTGAACAACATCGTCAAAAACCAACTTCCACTAAGACCAAATCTCGGGACCCTCGTCAGGTAGAGGCTCATCACAGTCCTTCATCTTCAAAAACATTATATCTTCATAAGGAAATTCAAACCTCATTGGTTGATAATCCTCAATTGGCTGTTCAGCAAGATATTCTGACAAAACACTCCCTTTATTGGCTTTTTGGGAAACATACTAAATGTCGTACTCTGTCAGAACCATTTGCCACCTAGCATTCTTCCGGAAAGCGCTTCCTTCTCAAACACTTATTTGATCGGATCCGTCTTCGAATTAACATGGTTGTATGGTTTAACATGTACTGCCTCAAGCGTTTAGCTTCCCAAGCAAGTGCACAACATGTCTTTTCTAGCATTGAGTACCTTGACTCACAATCTGTGAATTTTTTACTCAGGTAGTAAATAACATGCTCTTTCCTACCTGTCTCGTCATGTTGACTGAGCACACAACCCATTGAGTTCTCAAGAACTGTCAAATACATAGTCAGGGGTCTTCCTGTGACTGGAGGAATCCATATCGAAGGCTCCTGCAAATACTCCTTTATCTTCTCAAAATCCTTCGAACAATTTTCATTCCAACAACCGCTTGATCCTTTCTTAACAATTTAAAAGTAGGCTCGCAAGTAGCTGTGAGGTGAGATATGAATCTTGCAATATAGTTCAATCTCCTAAGAAAACCACAGACCTCTTTCTCTGTTCTTGGTTCAGGCATTTCTTGAATAGCTTTTATGTTTGCAAGATCCACCTTAAATCCTCTTTCGTTGATAATGAAACCTAACAACTTCCCCGATCTCACCCAATGGTGAATTTGTTAGGATTCAACCTCAACTTGAACTTCCTAACCTTTCAAACAACTTTAGAAGATTGACTAGATGTCCTTCCTTCGTCTGTGACTTCGAAATCATGTCATCAACATATACTTCGATCTCATGATGAATCATATCATGAAAGAAAGTCACCATTGCCCGTTGATAAGTTGCCCCTGCATTTTTCGATCCAAAAGGCATAACTTTGTAGCAAATAGTCCCCTACAGTGTGATAAAAGTAGTTTTCTCCATGTCCTCTAGGGCCATTTTGATTTGGTTATACCCGGAGAAGCCATCCATGAAGGAAAACACAGAGTATTGAGCAGTGTTATCAACCAAAACATCAATGTAGGGGAACGGGAAATCATCTTTCGGGTTCACTCTATTCAAATCTCGATAATCAACACACATCCTGACCTTCCCATCTTTCTTAGGTACATGAACAATATTGGTGACCACGAAGGGTAATTAGTGACGGCAAGAAAACCAGCCTCCAACTGCTTTTGGACTTCCTCTTTGATCTTGACTGCCATATCAGGTCTGATCCTTCTCAACTTTTGCTTCACAAACAGATATTCTTCTCGAAGAGGTAGATGGTGCACCACTATATTAGTGTTCAACCCTGGCATATCCTCATAAGACCAAGCGAAGACATCTCTATACTCACGGATCATCTATACCAATCTTCCCTTGACACTGTCTTCCAATGCGGTCCAAACTCTGACTTCCTTCTTGTCGTCTTCAGCACCCAAGTTGACGATTTCAATATCCTCCTGATGGGGCAGAATAACCCTTTCCTCTAGTTTCAAAAGTCTGGCCTGTTCTTTGGGTAAGTCACAATCTTCATCAGTTTCTTCTTCAGCATGGTAAATAGGGTTATCAAAGTTATATCGAGCCATAGCGAATCTGGATTGATGGTATTTGAGATGTGAAACCTGCATGATTGATGTTTTATGCTTATTATAATATGCAAACAGACACAAACACATTGCCATTTTTTATTTTAATTAAAAACGTAAAGAGAAAAACAGGGATCAAAACATTTGAATGCAAAAGGGACGTCTTTTCATTCATGATAAAAGTTTGAAAATAAACAGAGGGGCCCTACAAGGAAATGTCACTATGTCTTGGGCAGAACGTAGGACCAAACACAATAAAAAAAATGGAACTCTTCTGGTGTAACGTGGATGATTTCCTCCACAGTCCAGTTGCAAAGCTTTTGCCCAGGGACACACGGACGAATCCAAGCATCCATATCACAATCGTTGTCTCCTTCGTCATCCTCAACAACATTTATCCTGTCAAATATAACCCCGCCGCTGGTAAACTGAACAGGTCCTTTGTACTTAGGAGGATCCCTTGAAGAAGAAAATGGGCTATATCCCAGACCGAACTTGTCATGCTTAGCAAGAACATCAAGCACTTGACCCCATTTCTGGGAAGACCCAGATTCCACTATAGCACGAGCTTCCTTGAATGATGACATCGAGACCTCTGGACCTTTATCCTCTACAGGAGGCTTCTCCCAAATCTGCACAGTTTCAAAAGCTTGGCAAAGCGTCTCGTGGATTTCTCCGTCCACTTCCACATACTTAAAAGATGATAACTGACTGACCATGATATCCTCCTATCCGCAAATAGTAACCACATTCCCCTCCATCATATATTTCAATTTCTGATGTAACGTGGAAGTTACTACCCCAAAAGAGTGTATCCAAGGCCGGCCGAGCAAACAACTGTAAGCATGCTGGATGTCCATGATATAAAATGTTGCATCAAAAATTTCTGGCCCCACCTGTATGGGCATAGTGATCTCACTAAACACCAACCTCTTATAACCATCAAAAGCTCTCACAACTAAGTCGCTAGGCGTGAAAATCAGCCCTTGAGTATCCAACTTCATCAAAGCCTTCTTTGGCAGTACATTAAGGGACGAGCCTGTGTCTACCAATACATGAGACAACAGAGCCCCTCTGCACTCCATAGATATATGTAGAGCATGATTATGGTTCCTCTTGGTAGGAGTCAAATCCAAATCCGTAAAACCCAACCCATTTCCAATATTCATATGAGCCACCACTCCTTCAAGATGATTCACCGAAATTTCTTGCGGAAAAAATGCCGAATTGAGAATTTTTAACAGCGCATTCTGGTGTGCCTCAAAGCACAATAACAGTGAGAGGATATAAATCTTTAACAGTGTTTAGTGTAAATGATCTACAATTTTATAATCACTTTTACGGATAAGCCTAATAAATTCCTCAGTATCCTTCGCAAAAGAATCTTTGTCAACTTGTTGATGCATATCTTCTTCTACCACAACCTTACCTTTACCCTTATCATTTATATCAATATTAGCTTCAGGTGGAGAGAAGACTCTGCCACTCCTGGTTATTCCCCCTACTCTAACAATATTTTCAACAGAAGTGCCCTCAAACGATGCCCCCACTAGCTCTTGTTTCTTCCCATTGCAAAAGACCTCTGCCCCATAATTCCAAGGAATGGCCTTGGTGCTTTCATAAGGTACTGGTTCTGGAGAAGTAATAATGACTGGAGCTGGCCTTGGCGGCGCTGAGATGTTAATCGTCCGGTATGGAATTGAAATTGTTGCAACTTCATCCCGTTCATTATTAATCTCCTCAATCACTTCTTCTCCCACAACCTTATCGAACTGTAAACTGCTGTCATCAATCAAACTCTGAATATGACTTCTTAAAGAAACGAAACCCTCTGGATGCACAACACATTCTGCACAACTCTCTAAACAACCCGGATAAACACCTCCCTTTAGCAGTTTATATTTTACGAAGCTCAAAGGCGTTTTCAATTCTGCGACATCAGTTATCAAGTTTAGCCTATCTTCTTCAATAACAATATTATTGCTTTTAAGTCAAGTAAATCTTGAACTTTATGCTTGAACGCTTTGCAATTATCAATATTATGGTCTGGAGCTCCAGAGTGGAACTCACACCTAGTGTTTGCATCATAACCTGGTGGAGGTGCACCAGTGAGTGGCACCAAAGTTCTCTTCTGATAAGCTATAGTTGTAACAGGTGTTGCAAGAGCTGTGAGTAAGGCATGGGAGGCGTGTCAAACTTCCTGTTGGCCATCCTTCCTCTATCCTGGTAACGACGAGGTACAGTAGTTTGTTGTTGCGGTACAACCATAATAGCTATACTGGCAACTTGCTGTTGATGCTGATGTTGAGGTTGATATTGGTGTTGATTGTCATGGCACCTGGTCTCTACCCCTATAGGCTGATATAACATTCATATCCCCTTCTCTCTTCTTTGGGTTTCCATTGTATACTTTCTTCATTCCTCTTAATGAAGATCCTGCCTCACTCAATATTTTTCCTATCTTTATTTCGTTCTCTACCCTCTCTCCTACCATCACCAAATCCGAAAAGCTTTTAGACATACATCCGATCAATTTTTCATAGTATGTTCCTGGAAAGGTTGCCATGAACATGTCGATCAACTCACGCTCCACCATTGGAGGCTGCACTCTGGCTGCTAACTCTCGCCACCTCTGAGCGTACTTCTTGAACCCTTCATTATTCCTTTGTGACAAATTTTGCAATTGCACCCTATTAGGCGTCAAGTCACTGTTGTACTGATAGTGATGCACGAATGCTTCTCCCAATTCTCTCCAGTTTGTTATATGTGTCTTTTCTAGACCCATATATCACTCCAAAGAAGGACCTAACAGACTGTCTTGAAAGAAATGCATCAAAAGTTTCTCATCGTCTGAGTAGGCTGACATTTTCCAAAAATAGGCCCTAAGGTGTACTCTAGGATAAGTCTTCCCTTTGTACTTATCAAAATCAAGCACTTTAAACTTAGGGGGAATCCTGACCCCTGGCACCAGTCCCAAATCCGACATATCAAGTCCCAAAGAATTTTGGTTCTTGAAGGCTTTCATCTTTTATTCAAGCAGTTTAAACCTCTTATCAGCTTCTGTGGGGAGACCCATATCCAAGTCTCTCATTGAAAACACATCCTCCTAATCATCCTCTTCCCAACGGGGACCTGTAGCCCCATGCACAACCCCTACACTGCCTCCAACACCTACTATATGAATTCCTCCCTGATGACCTCCGCCTGGAGGGTTAACTACAGTCGGAATACCATTGACATGAGGAACATTGCCATAAACTATAGGAGGGATAACAATAGTCTCTCCATGTAGAACGTCATTACCATCCACCCGTGCTATTAGTGGTTGAACCAAAGTTCTCAATTGCTCCTGCCCATTGGCTACACCTTGCATCATCTCCATAAATTGTACCATTCTGTCCCTGACCTCCTGCAGCTCATGTTGTACTTGACCCATAACTCCCTATTGATTCCCTCTTGTAGAATACCCGTGGAATACTGAATCTGCAATGTTGCACCCTAAAATTTGACCAACCGGTGCCACTCTCGGGTTTATGCTTCGACGCATTTCGCATTCGCATTTGCATATTGCATATAGCGCATTTCTTCAATCATGGTGATTTTATCGGGATTACAGCCTTGCTGTTGCTTTTCAGGTGTTTCAGACCGGTTCGGATAATCGGAGGTTATTTTGAGAAGTCGCGCGCTTCCTGTGTGTTTTCAGTTCGCAGTGATTTTTGAGATTTTTGGTGTCTGGGTTACCGTTTGCTTCGATTTGGTCTCGCGCTCTCTTTTATATTGGTTATTTGCCTTTGTTTGCATTTTTTTAGGATTTAATAGCCCTTTGTGGATTTTAAATAGGCTTTTTAGATTTTTCAGAATTTAAATAGATTTTTTAATATTTTTAATAGCTTTAAATCATTTTTTAGAATTTTATAGAGTTTTTAATAGGTTAATAGCTTTTTTTTTTATAGTTTTAAATAAATAATATAGATTTTATTAGAATTAGTAGAGTTTTAATAGATTTTTTAAATAGAGGTGATTAGAGTTTTTTCATTTTTATTAGTTTTAGTTTAATATAGAATTTAATTAGATGTTAATTCTTCTTTTTAGATTTAATTAGGATTTAATTATTTTAATTAGAGTTTAATATTAGTTAGGTTTTAATTGAGTTTGTTAGACTTAATTAGGATAGTTTAGTTTTCATTTAGATTTAATTGTAGTTTTAGAATTAATTAGTTGAGTATTAACTAGTTAATTAGATTTAGTCTTTGATTAGTTTAATTAGGTATTAATCATTTTCATTAATTAGGTTAATTAGATTTTCAGAGCCATTTTCGTTTGGGCCCAGGTTGGTTTTTGGAGGCCCAGTCCGTTTTTGTTCTTCAGTCCAGAAAAATGCCAAGTGTCAAGTATATATTCAGCCACGCGTTCAAGTCCAGAGACCCCACCTCACAATTCACTTCACCAGAATCTGCCACGTTTTTCACTCCACTAACTCCACACTCTGCCACACAACCCACGCGTGGCATCCATGCACGTTTCCCCCCAGCCACGTGTCTGCCTCTAAGCCTCGCCGGTTGCATGGCCGGCGGCCACGCAACCACCGCACCTGAATCCCTCCGGCCACCGTAACCTCCAACCTCCGACACTCTAACTCCTTCCGGCCACCGCAACTACCTCGCCGGAAATTGAAAAAACTCAGCAATCTTCATCCTTTACAGGCGACCTTCATCTTCCTCCTCTGGCCAACTTCATCCTCTCACCTGAAACTTCATCATTTCCCCGGAGATCTTCATCAGATTCACCAGAACGATCATCATCTTCATCACTCTCCAGAAACCTCCTCTAGCGATCTTCAATCTTGTTCATCCGTTCCCAGCGACTTCATCAACAGAACTCATCAACAGGTTCGTGATCTGCATCATCGTTCATCTCCAGAAACTTGAAGATCTTCATCGATCTTTATAGAACACACAACAACCGTTCATTGGCAACCTTCATCATCCTCCAGATTCCTTCGTCAAGAACTTCGTACATCCAACGAATCACTCCGATCCTCATCTTCATCATCCAGATCATCAACGGTAAGTTTCCAGATTTGGCGCAGAAGATCCTCGCGCGATCTTTTAGTTTCTTCCAGAAGTTCTTGGAGATACAACATCATCATCATCATCGATCTTCGAACTTTTCCCAGAGATCTTCATACCTCACCAGAAACTCTTAAGATCCTCGTCAGAACATCAGTTCTCCAGGTCAAGAACCTTCATCTTCGTGAGTTCATCAACTGTCCAGAAATATTCCAGATAAGAATTTCTTCAAGGATCTTCAACAAAGTCCTCCAGATCTTCAAACCTCAGACGCGTCCAGATTCGTATGATCCTCCGCGAGTTCATCGCCATCGTTTCCAGAATCTTCGTTTTTCATCATCAAGCATACTCCTCGATAGAACTTCAAGAAGCTCCTTCCATATGCATCTTCGAGAACCTCCACAGATGGATCCAGATTTGTGTTCATTACACTTCGTTTGGTTGTAGGTCGGAAACGAAGTTGAGGTTGAGGGATTGGAGTGTGGTAAGATGTTGAGCGAGAGAGGTGAGGAAGCGAGAAAGATTGATGAAGGTGAAGGAGAAAGGTTGAGGGAGAGAGGAGTGAACGGCGCGTATGGGCAGTGGTGAACAGTAACCAGAAGGAATTAGGGTTTGGCTTTGTTCTGAACATTGGACGCTGGGTCATGTGGGCCTTTCCTAAAGCCCAACAAACATCCTAATCCCCCCCCCCCCCCCCCCCCCCCCCGTTTTTTGACATTCCCCGTCCGTTTTTGTTATGGATTGGGCTGGGCTCTTCTGCTATCAGCACCCCCCGTTTCGCTAACAGCACCCCCCCTTCCCCAGTTTTTTTATTCTCTCTTGCTGTGGGCTGGGCCCTTATTTCCCTTTTTAGTTTTTCTGCAGATGGTAACTCCCCTGTAACTGCCGTACCCCCCTCCTTTTGTATTTTTTTCATTTTCGTTTTAGTTGTTTTCTTTATAAAAAAATAGTTAAAAGAATATTTGAAAAAAGATTGAAAAAGAAGGGAAATAAAAGATATTTGAGAAAAAGATTGAAAAAAGAAGGAAAAAGAATATGTGGGAAAAATACTTGAAAAATACATTGAAAAAAAAGAAAGAGAAAAGAATATTGGAAAAGAGAAAATATTGGAAAAAAGAAGATAAAAATATTCAGCTTCACTTCAATTCTTTTAGGATAATTTTTCATAGAGTTTATTTCACCTTTTTAGGGATAGTTTTAGATGTCCATTTGTTAGGGGACTTTTTACCCTTTTAGAGGTAGTTTTTCTTGAAGTCCATTTGTTAGGGGACTATTTTCCATTTGATTTTTTCACAGGATAATAGGATAGTTTTTAGGAGATTATTTTCCAGTATTCAATCATTGTAATCATTTTCAGAATATTAATAAAACGAGATTTGAGCTGTGGTCCCGAAAGTAGACGAACTACAGCTGCTCTGATTTCTCGTACCAGACGAGAATATGTAGGCATAGGATGCGATATCCTAGCGAGCACACTAACAACTAACCTTTTGATCTCTCGCTGCTGTGCGATCGAGACTTTCCCGCTGACGACTGATGTTACCCTTTTCTCTTGCCCGAGTGCATTTGAGACCAGACCGTAGTTTTTCCCATAGGTTCCCGTACCTGTAAAACCAGATTAATTTCTCACTGCTGTGTGAGAAAACCCAGCCTAGCCGTAGTTAGCCTGAACTACGTAAGCTCTGATCTTCCATACTGTGTGGAAGTACGTAGGCACAAGACGCGAGGTCTTGGCGAGCCAATTTCCCCGTAGTCCCGAACTACGTTGACTCTGACTTTCTCTCTTGAGAATACGTAGGCATAGAGTGCGACGCTCTATCGAGTCAATTCCCCTCCATTTAGATTTAGCAGCCGTAGATAGATTGTTTTGCATCCTTTAGACAAACCAAGCAAGCGTGGATCCCGTCGAGTACGACGGACGTGAGGGGTGCTAATACCTTCCCCTTGCGTAACCGACTCCCGAATCCAGGTTTTGGTTGCGATGACCATACCTTTCCCATTTTTTGCTAGGTTTACTTCGAGCGTTTCCTTTCCCTCCGTTGGGATAAATAACGCACGGTGGCGACTCTTCTGTCAGCCGGCGCCGATTTTCGCAGTAGCGACAGCTGGCGACTTTGCTGGGGACCAACGTCCCCTAAGAGAGTCAATCCTAGCGCTTGTTTGCTTGTCTTTTGGGTGTTTATTTTCATCGCTTTTATCTGTTGCCGTTGTACTGGGGAGTGTGATATTTTGAGTGATAGTCGGACCTGGGCTGCTTGAGTATGCATTTAGACGTAGTTGTGGAGATTAGTGGGCGAACCTGTCTGCTGAGCAGGCAAGAGTTCCCCACGAAATTCGCGCTCAGACGAGGTTCTCTCCGAGGTGCTTCTTTCCGGTCCTGAGGATCTGAGGGGAGTCCAGACGTGAGGATTGTCGACTCTGGGGACCGATCAATTGGAAGTCAGCTAAGTGAGGCCTCTTCATGAGATGACGATGCCACTCCTTCTGGGAATCGTATCATTCCTCATGAAAGTATGTGACGCTGATGACCGCATAGGATGCCTTGTCAGATTAGGTCCATACCCGTGAGTGGGGTTTTTTTTTTTTGTGAGAACCTTGACTTCCATACTACCAGCTATCTTGGTGTTCTCTTTTAGAGAGAACGTACTCCGTCGGCTGTGCATCAGCATTTAGCGCTTGTTGTGGGGGCTGTGATCCCGTGTTTGTTGCATTGCATTGCATTTGCATAAGCATCTTTGCATCATATTGCATAGCATTTCTCTAGTTAGCCAAAGTTCTGATCCAGCCTTTGTTCCCTGAAGGTGAGTACCCGGAGTTTGGATTGAGCAACTGTTGATTGTCAGAAGACGACCAAGGGGTTGGAGCAGTGTAGTCAGTTAAAGGTAATTGATAGCTATATCTGAAGGCAATTTCCAGTCTCCTAACACTTTGACAGGGTTTACTATGACGTCCAACCCTCGGTATGATTCTATGGAAGACTTCCCGCAAGCAAACAACGTTACTGCAGACCAAGTTGTACAGCCTACTGTTGAGAACCGAGATCGACATGAGCAGTTTGTTGCCCGAAATGAACGTCCTCCTCCTGTCAACAATCAAGGTGCTGTTTTCCCTGAGAGGAATCCATGCAGAGATATCCCGGTAGCCAGGACTGTAAACTCAAGAGCTCTTGAAGGTGATAGAAGGCTCCGAGTATTGGAAGAAAGAGTTAAAGCTTTGAAGGTCAAAGATGCTGTTAACCTGAATGCTGCAGACATGTGTTTGGTTCCTGACCTGGTATTGCCTTATAAGTTCAAAGTACCGAAATTTGAGAAGTACGCGGGAGATAGCTGTCCGAAGAAACATTTGATGATGTTCTGTCGAAGAATGACTTCGTTTGTGCGAGATGACAAATTGATGATCCATTGCTTTCAAGATAGTCTGACTGGGGCATCTTTGAGGTGGTATATGCAGTTAGAGAGTGATCAGATTCGAGCATGGGTGGATTTAGCCAGAGCTTTCTTGAAGCAGTACGATTACAACCTGGATATGGCTCCTAATCTCGTACATCTGCAAGAATTATCTCGGGTGGAGAATGAATCATTCAGAGGGTATGTGCAAAGATGGAAAGAATTGGCTGCTAGTGTTCAACCACCGCTTCAGGAAAGAGAAATGGTTGACATCTTTTTGGGTACTCTGAAGGGCCATTATTATGACAAATTGTTCGGTTGTACAAGCTTTGTGGGCCTGATGAGAATGGGGGAGCTTGTTGAGAGAGGACTCAAGAGTGGAAAGCTTCGAGATGTTCCTTATATCCCAGTTGATAAGAATGAGTTAGTTGTCAGTTCTCAAGAAGAGTGGGAAGAAGGAAATGACGTCGTCTCAGAATCTCTAGCATCTCAGGATCGGTTTTCATACATTTCAAGTCAACGGTCATCCTGCCGTCGATCGCGTCAGCACGCCCAACGGAGACCAAGGAAACCTGAAAGGCAGTTTACTCAGCTACCAGTGTCGTACAGTCAGTTGTTGCCAGATCTGGTCAGAAGTGGATTGATCGTGCCGAAAGAGACTAATCCAATGATTCCACCATATCCTCCAGGTTTTGATGCCAGCGTCCGTGTGAGTACCATGTTGGGGCACAGGGGCATTCAACAAATGATTGTAAGGTGCTTAAAAGCCAGGTTCAGGATCTGTTAGACTCTAACCGGATTTTCATCGCGCCCTAGGGTTTTGTTCAGATTAACGATTCTCTGTCATCCAGTTGTGTGGGTTCGTCAGTTAATGTCATGGAAGACTCCACGGGAAGTGTGTGTTCTGAAGAATGTCAAACGGAGTGTTCAGTTTGAATATGGGAGAAGTTTCTAGAGGTTTCTGTGCCGGGTGTCGCGTCTGTTTTCTCTGCCTAACCCGTTTAGCTTTTGTGCATTAGTGCTTGCTGACCATCACCAGGATTGTTGGCTGGGGTCATCGTATTTGTACTCATTTGTGCTTACGTGCTGCTTTGTTGGTTATACATGTGTGGAAGGTGTTCGTCTGGGTGCTTATAGCTTGAGTTTCTCTTTGTCTTGTCTTGAATATGTGTTTGCTTTCTGCATTGTATTATCAGTTAACAGGTACATCAGAACCATGGATCTTATTTCCTCTTCATTCAGTTTGTTGCAGAAGTTCCTTCAGAGATATGGAACAGAGTCAGGTTGAATTGATTGAAGTCCGAAGCCAGCTGGGGCAGATGATGAGAGACATGCAAGAGATGCGTCTGGAGCAGAAGATCCTCAAAGAGGAAAATGGTCAGCTGAAGACCCAAATGAGCTTGATCATGGGAGTAGTCAAGAATGTGCTTAGGAAAGAGGATGATCAGCTATTTGAAGCTGCAGTGAAAAAGCTCGTGCCACCTGTGGAACCTGAACAACAGCAACAAAGGGTGCATCCGGCTCAACAAAGGATTCAGGAGGGGAGGCCAAAGAGGGTATTTGAGGCACCTCCGTCAACATATGCTGAGCTCTTTCAGACTTTATTGAGGTTGAATCTGGTTGAGAAAAGAACAATGGAACTACCCACAGGAGCGCTTCCTTATGGGTACGGTGCCAGTAAGAAATGTGAATTTCATTCTGGGGCACTCGGACACGACATCGAGGGTTGTCATGCTTTTAAGCACAATGTTCAAGACCTGATTGACTCAAAAGATATTGAATTCACGCCAAGCAGTGTAGCTGTACGTATGGGTCCTATCCCAGTTGATGCTAAGATGATGGATGTTTCTAACGCCGCAGTAGGTCAGAAACGTATCCTGGATTCCATGGTGTCAGAATCTCCATGTCCACAACTATTGCCTATTCCTGGGGCAGATCTGAGAAAGAAAATGGCTAAGCATAAGGAGTGCCTTAATCAGTATGGTGAAAGTCAAGAAACCGATGTTGTAATTGCTACGAAGGTTGTTCAACAGTCAACCCGATACCAGCGACGACAGCAACGATCTCAACAGTGGCAGAGTCAACAGCATCCCAATCAGCGAAGAGCTCAAAATCAGAGGCCGGTGAGGGTATTTAGTGTGCCTCCAATGCCATATGCCGAACTTCTTCAGGTGTTGCTACGAAGTTAGCCCCGCTGACAGGTACGCCTCCAGCAGGGTATGATATCAAGGAGCACTGTGATTTTCATTCGGGAGCACCGGGGCACAACATTGAAGATTGTCTGGCCTTCAAGCACAAGGTGCAGGACCTACTTGATAGTGCAGCAATCAACTTTGGGCAGGAAGGGCCCAAAATCATCTGAATGAGGAGGAGGGGCTCTATAATTTGGTTGGGTCGCTGAAAGCGGATCAGGACAACATCGAATTGCCTCTAATAGCTGATTGTGAAGATGGTTGGTTCAGCAGCAGGACAGATGTGAAAGCCCGGTTCTAGGAAGCTGGCATTTTTCTTTGTTTTATCTTGTCATTTCTTTACGTTTGTAGTTTCTTTCCTGTTTAAATTGCAATCTTGTTCGTAAAACTTGTTGTTTTCATTCAATTGATGATAATGAAATAAATATGCATGTTTTGATTAAATCCATTCGTGTTCACTAATTGTTTTTACAAATGTCCAATGCTTGGTTAAGGAGGATCTGAGGAGGATGACGAAAATGGACGACATGCAACTTCTGATATTGTATGCTTTTGAGATAAAACCTGCTGATGATGTCCAAGCATTGTTTCAAATCCCTAAACACCGGTGATATAAGGAAGATAATCCCTTGTCAACCCCTTTAAGCCTAGTAGTAGGAGTTCTTTCTGAAAACGAAAAACCCTCCATCTTCAACCTGGGGCAGGGTAGGTGTTAGCTAATTTGGCCGAGCGTTCAAGTCGCAAAGGAGTGTTCGTTTGAGGATCAATCACACCTCTAGAGGTCGTGCCTAAAAAACCACAATGGTTAAATCAAGGGTGAGACAGTCACATTATTCTCCAATGAGTCAGGCAACCAGTGTCACACGACTTGTTCGGAAGAAGAGAGCAAAAAGAATCAGAAGCCCGCTAAGTCAAAACTTCAAAACAAATGACTTAGGCAAAAATGAGGGCATCCCGCTGGACTTAAAAAAATCAAAAGAAACTCAAAAAGAGTCAGTCCAGGCAAAAGTTAGGGATATGAAAAGAAAAAAGACGAAAGGATGACAAAAGAAAAAATCCTCGGACAAATGCGAGTCGTGTGACCTCAAGTGTCAAAGACGAAAAGTGAGTGGCTGTCACTCCAAAAACTCATGGTTTCTCGAACTATCACTCCTATCTTTCAGCCTCTGAGAGGTGAGCGCTAAGGTCGAATTAGCTGAACGTAGGATGGGAGAACATCAAGGAGAATGGGTGGGTTAAAATAAACTTTGAGCCTTTATCCCTTCCTTCAAAACCGTGAACCTGACCACGTTATAACCTTCAAAAGTCCTAATTGAAGCAGGTTGTTTCGAAAGCATACTTCGGTAAAGATTGCGTCGAAACTGACTCCTGAAAGGGTTCCTCTTACCATGTTGGTACTGATGATGATATTCTTGATAAATGTTTTGTGCATTATATGCCATAAACTGTTTTTCCTTTTCCCAGTGAACAGATTGGATGTCAAAACTATCATATGCGTTGCATTAATATGTCTTTTACGCAGAACAACTTGTTTTACTTGCGAGTAAGCGCTTGACAGCAGGAAAGTTTCCTACAGTGAAAAGTATGGTCAGGATAGAATACAGAACGCCCGAATGCTCCGCCAGCCAGGGCAAGCTACATCCAGTGATCCCCAGTCAGGTCAGCTTTTCGAAGTCAGTTATCCTGGGGCAATCAGGTTGAGGTTCGGTACATATCTCGTAGTGAGGGGCACTACCCTGAATCAGATAATCAGGGGCAAAGTCATTGCAGTCAGGGGCAGGCCATCTTAAGAGCGCAGAAGTTGTTCTTTATTCGAGAAGCATTTGATGTGAAGTATCTCTCCGAAGTTCAGAATGTTGGGGCATTTCATATCAGACCATCAGGGTACAGATTTTCAGATTTCCTTTTGAGGAGCATCACCACAGAGGTCCCGCAGGCTGGGGCATATCAGAAGCGAAGGGATTGTTCTTCTCCGTATCAGCAGAGTTATTCAGAGCTATTCGAGCAGATTCAGCCAATTTTCGAGTGCGAGGCGAATGTCGGGAAGTCGTGTTACTATCCCTTGACTCTTCAACCAGAAAACTGTGTATTCGGACAAAATGTTTTCCAGCGTCAGTTGTACCTGACCCATCACAGAAAGCCCAAATCTATGTTGGCGGTCACTGTGAGGCCCATCCGTGTTAGCGCATCAGTTTCCAAATCTAATCTTCGTCAGTACGCAGGAAGACTCCGTCTATTTTCTCCAGCAAAGTCCAGTTTTTCATTGGCACGGGTAAGCTATCCCCAGAGAAGTCCAATCATACTTGGCACACCTGCTATTCCCCAGCAGAGTTATATTCCCCAGTCGGGTGTTACTTCAACGAGGTGCTTGGTTAAGTTCCCAATTTCCCCAGCGGAGTTGATTTCACTCTTCCAGCATTTATTTTGCTGGAATAGTTCTGTGATATCCGGTTTATCCCCAGCGGAGTTGGCTTCGTCTTCAGCATTTATTTTGCTGAAGTGGTTTTCTGTACCCGACTTTCTCCAGCAGCCCGAGCCTGCATTAGCATATTGCATACATCATCATATTTGCATCATACTTGCATTTCATTTTCAAGATGCGTAGCATTTCCATCCTGAATGGAGCATTACGTCATAGAAAGATTCAAACATATGCATATGCATACGAAGCATAAGCCAGGTTTTCTATCAGCCTCGTATGGCGCGTGAACTACTCTGTGATTAGTTCAGGGGCATTCATCCAGCAGCAGTGTTCAGACAATTCAGCAGTTTATTCGTATCGCAGATCATACAACAGTTATGCTTTGATCAATCAGTCATCTGGTATCGACAGACTTTTCTTCCCGTCAATTCATATTGACGATGTGTTCCTCCAATAAGTGGATTTCTCCGTCTATCATTAGACGTCTTGAGTTCGAATATGGCTTTCTTCCCGTCTATCAGTAGACGATGAGAAGTTTCGGGTGATTTTTTTCAGTGGGGTTTCAAGATGGGGTTTCTCTAAGTGGTGTTCTTCCCGTCTATCAGTAGACGATGTGAAGTTTCAGGTGATCTTTCAGCGGGTTTCTTATTGTCAGATCATACGGATGATGTGTTTCCCCAACGAGTCTTCTCCGGCTATCTTTGGATGTTGAGGGGTTTCAAAGCGATCTTTCGGATAGTGGTTCTCTTTCTGTTTATTGGATGAGATAACATTTCAAGAGGGATTTTCTGACCGTCAATCCTTATTGATGTCGAGGCTTTTTGAAGAATGTTTGGTTTTCCTGATTGTCGATTCTTATTGACGACATGGCTCTTTGAAGGTGGTTTTCTTCCCGTCGGTCCTTACTGATGAGGTGGCCCCTTTAAGGATATTGCTCTTTCCATCAGTTCCCGTAGACGAAAGGATTCTGAAATTTGAGGGATGGTGTTGAAGTGCGTATGGGTGTCTTTCCGTCTATCCTTAGGCGACGTGAGTATCGATTTGCGTGTCTTTCCGTCTATCCTTAGACGATGTGAGTATGGATTTTGGGTGTCTTCCCGTCTATCAGTAGACGATGTGAGTATTGATGGATTAAGGGTGTCTTCCCGTCTATCTTTAGACGATGTGAGTATGGATTAAGGGTGTCTTTCCGTCTATCCTTAGACGATGTGAGTATGGATTATGGGTGTCTTTCCGTCTATCCTTAGACGATGTGAGTATGGAGATTTTGGGTGTCTTTCCGTCTATCTTTAGACGATGTGAGTAGCGATTTGGGTGCCTTTCCGTCTATCTTTAGACGATGTGAGTATATTTCTCTTCCTGTCTATCAGTAGACGATGTGAGAGGACCAGGTGTTTTGTTGCAACCCTCGGGTTTGTTATTTGTGGGATCACGCGAGTAACGGGTGTTAAAATCAGGAGTTCTTTACCAGATGATTGATCAGTTTGTTGCCGTGACGACTGGGTTCGGTTCTGGATTTTATTCCCCAAGCAGTTTTACAGTATATTCTCACGGTTGGCAAATTTTTGGGTTTATTGGTATTCAACTGTCTCGTACCTCTGAATGTTTGAAGGCTGCGCGCTCTTCAACCCTTCAGGTCCAAGTCGCTTGAATAGGGGCAGCTGTTGCACCCTAAAATTTGACCAACCGGTGCCACTCTCGGGTTTATGCTTCGACGCATTTCGCATTCGCATTTGCATATTGCATATAGCGCATTTCTTCAATCATGGTGATTTTATCGGGATTACAGCCTTGCTGTTGCTTTTCAGGTGTTTCAGACCGGTTCGAATAATCGGAGGTTATTTTGAGAAGTCGCGCGCTTCCTGGGTGTTTTCAGTTCGCAGTGATTTTTGAGATTTTTGGTGTCTGGGTTACCGTTTGCTTCGATCTGGTCTCACGCTCTCTTTTATATTAGTTATTTGCCTTTGTTTGCATTTTTTTAGGATTTAATAGCCCTTTGTGGATTTTAAATAGGCTTTTTAGATTTTTCAGAATTTAAATAGATTTTTTAATATTTTTAATAGCTTTAAATCATTTTTTAGAATTTTATAGAGTTTTTAATAGGTTAATAGCTTTTTTTTTTATAGTTTTAAATAAATAATATAGATTTTATTAGAATTAGTAGAGTTTTAATAGATTTTTTAAATAGAGGTGATTAGAGTTTTTTCATTTTTATTAGTTTTAGTTTAATATAGAATTTAATTAGATGTTAATTCTTCTTTTTAGATTTAATTAGGATTTAATTAGTTTAATTAGAGTTTAATATTAGTTAGGTTTTAATTGAGTTTGTTAGACTTAATTAGGATAGTTTAATTTTCATTTAGATTTAATTGTAGTTTTAGAATTAATTAGTTGAGTATTAACTAGTTAATTAGGTTTAGTCTTTGATTAATTTAATTAGGTATTAATCATTTTCATTAATTAGGTTAATTAGATTTTCAGAGCCATTTTCGTTTGGGCCCAGGTTGGTTTTTGGAGGCCCAGTCCGTTTTTGTTCTTCAGTCCATAAAAATGCCAAGTGTCAAGTATATATTCAGCCACGCGTTCAAGTCTAGAGACCCCACCTCACAATTCACTTCACCAGAATCTGCCACGTTTTTCACTCCACTAACTCCACACTCTGCCACACAACCCACGCGTGGCATCCATGCACGTTTCCCCCCAGCCACGTGTCTGCCTCTAAGCCTCGCCGGTTGCATGGCCGGCGGCCATGCAACCACCGCACCTGAATCCCTCCGGCCACCGTAACCTCCAACCTCCGACCACTCTAACTCCTTCCGGCCACCGCAACTACCTCGCCGGAAACTGAAAAAACTCAGCAATCTTCATCCTTTCCAGGCGACCTTCATCTTCCTCCTCTGGCCAACTTCATCCTCTCACCTGAAACTTCATCATTTCCCCGGAGATCTTCATCAGATTCACCAGAACGATCATCATCTTCATCACTCTCCAGAAACCTCCTCTAGCGATCTTCAATCTTGTTCATCCGTTCCCAGCGACTTCATCAACAGAACTCATCAACAGGTTCGTGATCTGCATCATCGTTCATCTCCAGAAACTTGAAGATCTTCATCGATCTTCATAGAACACACAACAACCGTTCATTGGCAACCTTCATCATCCTCCAGATTCCTTCGTCAAGAACTTCGTACATCCAACGAATCACTCCGATCCTCATCTTCATCATCCAGATCATCAACGGTAAGTTTCCAAATTTGGCGTAGAAGATCCTCGCGCGATCTTTTAGTTTCTTCCAGAAGTTCTTGGAGATACAACATCATCATCATCATCGATCTTCGAACTTTTCCCAGAGATCTTCATACCTCACCAGAAACTCTCAAGATCCTCGTCAGAACATCAGTTCTCCAGGTCAAGAACCTTCATCTTCGTGAGTTCATCAACTGTCCAGAAATATTCCAGATAAGAATTTCTTCAAGGATCTTCAACAAAGTCCTCCAGATCTTCAAACCTCAGACGCGTCCAGATTCGTATGATCCTCCGCGAGTTCATCGCCATCGTTTCCAGAATCTTCGTTTTTCATCATCAAGCATACTCCTCGATAGAACTTCAAGAAGCTCCTTCCATATGCATCTTCGAGAACCTCCACAGATGGATCCAGATTTGTGTTCATTACACTTCGTTTGGTTGTAGGTCGGAAACGAAGTTGAGGTTGAGGGATTGGAGTGTGGTAAGATGTTGGGCGAGAGAGGTGAGGAAGCGAGAAAGATTGATGAAGGTAAAGGAGAAAGGTTGAGGGAGATAGGAGTGAACGGCGCGTATGGGCAGTGGTGAACAGTAACCAGAAGGAATTAGGGTTTGGCTTTGTTCTGAACATTGGACGCTGGGTCATGTGGGCCTTTCCTAAAGCCCAACAAACATCCTAATCGCCCCCCCCCCCCCCCCCCCCCCCCGTTTTTTGACATTCCCCGTCCGTTTTTGTTATGGATTGGGCTGGGCTCTTCTGCTATCAGCACCCCCCGTTTCGCTAACAGCACCCCCCTTCCCCAGTTTTTTTATTCTCTCTTGCTGTGGGCTGGGCCCTTATTTCCCTTTTTAGTTTTTCTGCAGATGGTAACTCCCCTGTAACTGCCGTACCCCCCTCCTTTTGTATTTTTTTCATTTTCGTTTTAGTTGTTTTCTTTATAAAAAAAATAGTTAAAAGAATATTTGAAAAAAGATTGAAAAAGAAGGGAAATAAAAAGAATATTTGAGAAAAAGATTGAAAAAAGAAGGAAAAAGAATATGTGGGAAAAATACTTGAAAAATAACATTGAAAAAAAAAAGAAAGAGAAAAGAATATTGGAAAAGAGAAAATATTGGAAAAAAGAAGATAAAAATATTCAGCTTCACTTCAATTCTTTTAGGATAATTTTTCATAGAGTTTATTTCACCTTTTTAGGGATAGTTTTAGATGTCCATTTGTTAGGGGACTTTTTACCCTTTTAGAGGTAGTTTTTCTTGAAGTCCATTTGTTAGGGGACTATTTTCCATTTGATTTTTTCACAGGATAATAGGATAGTTTTTAGGAGATTATTTTCCAGTATTCAATCATTGTAATCATTTTCAGAATATTAATAAAACGAGATTTGAGCTGTGGTCCCGAAAGTAGCCGAACTACAGCTGCTCTGATTTCTCGTACCAGACGAGAATATGTAGGCATAGGATGCGATATCCTAGCGAGCACACTAACAACTAACCTTTTGATCTCTCGCTGCTGTGCGATCGAGACTTTCCCGCTGACGACTGATGTTACCCTTTTCTCTTGCCCGAGTGCATTTGAGACCAGACCGTAGTTTTTCCCATAGGTTCCCGTACCTGTAAAACCAGATTAATTTCTCACTGCTGTGTGAGAAAACCCAGCCTAGCCGTAGTTAGCCTGAACTACGTAAGCTCTGATCTTCCATACTGTGTGGAAGTACGTAGGCACAAGACGCGAGGTCTTGGCGAGCCAATTTCCCCGTAGTCCCGAACTACGTTGACTCTGACTTTCTCTCTTGAGAATACGTAGGCATAGAGTGTGACGCTCTATCGAGTCAATTCCCCTCCGTTTAGATTTAGCAGCCATAGATAGATTGTTTTGCATCCTTTAGACAAACCAAGCAAGCGTGGATCCCGTTGAGTACGACGGACGTGAGGGGTGCTAATACCTTCCCCTTGCGTAACCGACTCCCGAATCCAGGTTTTGGTTGCGATGACCATACCTTTCCCATTTTTTGCGAGGTTTACTTCGAGCGTTTCCTTTCCCTCCGTTGGGATAAATAACGCACGGTGGCGACTCTTCTGTCAGCCGGCGCCGATTTTCGCAGTAGCAACATGCAATCCTATTAAATGTTGAAGAAAACCAAGCAGAGATAAGATGAATAGCTCTAAGAACATCTGTTATGCAAATGAAAATGATGATGCAAAATGCAAGCATACATAAGTGATTTAGGGAGATCTCCCCCTTGATTCTAGTTCCACAAATAAAGAACAAAACAGGATAAATAAATGGAAGAAACTCAAGCCTCTCTCATAAATAAAATGAGAATGAATGTCAACGCATACAAAACATCAGCAGGAAATACAACTGCATACAATCTTATGACCCCATCTAACAGATCTGGTGATGGTCAAAATACAAGACAAGAAAAGAAGAAATACTATTGAGATACTATATCATATAGGTTTCTTCAACCATTATACCTCATGTGCCGAGTCTGAACTTCTCTTAGCAGATCCTTTGTATTTGGATGTTCAAGTCTTGCAACCAAATCCTGTATGAGCAGGTCTCTTCTGCAGATAACCTCTTTCAAGCCTTGAGCATAGTCCTTCCAAGCATTCTCTCTAAAGGCATCTTCAAGTATTGGTTTTTTCAATTCTGCCCTTACCTCGAGCTCCTCTAATACTGACAGGGTTTCTTGTAATTTCGGATCACTTACATACCTACGGGATGATTCTGTTGAAATTTCTTCATCTTTGACTTTGAGCTATATCTTCAATTTGTCAATCTGTCTACGAAGTTCATCCTCTCTTCCTTTGTTGGCAGTTAATGCAGAGTTCCATTGATCATTGAATTTTGATATTTCCAAGTAGGCTTTATCCATTTTTTTCTTCTTATGCTTAAGGATGCTATCAATACTTTTCAAATCCTGGCCGACTCGTCCTTGCACCCGAATCTCTTCAGTTAACTCCTTTTCCACCTTAGCCAAAGCTTATGTCTTTACCTTTGCTAAGTAAACAGCTTCATTCTTATCACTCTCCAGTTGACTGATTTCCTTTTATAGCTCTTCATTATCCTTACGCACCTCTTCTTTCTTCGCCCATAGCTTATTGTATTTTTGAATATCCACCGTCGTAGGCTCTTCAATCATCAATGGGCATAAGGGTTCTTCAATAGGAAATGGCAACAAAATCTTCTCCACCCTCCTCTGAATCCACTCCAAGTAAGGGTCATAAGCTCTACAATCACCTTTTCCCAAAGAAAGTTTTCCTTTTTTATGAACTCTTCCCCATGCCTCTTCTATTCTCGCCAGAATATCATAGTCAGCCACACCTGTGAAGTACAGAGATTCTTGCACTTCCTCCTTCGGGGGTCCTCTCAAAGCGTATCCAAATTTTCTAATAGCAAGAGTAGGGTTGTAATTAATTCCCCATTTTCTTCCTATCAGGGGTATATTGGAAAAGCTTCGACAACTAAAGATGATCTCCACGCCAAGCAGATCTCGATTAAACCAAATGATATCTTTAGCTTCCAAACCAATAAGCCTCTTCGACCATTCAGATGCAAACCTGATATCGACAAAAGCTCCAACACGGGGAAGATGATCTATGAACCACTTGTGAAAAAGTGGTGTACAGCAAGAAACAGTCTTCCCTCTCCTCTTTTCATTCTTATAGTGCACTAAGTGGTATAAGTCTTCGAGAAGAGTAGGTACAAGATTTTTTGTAACAAAAATTCCGAAAGCATCCATATCAATGAAATATGGTATATTGGGGGAAAAAATTCCATATATGCACAGAGCCAGAACAACGCTGAAAACCATCCAACAACCTTCTTTCGCATATTTATGAGCTTTACCAACCAAGAAAGATAAAGTGAAGCCGGAAATTCCATTTCTACAAACCACATTATCCACCAAGTCAGACTTGCTCAAATAAAGAGCATTGGCAAATTTCTCCAGGTCATGCTCTTCTTCTGTATGATAGAATGGCACTTCATCTTGGACCGAAACTCCCAAAATTAAAGCGAACTCCTCCAAAGTAGGAACTATGACATAATTCGGGAAGGTGAAGCAGCATAATGGAGAGTCATAAAACTATAATAAAGCGTGGATATCCCCTTCCTCGTAGTTTGTAACTTTGCGGACAAGGCTCAAAATTTTCCCATAATCTTTTCTGAAATCTTCAAGAACACCAGGATCGGCCATGGAAATTAGACCAAATAAAGGTCCTACCTCCGGTACTAGAAACTTGTAGATGATGGTCTTCTTCAACTCAGGCTCCATATTGATAGCAGATCAGATTACTAGAATCAAAGGGAATACGAGAACCTGAGAACATACACACATGCAAATGTTAACATGCAGTATGAATATGTAAATGCAGATAGGGATCAAGGTATCAAGAACTGTTGTGCTGCTGACTGGATTAGACCAAAGTTTTTCTCCAATAAGAAAACCCAAAAATTATGATAGAAAAATCATAGTATCCAAAGTCAAAGGTCTGCTCTGACAAGAAAACCAGAAAACTGGGTTTGTTGGAGGTTAAACTTTCCTGCAAAACTCATCCTTCTCACAGGTAGGTTGTAGTCTTGAAAGGTACGACATCCTATGTAGGTCGTTAGTATCACAGACTCTTAGGTCAAAAAATGATGATACGTTCACCATTTTTTCTTTGGCATCATGGTCAATCAAGGAGGTCTTAACTGACTTCCCAATGAACAGTCTCTAGAGTCGTTAGCTTTCAGATCCAACACCCCATCAACTTTCCAAGATGCACAGGATAAGATGTTTTTAAAGAAAACCTCGTCTAGACGCGAATTACGTATAGACTCTTGCATGTCAAGATGCCACACAAGTCCACACTACTCTCCACTCTAATCCTATGTGTATACTCAAGCCTGGGTATTGGGCTTATCTCTCATGGATCAACCCACCCAACAACATAACAACAATACAATATGATAATAATAAAATGCAAAAAGTAAAAATGCAAATGCAGCAATATACAAAAATCAAACAAATACAACATACATACGCAGAAATATACACACCCAGAAATAAAAAACAGACAAGCGCTAGGATTTACTTGCATAGGGAACCAACAGTACTTAGCTGTCGCAACTGCGAAAAGGAGCCAGCAGAAACAAACAGAAGAGTCGCCACCCAACGTTATTTATCCCAAAGAAAGGGAAAGGAAACGATCAAAGAAAACCTAAAAGAAAGGAGAAGACAAGGTCGTCACAACCAAATCTTGGGTTCGGGAGTCGGTTACGCAAGGGGAGGGTATTAGCACCCCTCACGTCCATTGTACTGAATGGGATCCACGCTTGTTATCTATAAAATGGGTGAGTTATCTAAAAGCTACTGCTAAACGGGGAAGGGAAGAGAAAAAAAAGAGACTCAATAGGACATCGCTGCCCTATGCCTATGTATTCCCTCGTGCAATAGGAAAGTCAGAGTCAACATAGTTCGAAAAACTACGGGTGATGGATGGGAAAGGTTGCTCGCCAATACATCATCGTCTTTTGCCAACATATCCTTATCTGGTATGAGAAATCAGAATAAACATAGTTCGGGTAACTAGACCACTGTTTGGTTAAGTGTTTTTATGAGCGACGTTAAGTTCCCATTCCAGCAGTTAGGGTCGATGCTTGTTTGCGGTAGAACAAAAAAGTAATGTACTATTTTTTGAAAATGGTTTTGAAGAACAATCCCGAAGGATAAGAATGTTTGAATTTGGTTTAAGAGTTTTAGTGAAGTGAATTGAAGTGGTTTGAGATTTACGTTGCACTAAAGACTATGACATAAGAGCGAATGTGTCACATATCGCCCAAAGGGCATACACTAAACACTCTAGACAAGTGAGGAGAAACTCCCAACTCATCATTTCCTATTACTTAAGGCTCGTGGCGCACAACGTTCATCATCCTTTATTAAGTGTCTTAAGATTGTTTGAGATGAGAAGAGAAGACACAAAATAAAACACTAATGGGAAACTGAAAACCCTAATGTTATCATACAAAATGGTCCTAAAGTTAGGATAAAAGGGAAGTCTACCTAATGTTATCATACAAAGGATTGAAAGTCTAATGTCTCTCTTACTCCCATCTTAAACAGAGGGACTAGGAATCCTAAGGGGTCATGTGAGAAAAGACAAGTAAACACTATCCAATTCAATCACAAATGAAAACAAGATAGAAACCTAATCAAATTTTTAGAAGAGAAAAGAGAAGAAAGGAGAATGAGATGAAGGAGAAGAAGCAAAACCAAGTAAGCATTAATCTCGATCACACAAAGCACACATCAACATCATATCAAAATGAAATAAGAATTCATACATATCAAACCATACTCAAAGATTGCAAGTCAAAATAAATTGGCAAGGCAAAGTACCAAAACACACACAAATGACTTAAAGTCCAACAAGAAGTATTATCAATCATCAATCAAAGGGAAATGAAGTAAAATGATATGAGAGATAAGGTAAGGCAGTAGAAATATTATATCATGTTCAACTCAATTCAAAGATTAAAAGATGAGCACAAGAGTGTCAAGCATACACCTCATCAATATCCAAACAATTGACAACAACTAGCTCATGCAAAACACACTTCAAATGATCAAACATGTGAGATTAGGGTATGGAGCTAGGATGGGGCAGTAGCATACATGAAAATTTCAATTCAAATCAAAATCAAAAGATCAAGAATGAAATACTAGGTAAGCATCATTCAATCATCAACTTCAAAAGGAACAAATAGTCATGAGAAGTAAAAGAAGACAAATGATCATGAAATGGACATTAAGACATGCATGTCAGAATCTCACACAAGTCAATTAATTCACATAAGAGTCATGTAGATCAAAGGATCACACAAGAGAACAAACTCAAGAAACTAGGTCAAAAAACAAACAAGTGTCATGCTCAACACAACATCAACTTAAGAATTCAACCATAAATTGAAAAATAATCAAATGAAAGTGAAACCAAAGCTCAAACCAAGTTAAGACATCATGTTGTCACATCAATAAATCATCTCAAGCTTGACTCAAGCACAAGTAGGCAAAATGGATTCAAACTAGGTCAAACCTCATGCATATACAATCCAAAACCAAGTCACAATTAGGCATCAACAAAAAATAGAGAATTGACCTAATAAAATTCAACAAGAGGCTCTATCTCATGTTATATCCATCAAGACAAAGTGTGCAAAAGATCCAAATAAGAATTGCATAAATGCATCATCAAATCAACTCATCAAGGCAAGCATAACATAAGAATCGAGCATGCATCGATGACTATTAAAAATCAATTAGGAAGCAACCAAAAATTCCACACCAAAGAACGAAACTAGCATCCAAACATTCATCATGACATGTCAAAACAAATCCAAGATATTGGATCAAATATGCAACCATAAGGCATCAAGAACATAAACTCTAGCCAAAGACAAACATGTAAAACCACTTCACAAAATAAATATAAATAAAATAGAAAAATTAATTTAAAAATAAAATAGAAATTATGAAAATTAGGTCAAGATGTCAAGCAATCAGAAAAGTATTTTTCCCAAGTTTAAAAAATGTTTTAATTATAAAAATTAAAATCAAATAAAAAGGAAATAAAAAGGTAAAATAAAAAAAGATAAAGCAAAGGGGGTGAACCAGCAAATCAGTCTTGAACTGATTTCATGCTACACGCGCGCATGGGCCCAGACCAGGGGGGTGTAAGTATCAACACATGCTAGGCCCAAACCACTATTTCCAATAAAAAACTCAAAATCCAAAGAAAGGAGCCCACGCGGATGCTCATTAATTAAGCTGGCATCCACGCATATGCCAAATCAGCAGTCAACAGGTCAAGGCAAGTCAAAGGGGATAGCCACCTCAGATGTCAGAGCTAGGGCTCCGGTCATCTTCCCTGATGGTCCCTTGTCGGAGCTACATCCAAAATTCAACCAAATCTCACAAAATAAGACAGTATTCCGCACGATTTTTTACACTGAGTTCAAATCCAACCTTAAAAACCAATAAAGGAAACTCTAACATTACTACAAATAAATGTAAAAAATGTCACACCAACTGAAACAAACTTACAACAAAACAAATAATAGGTAAGAAATGCCTCTACCCACAGAGGACTTCAGATACCACAAAAACAAACTCCATTACACGTTTAGTATGCAAGAAAAAATTTAGATAACTTACCAAACGGAGTGGCTCTGTTGGCCCTTGTTCTTGAGTGATAATAAGGAAGAAAGCTCACAAAATGACTCCTTTCCCTTCAAGAGTTGTGAATCTAACTAGAGAATAGAGAGAGGACTTGAGAAAAGTGAGATTCGAAAATGAGGAAATTTTGAGAGCAAGAGGGAATGTCTGATCTGACTCTCAGTAGGAATGACTGTCTCTATTTTTTAGGGTTTGCATTGCTTAAATATGATGGGTTAGGACTTATTTGGAAGGCCCATAGAGTTGGTTTTAGTATTTTGGTAGAAAAATGAAGGAAATGGAGAAAACGGGTTTTTGCCTTTGTGAGGGTGTATTGAGTGGTTTTTTCAATTCCAAACATCGACAAAAATGTTCAATGTACACATGAGACTATGAGTCTGTTTAGCCATTTTGGGCAGATGATGTATGCGTGGGGTTTGCAAGAATAACACATGGTGGTACATTATGATCATGCTCATGCAACTCACTTTGAATGACCCCTAGCTTAGTGAGTATGGATCCAAATGGTGAGAAATTGAGCTCTACTAAAAATATGAAGAGATATCAACAACTTTCATGTTTATTGCAAGTTGAAATTTGGTGTAGATTCATGTGAAACTAAAGCTTGAATTCGTGCACCAAAATCTGCTCTAGAACCATGAAGAATATTCTAAGTTATGAGATCAATTTAGCAACTTTGTAACACCAACTTTGGGGAACCATAACTTAAGATGTATGAATTCGATGGAGGACTTCTTTACGCCCTTGGAAAGCTCAGAAGAAACTCTACAATTCTCATGTTGGGAGAAAAATGAACTAAAGCTTGGACCATAAAGGAAAATGCTTTTGAAGATTGGTTTATGAAGTTGACAAAACCTTGCTAAGTTTGACATAATAAAAACCCTAACTTTGTGACTTCATAACTTGAGTTTCACACATCAAATGGAGATGATTTAGTACTCAAAAGAAAGCTTGGAAGATGCTCTAAAACTTTCATGTTGTAGGAAAGTTCAAATGAAGCTTGTATCACCATGAAAAATGGGCTTGAAAGTAGGCATTTGAAACTGAATATCTATACTTAGAAAAATTTCTAAGTGTAGAAATGTCATAATCTCTTTTTTTCAAACTTTGACTAATCATATCTCCTAAACCATGAATCTCTTGGACATGCTTTCTTCTACAAACTTGTAATTCATGATGTCCTCTTCAGTTTGATAGCTAGTTTTCCTTCATTGGATGAAAAATGAGAAAGTTATGGAAGTTGCAAAATGGCTTGAATTAGGGTTTTCCACACTTAGAAAAATTTCTATCAAAACCCTATTTCAACCAATCTCCTGATTTTATGTTTCCTCTGGATTTTTCTTGTTCCAAACACATGAAATCACTTGAAAACAACTATCATGCCCTTAGTTGACCTTGAGATCCAATATTTAGACCCCCTTGAACCACATTTGACTTTTGTTGACTAGATGAAATCCTAAGACCAATCTCACTAACTGAGGCTCTTGTGATGGCTTGTGATGGCACATAATCCATGTAGGGAATCCCCAAGGTGTGTGTTGAGCTTTAGAATCATGTCTTGCCCAAAGAACTAACCACAAACCTTCTTTGAACCAAAACCCTAGCCAATTATCCATGAGACAAGAGGAGGAGAACTAATGCTTGTTTTCTTGATCCAAGTGGTTGATTAACATGCCTTGATGATGATGGAGACCTTATGACTTAAGATTTCCACAAAGTTGATCTTGAGCCCTTGATTGTTGGATAAGATACCTTGATCCCCCGTCTAAGATCAATGATATGTATAAATGTTAATGCAAGATGGGATGAGACATAAGCCAAGATATAAGAAAAAAAGATGGGAAAATTTTGGGGTGCTACATGACTTTGTAACCTTGTTATGAACTTCTTGATTGGATTTGAATTTAAACATTGATGAAAATCACCTGAAAACCTCTTGTAACTAGAACCCCTGAGTATGAACGTCAATTGGTCTTGAGATTAGAACTTGAATAGATGTAGGAACATTGAGCTTGCATTTTGTGTCCACAACTTTGAATTGGTCCACAAGCTCATACCATAAACAAGAACCCTAAAACAAATGATGATCTTAAAAAACACCTCCGTTACTTGAATCTCAAGCAAGCCACGTGTCACACCCCAAATTTTACCCTTAGATTATTAGGGTCATTTCACATCTTATTTCATTCTGCATTGCGTTAACTAACTGCTAACCGGTTTGTTCAGTCTGTTGCGATTGCAGGAAAATAACGCTGGGTGCGTTTTAATTTATGAAGGAAAGAAGGGTCGTTATCATAAACCATATGGATTTGAGGGAGCTAAAATGTAATTGAATTCTGGCCAGAGCATAATTTCCCAGTTTTTCTGCTAGTTACCAGTCCATTTAATGGAACAGTGGAATTTCGGTTCATGTGGAATTTTTAATGAACATCTGTGGGTTTGGTCATGATTATTAGCTGAGCTGGTTCAAGTTACCGAGTTAAATCATTCGAGATGCAATTTGAATTTTCAATGTGGAAGACAGTTTGTTTCGTCGATTAATTGAATTTCTCTGCTCATTCGTTCAAGGTCGTATTCGCCGGTTTTATTATCAGATACAAATTAATTTGCAAAAGGATTTGTTCGAACTAAGCGGATATGTCGGATTTAAATCGTGCAAAATGATTAATTTTTGAACTCGGAGTTTGGAACGTCGAAGCTTAATCGGATAATTTTCATTGGATGAATTTAATCAGACCGATTTATTTGGATGAGTTTAATCAAATGCATTAGTCGGGTAAATTGAATCAGAGGAAGTTAGTTGTTTAAAGTTAAGCAGATGAGCTTTAGATGGACGAAGTTATTCGAGTTTGTTTGAAGGAACTTACTCGAACGAATTTCTTTGAATTTAATTGGATGAATTTATTTGTGTGAATTTAAGCGGACGAATTTATCTGGACGCATTTAGTTGGAGGAGCTTAATCGAATAAATTTAATTAATGGAATTTAGCTGTTTGAACTTAGTCGGATGATTTTTAATCGGAGAATTTGATCAGAAAAATAAAGATTGAATTTATTTATTTGAATTCTATTTTTTTATTACAAAGATAATTACAAGGTACAAGGATAATTATAATTACAAAGTTAATTTCTAATTAACTCCTAAAGTCCTCATTTTCTAAAATTTCCTTCGTATCCGACTCCTCGACTTTTATTTTTCCGAACCTGAAAAGAAAAATCGAAAATAGAGAAAATAGTGTTAAAGTTAGAATTGATTAAATTTGGTTTTTCGGTCCCGATACCCTCAGTTAATTATCATCATCGGGTACGTCAGGAGGGTAACGGAATATTTCGCCGCCAGCACCCGACTCCATTTCCGACCCTGACACGGATCCGGCAGATTTCTGTTCTAATTGTTCCAAGAGAGAGAAAAGTGATTTTTTGGAAAAGTGATTCTGAAAAAGTGCTTTTGGAAAAACCACTAATTCAAAAATTGGGTTTTGGCCAAACAAGCCACAAATGTATTTTCCTAAAATTTCTGAACCAAAGTGGATCAAACAGCAAACAATCCAACGAAGCAAATAAGTGGAAATTGCTACAAGTCCAACAACGTTTCCTCAGTAACAATTAGCAACAAGATTTCCTCAAAATAACCCAACATATCAGCCTGAAAAAACGCAAGCTCCGCTTTAAAACAAATCAAACAAAGTTTCCTGAAGAACAACAAACAATTCCTGAAAAATAGTAGCAAATTTAGTAGGGAAAAACCGTTAATCCAGACCCAAAAATTAGATGAAAGAAAATTTAAAAAGACAAAATAAATCATCAGTTCGAGGATGATGAGAGGGGGGACGAAATTTTTTGAAGAACACCAAGAATCGAAACGGCGCAAACTCAACCCGGGACGAACAAGCATCACCAACATCACCATTTGTACCCCGCGGCTGAGAACCGTCAAAAGCCGGACCGCAAACAAAGAACAACCATTTATCAGACGGAAATAGAAGAAGATAAAAGCCATGGATAGGAAGGAGAATAAGGATGCGCCGCGCCGCAAAGGAAATGGGTTCTCAGAACCCTAAGTGCTGGCTGCCCCCATTTTGTTTTATGTTTTGCTTTTATTTTTATTATTTGTTTTGGTTTTAATTAGATGTAAGCTTACAACTTAAAAAAAAAACCTTATAAACCTTTTTAAATCAACCTTTTAATTTAGCACTCAGTTTTCTCTAAATTAGTTGTTAAAAAATCCCCCGTTTAGTTATTAACATTAATATTAAAAGATAAAAGTTTAGTTCTATTTATAAAAAAAAAACAGGAAAATAATTGAAATTCTTTTGTAATTCAAAACGTATTTTTTTCAATTCATAGTCTAAAACTCAAGATTTTTCATAATTTGTAATTTAAAGCTTCAAAAGTTTTAGAATTTATAATTTGAAATTTAATGTTTTTATAATTCAAAGATTTAATTTTCATAATTTAAAACTAACATTTTTAAAAAAATAAATCTAATCCCCCTAAAATGAATATTGGTTCTTTAATTAAAATTAATGTTTCCTTTAAGAATTAAAACCCATGCTTTTATAAATAAATTAGTACTAACATTTAAAATTATTTTCAATTACTTACAAACCCTTTCATTCTAATTTCTAACATAAAAATTCAAAAAATAAAATTCCTAACATCCCCGATTGATTTTTCGCCTAATTTTCATGTCATTCCTAACATTGCTTTCTTATTTGTAATTGGTTTACTGGCTTCATATTTTTTATTCTGTAATTATTTCCCATGGTTGTAACTTTATGCGAGGCAATCGTCGCTTTTATTTCGTATTATTCTTGCATTTTTCATGGTTGTAATTTATGCGAGTATATCGTCGTTGTGCATTTCCTTTACTATTTTCGTACATTTCCCGTATTTTATTATTTTATTTACCGTTCAATCCTTCCGAAGGAATAGGTCTAGCCGTTTGACCGCCGCGTCAAGTCCTTACCTTTGACTCTTTCACCTTTCAAACCTAGAAACTCTGAGTCGCCGTGCTCATTTTTTTAGGCGTCCCGCCGTGGACTTTTTTTTCCTTTACCCTAGCATTAGGTTAAGGAGTCGCCGCACTCCGTTTTAGGCTTCCCTCTGTGGAATACCTATTTTACCCTTTTTTAATTCAATTCAACTTTTGAACGTAGAAATAGGAGTCGCCGCACTCCATGTAAGCGCTTCCTTAAGAACGCTTATTCCCCATTGAAACCTTGACCACAGTCAAGAAGTTTCTAACCTCCCTTTTAAGGGGAACTACGATTACTATGATTCCATCCCCTACCTCAGATACGTAGGCACAAAATGCGAGTCTTGGCGAGTAAACTTAGGACTAACCCTTAGTTCTTTCTTTTCACCTTCTAACCCTTAACATATACCCTTAAGAAGATAATTATAGCAAAATAGCAACATTAAAACAAGAGATTCCTGTAGAGTACTACAGAAGTTTAGGGTGTTAATACCTTCCCTAAGCTTAACCAACCCCCGAACTTAGATCTCTCCCTGCATTGTGTTTACGATGCTGTTGCACCCCAAAATTTGCCCAAACTTTTCTTTACCTGTGTCGCTACTCGAAAAATGCGCGCAACGACGGGGAGGCGAAAAGAAAGGACAGAAGAGTCGCCACCGAACTTTATTTATCCCATGAGGGGAAAGGGAAATATCGAGAAAACCTTAAGAAAATAAAATGGATAAGATGGTCTCACGACCAAGAACGGGTTCGGAAGCCGGTTATGCGAGGGGAAGGTATTAGCACCCCTCGCATCCATCGTACTCGATGGGAACCTTTTGTTTGTCGATGTGTGAATTTATCTGCTTAAATATTATGCTATAAGAAGTGTTCTACAGGGTAAAAGAAGGGTTAGAAAAAGGAAAATGAGAGGTTAGGAGGAAGAAGAGAGCGAGAAAGAAAAGAGAAAGAACAGACTCGATAGGACTTCGTAGTCCTAGGCCTACGTATTCTCAACGGGTGTGAGAAAATCAGAGTCGACGTAGTTCGGGGAACTACAGATATATGGGGTAATGTGCTCGGCAAGGATTGTGGCCCTTGTGCCTACGTATCTTTACTTGAAAAAGTAAAGAATCAGAGCAGCCGTAGTTCGGCCTACGGTTTGTTGATGTTTTTTATGGATGATGCTATCGTGCGCATTCTAGCAGTTTAGGTGTTTTGCTGCTCGCTCGTTGGAGACTTAGGCGTTACCTGTTTGCCGTAGAACGGACGTAACATATCCTTTTGAAAGATTGATTAGTTTTCGCCACGCGGGGCAAGGAGTCACGTTTGATTGATTGGATTGTTTTTTAGGGGGGCGAGATAGGTCCTCGGATAGTAACCCCTACGGGTAGTACCCAATTCTTTATCTCAAAGTTTTTTGTTGTAAAAAAAGGTGTGGCGAACGAGGCGTCTTTGTATTGAAAGACGGGCGTCAAGACCACACACACTACAGTGAGTATCCTGACACTCGGAGAGGAAGAAAGTCTACACTTAATCCCCTCTTTTTAACTCAACACAAAGAGAACTTCATTCTCTTATTAAAGATGTTTTTGGTTTTGAATGGTAAGTGCTTTGCGACAGAGAACCCTACGGTAAACGTCAGCACTCGGGATAGGAGAAGGCCTACGCCCAACCACTCCACGACCATTCAAGTTTTTGTTACGAAAAGATTTGAAAATGCACTCGGTACGAGACCGAGGTTTTAGGTGAAAAGGGTTACGGAAGGAATGTGAAAGCGAGATGGTGGATAAAGAGATATGTGATGGATAAAGTTACGTCTTCGTATCGAAATACGAGTATCGAGACCACCCTCACTACAGTGGGCATCCCAACACTCGGAGAGGAAGAAAGTCTACACTTAATCCCCTCTTTTAATTCGGTACAAAGAGAAATCAAATTATTATGGTTTGAAAGAGGACTCGGTACGAGACCGAGGTTTTTATGAGGAAATGTTGGAAGCGTCTTTGTATTGACAGACGAACATCGAGATCACCCTCACTACAGTGGGCATCCCTATGCTCGAAGAAGAAGAGGTCTACACCCAATCCTCTCTTTAGCTCAACACAAAGAATTGATTTTAAGGAGATGAGATTTGAAAATGGATGGGAAACGTCTTCGTATTGAAAGACGAGTGTCGAAACCACCCTCACTACAGTGGGCATCCCAACACTCGGAGAGGAAGAAAGTCTACACTTAATCCCCTCGTTTAGTTCAATGCAAAGATGATTTGATTTTGAAGATTGTTTGACAATGTTTTTGAATCGAGTCGGGACAAGAAATGAAGAGAGAAAAGAGGTGGTCTCAGATCCAACATTACTTATCAATAATTTGACTGGTAATGAATTACGGAGGTCTCGTCATCGACCGAAATGAGGAAATAAATCCCCAACAATAAAATGCTAAAAGAAGTTCTAAGAAAAATATTAATTCTAAAAGAAATTGAGATTTAGAAAAGTATATACAAAACTCCAAAAGAATTAACTGGAAAATAATATATTTACAAATCTTAAAACAGACTTATTTTAGAAAATAATTAGAAAGAAAAAAAACTTATATATAAAAATAACTTGTTTTCTTTGAAAATATACTTACAACTCTTAACAATTATTATAAAACTCTAAAATTAATTAAAATATTAAAACTAAAAATTACTTTGAAAGATGAGATTTGAAAAACCGGTGGGGGTATGAATCAAACGGTGGTGTGTCATGGATAAAATGGAAGTTTATGAGCATCAAATAGGCTTAAAAGCCCATCGTCATTTGCTTAATCACAAATGAGCCCAAAAATTTGCTCAGCACTTGGGAGCACCAACACAGCTGAACAAAAAAAAGAAGCTCTGTTTTAAAATTGAAAGCCAACATCGCACTCGTAAAAGGAAAAAGGGTGGGCCGGTACATCAAACAGCTTTTACACTCACAGATTCACGCTCCCAACGTTCGCTCTTTTCTCTCTTTTCTCCGCCGTTCCGATTCGCCGATTAACTCTGGATTTGGGTTCGACCTCCTTCTTCCTCTCAGTCTCCTCTCTGCGTTCTATTTCGATATGGGTTTTTCTTGAAAAAGCTTGAAATTGTTTGATTGGGGATTTTTTGAAGGTGAAGGAGAAGATTGCAAGTCTAGGTTTGGGATGCGATTTGGGAAAGAAAAGAATAACGATTTGGTGTGGGTGTTGGCTTGCGAATCTGAAGGAGGTGGTCCGTGGGAAGAAGAATTTGAAATGGTTTTGAAGATTTTTGGGTTAAGTTTGATGAAGGTGATTTGCGGATGATTGAATGAAGAAGGTGATGTTCAATTGTCAGTTGAAGGAAGACAAAACTTGTTCAAGTTCTCTAGCGAGCCGGTTCTCCCTTGCGTGATGCTGCAGGTCATGAGTGTATATTGCATCTTTTCTTTTTCTTTTGGTCATATGCAGATTCTGAACTTACATTGTGTGACCTATCATTTTCAATGCAGGTATCGTATTATCTAGTGTGTAATGAAGTAATAGCAGGTAAAGTTTGGAGTGCTGTTGCATTTTAGTGTGGTTGTCGGTTTTTGGTACAGTTTGCAGCAGGTTGTTTGGAGTGTTATTGCATTGGTTATAGCAGACAGTAGTACGAGTTACCTATTGCAGGTTTTGGTCCGGTGTGCTTTGTGCTGGCTAGTGCAGGCTGCAACTATAGCAGGGGTGGTACAGTGCTGCTTTGTGCTGGCTAGTGCAGAGGTTTTATATGAGGCTTCAAATTCACTTCTCTTTTGTTCCCCTTTTTTTTTGAAATTTCTGTCATGAAATGGGCCGGGTAGCACATGTTGTATGATGAATACAAAGTTGGTGACATGAGACAATTTGTTTGTTGCTTTGCAAATAGAATTCCATGAATTTTCTGTAATAAAAAGATGTGGCAGGAACGTGTATAAATTAATGTGTATTAAAAACTGCTCAAAAATGGATTTTTATTTCACCCCTTTTGTTTCTTTGGAATGAGATGGTTTTGAATGGTGGTGGACTCAAAAATCCTCAATGGATCCTTTTGTAAATAGGCTTTTGACGAGTATTGTGCTTGGAACTTGATTAAGGAAAAAACACAATAGTTAACCTTAGAATCTTCATGTTAATCCAACAACTTCAATTGCTTAATTTATAGCCTCCTTGAAGTACAAACCAAACATTGAATTATTCTTCTTAAAACAAGGTTAAACATAAATCAAACTCGGATCTCGAATGAATTATATTTCTGAACCAATAAAAACCAACAACAAACAAATCTTTCAAATTTTTATTTGCACTACCATACCATCCTTTCACCATACAACAAACTCTTATTCAACAACATGCCATTCAGCTCATGCATATCTCGTCCTTGATACTAAAATAGACCCTCCTTCTGGCTGAAGAATTAAATCAAATCTGAACTTCCACACATACTTCTCTCATCCGAAACCTGGTCCAATTCAACTCAAACTTATAATGGAAGCCCCAAATTATATATTCCCTTTTTTTGATTTTCTGAATAATGGTTGGTGGATAAATACACAGATGCAAGTTATAAACAGGGTAAGGCAAATTTGGGGTATGACAGATGCCCCTATCTAATTGGCTTAGACCGAGTAAGATGAATTGTTGCAGCGTTCATTTTTCAAGGTAGAAGTCAATTAGATACAAAGAATATCCTAAATTTGTCCAAAAAGAAATAAAAGCTCGGGAATGAAATACTGGATACCTTACAAAGGTTGCTAACACCAAAAGGATGTTAACGGAGAAAACATGACACCAAAAGGGTGACAAGCCTATCAATAGAAGGATGATAGTACACTCACACACACTGCTTGTACATCAAAAGGATGCAAGGGATCCACTACCAAAAGGATAGTGGAGAACAAACGCTAGTCATGACACCAAAAAGGATGTCAGACCCATCACCAAAAGGACGATGGAGCGAAACAAGGCAAACCCGACACCAAAAGGATGTAAGGAGTCCATTACCAAAAGGAAAATGGAAAACACGCTAGTCATGACACCAAAAGGATGCCAGACCCATCACCAAAAGGATGATGGAGCGGAGCAAGGCAAACCCGACACCAAAAGGATGTAAGGAGTCCATTACCAAAAGGATAGTGGAAAACACGCTAGTCATGACACCAAAAAGGATGTCAGACCCATTACCAAAAGGATGATGGAGCAGAGACGCTAGTCATGACACCAAAAGGATGTCAGACCCATCACCAAAAAGGAAGATGGAGCGTAACAAAATCAACCCTACACCAAAAAGGATGATAGGGGGATAAGCTTCTCTGAAAAGATTGCCACTTATCGCTGAAGACGGATAAGTTTCTCCCAAGAGATTGCCACTCATCGCTGAAGACGGATAAGCTTCTCCCAAGAGATTGCCACCTATCACGAATGAAGGATAAGCTTCTCTGAAGAGATTGCCACTTATCGCTGAAGACGGATAAGCTTCTCCCAAGAGATTGCCACTTATCGCTGAAGATGGATAAGCTTCTCTGAAGAGATTGCCACTTATCACTGAAGATGGATAAGCTTCTCTGAAGAGATTGCCACTTATCACTGAAGATGGATAAGCTTCTCTGAAGAGATTGCCACTTATCACTGAAGATGGATAAGCTTCTCTGAAGAGATTGCCACTTATCGCTGAAGATGGATAAGCTTCTCTGAAGAGATTGCCACTTATCACTGAAGATGGATAAGCTTCTCTGAAGAGATTGCCACTTATCGCTGAAGATGGATAAGCTTCTCTGAAGAGATTGCCACTTATCACTGAAGATGGATAAGCTTCTCTGAAAAGATTGCCACTTATCACTGAAGATGGATAAGCTTCTCTGAAGAGATTGCCACTTATCACTGAAGATGGATAAGCTTCTCTGAAGAGATTGCCACTTATCGCTGAAGATGGATAAGCTTCTCTGAAGAGATTGCCACTTATCACTGAAGATGGATAAGCTTCTCTGAAGAGATTGCCACTTATCACTGAAGATGGATAAGCTTCTCTGAAGAGATTGCCACTTATCACTGAAGATGGATAAGCTTCTCTGAAGAGATTGCCACTTATCACTGAAGATGGATAAGCTTCTCTGAAGAGATTGCCACTTATCACTGAAGATGGATAAGCTTCTCTGAAGAGATTGCCACTTATCACTGAAGATGGATAAGCTTCTCTGAAGAGATTGCCACTTATCACTGAAGATGGATAAGCTTCTCTGAAGAGATTGCCACTTATCGCTGAAGATGGATAAGCTTCTCTGAAGAGATTGCCACTTATCACTGAAGATGGATAAGCTTCTCTGAAGAGATTGCCACTTATCACTGAAGATGGATAAGCTTCTCTGAAGAGATTGCCACTTATCACTGAAGATGGATAAGCTTCTCTGAAGAGATTGCCACTTATCGCTGAAGATGGATAAGCTTCTCTGAAGAGATTGCCACTTATCACTGAAGATGGATAAGTTTCTCTGAAGAGATTGCCACTTATCACTGAAGATGGATAAGCTTCTCTGAAGAGATTGCCACTTATCACTGAAGATGGATAAGCTTCTCTGAAGAGATTGCCACTTATCGCTGAAGATGGATAAGCTTCTCTGAAGAGATTGCCACTTATCACTGAAGATGGATAAGCTTCTCTGAAGAGATTGCCACTTATCGCTGAAGATGGATAAGCTTCTCTGAAGAGATTGCCACTTATCGCTGAAGATGGATAAGCTTCTCCCAAGAGATTGCCACTTATCGCTGAAGATGGATAAGCTTCTCTGACGAGATTGCCACTTATCGTTGATGATGGATAAGCTTCTCTGAAGAGATTGCCACTTATCACTGAAGTCTTCTGGAGACAACTCACTGGGAAACGCCCATGGTCTTGAAAAGATGCCCCTGACTGGGCCGGATCTTGCTTTGATATCTTGAATTTCGTGGGATGACCCACGACCCTTGCAAATAATGCCCCTGCTTGGGCTGTATGTGGCTTTGAAGCTCTTGAGTTTGTGGGAGGACCCACTATCTTGCAGAAATGCCCCTGCCTGGGCTGCATGTTGCTTTGAAGCTCTTGAGTTTGTGGGAGGACCCACGGTCTTGCGGAAATGCCCCTGCCTGGGCTGCATGTTGCTTTGAAGCTCTTGAGTTTGTGGGAGGACCCACGGTCTTGCGGAAATGCCCCTGTCTGGGCTGCATGTTGCTTTGAAACTCTTGAGTGTGTGGGAGGACCCACGGTCTTGCGGAAAATAACCTTGACCAGGTTGATTATGATCTTGATATCCTCTGACTCTCGTGGGAGAAACCCACGGTCTTGCAAGGGATGCCCCTGACTGGGCTGATGATGATCTTGGAAATCTTCAAAATTGATCCTGGATCTGAACTCGCGTATGCGAATGCTTGATGATAATGATACTTCAAAACAAATGGAAATGCAAGTGTAAATGCTAATGCACGGAGATGCAAGAGCTGAGGAAATATGATACGATATTGGATATGCGTATGATGCACAATGCTTATACAGCCGAATGCAATGCGTATGATGCATATGATCGCAAATGGTGATGGAAATGCAGGTGAACGGGAATACAGGTTGGAGACACCAGCTTGGTGGACTTGGTTGTTGCCAATGCTTATTGGACTCCGAATTGGAAGTACCAGGTGAGGGCTGGCGTTCGGAGAGTAGACCAGATGGGACTGGTTGGCGAAAGGTTAAGCTGTCAAAGGAGAGCTGATTTTGTGATTTGCCAGATGGAAGCTGGACTTTGGAATAAGGTTTACCGGACAATAACTGGTGAAATGGCTAAAAGAAGGTTGACCAGATGAGAGCTGGTTTAAAAAGCTGACATATACCAGGCAGGGATTGGTATTCAGCGAAGGGTTGACCAGATAGGACTGGTTTGAAGGTTTAAAGGTTTGACCAGTTGGGACCGGTACAAAGGTTTGCCAGGCAAGAACTGGACTTTGGAGGTTCAAAGGTTACAAGGTTTTGACAGGTTTAGGCTGTGGGATGAAGGATCCAATGACAGCAAGGCCTTTTCGGAAGGTTAAGGTTATTTGGGTGAGGTGATGGTATGATTCCCCAACACTCGTTTTGAACTCAACAATTGTTGATGAAGATGAACTTGCTTGAGTAACTTGCCAATGAGACGATCTCGAGATGACTTGCCCCAGAGTTTGTACCATGAAAGGATTTATCATTGTTGAACCGACTTTTGGTGGTTGGCTTCAATATACTCTTTGGAGTAGCTTGCTCTTGAAAGAGCGCTGAAGCGACTTAACTTATCCTGATTGAACATTGAAGGGATCTATCCTCAAGTCAAAGAAACTCTGGGTGGCCTGCCCCTGATTGATGTGATTCACCTATGATCAACCGCTTCTTAAATGATTTTCCCCATAATCAACTGATGTTTAGGGATTTGCCTTAAGCTGAGTATTTTCATGCTCTCGGATGTCAACGCCCCAGGTCCATAAGGTTATATGGTATACTTGGTTCTGGTCCAGACCGCTGAATAATCCAGCCATGCTTGATTGCTTTGTGTTAGAATTTCCTTAATGCCAACTACTAACTTGTAAATAAAAATTTTGTTCACGAATGGTAATCTCAATGCAAAGTTCATGCATGTTTTTGAAAGAATTGTCTTTTATTACGTGTCGTGAGAGTGGAACGAATGGACCATTTAGTCCAAACGTTGTGCTAACTGGATTGGCGTGAAAGATATAGCAAGGATACTGACACCAATGTTGATGATTAGCAAAATTGTAAGGAGTCAGGTTACGCAACCTCGCAATAGTATTCTTTCAGAATAAACCCCGCCTCAATTAGGTCTTTCGAGGGTTGTAACGTGGTCTGGTTCGCGGTTATAGAAACAAAGGATATTAGGCTCAAAGTTAATTTGTACCCACCCCTTCTTCTTGATGATCTCCATACCTACATTCAGTTAATTCTGCACCTGATTATCTTGACGGTGTAAGCTTGATAGTTCGAGGTTTGCTTGAAATGACAGTCACCTTATTTTGATGGATGTCAGTGACCCTTTGATTTGGATAGCCACTGAATCTTATTTTATTTTTGTTGAGGGTTTGAGGATGTTTTTTTGATTTCTGCTTTCGATCCCTAACTTTCGCATGGACTGATTTTGCTTGTCAGATCCATCGGGATAGCCCTGATTTTTGCCTAAGTCCTCTTTGAGGTGCTTGACTTAGCAGGCTTTTGATTTTTTTTTTGACTTTGTTGGCGGATGGTGACTGCCATGTCATGGGTCATTGATGAACAACCATCATGTCTTTGGATTTTGCTTTGAGTGCAGGATTGAATTAATTGAATAACTACCCTGCCCCAGGTTGAGTGTTAAGGGTTTGAATATCCGAAGGAAACTCCTACTCTTATGCTCGAAGTGGTTGACTAGGGATTAACTCCTTATATCTCCAGTGTTTAGGGGATTTGAAACAATGCCTGTATATCATTGACGAGATTCTGTCTGAAAACATACGGTTTGCAATTATGGGTATTTCGTTTTCGTCATCCTCCCTCCAATATTGCTAAACAACAGTGATAAAGTGGAGTGGATAAAAAGTGTATGTGTCTGTGATAAGTGGAAATAATGAGTGTATACGACGTGACTGATTCAGAAAATGCACAATAACTCCATTAATATTATCATTCAAAACAACAATGTTTAAACACAAGTAGCAATTAACAGGAAATAAACTACAAGATGCAAATGATAAAAGCGTTCAAGGACTGCCAATGTTGAGGGCGTCTGCCTGTCTAGACCACTGGCTCCTGGAAATGACCCTTGAAATATTCGAGTTTAGACAGCTGAGAGGTTGACATGAACAACCAAACTTCCTTCTGGAAAAGATATATACCCTTTGTCGATCAACTGTTGCACTTTTGCTCGGAAGGCTTTGCATTCTTCAGTCGAGTGCCCCATGGATCCACCATGATATCCACACTGAGCTTTGGGATTGTACCCCGGAGGATAAGGTTCTGGCACAGGCTTAAGAGTCTTAGGCTCCACCAATGAGTTTTGGATCAGATATGGGAGGAGCTGACTCTGCGACATAGGGACCGGATGAAGAGGAATAGTCCTTCTTTCCAAGTTGTTGATGGGCCTATGCTGATTTCGGCGTTGACAGTTCTGTTGCTGAGGCACATAAGGTTGTTGGCACTGACTAGGGTATTCCTCATGCGCAGGCCCTTTCATCCTCAGATTTGGCCCAGGAATAGGCAATAGCCGTGGGCATGGAGATTCTGAAACCAAAGATTGTAAGATACGCTCATGACCTGATGCAGCTTCAGGGAAGAAAGCAGGGATATCCACTTCTTTTATAGCAACTGGAATAAGCCCACCTGGCATTTTTATACCGCTTGGTGTGAAATCGAATGCTTTTGAATCGATTAAGTCTTGAACTTTGTATTTAAGAGCTTTGCATTCTTCCGCATTATGGCCCGGTGCCCCAAGATGAAAATCACAATGGGCACTTGCATCATAGCCTGGTGGTGGCTTACCAACAAATGGAGCTAGAGTCCGAAGTTCAACCAATCGAAGTTGAAGCAAAATCTGCAACAATTGAGTATAAGTCATAGGGATCTGGTCGAAGTTTCTATCGGGCCGCTTCAGTCTATGCGCATACCTCCTAACCTTAGGATTGTCCTGTGAAACAAGAGGTATCTCCTGACGGGGAAATCTCGGAATCTTAGGTTGTGCAAAAGATCTACGAGGCATATCGCGCTCTCGAAGATATTCCATAGGTACGGGTTGAATGATCACTTCTGCTGCGACCTCAGGCCTGAGATTTCCATCCTTTCTTAGCACACTTTCCATGACTTCCATAATCTGGCCCATCTGAGTCTTCAGTTGATGAACTTCTTCCTTGAGCATTTTCTGATCCTGACGCAAAGCTTGCATATCCACCATGAATTGTCCCATCTGGCTTCGGACTTCCCTTAACTCTGCTTGGACCTGCTCCATAGTCCACTTCTGCTCCATAGTTACCTCGGCTTGCATTGTCTGACTTGGACTTTCAAGGTGTCTACGTCCCCCTTACTTCAAACTCTTTACAGCTCTTCACAAGTTCAACGGGAGTGTCGGGAAATCAACTGCGGGTTATGAATAGAGGATGGGTGAGGCCTTGGTATCTGGATAGAGAAAATGCAAAATGATGCAAAAAATGCTTATGCAAATGCAATGCTATGAGTGCACACGAGAACAGATCCATATCAAGGATCTAAGTCATATATCCTGCACAACAACAAAAGGTATCTCTCCCCTCGGGTGGGCCATCTATTGGTTTACCAAGAGGGTATCCCAAGAGACTTTAAAACAAAGTCCCATGCACTAACCCTCAAAAGTTTTCCATCAGAACGACTACTCGTAAGACGGTAATCCCTTCAAAGGATGAACACGGAGTTATGTTCTAGCAACCTTTGGAATAAGGTTCTAAAAGGTCCTCAGAGTCACGGACTCCCAAGTTGGAAATAAAAACGCCATTACGACTACACGTAAGACATAATCATCCCAAAGGGGTCTATCTGAGCGGTGGGATTCGATCCAACTCAACGAGTCCTAAGTCTCGCAAATCAGAAAGAAACCACCTCCTAATCTTAGTGTATACTCGAAAGATCGGGTAGAAAGCTTTATCTCACAAACCATCCAATAAACCCAACAGGTTAGAGAATCAAAGCATAAACAAATAAAGCAAATAAAACACAAATATGATAAACAAAATAGGCTTGGCTTGCTAGGTGATCCCCAGCAGAGTCGCCAGCTGTCGCTACTCGAAAAATGCGCGCAACGACGGGGAGGCGAAAAGAAAGGACAGAAGAGTCGCCACCGAACTTTATTTATCCCATGAGGGGAAAGGGAAATATCGAGAAAACCTTAAGAAAATAAAATGGATAAGATGGTCTCACGACCAAGAACGGGTTCGGAAGCCGGTTATGCGAGGGGAAGGTATTAGCACCCCTCGCATCCATCGTACTCGATGGGAACCTTTTGTTTGTCGATGTGTGAATTTATCTGCTTAAATATTATGCTATAAGAAGTGTTCTACAGGGTAAAAGAAGGGTTAGAAACAGGAAAATGAGAGGTTAGGAGGAAGAAGAGAGCGAGAAAGAAAAGAGAAAGAACAGACTCGATAGGACTTCGTAGTCCTAGGCCTACGTATTCTCAACGGGTGTGAGAAAATCAGAGTCGACGTAGTTCGGGGAACTACAGATATATGGGGTAATGTGCTCGGCAAGGATTGTGGCCCTTGTGCCTACGTATCTTTACTTGAAAAAGTAAAGAATCAGAGCAGCCGTAGTTCGGCCTACGGTTTGTTGATGTTTTTTATGGATGATGCTATCGTGCGCATTCTAGCAGTTTAGGTGTTTTGCTGCTCGCTCGTTGGAGACTTAGGCGTTACCTGTTTGCCGTAGAACGGACGTAACATATCCTTTTGAAAGATTGATTAGTTTTCGCCACGCGGGGCAAGGAGTCACGTTTGATTGATTGGATTGTTTTTTAGGGGGGCGAGATAGGTCCTCGGATAGTAACCCCTACGGGTAGTACCCAATTCTTTATCTCAAAGTTTTTTGTTGTAAAAAAAGGTGTGGCGAACGAGGCGTCTTTGTATTGAAAGACGGGCGTCAAGACCACACACACTACAGTGAGTATCCTGACACTCGGAGAGGAAGAAAGTCTACACTTAATCCCCTCTTTTTAACTCAACACAAAGAGAACTTCATTCTCTTATTAAAGATGTTTTTGGTTTTGAATGGTAAGTGCTTTGCGACAGAGAACCCTACGGTAAACGTCAGCACTCGGGATAGGAGAAGGCCTACGCCCAACCACTCCACGACCATTCAAGTTTTTGTTACGAAAAGATTTGAAAATGCACTCGGTACGAGACCGAGGTTTTAGGTGAAAAGGGTTACGGAAGGAATGTGAAAGCGAGATGGTGGATAAAGAGATATGTGATGGATAAAGTTACGTCTTCGTATCGAAATACGAGTATCGAGACCACCCTCACTACAGTGGGCATCCCAACACTCGGAGAGGAAGAAAGTCTACACTTAATCCCCTCTTTTAATTCGGTACAAAGAGAAATCAAATTATTATGGTTTGAAAGAGGACTCGGTACGAGACCGAGGTTTTTATGAGGAAATGTTGGAAGCGTCTTTGTATTGACAGACGAACATCGAGATCACCCTCACTACAGTGGGCATCCCTATGCTCGAAGAAGAAGAGGTCTACACCCAATCCTCTCTTTAGCTCAACACAAAGAATTGATTTTAAGGAGATGAGATTTGAAAATGGATGGGAAACGTCTTCGTATTGAAAGACGAGTGTCGAAACCACCCTCACTACAGTGGGCATCCCAACACTCGGAGAGGAAGAAAGTCTACACTTAATCCCCTCGTTTAGTTCAATGCAAAGATGATTTGATTTTGAAGATTGTTTGACAATGTTTTTGAATCGAGTCGGGACAAGAAATGAAGAGAGAAAAGAGGTGGTCTCAGATCCAACATTACTTATCAATAATTTGACTGGTAATGAATTACGGAGGTCTCGTCATCGACCGAAATGAGGAAATAAATCCCCAACAATAAAATGCTAAAAGAAGTTCTAAGAAAAATATTAATTCTAAAAGAAATTGAGATTTAGAAAAGTATATACAAAACTCCAAAAGAATTAACTGGAAAATAATATATTTACAAATCTTAAAACAGACTTATTTTAGAAAATAATTAGAAAGAAAAAAAACTTATATATAAAAATAACTTGTTTTCTTTGAAAATATACTTACAACTCTTAACAATTATTATAAAACTCTAAAATTAATTAAAATATTAAAACTAAAAATTACTTTGAAAGATGAGATTTGAAAAACCGGTGGGGGTATGAATCAAACGGTGGTGTGTCATGGATAAAATGGAAGTTTATGAGCATCAAATAGGCTTAAAAGCCCATCGTCATTTGCTTAATCACAAATGAGCCCAAAAATTTGCTCAGCACTTGGGAGCACCAACACAGCTGAACAAAAAAAAGAAGCTCTGTTTTAAAATTGAAAGCCAACATCGCACTCGTAAAAGGAAAAAGGGTGGGCCGGTACATCAAACAGCTTTTACACTCACAGATTCACGCTCCCAACGTTCGCTCTTTTCTCTCTTTTCTCCGCCGTTCCGATTCGCCGATTAACTCTGGATTTGGGTTCGACCTCCTTCTTCCTCTCAGTCTCCTCTCTGCGTTCTATTTCGATATGGGTTTTTCTTGAAAAAGCTTGAAATTGTTTGATTGGGGATTTTTTGAAGGTGAAGGAGAAGATTGCAAGTCTAGGTTTGGGATGCGATTTGGGAAAGAAAAGAATAACGATTTGGTGTGGGTGTTGGCTTGCGAATCTGAAGGAGGTGGTCCGTGTGAAGGAGAATTTGAAATGGTTTTGAAGATTTTTGGGTTAAGTTTGATGAAGGTGATTTGCGGATGATTGAATGAAGAAGGTGATGTTCAATTGTCAGTTGAAGGAAGACAAAACTTGTTCAAGTTCTCTAGCGAGCCGGTTCTCCCTTGCGTGATGCTGCAGGTCATGAGTGTATATTGCATCTTTTCTTTTTCTTTTGGTCATATGCAGATTCTGAACTTACATTGTGTGACCCATCATTTTCAATGCAGGTATCGTATTATCTAGTGTGTAATGAAGTAATAGCAGGTAAAGTTTGGAGTGCTGTTGCATTTTAGTGTGGTTGTCGGTTTTTGGTACAGTTTGCAGCAGGTTGTTTGGAGTGTTATTGCATTGGTTATAGCAGACAGTAGTACGAGTTACCTTTTGCAGGTTTTGGTCCGGTGTGCTTTGTGCTGGCTAGTGCAGGTTGCAACTATAGCAGGGGTGGTACAGTGCTGCTTTGTGCTGGCTAGTGCAGAGGTTTTATATGAGGCTTCAAATTCACTTCTCTTTTGTTCCCCTTTTTTTTTGAAATTTCTGTCATGAAATGGGCCGGGTAGCACATGTTGTATGATGAATACAAAGTTGGTGACATGAGACAATTTGTTTGTTGCTTTGCAAATAGAATTCCATGAATTTTCTGTAATAAAAAGATGTGGCAGGCACGTGTATAAATTAATGTGTATTAAAAACTGCTCAAAAATGGATTTTTATTTCACCCCTTTTGTTTCTTTGGAATGAGATGGTTTTTAATGGTGGTGGACTCAAAAATCCTCAATGGATCCTTTTGTAAATAGGCTTTTGACGAGTATTGTGCTTGGAACTTGATTAAGGAAAAAACACAATAGTTAACCTTAGAATCTTCATGTTAATCCAACAACTTCAATTGCTTAATTTATAGCCTCCTTGAAGTACAAACCAAACATTGAATTATTCTTCTTAAAACAAGGTTAAACATAAATCAAACTCGGATCTCGAATGAATTATATTTCTGAACCAATAAAAACCAACAACAAACAAATCTTTCAAATTTTTATTTGCACTACCATACCATCCTTTCACCATACAACAAACTCTTATTCAACAACATGCCATTCAGCTCATGCATATCTCGTCCTTGATACTAAAATAGACCCTCCTTCTGGCTGAAGAATTAAATCAAATCTGAACTTCCACACATACTTCTCTCATCCGAAACCTGGTCCAATTCAACTCAAACTTATAATGGAAGCCCCAAATTATATATTCCCTTTTTTTGATTTTCTGAATAATGGTTGGTGGATAAATACACAGATGCAAGTTATAAACAGGGTAAGGCAAATTTGGGGTATGACAACCTGGTTTATATTTCATTGCATTGTTCTACCATTTGCATTGCATATCATTATTTGTTTTGCAGGGGATCAAGGTTTTCCTGTGGCTCAGAACTTGTCTTCAATACAAGGGATCGATGGTGAGTGTCAGAGACTTCGGCATTTATTTTTCCCAATGGTCGAACGGCCGATTTTATTTTGTTTTGCAGGACAATTTCATATCAGAAGCAACATCCAGGCTATCTCCAGCATTCTCATGGTCATAGCATTCAGAAATGATTTTCAGAAGCTTCACAAACCTCAAAACGGTAAAAAACGGGCAAATGGGCAGGTTTCCCTTCAAAAGGCGCCTGATTCAAATTTTTGAATGTGTTAACCGGTTAACACATATGGTTAACCGGTTAACCATTTGAAAAACATCCCAGATTTGGAAATTTAACAGTGTTAACTGGTTAACGCATTTGGTTAACCGGTTAACCAAAGCAGATTTTGCCTTGCACGTGAGATTTCAAGCAATTTTCATTTAGAGGTCCATTTTGATCATTTGGAATTCAAATTTTATGTGTGGGAAGGATCTAGAACCTTGCAAAATTCAGAGTTCCCTCCAAATGCCCATTCCTCATTCCAACCCAAATTTTCCAACCCAACTTCCAAGCCTTGCTTTGGGATCCATACCAAGAGTGTCTTTAAATGATTCACTCCAAACCTCACTACCTAATCACTCATAATTCAAATCATTTTCAGAATCACTCTTAATTTTCTCTCAATTCTCTCACAATTCTCTCTCAATTTTCCAACCTCACAAGACTCATTCAAAGCTCTTCTCATTGAGATCATTGATTCTTCATTGGAATCCTTGATTTCTAAGAGCTAAACCTTCATCAATTCACTCTATTAATTCCATTTCATTATTCAATTTTCGTGCTCAAGCAGATCTGAACTTGGAAGTGATTTTGGAAGTGATTATTTGGCTTATTTTGGTTTGTTCTTGGTGGATCTCCATTGCTACTAAAAGAATTGGAGTGGATCTCGAAGTATTCTGGACTTCTTTGCATCGATCTACTTATTTCCAGTGAATTAACATTAACCGAAGCAATTCTCCGCTTCGTAGGTTGGAAATTCTTGATCCGATTCTGTTTTTGAGCTTATTTGCATAATTAGCATGTGGATCTTCATTTTTGATTGATTTGATTCATTTTGATCCATGTGATTTGTAATATTGATGTGTGGATGTGTTTACATGCTAATTAAATCATTGATTACTGGTTTAAATTCGTGCTTAATTGATTATGCGATCATCCGGATGATTGGATAAGTGCTTATGTGTTAAAACTGCTGTTTTCTGCTGTTTTTCTGCTTCTGGTACAGTGTTAATCGGTTAACCTATATGGTTAATCGATTAACCAACTCAAATATTCAAATTTTCAAGCGTTTTTAAGTGGTTAACCGATTAACCTATGGTGTTAATCGATTAACACTGTGCTGGCAGACCTGTTTTGCTGTTTTTTTATGCTTGTTCTCGTACCGTTCCACTTTGAATCTTCATAGATCGATATGATGCATTAGGAGTGAAATGTTTTGGATGTTTATCACTGTTCTTGATTGTATAATCATGATTCCTTCGACACGCGTTGTCGCTTCCCACTTGAATGCATACATTCGTAGTTGTGGTTCAAAGTGATATGTGATGTTTGTTTGCATTCTTTGACATTGTTGTTTGCATTTGCTTATGATGCTTTTGCTTTTGCATTTGTGCATTCTTATCTTGTGTTCCTTTCTGTCCAATGATCATGGAGTGTCATTTAAGGTGGTTTGGTCCCTCCTTTGGAGGTACTTGAAGCTACCTAACATGATGGGATCCTAGAGGGCTTTTCTTGATGTTTTCTTGTGCTTCTTTGCACATAGTTTGTGATGCTCATGGTTGAGTGAATTTTATGAGGACCTTGCTGCCCTCATATTAGCCTCCCATCCTTACTTTGTTTTAGGCTTGCTTTGCCTTTCATCTATGCATTGTTTTGTGCCTTGTGGTGGATGTTGTTTGGTTTAGGCCATTTCATCCCACTTTTGCATGCTTTTATGATTTGCTTTTATTGCATTTCTTCTCCTCTTCTCTTACATTTATTCATACTATGGCTTGAGGTTGAGATGAGCTTGTGGAAGCTCCAGCCCCACACATATTTCCTCCCTCACTTGCATTGCATCCTTGCCTTCCATGTTTGCATTTCATGTTTGCATTTGCATGATCGTTTTCTTCTTCTTCTTTTGTCTTTCTTCCCTTAGGATTTCCATTCCTTCTTGTTTAAGTTGGAATGTGATAGACATTAGGGTTCTAACCATGCATGATAACAGTAAGTAGCTCCCTCCTAACCTCAATCATAGGATCAACTTTGCATGACAACTTTAGGATTGGATTAATTCCCCTTTAGTGTGTCCTTTCTCTTCTCATCTTCAAACACTTCTAAAATACTTAATAAAGATGACAATTGTTGTGTGCTACGAGCCTTAAGCCATTTGAGAAATGATGATTGGGTGGTTGCCTCTCAATTATCTAGAATGTTAGTGTATGTCCTTCGTACGATATACGAAGCATTCGCTTCTAGATCATACTCTTTAGTGCAACATGAGTTACAAACCAAGTTCAAAATATTTCTTCTCTAAAAAACACAAAAATAATTCAAACTTTTTTTCATCCTTCGGGATCTTAATCAGGAAAACCTTTTTCATAAGCAAGAGTATTGTTAACTTTCAGTCCTATTGCAAATGGTAACGCCTAAGTCTCCAAAAGTCGAGCTGCATACACCAACTGCTAGAACTGTCTGTTAACCCTACTCGGGTAAAACTTTTGAACAGCCTGTGTTCTCGTAAGCCCAAACTATGTTTGCTCTAATCTTTCGTACCAGACGAAAGTACGTAGGCACGAGACGCGATGTCTCGGCGAACAACCTTCCCCTCTTCTTAAGCCGTAGTTAGGAGAACTATGTTGACTCTGACTTTCCCATTGCACGAGGGAGTACGTAGGCACAGAGCGGCCATGCTCTGTCGAGTTAGTTCTCTTTTCTTTTTTCTTTTGTCCTTAAGCCTTTAGCTAGATAGTTTCAACACACCCTTTTAGATAGATAACAATGCGTGGATCACGTCGAGTACGACGGACGTGAGGGGTGCTAATACCTTCCCCTTGCGTAACCGACTCCCGAACCCAGACATGGTTGCGATGACCTTGTCTTTTCCTTTTCTTTAGGTTTTTGCGATCGTTTCCTTTCCCTCTCTTTGGGATAAATAACGAAAGTGGTGACTCTTCTGTTTTTTCCGCCGGTTGTTTTTTCGCAGTAGCGACAACTGGCGACTCTGCTGGGGACAGGAATATCCCTTATGCGAGTCAATCCTAGCTCTTGTCTATTTATCTTTGGGTGTTGTATATATATCCTTTATTTAATTTCGCATTTTACTTTCCCGCATTTATTTTCCGCATCATATATCATTACTGTTGTGCTGTGGGAATGGGGGAGTTCTGATGAGTGATAAGCCGGACCTGGGTTTGAGTACAAACTTAGTATTAGAAGCGAAAAGTAGTGGTGAATCTGTATGTTAGGCATGCACCAGTTCCCACAAAATTTGCACTCATACGAGATTATCTTTGATGTTTTTCTTTCTAGCCCAGTGGGCCGTTGAGAGGATTTCAGATTTGAGGGTTGTCGACTCTGGGAACCGATCATTTGTGAGTCAGTTAAGTGAGGTCTCTTCAGGAGATAATGATGCCAAACCAGAAATGGTGAACGTATCATCATTTCTTGAAAGTCTATGACGCTGACAAACGTATAGGATGCCATACCGTATAAGTGAATAGGTCCATACCTGTGAGTGGGACTGGGGTTATGCAGGAAAATTTTACCTTCAGATTACCCTGTTTTCTCTACAGTTTGAATCTGGATTGTTGGTATCAGTTGGTTTCTATTGGTGCAGTGCTATGTTCTTGCTGAAGCAGAGCTCAGATCTTCCTCAGTCTACAGCACAACAGTCTTGATCCCTTGTGTGTGCATTAGCATTTTGCATTTAGCGTCGTTTGCATTTGCATTTCATTTTTGCATATCCATCCTCAGCTGGAACAGGGAGCTTACCCGTATTTTGTCTGCTTCATCAGCTGATTTCCCGACATTCGTATTAGACTTGAGTCAGCTTCTAGAAGGATCATGAACTCAGGAGAGCAGAACTTGGTTGTGACGAGGGCAGAGTTTGAATTGATGAAGAATCAGTTGAGTCAACTCGTGGAAGCCATGCCAGCTATGACTAGAGGGGAGGCCGGTATTCAGAAGACTCCAATGAACAATGTTGCTCAAGTTCATCCCGTGCCGGTTCCTGTTGAAGAGCATCCTATTGTCAAAGATGGAGATTCTTTTTCTCTCTATGACACAGAATATCATAGTTTCACCTTCTCTGTGCCAGATTCTCAGAGGACTGTTCCAAAGGTTAATGCTGAAGACCCGAAGACTATTGAATTTATGGGAAAATGTTAGTTGTTGGAAGAAAAGCTTGATGCCTTGATGAGTCAGAATACTCTTGATCTGAATGCTTCGAGCATGTGCTTAGTGTCAGGTCTTGTGATGCCTCCGAAGTTCAAAATGCCAAATTTTGAGAAGTTCAAAGGAGATAGTTGTCCGAAGCAGCATTTGGTGATGTTTTGCAGGAAAATGACTTCACATGTTCACAATGATCAGCTTATGATTCACTGCTTCCCGGATAGTCTAAGTGGAGCATCGTTGAGTTGGTATATGCAGTTGGAGAGTGGTTGTATCAGATCATGGTTAGATTTAGCCAATGCCTTTGTGAAGCAGTACGACTACAATCTCAATATGGCTCCTAGTCGCATGCAGTTACAAGAATTATCTCAGGCGGAGAATGAATCCTTTAGAGGGTATGTGCAGAGATGGAGAGAGTTAGCTGCTCGTGTTCAACCACCGCTTCAGGATAGAGAACTGGTTGACATCTTGGATACTCTGAAAGGCCATTACTTTGACAAGTTGATCAGCGGCAGGATGTCAAACGTTGCTGACTTGGTGGTAAATGGTGAACGTGTTGAGAGTGGACTCAAGAATGGGAAGATTAGAGACATTCCCTTTATCTCAGTTGAGGAGAATGAGTTAGTTGTGAGTTCTCAAGAAGAATGGGAGAAAGTAAGTGATCTTATTTCAGAATCTTCAGCGTCTCAGGATCAGTCTTCAGACATTTCAAGTGTTCAAAGCCAGCGGTCTTACCATCGTCAGCCGCGTCAGCACGCCAGACGAAGACCAAGGAAACCCGAAAGGCAGTTTACTCAGCTACCGGTGTCGTACGGTCAGTTGTTGCCAGATTTGGTCAAAAGTGGGTTGATAGTGCCGAAAGAGACTAATCCAATGATCCCTCCGTACCCTCCAGGCTTCGATGTCGATGCTCGTTGTGAGTACCATGTTGGGGCACATGAGCATTCACAGATGATTGTAAAGTGCTTAGGAGCCAGGTCCAGACGCTGTTAGACTCTAACAAGTTTTCCATCACGCCTCAGGGTATTATTCAGATTAATGATTCTCCTTCATCCAACCATGGGGGCACCACAGTTCTTGTTATGGAAGGATCCTCGGAAAGTGTGTGTTCTGAAGAGTATCAAACTGAAGGCTCGGTTGAATATGAGGAAAGTTTCTAGAAGGTTTCCTGTGCCGACTGCCGCATCTGTTAGCTTTCGTTCATTACTGTATGCTGACCATCGCCAGGCCTGTTGGTCGAGGTCACTCTGTTTGTATTCAGTTATTTCTGGATGGTGTGATATCTTTGTGGTGGTTATCCCTGATTGGATCTTGTTTTTCTTGTTGCTTTGGTGCTATTCTGAGATTTCCTTGTTGCATGCTTGTTTACATCTTGCATATTATTTTTGTGTAACAGGTACCTCGAAGCTGTTAATCTGACTTCATATACTCCACTAGTTTGTTGCAGGTTATATAATTAGATCACAGGTTATTCCTGCGAAGTCATGGAGCAAGCACAAGCAGAGCTGAGAGAAGTTAAGAGCCAGATGGGGCAGTTCATTGCAGACAAGCAAGTGTTGCGCTTGGATCAGAATACACTCAGAGAGGAGAACCAACAGTTGAAAACTCAAGTGAGCTTAATCATGGAAGTGATAAGGAGCGTACTCAGGAAGGAAGGTGACCAAATGTCTGAGGCTGCAACAAAGATGCTTGTTCCACTTATGTATGTAGAGCCTATCCCAGAGCGAAATATATGTCAGAAAGCTGCTGCACAACCGGAGGTTCCGAAGTTCCCGTGTCATCAGATGCGTCCTGTTTCTCAGGAGAATCCTAGGATTAGAAGATATGGTCAAAGGATAAAATTGCAAGATAGAATCTTCGATCAGATCCCCATGGATTATGCTCAATTGGTGCAGCTCTTGCTCCAACTTCAGTTGGTTAAGCCTCAGACTTTGGATCCCCTTACTGGCCAACCACCACAGGGCTTCGATGTAAATGCTTATTGTGATTTCCACTCTGGGGGACAGGGGCACGACATTGCAAACTATAAAGCTTTTAAGCATAAGGTTCAGGACCTGATTGATTCGAAGACAATTGAATTCACGCCGAGCGGCATGAAGGTATCAGGCGAGTTTGCTCCCTGTCGTGAAAAAGAGATGGATACTTCTGCTCCCATGCCTAAGGCTGCAATAAGTCAAGAGTATATCCTACAATCAATGGTGTCAGAATCCCCTTGCCCACAGTTATTTCTTGTTCCTGGATCAGGTTTAAGGATGAAAGCGCCCGCACAAGGGGAATCCTCAAGAGTTCAGACCCAGTCGCCGAATGTTTCTGCTGTTAAGAATCCACGACCTTTCGCATCCTCGCAGCAAGGCTATCAGTACCAGAATCAGAATAGGCCTCGCATCAACAATTTGAAAAGAAGGAGTGCTCCTCTGCGTCCAGTGTCTATTCCATGTCGGTCGTCTGATTGAGTTTGAAGACGTCAAGATTCGCATCTCCCTAAGCAGCTAATCAGTGTGAAAGCCTAGTTCCCGGAAGCTGGCAATTTTTGTTTTATCCTTTTATCTCTTTATGTTTGTATTTCCTTTCCTGTTTAAAGTGCAATCTCATTTGTAAAACTTGTTGTTTCCATTGATTGATATTAATGAAGTGAATATGCATGTTTTGATTTAATCCATTCTTGTTCACTAATTGTTTTTTAAAGATGCCTAACGCTTGTTTAAGCGGAATCTGGGGAGGATGACGAAGTTTAAAGACGCGCAGACTTCCAAAAGTATGCTTTTGAAATAAAACCTGCTGATGATGTACAAGCATTGTTTCATATTCCCAAACACCGGAGATATAAGGATGATAATCCCTTGTCAACCCCTTTGAGCCTAGTTGTAGGAGTTTCTTTATGAAAACGAAAAACCCTAAATCTTAACCTGGGGCAGGGTAGGTGTCAGCTAATTTCGACCGAATATCCAAATTGCAATAGGAGTGTTCCCGTTTGAGGATAAATCACACCTATATAGGTCGTGCCTAAAGAACCACCATGGTTAAACCTTGCCGATAAGGAGTGAAACAATCATGTTGTTCCCCAAAGAGTCAGACAAGCCAGTGTCACACGACTTTTTCGAAAAAAAGAGAAAAGAAAAGAATTAAAAGAAGGAAAAAAAGAACAAAACCCGCTAAGTCGAATCTTGAAAAAGAAAACAAACGACTTAGGCAAAAATTAGGGCATCCCGCTGGACTTTGAAATCAAAAGAAGCTCGAAAGAGCCAGTCTAGGCAAAAGTTAGGGAAATAAAAAAAAGTGATAATGAAAAACAAGTCGTGTGATTCAGGCACCAAAAGACGAAAAAGTGAATGACTGTCACTCCGAAGAACTTGTGGTTTCTCGAACCATCACTCCTGTCATTCAACCTCTGAAAGGTGAGCGCTAGCATCGAATTAGCTGAATATAGCATTAGAGAACATCACGGAGAATGGGTGGGTTAAAATAAACTTTGAGCCTTTATCCTTTCCTTGTAAACCGTGAACCTGACCAAGTTACAACCTGAAAAAGTCCTAACTGAAGCTGGTTTGTTTCAAAAGCATACTTCGGTAAAGATCACATCGAAACTGACTCCTAAAAGGGTTCCTCTTACAACGTTGTACTAATGTTGACATGTTGATAAACGATTTATTCACTTTATGTCACAAATTTTTCCAGTGAACAGATTGGATTTCGAAAACTGTCATATGCATTGCATTTAATCTATCTTTTATACAGGACAACTAGTCTTACTTGCGAGTAAACGCTTAGCAGCAGGAAAGTTTCCACAGTGGAAAGATTGATCAGGATCAAATGCAAAGTGCTTGAGTACTCCATCGAACTGGGGCAAGTTATGTCGAATGATCATGGGAGTCAGCCATCCAGAAGTCAGTTAATCTGAGGTAGTCAGATCGAGATTCAGTGAATCTCTCGCAACCAAGAAGCACTTTCCCCACAGATCAGCCAATCTGGGGCAAAGTCGTTGCAGACTGGGGCAGACCACCCCAAGAGCGCAGAAGCTATTCCTTACCCGTGGGGCAGTTAATGTGAAGTACCTCTCTGAGGCTCAAAGTGTTTAAGCAGTGCTTATCAAGCCATCAGGGCATGAGATTTCAGATTTCCTTTTGAGGAATATCCCCGCAGAGGTCCCACGAGCTGGGGCAAATTCGGAAGCGCAGGAATTGTTCCTCTCCATGTCTTCAGGGTTGTTCAAGCAGGTTCAGCTGATTTTTTTGAGTGTAAGACGAATGTCGGAAAGTCATGTTAATCAATCACCGTCAGGTTTCACCTGTCTTCCCCAGCAAAAGCCCAAACATCATTGGCATGTGTGAGCTATCTCTAGTAGAGTCCGGTCGTACTTGTCACATCTGGTTATCCCCAGTTGAGTTGGGTTCACCTTTCCAGCATTTATTTTGCTAGAATATTCTGTTGTATCCAACTTTCCCTAGCAGCCCGAGCCTGCATTTGCATCTTTGCATATAGTTATCATATTTGCATCATCTTTGCATTTCATCCTCAAATGCGTAGCATTTCCATTTCGTATGGAGCATTACGCCATATTCAAATATGCGCATATGCATTCGAAGCATAAGCCAGTTTCTGTCAGCCTTCCGTGGCCACTTTAATCTCTTCTTCAATCAATGCAGGGGTATTTATCCAGCAACTTTGTTTAGACAGCTTATCGGTTTATTCGGATTTCAGATCATCCGACGATTATGATTTTGTCCATCCCTAAGCAGAGTTCCTTGGTTCATCAGTCCTCTGATGGTGATATCTCCGAGCAGATTTTCTTTCCGTTAGTTCCTATCGACGATGTGTTTTTCCAGCAGGTTTTCTCTCGTCTATCATTAAACAATGTGAGCTTTGGATATGGTTTTCTCTCCGTCTATCTTTAGACGATGTGAGGCTTCAAGGCGATCTTTCAGATATGGTTTTCTTTCTTTTTGTTGGTTGAGATGACATTTCAATAGGGGTTTTTCCTGACTGTCGAATCTTATTGACGTCGGAGCCTTTTGAAGAATGTTAGGATTTCCTAGTTGTTGATTCTTATTGACGACATGACTCTTTGAAGGTGGTTTTCTTCCTGTCAGTTCTTATTGATGATGTGGCCCCTTTGAAGATGTTTTTTCATCAATTCATATGGACGAAAGGATTCTGAAATTTGATGGGTAGTTTTGATGTTCATTGACGCGGATTGTTGTTACTCTCGTTTATCATTAGACGATGCAAGATTTGAATTTGTATTTCTTCCTGTCTATCATTAGACGATGTGAACCTTCGGGATCGTTTTCTTCCTGTCTATCATTAGATGATGTGAACCTTCAGGATCGTTTTCTTCCTGTCTATCATTAGACGATGTGAACCTTCGGGATTATTTTTCTTCCTGTCTATCTTTAGACGATGTGAACCTTCGGGATTATTTTTCTTCCTGTCTATCATTAGACGATGTGAGCCTTCGGGATTATTTTTCTTCATGTCTATCATTAGACGATGTGAACCTTCGGGATTGTTTTTCTTCCTGTCTATCATTAGACGATGTGAACCTTCGGGATTATGTTTCTTCCTGTCTATCATTAGACGATGTGAATGGATCAAGTGCATGTTGATCCGGCTTTAGACGACGTGAGTAGATCAAGTGCATGTTGATCTGGTTTTGGACAATGGAAAGGATTAAGTGCATGTTGATCTGGTCCATGGGTTCAATGTCTGTAGCATTACACAGATGACTGGCAACAATGTCAGGTATTCTTTATCGGACAATCAGTCAGCCGGTTGCCATTGCAACTGTCTGTGTTCTTTTTTTCTGGATATTTGTTCTCCAATCAGAGTATTGCAGTTTATTTCTGCGGTTGGCAAATTTCCGGGTTCTTTGGTATTCAACCGTCTTTTACCTTGATTGTTTGAAAGTCGTTCGCTTTTTATCCATTCAGGTCTAAGTCGTTTGAATAGGGGCAAGTGTTGCACCCCAAAATTTGCCAAAACTTTTCTTTACCTGGTTTATGTTTCATTGCATTTTTCTAGCATTTGCATTGCATATCATTATTCATTTTGCAGGGGATCAAGGTTTTCCTGTGGCTCAGAACTTGTCTTCAACACAAGGGATCGAACGGTGAGCGTCAGAGACTTCGGCATTTATTTTGCCCAATGGTCGAACGGCCGATTTTATTTTGTTTTGCAGGCCAATTTCATATCAGAAGCAACATCCAGGCTATCTCCAGCATTCTCATGGTCATAGCATTCAGAAATGATTTTCAGAAGCTTCACAGACCTCAAAACGGTAAAAAAAACGGGCAAATGGGCAGGTTTCCCTCCAAAAGGCGCCAGATTCAAATTTTTGAATGTGTTAACCGGTTAACACATATGGTTAACCGGTTAACACATATGGTTAACCGATTAACCATTTGAAAAACATCCCAGATTTGGAAATTTAACAGTGTTAACCGGCTAACGCATTTGGTTAACCGGTTAACCAAAGCTGATTTTTCCTTGCACGTGACATTTCAAGTAATTTTCATTTAGAGGCCCATTTTGATCATTTGGAATTCAAATTTTATGTGTGGGAAGGATCTAGAACCTTGCAAAATTCAGATTTCCCTCCAAATGCCCATTCCTCATTCCAACCCAAATTTTCCAACCCAACTTCCAAGCCTTGCTTTGGGATCCATACCAAGAGTGTATTTAAATGATTCACTCCAAACCTCACTACCTAATCACTCATAATTCAAATCATTTTCAGAATCACTCTTAATTTTCTCTCAATTCTCTCTCAATTTTCCAACCTCACAAAACTCATTCAAAGCTCTTCTCATTTAGATCATTGATTCTTCATTGGAATCCTTGATTTCTAAGAGCTAAACCTTCATCAATTCACTCTATTAATTCCATTTCATCATTCAATTTTCGTGCTCAAGCAGATCTGAACTTGGAAGTGATTTTGGAAGTGACTATTTGGCTTATTTTGGTTTGTTATTGGTGGATCTCCATTGCTACTACAAGAATTGGAGTGAATCTCGAAGTATTCCGAACTTCTCTGCATCGATCTACTTATTTCCAGTGAATTAACATTAACCGAAGCAATTCTCCGCTTCGTAGGTTGGAAATTCTTGATCCGATTCTGTTTTTGAGCTTATTTGCATAATTAGCATGTGGATCTTCATTTTTGATTGATTTGATTCATTTTGATCCATGTGATTTGTAATATTGATGTGTGGATGTGTTTACATGCTAATTAAATCATTGATTACTGGTTTAAATTCGTGCTTAATTGATTATGCAATCATCCGGATGATTGGATAAGTGCTTATGTGTTGAAACTGTTGTTTTTCTGCTTCTGGTACAATGTTAATCGGTTAACCTATATGGTTAATCGATTAACCAACTCAAATATTCAAATTTTCAAGCGTTTTTAAGTGGTTAACCGATTAACCTATGGTGTTAATCGATTAACACTGTGCTGGCAGGCCTGTTTTGCTGTTTTTTTATGCTTGTTCTCGTACCATTCCACTTCGAATCTTCATAGATCGATATGATGCATTAGGAGTGAAATGTTTTGGATGTTTATCACTGTTCTTGATTGTCTAATCATGATTCCTTCGACACGCGTTGTCGCTTCCCACTTGAATGCATACCTTTGTAGTTGTGGTTCAAAGTGATATGTGATGTTTGTTTGCATTCTTTGACGTTGTTGTTTGCATTTGCTTATGATGCTTTTGCTTTTGCATTTGTGCATTCTTCTCTTGTGTTCCTTTCTATCCAATGATCATGGAGTGTCATTTAAGGTGGTTTGGTCCCTCCTTTGGAGGTACTTGAAGCTACCTAACATGATGGGATCCTAGAGGGCTTTTCTTGATGTTTTCTTGTGCTTCTTTGCACATAGTTTGTGATGTGCATGGTTGAGTGAATTTTATGAGGACCTTGCAGCCCTCATATTAGCCTCTTATCCTTACTTTGTTTTAGGCTTGCTTTGCCTTTCATCTATGCATTGTTTTGTGCCTTGTGGTGGATATTGTTTGGTTTAGGCCATTTCATCCCACTTTTGCATGCTTTTGTGATTTGCTTTTATTGCATTTCTTCTCCTCTTCTCTTACATTTATTCATACTATGGCTTGAGGTTGAGATGAGCTTGTGGAAGCTCCATCCCCACACATATTTCCTCCCTCACTTGCATTGCATCCTTGCCTTCCATGTTTGCATTTCATGTTTGCATTTGCATGATCGTTTTCTTCTTCTTCTTTTGTCTTTCTTCCCTTAGGATTTCCATTAATTCTTGTTTAAGTTGGAATGTGATAGACATTAGGGTTCTAACCATGCATGATAACAGTAAGTAGCTCCCTCCTAACCTCAATCATAGGATCAACTTTGCATGACAACTTTAGGATTGGATTAATTCCCCTTTAGTGCGTCCTTTCTCTTCTCATCTTCAAACACTTCTAAAACACTTAATAAAGATGACAATTGTTGTGCGCTACGAGCCTTAAGCCATTTGGAAAATGATGATTGGGTGGTTTCCTCTCAATTATCTAGAATGTTAGTGTATGTCCTTCGGACGATATACGAAGCATTCGCTCCTAGATCATACTCTTTAGTGCAACATGAGTTACAAACCAAGTTCAAAACATTTCTTCTCTAAAAAACACAAAAACAATTCAAACTTTTTTTCAGCCTTCGGGATCTTAATCAGGAAAACCTTTTTCATAAGCAAGAGCGTTGTTAACTTTCATTCCTATCGCAAACGGTAACGCCTAAGTCTCCAAAGGTCGAGCTGCATACACCAACTGCTAGAACTGTCTGTTAACCCTACTCAGCTAAAACTTTTGAACAGCCTGTGTTCTCGTAAGCCCGAACTACGTTTGCTCTGATCTTTCGTACTAGACGAAATTACGTAGGCACGAGACGCGATGTCTCGGCGAGCAACCTTCCCCCCTTCTTTAGCCGTAGTTAGGCGAACTACGTTGACTCTGACTTTCCCATTGCACGAGGGAGTACGTAGGCACAGAGCGGCCATGCTTTGCCGAGTTAGTTCTCTTTTATTTTTTCTTTTGTCCTTAAGCCTTTAGCTAGATAGTTTCAACACACCCTTTTAGATAGACAACAATGCGTGGATCCTGTCGAGTACGGCGAACGTGAGGGTTGTTAATACCTTCCCCTTGCGTAACCGACTCCCGAACCCAGACATGGTTGCGATGACCTTGTCTTTTCCTTTTCTTTAGGTTTTTGCTATTGTTTCCTTTCCCTCTCTTTGGGATAAATAACGAAAGTGGCGACTCTTCTGTTTTTTCCGCCGGTTTTTTTTTCGCAGTAGCGACAAATGCAAAATTAGGTTTTCCTTTCTTTGACCTTTCCTTCGGATAAATTAAAGACCGGTTGCGAATCAAAGATTTGTGATTCAAATTAATTAATAATTTGATATCCTATTCTCACCGCAACAGAAAATGGCGAATTCACTGGGGGAATGAATATCTTTTTAAGGGTTACCCCTACCTTGTTTATTATTTTTACTATTTGCATCATTATTTGCTTGCTTGTATATATATCTTGTACCTTTCTTGGGGTATCTTTGTTATGAGATAAGTCCTACACCTGGACTTGAGTGACATTATTATAGGAAGGTGATTTATTCGACGAGGCTTATAGGGAGTGAGTCCCGACCAAGCTGACTTGAGAATCACCGCTCAATTGAGACCCTTCTGAAATTTAGTTCGGTTGAACGAGTATAGTCGTGAAAACCCTTACTATTTTCGGCTAGGAGTCCGTGATACTGGGGACCGTAGTAGCTTAACACCACTCTGGCCTTATATAGGACGTAGTGTGAGGACTATAAGGGAGTAGTCCCAAAATAGTTGCTACGCGATATACACTCAAAAGAGGTTCTCCTGAGAATATTATTAACTGCCGAGTCAGTCGAGAAATTGATAATATCCGAAAGATGGACTGATGACTTTAGGCACTTCTTTAGAACCTTGTTCTGCAGGTACAACTAACCTATAATACATACCTTTTTAGGAAGGGTAGACCTTGACTCCACTCATTGTTCCTCTAACCTAGAACTTTTGTGTGTATGTGTGCATTGCACCCATAAAGTATCACATTGCATTAGATTTCATAGAATTCAAACTTTATTTATGAACATTGAAGGATACCAAGGATTACAGTAGAAAAATACTTTGAAATATTCTTTTAAGGGTCTTAAATTGGATAACCTAAGGAAGTTAAGAGCTTTGGTTCAAGATCAAGAGGGATTCAGAAACAAGTATGGAAGGTTGTTATCCTTATTGAAATTTCAAGTGGACAAAGGACTCTAAAAGAGCAAGACATTGCTAGACCCTTATGTTTGAGGTTATCCGGCATCAAGGGCATTATGGTCACCAAAGGTAGAACTTTTGGGTTACTGTGCGCATGACGGGACATTAATCACCAACACTTGTGGAGACTTTTCCAGCATACTCTTGTTTGGTTTTAATGGAGGATTTATTTTCCTCCGACCCTTAATCTATCTTTTGAAGACAGGCTCATCCTCGAAAAGGCCCATCTAGAAGAGCAGAGCAAGGAGCAGAACATGAAGTTTCCTTAGGGTCTTATTAGATTTTATCTAGCTATTATGTCAAGATTCTCTTTTAAGAATATTCACCTGTAATCCATTTTCAAAAATAATAAATAAAGCTTTTGTTGGTATTCTGGGATGTTCGTAACTATTTGAATTCCATGAAATCTTTTATCTGCATTCTGCATTGTAGCATCATGTTTTGCATATCATATGTCTGTCCGGTAACTCATGTCCAGTTGTCTTTATCTTCCAGTGTCTCTTTGAGTCGTCAAGCTGATTCCTCGACACATATATTGGACTAGAGCTAACTATAGACGCTAGATGTCAGAACAAGAGACATATAATGCGGAAATCCAAACGGAGATCGATGAGTTGAAATCAGGCATGACCAAGCTCACCGAGATGCTTTAAGTACTGATTACCAGAGGAGAGCCACCTCAGAGGACCGTCATTCAGGAAGTTTCAAGTGTTGATCCACCTCCTGTTCAATTGCCACCATCTACTTGGCCAGAGTTTGGTTTACCTCCTAATTACTTTCCACCTCTTGCATCTACTGTTATGATTGGTCAGACTGTCAGACCAGTTTTTCAAGCTCCCGTCCTTGCCGAGCCCAGACCTGTGGTCCACATGTTAACCAGACTTTCCAAGCTCCCTTTGAGAACCCTCCCTATGAGTACAATGCTTCTGGTGCTCAAGGGGAAGACCATGAAGATTTTGTTGAGCCTGAGATTACCCGTGAACAATTTCAGATCATAAATAAGAGACTCCAAGCTGTCGAGGGTACTGATTTCTTCAACGTAGATGCAGACAATATGTGCCTAGTTTCTGGTCTTGTTTTGCCTGCCAAATTCAAGACTCATGAGTTTGTGAAGTATAAAGGTCACTCATGTCCAATAGCCCATCTAGTTATGTACTTCCGAAAGATGGTAGCTTACACCAACAATCAGAAGCTGCTCATCCACTACTTTCAGGAGAGTCTGAGTGGTGCTTATCTCAAATGGTATATGAACTTAGAGCATAACAGCGTCCACTGCTTCCAGGATCTTGCCAACGCTTTTATGAAGCAATACAAATACAACTTGGACATGGCTCCCGATCACTGTCAACTTCAAAGTATGTCTCAAAGTGAAAGAGAGTTGTTCAAGGAATACGCTCAGCGTTGGAGGGAGTTAGCTTCCCAACTTGAACCCCCTATAGCAGAGAAGGAACTGACAGGAATGTTCATGAATACTTTGTCTCCTTTCTATTGGGAAAAGATGATTGGGAATGTCTCTTCAAGATTTACAGATCTGGTGACTATTGGCCAAAGATTAGAAGAAGGTTTGAAAAATGGTAAGGTATCCAAAGCTGTCGAATCTTCTAGTGGGGCAAAGAAATCCTATGGGAATTTCCAGAAGTGGGAAGAGGATCAGACCAATGTTGTATGACTGAAGCAAGAAGGCCTCGCCATGGACCTCCATCTGTTGATCATCATGTCGTTGTTGTTGTTACTGCTCCACAACCAGCTCCGGTTCCTCAACGTCGAGTTGTTAGACAAAACCAATATCGGAATAGGAATCAATTTAATCTTATTCCTATGACTTACACAGACCTGTATCCTGACTTGGTTCGACAAGGTCTGATCAATACCAGGGCTTTACCACCTCCTCCTAATCCCCCTCCAGCTAGATTTAGGGCTGATCTCCAGTGCGCTTTTCATGAGGGTGCCTTAGGCCACAACTGGGAGCATTGTTTTGCACTGAAAGCCAGAGTGCATGAGTTAGCTAGAGCTTGAATACTTGATTTTGAGGATAGTTATCCGAACATCCAGAAAAATCCTTTGCCAGTGCATCAAAAGTGAAGCTTCGGCCTGACCCCATTAGATTATTTTCCCAAACGCCAGTGTTTCAGACAGAACGACTCAACTTTGTACTGATTTAGTCACTAGGTCTTTTGTTTCTCATTGTTTGTACTTTTCTTACTTTTATATTAGTTGTTTGCCTTCAAATTATGTTTGTACTTTTATATTAATGAAATGAGCATTGCGACTTTTGATTCAATTCATTATGTCCATTGTTTGCATCTTTATGCTTTATCTTTTAAAATATGCACCTTTATGTTCAGATTTTTGATATGCAAAGATTGGAGGGAGGATGATGAAAACGTTATACCCATAACTGCTTTCAGTATGCTTTCAATCAAACTTTGTTGATGATGTAAGGCATTGTTTCAATCCCCAAACACGGGAGAAATAAGAAAGTTAATCCCTTGTCAACCCCTTCGAGCCTAGCAGTTGGAGTTTCTTTCTTTACAAAAATAACCTGCAATCTTAACCTGGGGCAGGGTAGTTTCTCAGTTAACTCGGTTGTGCTTTCCTACAATACGCCTTTCATATAAAGGTTGCACTCACAATTTTCCTTCACACACAACAGACAAGTGTCGAAGATGTTTCCAAGTCAAAAACCGATGATGGTTCACCGTGATCATTTAATCCAAGTAGTCACTTTCTTCCAAAAAAATCAAAAGAAAAAGTCCGCTAAGTCAACACCTATGAAGGAGGCTTAGGCAAAACTGGGGCATCCCGCTGACTGTAATCTTCGCAAGAAACAGTTTAGGCAAAATTTAGGGATAATAAAAACAGGTGACCTTTAAACTCTTCACCATGTAAATTCTCAATGCCAAAACAACTAAATGTTATAGGAAAGTAGTGGCTGCCTTTTCATAGGTCCCTTGACTTCTGAACCATCATTTCTACCATTAGTGCAATTCCTAACCTATAGGAACCTGAATGCATAATATGAGTTAACTAAGCGTAGGACTGAAGATTATCACGTAGATTGGGGGGGTACAAATAAATTTTGAGCCTTTATCGTTTGTTTCATAAACCGTGAACCAGGCCAAGTTACAACCCTCAAAAGACCTAACTGAAACAAGGTTATTTTGAAGGCATACTACAACAAGGTTGTGTGAGCTGACTCCAAAAGATCTTTGCGAATCACTTATTTTGGCAGTACACCTTTGTTTTAAACTTTGAGCGTCTTGAACCACCGTGTTCTGACCAACAACTCATTTATTTTTCATCTTTCAAAAATGATTTTGGTTTCAAAAGTTGCATGAACTTTGCATTACCATGTTTGTATGAACACTTTTGTTTGCAAACTGGCTTTTCTCTCAAGGAATTTTCAAACAATTGAGAAGCTTGGTCAAGTGATCCTATCAGGGGCAAGTTCCTTCCAGATCCTATTAAGAATCAATTTAAGATTTGTGGTTCAGGGGCAAGTCCTTCTCAGAATCAGTTTACCTAGAAGATCCTTCAAGACCCATACTGGGGCAGACCTGCCAGGGGCATAGTAGCGCGATCATCTACAGAATTAGACGACCTGAAGTAATTATCAATTCATCTATAACAGTGTTTAATCAGGGGCAATTTACTTGAAGGATCCCCAAGCATCTATGCATCCTTCCTACAAGGATCCTCAACTTGACACGATTTACCATTGTGGCAGAGATGTGCCCAGCAGTAGCATCTTTAGTCCCTAAGTAGAATGACAGTGATCTCCGTATTGAGGAATTAGTCTTCCAGTTTTGTCACCTTACTAGAAGAGTCGAGTCGTATCGTCGGTGTCTGCATTTTCATTTGATCATATATCATTTGCATAATTCATATCATATGCATATCATGAGTGTTTCATCCTCATTTGCAGTTCTCCCGAAGTCGTGGTGTTATCCATGTCTTACCTTGTGGTCAAAGTCCAACTTACTTAGCACCTACCAAACAGTTTTTGTCGTGTCTATCTGACGTTCTTCCAGATATGACATTTCTTACCCAATTGTTTTCCCGAATATGTCTATCTTTGCCTTACACCTAATATCACTCTCAGATATTGTGATTATACCTTTCATTCAAAGCCATTATTGGATGTCTGGTATCTTTTTTATCCACTCCCATTCTCGAATGTCACCTTTATTTATGTTTTCCCTTTCTGATATTTTTCCAGATTAAGTCTTTGTTTTGATGTTCTTCCAGAACTTATCTGATGTTGTTCCAGATATATTCCTTTTAATTCTGATGTTTTTCCAGAATCTATCCGATTTTTTTCCGCATTTGTTTCTCTTTTTGATGTTTTTCCAGATTGAGTCTTTTTTATGATGTTCTTCTAGAATTTATCAGATGGTTTTCCAGATATTCCTTTTGATTCTGGTGTTTTTCCAAAATCTATCCGATGTTTTCCGGATTTGTTTCTCTTTCTGATGTTTTTCCAGATTGAGTCGTTGTTCTGATGTTCTTTTAGAACTTATCTGATGGTTTTCCAGATATTCCCTTTGATTATGATGTTTTCTCAGGATCTATCTGATGTTTTTCCAGATATGTTTCTCTCTCTGATGTTTTTCCAGATTGAGTCTTGGTTCTGATGTTCTTCCAGAACTCCTTTGTTGCTTATCTGATGTTCTTCCAGGTATGTCTTCAAACTCTTCCCGTACATTCAATGCTTTCCTAAATGTTTTGGATATACCTTCAGAGACTTGTCTTCATCTCATGCTCCCATAGATGTTTTCATTTTGCTTCTGGATGTAGCCCAGAGTTCATTCGATGTTTTTTCGAGTGTCTCTGGTGTGTTTCAGAGTTCATTCGACGTTTTTCTGGATGTTTCTAATGTTTGTTTCTCCCTGTATATTTTCCGACGATTCCTGAAGATCCTGCTCGATCTCTTCGTTTAAAGGAATGTCCCGTAAACTCCAGCACTTGTCGTTTACCTGACCCTACCGTCGTGTGGATCCTGTGTTACCTTGTCATCCTAGAGTGACAGTCGATCATGCCTGAATCTGTTGCACAATTACTCTTGGATATTCCCCAGTGGAGGTCGTCTCGCCGGTGCCATCTCCATTGAGGATCCCATTCTTACTGTTCCTTCTAAAATGACAATAAGTCGTGCTCGCACCAGTTGGCCGTCACTTTAGACTTCCCTAGTGTCGTGATGTTTCTCCAGTGCATCGTATTCCCCAGTCTGGGTTGTTCGTCGTGTCGTCTGCATTCTTGCATTTACCATTCCAGCATATGCATCATATTAGATTCATAACATTGTTAGCATTATAGTTCGTTTCATTTTGTCCATACATTGCATAGGATTGCGTCTAAGGGAAAAAATTTAGGTTATTTGTATTTAAATCCCTTTCACCATGATTTCTCGAGTCTACGTCGCTCAAATCATCCGGTGAAGCTATTTAAATAGGGGCAACTGTCACACCCCAAATTTTACCCTTAGATTATTAGGGTCATTTCGCATCTCATTTCATTCTGCATTGTGTTAACTAACTGCTAACCGGTTTGTTCAGTCTGTTGCTGTTGCAGGAAAATAACGCTGGGTGCGCTTTAATTTATGGAGGTAAGAAGGGTCGTTATCATAAACCATATGTATTTTAGGGCACTGAAATGTAATTGAATTTGGGTTGAATCAGTGCGACAATCGGTTGCAAGGAATTTATTCTGGCCAGAGCACAATTTCCCAGTTTTTCTGCTAGTTACCAGTCCATTTTAATGGAACAGTGGAATTTCGATTCGTGTGGAATTTATAATGAACATCTGTGGGTTTGGTCATGATTATTAGCTGAGCTAGTTCAAGTTACCGAGTTAAATAATTCGAGATGCAATTTGAATTTAATGCGGAAGACAGTTCGTTTCGCCGTTTAATTGAATTTCTCTGCTCATCCGTTCAAGGCCGTATTCGTCGGTTTTATTATCAGATACAAATTAATTTGCAAAGGGATTTGTTCGAACTCAGCGGATACGTCGGATTTAAATCGTGTAAAATGATTAATTTTCAAACTCGGAGTTTGGAACATCGAAGCTTAATCGGATAATTTTCATTGGATGAATTTAATCAGACTGATTTATTTCGATGAGTTTAATCAAATGCATTAGTCGGGTAAATTGAATCAGAGGAAGTTAGTTGTGTAAAGTTAAGCAGATGAGCTTTAGATGGACGAAGTTATTCGAGTTTATTTGAAGGAACTTACTCAGACGAATTTCTTTGAATTTAATTGGATGAGTTTATTTGTGTGAATTTAAGCGGACAAATTTATCTGGACGAATTTAGTTGGAGGAGCTTAATCGAATAAATTTAATTAATGGAATTTAGCTGTTTGAACTTAGTCGAACGATATTTAATCGGAGAATTTGATTGGAAAAATAAAGAATTGAATTTATTTATTTGAATTCTATTTTTTATTACAAAGATAATTACAAGGTACAAGGATAATTACAATTACAAAGTTAATTTCTAATTAACTCCTAAAGTCCTAATTTTCTAAAATTGCCTTCGTATCCGACTCCTCGACGCTTATTTTTCCGAACCTACAAAGAAAAAACGACAATAGAGAAAATAGTGTTAAAGTTAGAATTGATTAAATTTGGTTTTTCGGTCTCGATACCCTCAGTTAATTATCATCATCGGGTACGTCGAGAGAGTAACGGAGTATTCCGCCGCCAGCTCCCGACTCCATTTCCAACCCTGGCATGGATCCGGCAGATTTCTGTTCTAATTGTTCTAAGAGAGAGAAAAGTGATTTTTTGGAAAAGTGACTCTGAAAAAGTACTTTTGGAAAAAGCACTTATTCAAAAATTGGGTTTTGGCCAAACAAGCCACACACGTATTTTCCTAGATTTCTGAACCAAAGTGGATCAAACAGCAAACAATCCAACGAAGCAAATCCGTGGAAATTTCTACAAGTCCAACAACGTTTCCTCAAGCAACAATAAGCAACAATAGTTCCTCAAAATAACCCAACATATCAGCCTGAAAAAACGCAAGCTCCGCTTCAAAACAAATCAAACAAAGTTTCCTAAAGAACAACAAACAATTCCTGAAAAATAGTAGCAAATTCAGCAGGGAAAAATCGTGAATCCAGGCCCAAAAATTAGATAAAAGAAGATTTAAAAATACATAATAAATCATCAGTTCGGGGATGATGAGAGGGGGGGACGAAATTTTTTGAAGAACACCAAGAATTGAAACGGCGCAAACTCAACCCGGGACGAACAAGCATCACCAACATCACCATTTGTAACCCGCGGCTGGAAACCATCAAAAGCCGAGCTGCAAACGAAGAACAACCATTCATCAGACGGAAATAGAAGAAGTTAAAAGCCATGGATAGGAAGGAGAAGAGGTATGCGTCGCGCCGCAGAGGAAATGGGTTCTCAAAATCCTAAGTGCTTGCTGCTCCCATTTTGTTTTATGTTTTGCTTTTATTTGTATTATTTTTTTTGGTTTTAATTAGACGTAAGCTTACAACTTAAAAAAAAACCTTATAAACCTTTTAAAATCAACCTTTTAATTTAGAACTCAGTTTTCTCTAAATTAATTGTTAAAAAAATCCCCCGTTTATTTATTAACATTAATATTAAAAGATAAAAGTTTAGTTTTATTTATAAAAAAAAAACAGGAAAATAATTGAAATTCTTTTGCAATTCAAAACGTATTTTTTTCAATTCATAGTCTAAAACTCAAGATTTTTCATAATTAGGAATTTAAAGCTTCAGAAGTTTTAGAATTTATAATTTGAAATTTAACTTTTTTATAATTCAAAGATTTAATTTTCATAATTTAAAACTAACATTTTAAAAAAAATAAATCTAATCCCCCTAAAATGAATATTGGTTATTTAATTAAAATTAACGTTTCCTTTAAGAATTAAAACCCATGCTTTTATAAATAAATTAGTACTAACATTTAAAATTATTTTCAATTACTTACTAACCCTTTCATTCTAATTTATAACATAAAAATTCAAAAAATAAAATACCTAACATCCCCGGTTGATTTTTCGCCTAATTTTCATGTCATTCCTAACATTGCTTTCTTATTTGTAATTGGTTTACTAGCTTCATATTTTTATTCTGTAATTATTTCCCATGGTTGTAACTTTATGCGAGGCAACCTTAGCTTTTATTTCATATTATTCTTGCATTTTTTATGGTTGTAATTTATGCGAGTATATCGTCGCTGTGCATTTCCTTTACTATTTTCGTACATTTCCCGTTTTTAATTATTTTATTTACCGTTAAATCCTTCCGAAGGAATAGGTCTAGCCGTTTGACCGCCGCGTCAAGTCCTTACCTTTGACTCTTTCACCTTTCAAACCTAGAAACTCCGAGTCGCCGTGCTCATTTTTTTAGGCGTCCCGCCGTGGACAGTTTTACCCTTTACCCTAGCATTAGGTTAAGGAGTCGCCGCACCCCGTTTAGGCTTCCCGCCGTGGAATACCTATTTTACCCTTTTTAAATTCAATTCAACTTTTCAACGTAGAAATAGGAGTCTCTGCACTCCACGTAAGCGCTTCCTTAAGAACGCTTATTCCCCATTGAAACCTTGACCACAGTTAAAAAGTTTCTAACCTCCCTCTCAAAGGGAACTACGATTACTCTGATTTCATCCCCTACCTCGGATACGTAGGCACAAGATGCGAGTTTTGGCTAGTAAACTTAGGACTAACCCTTAGGTCTTTCTTTTCACCTTCTAACCCTTAGCATATACCCTTAAGTAGATAATTATAGCAAAATAGAAACATTAAAATAAGAGGTTCTTGTAGAGTACTACAGAAGTTTAGGGTGCTAATACCTTCCCTAAGCTTAACCAACCCCCGAACTTAGATCTCTCCCCGCATTGTGTTTACGATGCAAAATTAGGTTTTCCTTTCTTTGGCCTTTGCTTTGGATAAATTAAAGACCGATTGTGAATCAAAGATTTGTGATTCAAATTAATTAATAATTTGATATCCTATTCTCACCGCAAACCATGCAAGATAAGTCTTAGGGAAAAATAAATGCCCAAGAATCTAATATCGCTTGAAACATTCTTGAATTCACGAGTTTGCTATATCCCACAAGCCAATCACATTCCTCATGATAGATTCATAGAAAGATCTTGATTTAATGAAGCTCTAAGCATATCTTTAGACTATGCCAAACCTTTTCACGTGAACCAATGCCTTGAGGAGTCTTTGGAAGTGAGGATACCATTTGTAATTCATCTTGCCATGAAGTTCCACCCAGTTCTCAAATGATCAAAACCAAATGGACAGGAAACTATAATCCTCTGTGAGAAAGCCTCTAAGAAATCTTGAGGACAGATTGACCTTATATGAACTACATGACCATAAGAATGAGGGCATATTTTTCCTTCATCTCCACAGGAATTCAACATAACTTCCAAGGGACTATGAGCACACATAAAGCCTCCATGACCTTTGAATCCTTTACAGCAATCCTAACTTCATAAATGATACTAAACAAGAAGAGTCTAATAAATTGGTTAGCTATGCATGAATGATTGACCTAAGATAATGTGCAAAAGATCAAGGAATCTAAGGGTAAAATTTGGGGTATAACAAACACATCCTAGGTATTACTGGTGTTCCATGGTTCGCATACTATGCGAATTATTTGGTAGGTGGTGTAATTCATGATGATTTTTACTATAACAGAAAGAAGTTTTTGCATGATTGCAGGTTTTATTTGTGGGATGACTCATTCTTATACAAAAAAGGAATATACAGACTGGTGAGAAGATGTGTTCCTGAGGAAGAACAGAGGGACATCCTAAGAGCATGCCATTACTTAGAATATGGATGACACTTTAATGGGGATAGAACAACAACAAAAGTCCTCCAATCTGGATTATACTGGCCCACACTGTTCAAATATGCCCAAGACATAGTCAAGGAGTGCGACCGATGTCAAAGAATAGGTAACATCTTAAAGAGAAACCAGATGCCTCAGAATGCCATGTTGGAGGTTGAGCTGTTTGATGTATGGGGCATAGATTTTATGGGCCCATTTCCACCATCATTTGGAAAGAATTATATTTTAGTGGCGGTGGATTATGTATCTAAGTGGGTAAGAGTTGTGGCCTTATCGACTAATGATGCTACGGTGATTGTTAAGTTTCTAAAAGCAAACATCTTTGCAAGGTTTAGTGTACTTAAAGCTTTTATAAGTGGCGAAGGAACACATTTCCTAAATCAACTCATGGAGAAGTTGTTCAAGAAGATAATATGAAGCTTAAAATCGCCACTCCTTACCATCCTCAAACAAGTGGCCAAGTGGAAGCTTCTAATCGTTAGCTCAAGCAAATCCTAGAGAAGACTGTGAGCTCATCTCGAAAGGATTGGGCAACCATGTTGGATGATGCATTGTGGGCATACAGAATTGCATTCAAAACACCAATAGGTATGTCTCCTTACCAGTTTGTTCATGGAAAAGCTTGTCACTTACCCTTAGAGTTGGAACACAAAAACGGGAGATTCTCGAATCCTTCGACTCCACGAGTTAGAAGAATTTAGGAATCGAGCGTACGCGAATGCCAAACTATATAAAGAATAAACAAAAAAAATGGCATGACCGAAAGATTTAAATAAAGGAATTTTGGGAAGGACAATTAGTTCTTTTATTCAATTCCAGGTTGAAGTTATTTCCTGAGAAGCTAAAGTCGAGATGGTTTGGACCGTTTATCGTAAACAAAGTGTTTCCTCGTGGTGCGATAAAATTGAAGAATCAGGCGAATGAAGACACTTTTAAGGTGAAATGATAGAGAGTGGAACCATACTACCAAGGACAAGAAATTGGTCTGGTGAAGGATGCTCGTCTCAGAGGATAGTAAGATGGACCGTCGAGTCATGTGATGTTAAACTAAGCGCTACGAGGGAGGCAACCCACGCTTTTTATTACTAAGCCATTTTATTTTTTTTGTTCATTTTTCAGTGTCAGTTAGGTCAGACGCGGATTCTTACTTGTGGAGGAAAAAGTATGTGAAACAGTTGGAAAATGCGTGAAAGATGCTTCGATATAAGAAATGGTACCCGAAATGCACTAACCCTCCCCAAGGAACCACAAAACAATAAAAATCAGCACTTGACCAGAGACCTGCTACAGCCTCCCGTAGCAGGCTTCCCCCGCGACGCCTTTTAAAAACAAAAGGAAAAAATTTGATGAGGATTCCAGCAACCTGCTACGGCCGCCCGTAGCAGGCCACGCGTGAAAACATCAGATTTTTCAATTTTTTTTGAAATCTTCTCCTATTCTTCCACTTTATCTCACCTACATCCCACTAAATCTTCCACCTCTTCATTCACCAATCAAATCTCAATCAAATCTCATTATTCTCCAATTTTCCAAATATTTTTCAATCATCATCCATTAAATGTTTTTTAAAATCTAATATCTCTTTTCTCTTTCCAACTTTTTCTCATTATTCTTCATCTTCTTCACTAACTCTCTCTCTCTCTCTCTCTCACACACACACACACACAAAGAACCCTAACCTCCATTAACAAACACCCAAAGCTCTCACCTTTCACCTCATAATGACTCCAACCCTAACACTTCCTTCATAAAAACCTCTCCATTTTCCACACTAATTATCAGTCCGGGTATAGTTTTTCCATATCACCAACTTTCAAATTCGTTACTTTTATGCTTGGACAAAAATGCCCCCACGAAAGATAGCTAAAGGGAAGCAAGATGCTGAAAATTCCCGAGCTCACAAGAGAGGCGTCAGAATACCCAACCCTCACAACATCATCTTCGAAGACGAGGAACAAGCAATGAGGTACTCGACACTGGGTTGCCATAAAATCACGCTGAAAAGGTATATGTATGAATAAACCCTTACTAACTTAGGATTAAAAGATGAAGTTGATAGAATGATTCACTCAATAGGGTTGTTAGAATTCATGTATCTTGAGGCACCCACTTATGAGCGCCTCACGCTAGAATTTTTAAGTACTCTGGATTTTCATTTACAGAGAAAGTGGGTTGGCGATATGAGGTACTTCTATGGTACTCTCAAATTCCGCCTTTAAGACTAACCATACGAGTTGCCTGTTGAGGAACTAGGTAGTATCCTCCAGCTGCCCATTTTCCGACTCGGCGATGTTCCAGACACTTTTCCGGTCATCTAATTTTGGAAGGATCTTACTGATAGTTGGGATTATAATTCGGCCAATGCTAAGGCATGTTTGATTCAAAACCCTTGTTTCCATTATGTGCAAAAAGTTCTTGCTTATATTCTGTTTGGTCAGGGCGACAGTACGAGTGTCGCCACTCAGAGAGAATTGTTTTTTATGCATTCGACAACAAATGATGATATGGTGAATGTCGCTGCATTTGCGGCTAACTACTTGGGTAGAGTTTCTCGAGCACCCACTAGAGGCATTTCCATGGGGGGTATGATTACCCAAATTTCCAAGCACTTCGGATATGACCCTGCTGCTTTTAATGATTCTCTAGTTGCAGGGAAGAATAAAATTGATATGGAATCCTTGATCCATCAAGGTATGACCATTGTTCATGGAGACGCCTACTGGTTGATGTCACGCAACCAGTTCATTATTGAACTCCCTATCCCGACAAAGGTAAGTGTCTCTGAAAAAGCTAACTGGTTGTATGCAAGTTGTCACACCCTCATTTTCACCTTTAGCCTTTCATACCCTACATTATTCATATCATACATGGTTTTATTGCATGTCGAGCATGTGGGTTCACAAGGTAAAGATTGGTTCGGTATGTTGTTGTTCCATTCCAAATAAAAAATTGCCTATCATGGATTACATGGAAGAAAAGGTTCATCATCTAAGGTTTGATTCAATTTGGAAAGTCTACTCATGTAGAATTATTCAAGGAGAAGTTACTTGAAAAATATTAGGATATTCAAGATCAATATTCCTAATATACATGAAGTGCAATGCCTAATTCAAGGTTTCTTCCTCCAACTTTGTTTCAAATTCTTGATCAAAGGGAAGTTCAAATTTGCAAAGCATGAGTCAAGATCACAAGTGCATAATTCAAGATTCCATTCATTCCAAATAATGGTATAAGAGAAATCCATCATTCAAAGTTCAAGATTCATGAATTCAAGACTAGAATATTACAAAGAGAAATTTTATGACATTACAAGAATGCCATTTGTTACAAAATCTCCAACTCCAAGTAATGTTTAAAAATTAATTTATTTCTAATCTTGATGCAAGTCTCTAATTAAATTCATGCAATGGTACCCTTCATGCCCAAACAAGCTTACATGTTCCATATTATGCCCACAAAAATCCAAGGAAAATAATTAGGAGTTAACTCAACATTGGAACATGTCAAGATTAAGACTATGTTTGCTTGGCCATAGGTAATTTTAATGTGATCCAAAACAGCCCCATGCAAGAAGTGACAATTTGCATTATATCATAAAACCATTACATGTCACAAGACCAAGGAAATGAACCCAAAATGATGCATCTACACATCAAATATCAGAATTTTCAAAATGCTGTCAAAAGGTAGTAGTATTGACCACAAGAGTTATCTAAACACAAGCCAACAAATGGGTAAAAGGTTTAAGGGCAATGTAGAGTGCTGCAGAAAAAAGACAGCATGGGCAAGTAGCGCGTAAAAATGTAGCATAGCAACATGCATGGAAATGGAAAAAAAGAGAGTGACATGAGGAAAGTGGCAAGAGACATTACCCCATGAAAAAATCTGATGTTTTGGGAGAAGGGAAAACCCTAGTGGGTTGAGATAAGAAGGAGAAGGGGTTGTACACATTCAACATTCAATATACACTACACATGGAGAGAAAAATAAACATGAAAAAAAAACATTGAGAAGATATTCATCATTCACTGCACATTGAGATAGATAGATAGAGAGAGCAAGAAACCCTAAAAACCCAGAAAAATAGAGAGAACAAGAAAACCAGAAAAAATAGAGAGAAAGAAAACCAGCAAAAATCAAGAGAGTCACATAGAAACACAAGAGAACCATTGAAAAGGAGAACCATCAAAGCATATAGTGAAGAGTGAAGAGAACACCCAACCAAAATCAGTGGAGGTTTTGCAAGAAGGGTAACAACTCTTGGGTATCCATTTCTTCAAACTCTTCTCTCTTTATATTTTGCATTTTTATCATGTATTATCTCTGTTAAGTGTTTTTGTGTTGTGTACCTTGTGTAAAGTCCCAAGGGGGACCAAGAAACCATTGTAAGAACCACAAGAAAGAAAGAGAACAAAGGAAAAAAATCAGTTTTTTCACCCAGCAGGGCTGACACGGGCAGCCGTGTCAGCCTGCTGTTTAAATTTTCTTTGCGCCTATCCCCCAGGGATCCTGACACAGGCCGTGTCAGCTGACACGGGTGGCCGTGTCAGCCCTCTGTTGCCTCAAAAACCCATGTTGTAGGCACTTCCTGACACGGGCCGTGTCACTTGACACGGCCGGCCGTGTCAGGCCCCTGTTTTTCATGCTGTTTTTTGTGTGTTTTGATTCAAGCCGACTAACCCGTTGTGTTTGCATGGCCTTTATGTGTGGATATTTTATTGTTGGTCCTTTTTGACCTTTGGTTCCAAAAAAACCTTTTTTAATAAAACAAACTCTCGATTCTCATTGAGCCATTTTCGACCTTGTAAGTCGACCGCCTTGTGCATTCACCATCGACCTTGTTCGCATCACTTCAAATATTTTCACAAACAATAAAACCCTTGATCCAACATCAAGTGCTGTTTTTCTCATAAAAAATCCAAAACACAATAAATATACGATTGGGGTTATACACCATAAACTTTAAAGTGGTGGAGAAGGAATGAGAATGGAACCCTCCTACACTCATTCTGAATGTTTTGAATACAAGGCGCTCGACTTGGTTATTCGAAACATTCATCTCTATCCAAAGTTCTTTTTGTGTAATCCTAATTAAGAACCATTTATTTTAAAAAAAACCTAAAAATAACATCAACTCATCAAACTTCTTTTCGCCTTAGGGCATCAATCCGAAAACCCTTTTCAAGGTATAAAATCAACCAACAAACAACCATTTCACAAGCCTTCGGACTACGGAGCTCTGATTCTTCGCTTCTCTTAATCGAGGATACGTAGGCACAAGGGCCACAATCCTTGGAGAGCATTAAAAACCAACCCCTCATTTCTTTTAAGCAAGCACACTTTTAATAAAAATACTCATTCACTCTAAACAACCTAGAAGGTTCCCATTGAGTACGATGGATGCGAGGGGGTGCTAATACCTTCCCCTTGCATAACCAACTCTCGAACCCTAAGACTTGGTTGCAATGACCATGCTCTTTTCCTAAAGGTTTTATCGTTATTTCCCTTTCCCTTCTTGGGATAAATAAAATTTGATGGCGACTCTGTGTCATTTTTTGCGTAGCGGCACAAGTGTCCTTCCAGATGATGAGTGTCGTAACCCAGAATTTGACCTCCCTTTTCGCCTTTTTGCATGAGCATGTGCATTCGCATTGCTGGCATACGCATCAACATTTTTCCCCTGTGGTTTTGTTGTAGGAGTATTCAGAATTTCAGAGCCTGATTAATCGCATCCTGATAAAGTCATCACAACATCAACACAGGCAAAATACAAGGGTTTCAATGCCTATTTATCAAAGCAAAGAGTAGAAAATCAAATCCATGGCTATAACACCTTGTTTCAAACCAATTTAGGCAAGTTTTGCCTATGTTAATCGATTAACCATTTGCTAGGCAAAATGTATTAATCGATTAACACATGTAAATTGGCAGATTTTTTGTATTTTCACGACAACAACTTGTCTTCTACTTCTTTGGGGTCTACTTGGTTCTAGTGTCATGTGGAATATTATAGACAATTCTTGACACTTCAAGCCAGTCCAAGAATTCACTTGCATTTGCTATAATACATCATTTCCAATCAAGACCACCATACACCTTTGTTTCCAAGCATGTGAGCCATTTGATTTTGGACTTGCATTGGGATGCACCCACCGAGTTAACAAATAACTGACTGAGTCAACTTACGACTCAGTGAGTTAGATGTAACTAACTCTAAAGCTAGCTCTAAAACAAAATCCAAACCTAGCCTACTCCAAACCTATCTTCTATTTAAGCAAACCTTCACATCTCCACAAGGGGCTTAATCATTCTCAACCATTTTTCACTCTTCACTCTTAATTCTCTCTCAAATTCACTCTTCTCTATCAATTCTCTCTGAATTTTTAGCAATTCATCTTCATCCTCTTCACCAAACCACATACAAAAGCTCAATTTCCACCATTAGAGTGTAACAATCTTCACATTGAAATTGTTATTCTCTTGAGCTAAACCTTCATTCGACTACATTTCTACTTGGATTTCTGGATTTACAATAGCTTCAACTCCAATTCAAGTAATAATCTCAAGCTTTTTGGTGTAAATTCATATTCGGAGCATTTATCGCGTTTTTATTGGTTTTGCTACGAGTTGATCTCAAGCTTGGAATTCTCTAGTTTTCTTTGCTTATTCTCATAACATTTCACTTACAATAATCACCAAGACAATCCTCCACCTTGTAGGTTGGTAATTCTCACTCGATTTACGGTTTTCGATCACTTTCGCATATTTACAATGTAGATCAAATATTTTTTGGTTGTGATTTGATCATTCAATTGTTTAATTATTAATCTTGATGTTTGGTGGATTCAGTTGATGCATAATTGTTGCTACTTGATGTCACTTTCGTGTAAAATTTCATACCATAACATGTGGATGATTAGATAAGTGATTAATTGTTGGAAGTGCTTTTGAAAAACTAATTTTTTGTCACTGCTACAGGGTTAATCGATTAACCATTTTCTAGGCAAAAATGATTCATCGATTAACACCTCTGTTTTAGGAAGTTTCTACTATTTTCAAAAGGTTAATCGATTAACCATTTGCAAGGAAAAAATGGTTAATCGACCAACACTGTTACAGAAGCGGTTTTTATGCTTTTTCATGCTTGTTTAATTTTCTCTCCTCATTTAACTTCCATGACTTGATATGCTTGATATTTGTGGATATTTTAGGAGCTGTTTAGCCTCTGTTTGAAGCATGTATGCAAACTTTTGATGCACAATTTTATCGATTATGGAATTTTTCACATTTTTGAAGTTATGAAACCATGTTGCTTTTCGCATACTTTTGTTTACATGATGCCATGATTGGTAATGCATGCTAATTGATTCTTTATTAGTGCTTGGCATTTCTTTTCTTAACTGCATTAAGTTTTTTCTTTATTGAACAAATTTAATTTTGTATAATCATTAATTCATGTGTTTGCCTTGATGAACTTTTGACTCGTATTATTGGCTTGTCCTTTCCCTTTGTTTGGTTGATTGAAACCTTGTTTCGATTAGTTAACCTTCCCTCTTTCTTCTCTTTAGGCTTCTATCGCTACTACAAAAAAGGAGGCCCGCAAAACAGAAGAGTCGCCACCTTTCGTTATTTATCCCTCAGAACGGGATAGGAAACGATCGGAAAAACCTGACGAAAAGGTATAAGACAAGGTCATCGCAACCAATGTCTGGATTCGGGAGTCGGTTACGCAAGGGGAAGGTATTAGCACCCCTCACGTCCATCGTACTCGATGGGATCCATGCTTGTTGTGTTTATCTGGCGGGTTGATTATATCTATCTACACTAAAGGTTTGGTCTGAAAAGAAAAGAAAATGACTCGACAAAGCGTTGCACTTTATGCCTACGTATTCCCATCTGGAACGAGAAATCAGAGTCAACGTAGTTCGCCTAACTACGGGTTACGGGGGAAGGTTGCTCGCTGAGATATCGCATCTCGTGCCAACGTACTTTCACACGGCGTGAAAGATCAGAGCAAATGTAGTTCGGGACAACGAGAGACACAGGTTTGTCTTTTTTATCCGAGTAAGGTTAATAGACGGTTCTAGCAGTTGGTGTATGCAGCTCGCTCAACAGAGACTTAGGCGTTTACCGTTTGCGGTAGAACCGGGAGTTAACAGAACTCTCCTTCTAAAAAGGGTTTCTAGGGAATTAAAGGTCCAACAGGACAAAAAGAGTTTGATCTTTGTTTTCTGTTTTTTAAGAAGAAGTATCTTTTTATGGATGTTTGCAACTGATATCGCACTAGAGACTATGACCTGAGAGTGAATGCGTCGCATGTCACCCAAAGGGTACCATACTAAACATCCAGACTGTTGGAAAGAAACTCTCCAACAACCCTTTCTCAAGTAGCTTAAGGCTCGTAGCGTACGACGTCAATTAACCTTTATTACTGTATTTTGATTTGTTTGAAGATGAGAAGAGAACAAACGCACTAAAGGGGAACTGATCCAATCCTAAAGTTGTCATACAAAGTTGATCCTATGGTTGAAGTTAGGGGGAAGCTAACTAATGTTATCATGCATGGTTAGAACCCTAATGTCTGTCATAACTTCTCTTGAGCAAGAGAAGTCAGAGTTCCTAGGGGGACATGGCAAAGGAAAACAAACAGTAAAAGAAATAACTGTAAATAAACAACTGTAAATAAAATGCATGCAATGCAACACACAAGCAGAAGGAGCCAAGATCAACTTCTAGAGCAAGCAAGCCCAAAGGCAACACACATAGCACAGGCAAGGGAGACAGACTCAACCTTAAGCCAACAAGCAAAGCCAATCAATAACAATCAAGCAGAGGGAGCCAGACTCAACCTCTAAATGCAGACAAGCAAAGGGAGCTAATCTCAACCTTTAGGATGTTCCTAGGCCTAGAAACATCTATATGAGAACCTAGTCTAATGCAACATACCACACAGTCACACAAGCACCGGTCAATCAATTAGGAAATACAGCAGACAAAACAGCAGACAAACAGCTCAACAGCAAAGCAGATAAACAGCAAAACAAACAACAGTCTACAGACAAACAACTTCAAGTCCAAGCCATCTTCAAGATAAGGAAATATCCACCTTCAAGCTCCAACAAGATAGAAGAGAGGTAACATCAAGATTATTGATTGATGATGGGAAGCAGGATGGAAACCAAGGGAATCCATCCTGGCACTCAACCAATCATCTGAGATAGGCATCCTCAAAGGTTCTACCTCTTGTGAAGTGCCACACATCCTTCCAAGGGAGGGATGAGGCTTCCACATAGGGACCTTGAATCATAGGATGGGAATGGAAAGCAATCAAGGCAATCCATGTTTATTTGAAGAAAGAGAAAGCATAACTAGGCTCTTCCTAAACCCTAATTAAACAAGCTCAAGCAAGCTACTAAAGGGAGGCCTAAACACCAAATCAAGCACCACCATCAAGCAAACAGAAGCTTCTACATGTCTAAAACACCATCCAAAAAGATTAGCAAACCTATTATGAACTAAAGGCCACCATTGAGGTCATTCTAAAGCAAGTGTCATGTTGAAAGCACCTTAAAACTAGCCTAAGTACTAAATCAAATTAAAATACTAAAACTACTTCTAAAATCCTATGGAATTTTCTAAGGGAACCTAAGAAGGTTAAGGACCTATAGTAGAAAGGTCAGGGATCAAATCAAATGGGAAGGTCACCTAAAAAAACCTAGATCACAAGGTATCAAAGGAAAACCCTAAAATGGGAGGTCTAATGATCCTAATCCAAAATAGAACCTATTTTTATCTAAAAAATATAAATTAAATCCTATGGGATCATGCTTCTCTAATCTACCAGCAAGCCAAAAATCTCATCCAAATTCAATACCAAACAGCCATACAAAATTCAGCAAAACAATGAAGAAATAAACCAAATTAAAGAAATTAAAGAAAATACAAAAAAAATCAAATTAAATTGAAAGTGGCATAAAAATGAAGTGTAAAAGCATTAGAAAATCAGAAATAAAATCAGGAACATGCTCATATTTTTAACTTATTTTTCTGATCAATATTGGAATTAAAATGAATTTAAAATGAAACAAGTAATTAAAATAAAAGAAAAATGAAATAAACAAAATAAAATGCTGAAATAAATGAGGAGCGTTGGATGGTTGGACTAAGTAAGCTGATCTAAGGGACCTGGTGATGCCACCTCAAAAATGAAACGCAGCGTTTGGTTTTGTCCAAGGCAATTCTGAAATTAAAACGTGACCATTGGATTTGAATACAAAGTCAAGTAAACTATTTAGATCGTGCTAAAACCTCATGATCAAGCCAATTCAACTCCAAACAGAAATCACACATCAACCTAATTTGTCTCTAAACCTTCAACTCTTTATCCAGAATCCATCTAAATATCTTCCTAAACCTTAACCTCATGTCAATTCTACTTAGATCATGCTAAAAAAATAGTGCAATCGTGAATTGTTCAAACCTGGTTTGTAGCTTCAAATTGAGGCAGTTATAGTGCTCCTCTTGCTCCAATCTTGTGCAGATCCACTCAATGAAGTATGCTGAAGATGTTTGTAGCTTTGAATTGCCTTGAATTGCTCTGAATCAGAAATCACGATTTCACACTTGAAGCTTGAAACTCAACTTGCAATCTCTGGCTATGGCACGAAATAACACCAAAATTGATCAGAATTCATCATAGAACTTACATAGGAGATGTTTGTGGGCTTTGGAGGTCCAATGAAGGCCCAAATCAGAATATCCACATTTCAATTTTCCTTGAAAATTCCAAACATGGAATGCACGAATTCTGGCTGTTTCAACCTTCTAAAACCTTCAATTAGCTTGCCTATGGTCTGTGGAGAGTGTAGAGATCAACTGGAGAGCTTAAACTTATCATATAACCAAGTTTTGATGTGTTACTTATTTGTGAAGTAACAAGTCAAACCAACATGAAATAGGCCCCAAATGAAAAATCTAATAATGCCAAAGTGCTAAAAATGATTTTTCTGATTAAAATGAGTACTCACTTGACCTTGTTTGCACACAAATGAATTAATCTTGAATTTTCCACATAAATGCCTTTTAAGTTCCCCTTTTCAATTTCTTTCAAACCAAGTCACCCCCTAAGCCAAATCAATTCATCATGAGGACATGGTTGACCTAAAAACATCACTTTGAGCAAGTTTCATGTTGAACAAAATTTCATTTGAAGCTTGCAAGATGGTGAAAATGACCTATAATGCCAAATGACCTATAATCTCACTTTCCTAAAATACCCCTGACTTGTAAACCTCATAACTTGAGTTCTACAAATCAGATGAAATACTTTTTGTACAATTTGGAAAGTTAAGATCAAGCCCTACAACTTTCATGTTTGCCAAAAGTTGAGATGAAACACCCTTCTAGGTCAAAAGTTCCATGGAAGTTGGTTGACTTTTACAGACAAATTTCACATTCATCTAATGACCTGTAACTTGTCTGGATCATAACTTGAGTTCTATAAATCCAATGGAGGACTTCTAGTACTCAAATTAAAGCTAAGAACATGCTTTACAAGTTCCATGTTGGACAAAAGTTGAGATGAAACATTTATCTTGAGATAAGTGGTCTTGAAGTTAGGCACTAAATAGGGGATTTTACCCTGAGAACCCTAATTTAGCAACTCCTCACACTTGGGATTCTTCTTGGATTGATCTTGAAATATCACCTCATGTATCTCAACATAACTCTCCATGATTACAAAGACTTAGAATTAAGCTTTGATCCTCTTCAATTGCACAGTTGACTTAGGGCTACTCAGATGAAAACCCTAATTGCAACACCCTCAACTGTGGCTCTACACACTTGGCATAATGACTTGTCTGAGCTCCTTCATGACCCTCAAGGCACTCCATGAGCTCTATCCTCATACCCTATCCATGATCAAGGCTTCACAACCCACTGATGATCTTCAATTGGTCCTCTAGTTAGGAGATGAACCCCACACAAGCATCTGAACTTCTCAAGAACACAACCCTCTTCCTGATGACTTGGATGACTTCTCAAGCTTGGATAAAACCTCTAGCTAGGCTCCTCTTGATATACACCACACTTGATCCCCTGCATAAATGAACAATGCTATGCTATGCAAATGCTAGACCAATGATATGCTAATGCAATGAAACATAAACCAAGTGAGAAAAAGGTTAGGCAAATTTTGGGGTGCAACAGCTGCCCCTATTCAAACGACTTGGACCTGATTGGATGAAAAGCGAACGACTTTCGGCCAATCGAGGTAGAAGACGGTTGAATACCAAAGAACCCGGAAATTTGCTAACCGAAGAAATAAACTGCACAAACCTGCTTGGGGATATCCAGAAAATTGAATCTGGTTGTCACGGCAACAACTGATCAATCATCTGATAAAGAACCTGATTTCAATATCAATCACCTGCGTGACGCCACAGGTGTTGAATCACATATCAATCTTCCAGTATACGCGGTAATAAGCGGGCACTGAGCCACAGGACTATATCGAAATATTATCCTCGACCCTCCATCTCCGAAGAAACGAGCAGACACTACGCAAAAGAATTGTTAGTATCTTTGACCTTCCATTTCCGCAGAAACGGGCATACGCTAAATAAAAGCGAGTATCGTCAATATCTCTGACCTTCCATTTCCTCGGAAACGGGCATACGCTAAATAAAAGCGAGTATCGTCAATATCTCTGACCTTCCATTTCCGCAGAAACGAGCATACGCTAATAAAAGCGAGTATCGTCAATATCTCTGACCTTCCATTTCCGCAGAAACGAGCATACGCTAATAAAAGCGAGTATCGTCAATATCTCTGACCTTCCATTTTCGTAGAAACGGGCATACACTAAATAAAAGCGAGTATTGTCAATATCACTGACCTTCCATTTCCTCGGAAACGGGCATACGCTAATAAAAGCGAGTATCGTCAATATCTCTGACTTTCCATTTCCGCAGAAACGGGCATCACACTAAATACAAGTGTGGTATCGGGCATCCAAAGACTTGAACAAGCAACTCTATGGGGGAAATTCTAACAACAACTCCAAAGTCTAATTATGAAGCCTTTCAATGCTGACGTAATAGCCATCTGAGGAAAACTCTACTGGGGAAGAAGAGAAACTTAACCAAGCAACTCTGATGAGGGGACACATGATAGGATGAACGTTATCATCACATATCTCATGTCAACAATTTGAACATCCGAAAACCATCCTGAACAAGAATTCCAATTACCTGCAGGGAAGAAGACCTGAAAACAAAGAGGTAACCAACCTGGCTTATGTTTCAAAATGCATATGTTTGAAAAATGGTGTAATGCTCCATACGGCACGGAAATGCTACGCGTTTGGGGTAGACGCAAATATGATGCAGATATGAAGATATATGCAAGATGCAAATGCAGAATCGGGCTGCCGGAGAAAAGCTGGATACAGAACCGCTTCAGCAAAATAAATGCTGAAGACAAAGCCAACTCCGCTAGGGATAACCGGATATCTCAGAATTTTTCCAGCAAAATAAATGCTGGAAAGGTGAACCGCCTCCGCTGGGGGAAGAAACAATCCTGCTGGGGGATAGCTTAACAAATCCGTAGTTACAAACTCTGCTGAGAATGGTCAACCTACGGGAGGAAGGACAACCTGCTGGAGAACAGAAAGAACAATCATGTGCGGGGATGAACTTCAAACCACTGACAACCTGGTTGTGCCTTGTGAGGTCCTCACTAGGGATTAAACATGTACATGCCCACCGCTGGGGATGCACATCACTGCCTGACCGCTTACTAGCTCGCATCTAACTCTTCTGGGGATAAAAATGCGACTTCCATCTGTTGGGGAGAAATAAAATCACCTAGAGCCTGCTCCTACGTTAAGGGACTCGGGCAGGGGAAACACGATCCCTGGCTAGGATACATCTGGTTGGGGAGAATCTTTCTCCGTCCGAGGAGACACATCGACGGTCACAACCCCATGTTCAGACTCTGCGGGGAAACGCAACCGAACCCGCTTGGGAAGAAGGAGTCATCCTGCTCAAAAAGATATTCCATGAAACGAACTCGAAGCGGCTCTCCCCAGAATATATGACAACTTTTGCCAAACTCTGCAGATACGGAGAGAGACGGCCCTTTCGCTTTCAACTTTTGCCCCAGCCAGCGGGACCTTCGTCCTATCCTTTTAAAAGGAAACCTGAGATCTCTGTACTCCAGTGGCTTGATACGACCGACTTCAGCATTTCGAACCTCATGGAGGTGCTTCAAGTTAATCAACTTCAGGGTAAGGATAGCTTAGGCGCTCTCGGGGTGACCTTCCCCAGGCTGGTCATGACTTTGCTCCTCATGGGCTGATCTGTGGGGAGTAGTACCCTTAGCTGCGAGAGATTCATCAAATCTCGACCTGATTTCTCTGGATTACCTGATTTCTAGATGGCTGACTCCCATGCCGTGATCAATTGACATGGCTTGCCCCGGTTCACCGGGATATTCCGGCATTTTGCATTCGGTCTTGATCAAGTCTTTCCATCGTGGAAACTTTCCTGTTGTCAAGCGCTTACTCGCTAGTAAGACACGCTGTTCTGCATAAAAGACATATCAAATGCAATGCATATGGCAGTTTTTAAAATCCATTCTTGTTCACTGGAAAAAATTTTATGACATAAAATGTGTGAATCATTCATCAATATGTCCAAATCAATACAACGTTGTAATGAGAATCCTTTCTAGGAGTCAGTTCCGATGCGATCTTTACCGAAGTATGCTTTCAAAACAAACCTATTTCAATTAAGACTTTTAAAGGTTGTAACGTGGTCAGGTTCACGGTTTATGAAAGAAAAGATAAAGGCTCAAAATTTATTTTAACCCACCCATTCTCCGTGATGTTCTTCGATCCTACATTCAGCTAATTCGACCTTAGCGTTCTCCTTTCAAAGGTTGAGTGACAGTTCAAGAAATTACACTTTTCGAAGTGACAGTCGCTCCCTTTTCGTCTTTTGGCGTCCGGAGCCACACGATTTCATTCTTGTTTGAGGATTTTTCTTTTGCAATCCCTTTTCGCTTTTCGTTTTTCGTTTTCCCCTAATTTTTGCCTGGACTAACTCTTTAGAGTTTCTTCAATTTTAAAGTCCAGCGGGGTACTCTAATTTTTGCCTAAGTCGCTTGCTTTCAAGATTCGACTTAGCGGGCTTTTCTTTTCGATTCTTTTTCTCTCCTTTTTTTTGGAACAAATCGTATGACATCGGCTCGTATGACTTGTTAAAGAGATTGTGACTGTTTCACTCCTGATCGACCAGGCTTAACCATTGTGGTTTTTTATAGGTATGACCCATATATGTGTGATTGATCCTCGCACGAACACTCCTTTTGTAATTCGAACGCTTGGTCAAATTGACTGACACCTACCCTACCCCGGGTTAAGATTGAGGGTTTTTCGTTTTCCGAAAGAAACTCCTACAACTAGGCTCAAAGGGGTTAACAAGGGATCATCTTCCTTATGTCTCCGGTGTTTGGGGATTTGAAACAATGCTTGTACATCATCAACAGGTTTTTATTCAAAGCATAGCATCGGAAGCTTACGCATCATTGGATTTCGTCATCCTCCCTGGATTCCACTTAAACAAGCGTTTGAAATAAAAGAAAGCAATAGAGTGAACACGACTAAATTAATTCAAAACATGCATATTTATTCCATTATCAATGTCAATTGAAAACAACATGTTTTACAAGCAAAATTTGCAATTCTAATAGGAAAGAAACTACAAATGCAAAGAAATGACATGATAAAACACAGATTGCCAGTTTTGGGGAACTGGGCTTTTCGAACTTGATTTGCTGCTGAGCCAGCCATCTTCAGAATTTACTCGTCGAGGTCAGTCTGAAAGGCTTCTGAACCTTCCTTCTCGGGGGACCCTTCCACTGCATGAACTGATGGGCCTACCTGGCTGGACGAAGGAGGGTCGTTAATTTGAATACCCTAAGGCGTAATCGAGAACCTGTTGGCGTCCAATAGAGTCTAAATCCGGCTCTTAAGCACCTTACAGTTTTCAATTGAGTGCCCTTGTGCCCCCGCATCACAATGGGCGCTTGCAATAAAAACCGGCAGATACAGTGGAATCATCGGGTTAATCCCCTCTGGCATTATCAGACCACCCTTGATCAAATACGGCAATACCTGACTGTATAACATGGGCAACCGAGTGAACTGCCTTTCGGGCTTCTTTGGTCTTGGTTTGGCGTGCCGCCCCTATTGATGGCGATATAACCGTTGACTCCGGAAGGGAGATGATGTCTGATGCATGGGCCCTAGGGGTTGTTGACTCTAAACAGTCAAGACATCTGGAGATCGACCCTGAGATACCAAAGACTCCCTTTGCTCGGATGCACTCATCCTCAGGTTTAGCCCCGGAATTGGCAATAGTTGCGGGCCTGGAGATTTAGAAGTCATAAATTGCAAGGCATCTTTTGGGTCCGATGCAGTTTTGGGGATGCAAGCAGGAGTGTCCATCCTTTCCGTAATGCCTGGAATGAGACCCCCTGTTATACTCGTGTCGCCCAGTGCGAACTTAACGGCCTTTGAGTCGATCAAATCTTGAACCACGTGCTTAAAAGCTTTGCAGTTCTCTATGCTATGCCCCAGTGCTCCATCATGGAAATCACAATGGGCATTTGCATTATAGCCAAGTGGTAGGGTCCCAATTAGCGGACGTAACTTCCGTAGTTCGACCAACTAAAGCTGAAGCAGAACTTGCAGCAACTGAGCGTATGTCATGGGGATAGAATCGAAAGTTCTGTCAGCTGATTCTACTCTCTGAGCGTATCCCCTCCTAGTCACTTGATTATCCCGAGAAGCAATGCCTTGAAGAGAAAAATTCAAGGCTCTTTCTCGTCCATGAGACATCTGAGGTTCATCAACCCTCGGCACAGGTTCCACAGGCACCGGTTCCCCAGGCACAAGTGGAACAAGCATCTTTGTTGCGACCTTAGGTAGATGATCATCTTCTTTCCTAAGCACATTCTTTAACACCTCCTTGATCAAGCCCACCTGGGTCTTTAGCTGATTGTTCTCCTCTCTGAGTACCTGCTAGTTCGATTACAACTCTTGCATGTTTCCCACAACCTGCCTCATCTGGCCTCAGACCTCACTCAGCTCTGCCCGTACCTGTTCCATAGCTTTGTGGGGATTTCTGTAATCTTCCTGATCGGATCCTAAAATAACCTACACCAATAGAGGGTTAGGTAAATAACTCACGGTACCTGCTATGCAAATGATTTATGCAGATGCAAACGTGTGTCTGTGCGTTAGGGAGGTTTTTTCCCCCGATTCGAGTGCCAGAGTGCCAGTGCTGATAGAGAGAAGTTCGGATCCAGTCAGGGAAATAACATCTCATATATAAGGCCCAACGACAGCAGTACAATGTCAATGAATACATGGGGAATCAATAGCATGACCTCGACCAACAAGCCTGATGATTGTCAGCCTACAGCAAAGATCATAAAAACACAAAGGGTTACAAAGATAGTCAAGTGCGACAACGGGCACGAAACTCTTCTAACAACTCTTTTGTCTTGGGATGATCGGGCCGAGTGAGTAACCCTTCAACAAGCAACTCTCTCTTCATAATAGTGCAATGGAGACCTTCAACGGAATCTTCCCACGCGCCTTGGCCGAAACAGTCTTCTAACCTTCGCTTCTTATACTCGAACATCTGCTTGCAATCTTTCAGGTTAGCGATAACTTTGTTGAGCATGTCTTCAGTGGCATATTTGCGAGCAGTTTCCTCATCAAACATCTTCTCACTGGCCTTCACCTGAGCCTTCAATTTGGAGATCTTCTGTTTCAGTTTGTCCTCCCTCTCTTTGTTGCTGGCTATAGTGGCATTCCACTGCTGATTGAACTTGGAGATTCTTCGGTATGCTTCATCCAAATTCTGCTTCTTGGTAGCTAGTACATCGTTGAAAGATTTGAAGTCCAGACCCAAATGTTCACAATCTGCTATCTGCTTAGTCAAGTCCGTGCCTAACCTGTTCACCAGCTCTGTCTGCTTTTTGAAGGAGTGGGCGACTTCGTTTCTCTCGCTTCTAACCTGTGCCAGCTCTTTCTCTAACTCTTCATTGGCCTTTTTCAGTTCTTCCTTCTCTGCTAACACCTGATTATACTACTGAATAGACACGGTAGTAGGCTCTTCAACCACTGGAGGACACTTTGGCTTGCCAGGTGGAAATGGCATTCCTATGGTCTCTGCTCTGGTCTTGACCCAGGTCACATAAGGAGCGTAAGCTTGGCTATTGCTCTTACCCAACAACTATTTCCCTCGTCTATTGATATCATTCCAGGTCTGCTGAAGCTTAGACAACATATCCCCCTCTAGAAGACCGGTGAGGTACAGAGATTCCTGCACCTCTTCAACTTTTGGCGAAACTCTCAAAGCATATGCAAACTGTCGGACAAGTAGATATGGATTATAATTGATACAACCCTTTCTTCCAATCAAAGGCACATTTGGAAAACCACTGCAACTGAAGATGATCTCAGTACCCAACATATCTCGATCAAACCACACCACACTTTCTGCTGATAAACCCATCAAGCGCTCAGACCACTCAGTTGTGGTTGCAGATGAAGCAAAGGGACCCTTCTTGGGCAGGTGACTATCAAACCATCTGTAGAGTAAGGGCACACAGCATGATACATTCTTACCCCTTCTATTTTCGTTCTTGTAATGGACGGAATGATACACATCGCCAATCAAGGTAGGAACTGGATTTCCTGATGCAAAGATATGAAAGGCATCCAAGTCTACAAAATCAGGCATGTTGGGAAACAAAATGATGCCATATATGCAGAGAGCAAGAATGGCGTTGAACACAATCCAACAACCATCTTTGGCACACTGTTGGGCTTTCCCAACTAAAAACTGCAGAGAAAATCCAGGAACCCCATTCCAACTGGACAGAAGCAAATCAGAGGCATCTAGATGAAGACCAAGAGCCAGATTAGCTAGATTAGGCTTAGCATCCATATGAGCAAACAACATCTGATTCTTAACCGGTACACTCAACAACTCAGCATACTCCTCTAATGTAGGTGCAAGAATGAAGTCTGGAAAAGTGAAACATCTCAAGGGAGGATCATAGAACTGCAGCAAGGCATACAACCCATTCAACTCATACACAGAAGGTTTACGAACCAGACTGAGAAGCTTCCCATAAGATTTCCTGAAATCCCCTCTCACTGTATCATCTGCCAAGGCAATCAAACTAGACAATAGAGCAACATCTGGGGTAGGGAGCTTGTAGGCCACATTCTTCTTCAGAGATCCCATACTAGCACAAAAGAAGGCAAGAAATACCGGAACCGGGGAATAATGTACCTGCAACACAGACACACGTTAATGATATGCAAATGAGTATGCAAAATGCAAAATACAAACATGCAACAAGGGATCTAGATGGTGCTGCTGAGGAGACCGAGGCTCTGATCCAACACAAACACAAATGTTCTGATAATACAACCCTGAAGAGGACCAATAAATATGCATTGTCAAGAACAACCACATCTCTGATGATAAGAACCCTCTGAACCCAACAACACTGACTCACTGTCAAGAAAACCAGGTAGTCTGAAGGTTAAGGTTTCCTGTAATAACCCGACCCCGCTCACAGGTATGGACCTAATCACAAACAAGGTATGGCATCCTATGCGTTTCCCGGCGTCATAGACTTTCAAGAAACGATGATACGATACCCAGAAGGTGTGGCATCATCATCTCTTGAAGTGGCCTCACTTAGCTGAGTCACAAATGATCGGTCCCCCAGAGTCGACAATCCTCCAAACCAACAACCCCTCAAGCCCAAAGGGCTGGAAAAGAAGACAACCAGGAGAACCTCGTTTGAGCGTGGATTTCATGAGACACTAGTGCCTGCAAAGCAAGCACGCGCCCACTAACTTCCACATTTAATGCTAAGTACACTCAAGCCTGGGTCTGGCTTCTCACTCATCAGAGCCCCTTCCCACAACAGCACAATAATAATATCATACTAAAAATAAAATGCGGAAATTAAAATCTGAAAAATAAAACCCAACAGGTAAACACACAAGCGCTAGGATTGACTCGCATAGGGAACCAGAGTCCCCAGCAGAGTCGCCAGCTGGCGCTACTGCGAAAAAGGAGGTTGGCAAAACAGAAGAGTCGTCACCTTTCGTTATTTATCCCTCAGAATGGGAAAGGAAACGATCGGAAAAACCTGACGAAAAGGTATAAGACAAGGTCATCGCAACCAATGTCTGGATTCGGGAGTCGGTTACGCAAGGGGAAGGTATTAGCACCTCTCACGTCCATCGTACTCCATGGGATCCATGGTTGTTGTGTTTATCTGACAGGTTGATTATATCTATCTACACTAAAGGTCTGGTCTGAAAAGAAAAGAAAATGACTCGGCAAAGCGTCGCACTTTATGCCTACGTATTCCCGTCTGGAACGAGAAATCAGAGTCAACGTAGTTCGCCTAACTACGGGTTACGGGGGAAGGTTGCTCGCCGAGATATCGCATCTCGTGCCTACGTACTTTCACATGGCGCGAAAGATCAGAGCAAACGTAGTTCGGGATAACGAGATACACAAGTTTGTCTTTTTTATCTGAGTAAGGTTAACAGACGGTTCCAGCAGTTGGTGTATGCAGCTCGCTCAACGGAGACTTAGGCGTTTACCGTTTGCGGTAGAACCGGGAGTTAACAGAACTCTCCTTCTGAAAAGGGTTTCCAGGGAATTAAAGGTCCAAGATGACAAAAAGAGTTTGATCTTTGTTTTCTGTTTTTTAAGAAGAAGTATCTTTTTATGGATGTTTGCAATTGATATCGCACTAGAGACTATGACCTGAGAGTGAATGCGTCGCATGTCACCCAAAGGGTACCATACTAAACATCCAGATTATTGGAAAGAAACTCTCCAACAACCCTTTCTCAAGTAGCTTAAGGCTCGTAGCATACGATGTTAATTAACCTTTAATACTGTATTTTGATTTGTTTGAAGATGAGAAGAGAACAGACGCACTAAAGGGAAACTGATCCAATCCTAAAGTTGTCATACAAAGTTGATCATATGGTTGAGGTTAGGGGGGAAGCTAACTAATGTTATCATGCATGGTTAGAACCCTAATGTCTGTCATAACTTCTCTTGAGCAAGAGAAGTCAGAGTTCCTCGGGGGACATGGCAAAGGAAAACAAACAGTAAAAGAAATAACTGTAAATAAACAACTGTAAATAAAATGCATGCAATGCAACACACAAGCAGAAGGAGCCAAGCTCAACTTCTAGAGCAAGCAAGCCCAAAGGCAACACACAAAGCACAGGAAAGGGAGACAATCTCAACCTTAAGTCAGCAAGCAAAGCCAACCAATAACAATCAAGCAGAGGGAGCCAGGCTCAACGTCTAAATGCAGACAAGCAAAGGGAGATAATCTCAACCTTTAGGATGTTCCTAGGCCTAGAAACATCTATATGAGAACCTATTCTAATGCAACATACCCCACAGTCACACAAGCACCGGTCAATCAATTAGGAAATACAGCAGACAAAACAGCAGACAAACAGCTCAACAGCAAAGCAGATAAACAGCAAAACAAACAACAGTCTGCAGACAAACAACTTCAAGTCCAAGCCATCTTCAAGAGAAGTAAATATACCTTCAAGCTCCAACAAGATAGAAGAGAGGTAACATCAAGATTATTGATTGATGATGGGAAGCAGGATGGAAACCAAGGGAATCCATCCTGGCACTCAACCAATCATCTGAGATAGGCATCCTCAAAGGTTCTACCTCTTGTGAAGTGCCACACATCCTACCAAGGGAGGGATGAGGCTTCCACAGAGGGACCTTGAATCATAGGATAGGAATGGAAAGCAATCAAGGCAATCCATGTTTATTTGAAGAAAGAGAAAGCATACCTAGGCTCTTCCTAAACCCTAATTGAACAAGCTCAAGCAAGCTACTAAAGGGAGGCCTAAACACCAAATCAAGCACCACCATCAAGCAAACAGAAGCTTCTACATGTCTAAAAAACCATCCAAAAATATTAGTAAACCTATTATGAACTAAAGGCCACCATTGAGGTCATTCTAAGGCAAGTGTCATGTTGGAAGCACCTTAAAACTAGCATAAGTACTAAATCAAATTAAAATACTAAAACTACTTCTAAAATCCTATATAATTTTCTAAGGGAACCTAAGAAGGTTAAGGACCTATAGTAGAAAGGTTAGGGATCAAATCAAATGGGAAGGTCACCTAAAAAAACCTAGATCACAAGGTATCAAAGGAAAACCCTAAAATGGGAGGTCTAATGATCCTAATCCAAAACAGAACCTATTGTTATCTAAAAAATATAAATTAAATCCTATGGGATCATGCATCTCTAATCTACCAGCAAACCAAAAATCTCATCCAAATTCAATACCAAACAGCCATACAAAATTCAGCAAAACAATGAAGAAATAAACCAAATTAAAGAAATTAAAGAAAATGCAAAAAATCAAATTAAATTGAAAGTGGCATAAAAATGAAGTGTAAAAGCATCAGAAAATCAGAAATAAAATGAGGAACATGCTCATATTTTTATCTTATTTTTCTGATCAATATTGGAATTAAAATGAATTTAAAATGAAACAAGTAATTAAAATAAAAGAAAAATGAAATAAACAAAAATAAAATGCTGAAATAAATGAGGAGTGTTGGATGGTTGGACTAAGTAAGCTGATCTAAGGGACCTGGTGATGCCACCTCAAAAATGAAACGCAGCGTTTGGTTGGGTCCAAGGCAATTCTGAAATTAAAACGTGACCATTGGATTTGAATACAAAGTCAAGTAATTAGACTGATCCAAAGCTGAGGGAGTCATCTTCCTCATTTGAATCTCCAGTTGGAGGGAGACTTGCAGCGGTGGCCGGAGAATGACGTCGGTCGTCTTCTCCGGCGAGACATCATGTGCAGGTCACCAAACCTCAACAAACTTTACATCATCTCACTCCAAATTTCATGCTGATCTCAAATATCACATTCATTTTCCCTGATTCCTTCTAGATTTTGAAACACGATAGCAAACAGAAATTACACCAAAATTCTGATCATCACCAAACCTCAATCTAAAACCACAGATCTATTCCTCATGATTCACAGATCATTCTAAACTATTTAGATCGTGCTAAAACCTCATGATCAAGCCAATTCAACTCCAAACAGAAATCACACATCAACCTAATTTGTCTCTAAACCTTCAATTCTTTATACATAATCCATCTAAACATCTTCCTAAACCTTAACCTCATGTTAATTCTACTTAGATCATGCTAAAAAATAGTGCAATCGTGAATTGTTCAAACCTGGTTTGTAGCTTCAAATTGAGGCAGTTATAGTGCTCCTCTTGCTCCAATCTTGTGTAGATCCACTCAATGAAGTATGCTGAAGATGTTTGTAGCTTTGAATTGCTCTGAATCAGAAATCACTATTTCACACTTGAAGCTTGAAACTCAACTTGCAATCTCTGGCTATGGCACGAAATGAACACCAAAATTGATCTGAAATCATCATAGAACTTATGTAGAAGATGTTTGTGGGCTTTGGAGGTCCAATGAAGGCCCAAATCAGAATATCCACATTTCAATTTTCCTTGAAAATTCCAAACATGGAATGCACGAATTCTGGCTGTTTCAACCTTCTAGAACCTTCAATTAGCTTGCCTATGGTTGTGGAGAGTGTAGAGATCAATTGGAGAGCTTAAACTTATCATATAACCAAGTTTTGATGTGTTACTTATTTGTGAAGTAACAAGTCAAACCACCATGAAATAGGCCCCAAATGAAAAATATAATAATGCCAAAGTGCTAAAAATGGTTTTTCTGATTAAAATGAGTACTCACTTGACCTTGTTTGCACATAAATGAATTAATCTTGAATTTTCCACATAAATGCCTTTTAAATTCCCCTTTTCAATTTCTTTCAAACCAAGTTTCCCCTAAGCCAAATCAATTCATCATGAGGACATTGTTGACCTAAAAACATCATTTTGAGCAAGTTTCATGTTGAACAAAATTTCATTTGAAGCTTGCGAGATGGTGAAAATGACCTATATTGCCAAATGACCTATAATCTGACTTTCCCAAAATACCCCTGACTTGTAAGAGTCATACCTTGAGTTCTACAAATCCGATGGAAGACTTTTAGTACAATTTGGAAATCTAAGATCAAGACCTACAACTTTCATGTTGGCCAAAAGTTTATATAAAACACCCTTCTAGGTCAAAAGTTCCATGGAAGTTGGTTGACTTTTACGGACAAATTTCACATTCATCTGATGACCTGTAACTTGTCTGGATCATAACTTGAGTTCTATAAATCCAATGGAGGACTTCTAGTACCCAAATTAAAGCTAAGAACATTCTCTACAAGTTCCATTTTGGCCAAAAGTTGAGATGAAACTTTTATCTTGAGATAAGTTGTCTTGAAGTTAGGCACTAAATAGGGGATTTTACCCTGAGAACCCTAATTTAGCAACTCCTCACACTTGGGATTCTTCTTGGATTGATCTTGAAATATCACCTCATGTATCTCAACACAACTCTCCATGATTACAAATACTTAGAATTGAGCTTTGATCCTCTTCAATTGCACAGTTGACTTAGGGCTACTCAGATGAAAACCCTAATTGCAACACCCTCAATTGTGGCTCTACACACTTGGCATAATGACTTGTCTGAGCTCCCTCATAACCCTAAAGGCACTCCATGATCTCTATCCACATACCCTATCCATGATCAAGGCTTCACAACCCACTAATGATCTTCAATTGGTCCTCAAGTTAGGAGATGAACCCCACACAAGCATCTGAACTTCTCAAGAACATAACCTTCTTCCTGATGACTTGGATGACTTCTCAAGCTTGGATAAAACCTCTAGCTAGGCTCCTCTTGATATAAACCACACTTGATCCCCTGCACAAATGAACAATGCTATGCTATGCAAATGCTAGATCAATGATATGCTAATGCAATGAAACATAAACCAAGTGAGAAAAAGGTTAGGCAAATTTTGGGGTGCAACAACTTCCTTTAGAGTTTCTTCTTCTTGGTCCCATGCGGAGTCGGAGGTCTAGACAACACATTGGAGAATTGTACGACTTGCGTCGTTAGTTTGTCGGTTTCAATTTCTGCACTATCCTCTGAGTGCTAGAGAAGGGATGAGAGTGGAGAATTCCTACACCCATTTTGATTATTTTGGATAGAGGATGAATGACCTTGTGCTTGGAATAATCGTCTCTATCTCCAGACTGCAGTGTCCTCTGTTCCCCAATCGAGTAGATCTTTGATTCGCATCCTTTGCTTCCTCTGACCAAGCACCCTTTCCTTGGTTCAAAATTAATCTTTCTTGGGTTAATCACCTTCTCTTGGTTAATCACTCGTTCTTTGGTTGATCACAGTCTATCTGTTAAACAATATTTTCTTCTTCCCCATCAAAGTTGTAATCCTTTTTTTTAGTTGATCATAGTTTATCTAATCCCTATCGGAGTTCGCAACCTTCTCTTGGTTCCTCTCCCTTTTCCGTTGGTTAATCATAATCCTCCTATAAAACCAATCTTATTTGAATTAACCGCCTTCTTTTGGTTAATCACTCGTTCCTCAGTTAACCACAGTCCTTCGGTTAACATACTGGGCCCTTCTTGAGTTAATCATCGTCTCCTGGTTAATCACTCTTTCTTTTTGGTTAATCACAGTCCCTTTGTTAAAACCAATATCCCCTGTAGTTAGCAACCTTTACTTGGTTCAAATACTCGCACCTTTGGGTTAGTAACTTTCTTTTGGTTCAAATACCCTTTCTCCGGTCAAGTATTGCTTGTTTAGTCAGTGTACCGAACTCTTTTGGGTCACAACCTTCACTTGGTTCCACACCCGTCCTTTGGGTCACAACCTTTGTTTGATTTCACACGCGTCCTTTGGGTCATAATCTTCACTTGATTCCAAACCTGTCCTTTTTGGGTCACAACCTTCGCTTGGTTCCACAGAGAGTCAGACACCTTTTTTTGGTTCAATACTCTCCTTATGGTTCATCACAGTTCGTTTGTTGACATCAATTCTTTGTTTTCCCCACTGAGCCATCCCCTTTTCCTTTGGTTAACCACGACCTTCCTATTAATATACCGAACCCCCCGTGGATCTTACCTTATCTTGAATCAATTCCCTTGCTCATTTATTCTCTTGGTTTCGACACCATTCCTTTGCCTTTCTTTTTCAGTTTTAACACAATTCTTTTGTCTTCCCTAGTGGAGTCTTTACTTCTATTTTCAATCTTAGTTTTGACACCATTTTCCTTTTCTTTCTATGTCCTAGTTCCCCGAACTACGGAGCTCTGACTTCCTCATTGCACTGTGAAGATATGTAGGCATATGATCGCGAGATCTTGGCAAGCTACCTTCTACCTTCTTCCATCTTTCTTCTACCTTCTTCCATCTTTCTTTTACCTTCTTCCGTCTTCTTATTTTCCTCCCTGGTTCCATGAAATACGAAGCTCTGAATTCCTTAATGCATTATGAGGATACGTAGGCACGAAGGCCCCAATCCTCCACGAGCACTTATTTCTCTCTTCCTCCTTTTCTCTTTCTCTTTCTTTCTTTTTTTTCTCTTTTCTTTCCCTTTTTAGCTAATAATTTTTAGATAGATAATCATCCAAGCCTAGAAGTAAGAAAAATGGTTCCCGTCGAGTACAATGGATATATGAGGTGCTAGTACCTTCCTCTCGCATAACCAAACCCCTTACCCGTTTCTCTTCCCCTTGGGTTTTATCGATATTTTCCCTGTTCTTTGGGACTAAATAAAGTTCAGTGGCGAATCTGTTGTATCTTTAAGTGTGCGATTCACTTAGGTATAACGCCTCCAGCTTCAATGAGGACGGCCAAGATGCAGATTTTATTTCAGGTAATGCAATGGAAGAGGATACTACCGGCCAACCGCAAGTTGCACCCCCACCCCGACATCCTTTTCATCAACCAACTGGGTCGTCTTCGATGAACCAAAACCGGAGGGAGTGGATACAATCTGATATGGGTGGGATTAGAGTAGCGCAGGAGAGACAAGGAGAAGAACAAGCAAGGCAAGGGGTGATGATGAATAACATGCAAGAGATGATGCAACAACTAATGTTGCATTTTCTGCCGCCTCCTCAATAGAGCCGATGTGAGTCTCCTCTCTTTCACTTGTGCTAAAACATTGAGGCCAATGTTTATTTCAAGTATGGGGGAGGATTTTACTGCTTATAGTTTTTCTTTTCAATTACTTTTATCTGTGTTTTATTTGTGTTTTAGTGTGTTTAGTGCATTTGTTTTATAGAAAATATATATTTTTATGTTTAAAACCACTTTGAAGTCTTCCTTTAATTAAGACCGTAGAAGACTCTCATGTGAATATTGTGAATTTAAGGTAGTTGTGAAAGTATATAGAGCTCGAGGGAAGAGAAGTTAGAACTAGGGACATCGGGAAAGTTTAAAAACTTAGGTATGACCCGAACACCCTAGGTCCCCCGGAGTAAGGAAATGAGTCCAACGTGTATATTTATGCCATAGTACTCGGAGTTGAGAAGTAACCCCTGATTAGTTCATAGTGATAGTGCGGAATGATTAAATAGAATTGCATGTATAGGGTTGATCGATAAAATGACTTAAGGCACCAAAAAGAGAAAAAGTGAATAATGGTGATAAAGACAACTTGTCCCTCTAAGTTGGGTAACCCTCGCCTAGTTACTTATTGTAACGGCAGTTGAGTCTCAACTGTCGTCCCTAAGTGGATTAATAAGCACCAATGTGCATGGAAAAAAAATTAAAAAAAATAAAAATGTCTAGAAAAAGTCTTGATCAATTTTGTGCATGTGAGGAAATACGATCGAAATGCCTTAATCCGATTATCCGAATGAAAAGGGGAGAAAATTGAAGAAAATACTTAAGTATAAAGCATAGTTGGAGATGTGGCTGAAAGGGGGATTTAGGTTCGTGGTTTACCGCGGTATGTGTTCTTGTAATACCTTTGTTATCAGATTATTACCGAGAGAACTAGGACTATTGGAACAAAGGCTCAAGTATGAGTATCGACATACCTTATAGTCACAAGTTTTCATTTTATATGCACCGTTTAATCTTAAAATTCTTTATGCAAGCTTGTTGCTTGAGGGCAAGCAACAGTCTAAGTTTGTCGGAGTTTGATCGGTGGTTTTTATGTTTTCTTTTACCGTAATTTTAGTCAATCATTTCATGTTTTTGTTTGCATTGTTACTCTGTTTTTCGTATGTTATGTGTGATAACGTTGTTTTACTGTTTTTAAGGTGCAAAGAAGTAACTTAGAAAAAACCGAAAAGAACGGGTAAAAAATAGAGAAGATCACCCATGTGCCAGTGGCCTGCTACGACCACCCGTAGCAGGCAAGTATCCAAAAACTGAGAAAAGCAATAAGGAGATAATGAGTTGCTACGAAACTTGTAACGCAGGCTACGAGTCGTAGCAGATGCAACGCCCCCAAGTGTTCTTTCAAAAGCAAGCTCTAGTGGCCTACTATGGCCACCCGTAGCACGGGCTACGACCTGTAGCAGGCAGGCGAGCTGAATATTTCTCTTTCCTTTTTGGGAAGTGATTTGGACTTTAATGGAATTGTGAGAACTTTCAGAGGAGATATTTTTGTACATTAGGAAGTGTTTGGCTAGGTTTTGACTTCTTCTACTTTTTACGCTAAAAATATCAAGAGATAGAAATTAGAGAGTTCGAGAGAAAACAAAGATTTTCATGATCAAGAGCGATTAAAGATCAAAATCCATCCTTTTTCTTGTAATGTCTAAACTCTTCTTTATGATTTTTGTTATTAGTATGAGTGGCTAAACCCCTCAATGTTAGGGGGTATCCCTAATTTGTATCTAAACATGTATGATTTCCGTATTGCAATAATAATTTATTTTTCATTGTTAATTAATCTATTGATGTTCGTAAGGCTTTCTCATTCAGAAAAAATGAGATTGTTATATGATAATGAGTTAGGGTTGACCACCATTCATAATGTTTTCAATAGATTATCATACAGTAGATAATTCCTAGGACTAGGGTTACCCTGTATAAACCAAATTATTCTTGATACTATATTGTTTAATTTAATTGGCGAATTTCTACGGACATAAAGATTAGGGGTAATGGTTAAATTTTTTCTCTCTAAGGTCTTAGGAGAAAATAATCTAAAGAATTGGTATTAACGATCTGAACATGTGTTGCAATATTTAGTCAAAATTGTTACAGGAACAAATTATACACCTTCCCTGGCATATTTTCATTATCTGTAACAACAATTTTTGTTCCTGTAACAATTTTGACTAAATACACCTTCCCAGGAACAAATTGTTACTAGATATTTATACGCAGCCCTCGAGATTGATACTGGGGATTTGCCCTATTATTACTACATTGGAAAAAATAGTACACTTGCTATTTTTCTTATCAACAACTATCCTTAAGTTAAGATGATAACAAAGTGTAGAGAACAATTTTCTACTATAACCATTTTGCTGTGTGTGCAGAAAATTGGAAACAGATTCTGACTCTGAACCAAAGGGTAAAAGCGTATACAAACAAGTTAACTCTGATCTATCAAGTCAACATTTCTGAAAAGAAACCATCCAGACAAACTCTGATATAAAGCTATGACTATCATCTTGTGAAAGTCTCATAACCTAGCTGTCTTTGACTCTATTTGTTTCACCAAGTTCTGATGACAGACTTTGGAAGTGTACTCAAGCTTCATCAACAAATATTAGAAGTCACTAAATAGAATTTGTTCAATCCAAAAGTCAACAGAGATTTTATGTAACAGAAGTACAAAAGCAAATCTACCTTCTGCATAAAGGACTATACTCTGTCTCAAATAAGTATTTTGTGTCCTATCACCTTCACCAACTACTGGCTACAACACCATTCTAGTGTTGCATATGAAGTAATCTTCATACAACAAATAATTAAGTGGTATTTCAGATTCACCTCCAGTAGATCTATTTGCTTATATATAGCAAGAGGTCTTCGAAGATTGAAGAACAACATATTTGATAAGCACACTAAATATTCATCAACGCTCACACTCAAGAAACATATACATGAAAATATGAAATGTTTCTTAAACTTATACACTTAGAACAAAAACTCATTGAGTACTCTTGTTAAGTGTAATACTTGATTTAAACTTGTGTATCTGCTTATCTAAAGCATATTGTAAACACACAACTTGTTATTACATCTCTGATTATAATCCTCAAGCAAGTTGGTCAAGCACTTGAGAAGTCAATAACAGGTAGTTATTGAGGGTTAAATCTTCTTAAGCGACCAAGTAGGTCAGAATCTTAAGGAGTTAGTGACCGTCAAATTTCTTAAGGGACCATTTGGGTCAAAAGTCTTAAGAAATCAATGACAGGCTATCATTGCATTTGTTATCAGTTTTGATTATTGGATTAAGTCCTTGTCTAATGAAAAATCACTCAGGTGGGTGTACTGGAGATAGCCTTATTAATGGTGAACCAGGATAAAAATCTCTGAATACTTTATCATTGTGTTTATTGTTTTAATACTTTGTTTTGGGTTGCACAAAATTATCATACTTGAAAACCAATTCAATCCCCCCTTTCTTGTGTTTCTTGAATCTTCACAACCTGCCGATTCTGTATTAAGCACACCACCTAAACCCATTTTGGAAACATCACAATACACCACAAAGGATTCATTTGCATACGGTAAGATCAAAATTGGTGTCCCCGTTAGCCTCTTCTTCTGCTATTGAAAACTCTTTTTGCACTAGACATCCCACATATAAATTTGACCATATTAAGTCAACTGAGTCAAAGGAAACACTAACTTTGAAAAAAGCCTTCGATAAATCTTATGTAGTAACCGACCAAACCTAGAAAACTTATGATCTTCCTAACATACTTAGGAGTCTTCCATTGCAACACCACATATACTTTAGACGGATCAACTACTATACCACCATTGGAAATCATATGGCCAAGAAAACTCACTTCTCGCAACCAGAACTTACACTTAGACAACTTGGCGTACAACTTCTTCTCCTGTAATACTTGTAAAACAACTTGCAATTGTCTCACATGCTCTTCATCTGATTTCTAATACACCAAGATGTAATATATAAACACCACAATAATCTGATCCACTTAAGGATGGAAGATCCTATTCATATATTCCATGAACACACCTAGGGCATTAGACATACCGAACGACATCACTGAGTATTCATTCTGACTATATTGAGTTCTAAATGCACTCTTCAGAATATCTTTAGCCTTCACTCAAATTTGATGATAGCCTGATCCCAAATCGATCTTGCTGAACATACAAACACCAACCAATGGAACCATAAGGTCATCGATTATGGGAAGAATGTATTTTTTCTTGCAATTCACCTTATTTAGCTATCAATAATCAACACATAATATCATGCTACCATCTTTCTACCTCACTAACAACACTGGTGCTCCCCACGATGATACATTTGGTCTAAAAGAATTCTTTTCCAGGAGCTCTTCCAACTGACTCTTCATCTTACCTAACTCTAACACTGACACTCTATACGGTGCCATCGACACATGTCTAGTACCATGTACTAAATCTATGGAAAATTTAATTCTTTCGATGGAGGTAAATCACTAATGTCATTTGGAAACACATCTGAAAAATTGTCTCACCAATGGAAAACCAACAAGCACAGCTTCAGCCTTGACTTTCAAAGAAGAAAACATAGCAAACACTTTAGCCTCATCTTTCAAGAACTATTCCACTTGGTTAGTAGGTAGAAACCTCAAATCTTCCTCTTCAAACTCAAGAAACATCAATTCCTTATCCAATAACCTGCGCATTTACAATCAGCGATACACTGAACTAACTTTCCATACCTAAAACATCTCTGAGAAGCATAAGCCGCCACTTGTTTCAATTATGCTCCTGCTGGTAAGTAGTTAGGAGAAAAATAAGCATCGATAGTGTTCACATACATGTCGTATGCCAAAGAAATAAACAAATTCACATAACCTAGGCCGAATGGACCTATCTGCTCTGATACCAACTGTGTAACATTCAATTCCTAAATACTCTTTGTTAAAATAAAAACATGCAATAAACATATTTAACCAACAAGGGTGTCACACATCTTTCTCAACTAATCATACTTTTCAAAAACTTGTTCTAACAACGCAGTGAAATTAACTTCAAACATGCTTTCTAATATCTCAATAAAATAAAACAATCGATTAATTAAATTAATCCAAAAAGTAAAAAGAAGAGATTAAATAAAACCTTCCAACCCAGTGTTACATATTAGAGCATCGACAAAACTAAATAACGCAGAAAATAGCAAAAAAGGGAAGATGCCGCAATGCACTCCTCCAGCTCAACTGCAACTACTCATATATATTGTTATCTGTACTTTAGGAGAGTATAAAACACCAAAAATTAACAAACAAGGATGAGAATAAATTTACAGATGATAGCGGTGTATTAAACAACAAGGATAGTTATAAATAACATAAATTATGATTCTCACATGATAATTCATAAAAACAACAACGACAATCACAACGCAAATATGCTAATGCAATGTACTCCTCTAAGGATGCATGTGGTCCCAAGGTTTGGATTTCACATGTGTGTTACTGATTTATCCATTTCTTTAGTTCCTCTCTAGAACACAAAGTTCTCTCTGAATAATAAGACTGTCATCGACTCTCTCTGAGCACTTGACCTCGTCGGATCAAAGTCCTACCTTTCTCTTATATACATAAATACATGAGACTCAACAATAATTCAAAAGACATATGCAACACTTGAACTCGAAAATCAAAGAAACACCATTTACATCTCGTACTAAAAAAATTTCTCTTTAAACAAAATGTCATCTCTCGATATGGTTATCTTTGAACCACAATTTTCCAATACAATGGCGAAACGATAGTTCTTTCTGAACTACAACACTCTAAAATATGCTAAAAAATTATAACTTAATCATATAAATATATCATATTTAAACATACTCATCAATCGTGAAAAATGTTAACATATTATCTCAATCATACTCGCCAACAGAGTAACTCGCATTATTACTTATGTCAGACCACCAACAGGATAAGGCAACAAATATTCAAGGCAACTTTAGCCTTATCAAAATAACTTTAACACATGTCAGATTACTCAAATCTTAACTCAACTCAATAATTTTATTATAAATTACTCAACAACTCAATCTAACTTTTTTGGCTTAATGACCTTAAATAAAAATATTACTCTAAATACAACCTTAAAATGTCAAAAGGCTCTAAACTCAACTTGAATGTATTCTATATTCTGATCTCCAACTCAAAAGAAACTCTGAAAACTTTATAATAAATCTAACCAAATAAAATAGGACTCTAAAATTCATAAAAAAAATGTAACAAAAAGTCACCGAAATTACCAACTACTCAAAACCCAACATTCTTTATTCAACTCGATCAATCACACGATTAAGGCTCTAAAACAGAATGTCTGACTTCAAAATATCACAAAAAATTAAAGATTTATGATAAAATTATAAAAAATTTCTAGTTTAAAATATCATTAAACTCTCTTTCTAATGCAACTGACGGTATCCTAAACGCACTTACGAAACTCAACTTACACATGAAACATGTTGACCAACACAAGACTGAAATTGACTATATCTTTGGTATAAAAACCGGTGAACTTCTACCATTTTAGCACTCCTAAACTTAATTTTCACACTTCAAAAGAAATATTATTGTGTTAACTTTCTAATGTAACTGACGACACCTCAAACAGACTTATGAAACTCAAGTTACACATGAAATAAGATGATAAACCCCTTGTATGTTTACTTACAATTTTTTTACGTTTTTTACCCTATTGAATAGATTCGAACCTCGCCTGTTTCACCTATTTGAGTTCTAACCACCCCCAAAAATACACAGATAAATAACAACTTTGAAAGGACACAAAAATTAGGAGAAATTCGCCCTTTGATAATTTTTGAACTTTTTACAACCTTTGTCCAACAACACAAATCAAAGTACATCAACAGTAGATGTAAAATATATTCAATGATCCAATTACTAAAGAGTTTTCCACAAAGGGTACAACACAGATTATCATACAAGTGACAAGGCAAGGTAGAAATTCTAAAAATAAAGAGTTATTCCTAACCTTATACAAGGTATTCAAGAAACAGGGCAGAAAGGTTCAAGCCAACCTTTTGCCCACAAACACAGAAGTAATCACAAATATAAAAATTAGGAGAAAAGAGATAAGAGGGTTAGGATCCCTCACTATCCTATTGTCTAAACACCCATATATAAAGAGTTTCCCTCTTATCTCAAAATTACTTGATCGTTGAACTCTCTTGCCCTTGGGATCTACCGCTCTCTTCCTTCTTAGGATTGCTACAACCTTATGCCTTTTCCCCTATTTTTTTTCTCAATTTCACGATCTAATAGAACTTCCTCTCGTAGGATCTATTTATTTTATCCTAATATTCCACTTACTTCTTTCACCCCTAAATTCTCCTCACACCCTCACTAAATTCTATTTTCTATTTTATTTCTATTATCCCATAAAATAAATAATACTCAAAATAATTATTTCATTTTAATTCCAATAATTCTCTAATACTCACCACATCTCATCTATTGCTCAATCTACCCTCATTCTCTAATTTAAATTATATTATATTTTCTCCAAACTCTAAAATATTTATAATATTTAATTAAATTCTAATAAATCAAATAAAGCACATACATCACTCAAATAAATAAAATAAATTAATATAAATTCAATTAAAATAAATAACTCAAAGAAACGATTCTCTCACTCCAAGCTTCTTTAAAAGCTTTGTGTACATAATATTGCAAGAGCTCGACCCAATAAATGAGGATCCTAGATACATCAAAATTAGTCATTGTTACCGTTATCACCAAGGGTAAAATATCGTTTAGGACTCTGACCACCTTTTCATTATACTTAAACCCGAGGATAGGCCTTTCAACCTTCCCACCAGAGGTTGTTCCTTCTTCATTGATAATTTTCATTACTCGACTATCCTCTTCTTCATAGTTCTCTTAGAGGGTTTTTTTTGCTCTAGGGAGGCCCCTAGTAATGCAAGTGATAAAGTGTGGTTTCCCCTTTCAATCTTCATATTTCTCATTGCTACTATATTTCTTTCTCTTATATTATCTTACGACCTTGATAGTTTTATTGGGGACGCTTTCTTTGAGCGAGAGAATCGTTTCTTCTTTTAAGAATCATCTCATCCTTTTTTATCTTTCTTTTATTTTTATTTTCTCTTTGACCTTCTTATCAAGTATACTTGGTGAGTTGTACCCTTTTCATTAGCCCTTCAATGCATCCTTAATGTGGATGCATTCATTGTTGTCGTGGTAGTGAATTTTGTACAAACGAAAATATTTTGACTTATATATTATATTTGAACCTCTAACTGGATAGGGGCTTCTGATCCGAACTTCTTTAAACTTAGTTTTTGTGCATTCTCACTTTATTTCTCTCTTGATGTGTTTAAAGGAGTGTACAGAGAAAATTCGGCCCAAGGCTCACACTCTATGTCATCTCTACAAAAATTGCTATCTTTTTCTAGAGTCTGACGATACCTGGGGTTTCTCGTTCCTTAAGTTTTCTCTTCACATAAAATGTTTGTCTTCTTCGTAGTTGATATAGGGTTAGGCCCTATTTAATAGATCACTTAAACTGGAAGCTCCTCCCAATCCTAGTTTTTCTCAAAACATGTAATATGACCTTAATCCCTTTTTGAATATTCAATACTTTAATATGTCATTTGTACCTCCTACTACCAATACTACCTTGTTGAACTGGTCAATGTACTCTCGCAGGGTCTTTTTTCTGCATGATCTCGCTGTTTATGAACATAATCATGGATTTTCGATTTCGAGTGGCGAACTGAGAAGTAAACGAGTCACACAATTCCTTCCATGAATCTATGCTCCCATCTAGGAGGGTTTTAATCCAGGCTATGGAATATCCCTTAAGGGTTAACGCAAAGAGCTTACATTTCAAAACTCCCTGGGCATGGTAATAATTCAACCCGTTTTTGACATGTTTAAGATGTTCGACGTGTTTGTCGCATCCCTTTTATTTTCGTAACTTTCTAACTTTTGGGGCTTTTCAAGGGTTATTAGGATCCTGCTATCAAGAATGCATACAAAGATTGGGTTCCTCTTTTGCTCATAGGTCAGAGTATATGTGTCGTACCTTTCCCTTCAGAGTTGGATGAGGGAGTCCGATATCCTTTGCTTCTCTTATGATGCAGTGAACTTATAACTACTTCATGTGGTGTAGTTGTGTCTACTGAAGCAGACTGCAATATGACTTTGTGGTTACCGTATTAAGTCATCTTGCACATAATTTTAGTACTTAGAGGAGCACATTGCAAGTCATCTTCAATTCTGAGTATCATATTTTCTAGGGCTTGGGTATTTTGTTGTTGTACCAAGTTATAAGCAATTTTTAATAGGTCAATAGCTCATTGCATGCCTAGGTTAGCCTACAAGTGATGAAAATTTGGGAGCATATCTTGTCCAGGTTGAAAGAAAGGAAATTCTTGGAATGTTTCCCCGGCGATTATTGGAGGAGCAAGGTCTTGCATAAGAATGGATTGAGAGGTCACTAGATTTGGATCATTCTCTAGGGGATGAAGAGGTGGATGTTTGTTAGTGTCACTGGCCACAACTATATCGTGACGTTGATCAACAGATTTAGTAATCTCTATGTCATCAAGGCTTTAAGAGTTTGTTATCTAGTATGTTCGAGAAAGTGATCGATGTTTTTTGAGAAGAAGATGGTTGATATGTGTCTTCGGTAAGGATACTATAGCTTTCATGAATAAATGGTGGGAATCAAGAGTCTATTACTACAGAAGGCGTCATTGTTTCGTCAAGTAACCAAAAACATATGGTGAAGTAATGAAATAGAGGCTCGGTGTGGTGGAGTAAGCTTCTGCTACGACGCAAAGGGAGTGGATATGCAAGGTTAGCACTTCAACGCCAAAGGTACTGATTAAGTGAAAATTAGTTTGAGAGTGAGAATGAGATGAATACCCGAAATGGAGCGATCTAGTATTTATATATAGTATGGGAAGCTAAAACCGTGTGCGTGATTTAGCGCCTTGTGCGGGTTATCCTTAGATTATATTCAACGGTGAAAGTGTTGGAAATTCACCTCACACCCTATGAAGAATTCCCTTCAATCTTGATCTCAAGATTGATGAACAAACCCACAATATAATAATGATGGTAATAACAAGTAATTATCAAGAACAACAAAAGAGAAGAAGAATAACAAACAAGAAAGAGAAAAATGAGAGAAGAAGTATTTGGAGAGAATGTGTTACCCACAACTGTGGGATTTCTTATTGAACTTTCACTTGCTAACTGCAACTGTGAAATCTGTTCTGTTGTGATGTAGAATACAAAGCAAGGCACCCTATTTATAGTTTTAGGTTTACACTAGCCCAAAACATAAAAGGCCCAAAATATTCTAAATCAAATCTAATCATATGATATCAAATCTAATCATATGATATCAAATCTAATCATATGATATCTAATCATATCATATCAAATTAATCATATGATATCAAATCTAATCATATGATATCAAATCTAATCATATCAAATCACAATGAATTATATTTAACACACCACCTAATTCATTGTGTCTAAAATGTCTACATTCATCATGGCCCTTAGTCTTCTGAAGGCTTCAACCTGCACTCCCTTCGTCATGATATCTGCAATCTGATTCTCAGTTCTACAGTGTTCCAACTTCATCTTCCCTTCTGCTACCCGCTCTCGGAGATAATGGAACCTCATTTTGATGTGCTTGCTTCGACCATGAGCTATTGGATTCTTTGCTAAGTTGATAGCTGACATGTTGTCTATCTTCATGGTAATTGCTCCATGGTTCTTCCCTGTGATTTCTTCGACCAAGTTCACCATCCAAGTTGCTTGACATGCCCAAAGGGAAGCAGCTATATATTCTGCTTCGCATGATGATAATGCCACCACTGGTTCCTTTCTCGAATTCCAAGTAACTGGTGCACCACCTAACATAAACACATATCCAGCTGTGGATTTTCGATCCTCAGCATCACTACACCAACTGGAGTTTGTGTATCCCACTAACTTGCATTCTTTTCCTTTATCAGCTGCTGGAAACAAAATGCCATAGTCGAGAGTTCCTTTCAGATACCTCAGTATCCTCTTTGCCGCTGCTAGGTGTGATACCTTTGGTTTCTGCATGAATCTACTTATCATACTAACACTGTATGCTAAGTCAGGCCTTGTGTGGCAAAGGTATCTAAGTGACCCAATAAGTCTTCTGTATTGGGTTGGGTCGACATCATCTTTATCTGAATCCTTCGACAGTTGCAATCTGGGCTCAGCTGGAGTCAAAGTTTGGTTGAAATCTTGCATCTCAAATCTCTTGAGTATCTCGCCTGCATATCTTCTTTGGTGCATCATCAAACCTCTACTTGTCTTGTAGAATTCGATGCCAAGGAAATATGAGAGATTTCCCAAGTCTGACATTTCAAACTCCTTACTAGGTCATGTTTGAAATCTTCGATCTCCTTCTTGGAACTCCCTGTTATCAACAAATCATCAACATGTAGACATAGTATAAGCAATTCTCCATTGCTTCTTCTTACATATACTCCATGCTCAGTTGTACACTTCACAAATTCCTTCTCCCTTAAGAAGCTGTCAATTTTCTTATTCCAAGCTCTTGGAGCTTGCTTAAGTCCATACAGGGCTTTATGAAGCCTGTACACCTTTTTTTCTTCGCCTTGTTTCACAAACCCAACTGGTTGTGCAACATAAACTTCTTCTTCTAAGGGGCTATTAAGGAATGCACACTTCACGTCCATCTAACATGTGTGCCAGTTGTTCATATTTGCTAGACCAACAACCAACCTGATTGTTTCGATTCTAGCAACAGGTGCGAATACTTCATCGAAGTCGATTCCTTCCTTCTGAAGAAATCCTTTCGCCACAAGTCTCGCTTTGTGTCGAGTTACTTCTCCTTTAGGATTTACCTTCACCTTGTAAACCCACCTCACATCAATTTCCTTCTTGCCTTGCGGCAATTCGACAAGTGACCAGGTATCATTGACTTTGATGGACTCTAACTATTCAATCATTGCTTTCACCCACTTTGAATCTTTCAATGCCTCAACTGCATTGACTGGTTCGACATCTGCGTAGAAAGCATAACGTACCAGCTCACCCTCTTCATCGACTACATTATCTGATGTGATTACACATTCTTGCAACCTTGCAGGCATGTGTCTAGTTCGTCGAGGTCTGCTTGAACCTGCTTCATCTGCAACTGGTTCCTATCGAACTTCTATTTCGACTTCAGTGGCTGCAGTTTCTAAACACTTGTGCTCCATCACATTGAGTCCAATCTTGAAGGTCCTATTCTGAGACATTGGAGCCTTCAAGATTAGTCTACCACCTGCGTCGAGGACTCTCATCATCTTGTCTTCGACAACTACCTTGTAGTTCTTTTCGACAAGCTGCCCTATACTGAGCAAATTACTCTTCATGCCTGGTATGTACAACACATTGGAAATTGTTGACCTTTTGCCATCTTTCCTCATAATCAGAACATCACCAACACCTTCAGCTGCTAGAGTGTTGTCATTTGCAAACTTCACCATATTCTTCGACGAGGGCTTCATGTTGACAAACCAATCTTTCCTTCCAGTCATGTGTGATGAGCATCCTGAGTCCAAGTACCACTGATCTTGGAATCTTTCTTCATCGTTTGTTGTGACCATTAGCAACATTTCTTCTTCTTCATGTTTCGCCAGCTTTGCATCAGTCTCTTGATTTCTCTTCTTTTCTGGACAATCACTAACATAATGACCATACTTCTGGCAATTGAAACATTGAATGTGGCTTTTGTCTGTCTTTCGATCACCACCTCTTCCTTTACCTGCAGCACCACCTCTTTGGTTGCCTTGGTTCCAAGGTTTCTTCTGATTCGACTGGTTTCCTCCTTTGTTGCCATTCCAGCTACCTTTTCCTTTTCTCTCCTTTTCCGTCTGTGCCTGCAAAGCCATATCTTTCGACTTTCCTGCAGCTCTCTCAGCCATCCTCTGTTCATGAGACTCAAGAGTCCCTTGAAGCTCTTCCTTCGTCAACACTGACATATCTTTCGACTCTTCTATGGCAACTACCACGTGGTCGAATTTTGGAGCCAATGATCTCAAAATCTTTGAGACAACTGCTTTCGACGTCAGCGTTTCTCCACATACTTTGATTTGATTCACCAACCTTGTAACTCTGGTGAAGAAATCTATAATGCTTTCGTTGTCTTCCATCTGAAGCAACTCATAGGTTCTCTTGTGAGTTTGTAACCTCACCTCTTTCACCTTCTCTGCGCCTCCAAACGACTTTTCAAGAATCTCCCATGCTTCTTTTACTGAATCAACATCACTAACCTTTTCAAAGTTATTAGGATCAACACACTGATGAATTATAAAGAGTGCTTTATAATCCTTCTTCTTCAATTCTTTGTGCGCAGCCTTTTCCGCCTCCGTTGCATTCTCCACCAGCGATGTTACTCCGTCCTTCACAAGATCCCAAAGATCTTGATAACAGAAGATCACCTTAACCTGCTTGCACCAATTCTCATAATTGTCTTTCTTGAGAATTGGCAGGGTCGTCAGAAAGTTGCCGTTTGGATAGTTCATCGCCATCACTATCTTCCTTCCTTGAATCTCTTAACCGGAGCTCTAGATACCAGATGTTGGAAATTCACCTCACACCCTATGAAGAATTCCCTTCAATCTTGATCTCAAGATTGATGAACAAACCCACAATATGATAATGATGGTAATAACAAGTAATTATCAAGAACAACAAAAGAGAAGAAGAATAACAAACAAGAAAGAGAAGAATGAGAGAAGAAGTATTTGGAGAGAATGTGTTACCCACAACTGTGGGATTTCTTATTGAACTTTCACTTGCTAACTGCAACTGTGAAATCTGTTCTGTTGTGATGTAGAATACAAAGCAAGGCACCCTATTTATAGTTTTAGGTTTACACTAGCCCAAAACATAAAAGGCCCAAAATATTCTAAATCAAATCTAATCATATGATATCAAATCTAATCATATGATATCTAATCATATCATATCAAATTAATCATATGATATCAAATCTAATCATATGATATCTAATCATATCATATCAAATTAATCATATCATATCAAATCTAATCATATGATATCAAATCTAATCATATTAAATCACAATGAATTATATTTAACAGAGAGATGTGATGAAAGACGTGATCGTGTTTCGTTTGTAGGAATGATGGTCCACCTAACTCATGTGCCTTTCACTTAAGAGCTTGTTATTATGACCTTTTCATATGCCTTAGACGACCCATAAGAGAGTAAAATGCATGACCACAAAAGCTAGATAAAAATAGCATCCTTTAGTTTAGTAGTATTACAAAACTCTACAACAACTAGTATAGAGTTTACAAAGGATTATACAACTACACTCATTGATAAAATCCAACTATCCAATACATTTAATCATTATATCATGTTTATCTTTTGGCTATTGACATTAAGTTTGATGACATTAAACTCACATAAATTCCATTATTCCTAATCTTATTAAAAACAAAACTTTAGCAATCAAAGAGAGTAAAGATGATCAGCAAGTCTAGGCTCCACAACAACTTCTAATGGTATCTTTTTAGGGGTAGAAAGCCCAAAAATCTCATCCATATTCAAATCCTCATTTTTCACATTATCACTTAATTTCCAATTAAATCCATGCAACAAATTAGCCAAACTCAATTGTATGACTTTAATACCAAGAGGGTAACCAGGACACATTCTTCTACCAGCACCAAATGGTAACAACTCATAATCATGTCCTTTCACATCTATATCCTTACCAAGAAACCTCTCTGGCATAAACTCATAAGGATTATCCCAAACATTATGATCTCTTGAAATTGTCCAAATGTTAACAAGAACCATAGACCCTTTTGAAATATCATATCCATTAACGTTGCAATCTTCTCTAGCTTCTCTTGGTACTAACATTGGTGCCACTGGATGTAGTCTCATTGTTTCCTTAGCAATTGCATAAACATAAGGTAAGTTAGCAATGTCTTTCTCTTCAACCCATCTTTCTCTTCCTATTACTCTATCTAGCTCCTCTGTTGCTTTGTTGAATATTTCTGATTTTCTTATTAGCTCAGAAAATGCCCATTCTACTGTCACTGCTGAGCTCTCTGTCCCTCCTGCTATCATGTCCTGAGGAATAGATATATAGCAGATTCAATCAAATTATATAACTTTTTGAAAATATGAGTACATTTTATCAAATTGTATATCTATATATTAAGCATTTAGACTATACATCACTAGGTGTAAAACAATTCTCTTAAAATTTAAAATATATTATCTATGTCCGATTCAAGAAGATTTGCGAACTATCATATCTTAAATGAGTTATTTATTTATAATTTTTGATAAAAACTAAAAATAAAAAATTATAATATTTACTAATATAATACTTTTTATATATTATATTATTTCTATAAAATAATCTAACATATTTTTAAATACAATAGTTCAAAATAATACACAAATAACAAATATTAATAGAATATGGATAATTTTTAAAATTAAATATTATAAATAATTATATTCATATTTAATTATATTAATATATAATATTGAAGATAGAAAAATTATATATAATACAAGAAATAAAATTAAGTGAAATGTGACAACTTAATGTGTGTTTTCAATAAATAACTTAAATATTAGTATAATTTTTAAAAAAAATTTTAACTATATAAATCAACCGAACTGCCGTAGCCCTAATGAATAATGGACAATTAATAATCGAACTAAAAAAAACTTTACAAAATTTGAACTTTAATTTTTAAATCCAAACCTAATATTTTATCCGATTTTTTCAAACAAATTTATATGAACTAACCCATTTTTACTCGAAATACATACATTCATTTTATCTATCAAAAAAGAAAAAACTAATATATAATTGGTACCTGAGTAAAAGCTTTAACTCCATGTCTCTCAAGTTTGACTTCAAGATTAGGATCCTCAGCAAGTTGCAAAAGCACATCCACCATATCCTTAGCAACATAATCCTTGACATCTTTCCTTCTTTCAATATGTTCCTCCAACACATGTTCCATAAACCTATCAAACTTTTTACTCAAAACCTTCATCCTCTTCACATAGCCTTGTAAATCCAAGAAATGAATCCAAGGGATAAAATCTCCAATATTGAGAATTCCATTAAGCAAAAACAACTCATCCAACATCTTCTTAAACTCATCAGGAGAGATAAAAGAATTTTCAATCTTGTCTAAATACTTTCTCCCTAACACCATTCGACTTATAACATTTAGACTCAAAGTTGAAAGATGGTCTTTCAACAAAATTGTTTTGTTTTTAGAACTAAAAAGTTCATGCAAAAAAACATGTAGCTCTTGTTTTCTTATGTATTCATAAGACTCAAGACGTTTTGCACTAAACAATTCTAATAGACACATTCTACGTGCTTGTCGCCAATACGGTCCGTATTCAGACCAAGTTATATCTGAGTAGTTATAAGTTGTATATTTTCCTGCCGAGAATTTAGGCCGGTTGGCTAAAGTTGCGTCGTGGGTTTTGAGAAAGGCTTTCGCCATTTCTACTGTCGAGCCTACAATGACGCGTTTGGAACCGAACCATAGTTGCATGATGGGTCCATATTTTTGGGTGAGTCCATGGAGAGATTGGTGTGGGAGGGACCCAATGAGGTTGAAATTTCCTATTATGGGCCAGGGTTTTGGGCCTGGTGGTAGATTATATTTGCGGCGGCGGAGACGGTGGCTAAAGAGGAGGAGGATGGCGAATGTGGTAACCAATGTGAGCCAACTAGGTAGTGTCAATAATTGCACGGCCATCTTTGGTAGGTTTTGTAACTTTGCTTTTGTGTGAGTGTGATGAGAATTTGAAGTGTGTGGGACATTTATTTATAACCATAAACATATTAGAAAAAATTTATAGCAATATGACCCACGTGAGGTTCCACAAATTATGTATATCTGGTAGTCTAGTTGTATATCTAATCAGTTTTCTTTTCACGAGATGTGCAAATGAGATATTTTGTTTTAGAAATAAGATATTTTATTATTTCATATTAGTTTAAAGATCCACTTGTTTCAAATTCTTTTGATAAAAAATAAATGAATTTTATTCTAAAAGTTATGGATGGATTTTTATAATTAAAGACCTGAATGTTTTATATAAGTAAATATGTTTTTAATAATTTTAAAATATGAACAAGTACTTTTATTAATTACTACTAGATTCTTGAAAACACTAATTTTTTAAAAATTAAATTTGTCATTTTCATATATCTTAGGGTTAATATCATTTTACATAAAGTGTATTTTCTGTAAAAAAAAATCCATATTTAATTTAACTTAATTTGCTTCTAACTCATTTTTACACTAATAAATTTATTAAGGACATTTTAGTATTATTAAAAAATTAGAACTCTAATATATAGATTAAAACTTTCTTTGATAAAAATAGTATATAACTGATAGCGGATAGCTTATAGCTTATAAGTTAATTTGATTATTTAATAAATTAGTTGTTACAGTAGTTAATAATTATAAAATGACCTAAAAAGATATTTTTAATTAAAAAATTAGTAATTTTATTATCTTATTATATTATATTATTCAATTAATTTTTATTCGATAAAAATAAATGTATTAATAATAACATGCAAAACAATTTTAATATATATATATATATATATATATATATATATATATATATATATATATATATATATATATATATATATATATATATATATATATATATATATATATATATATATATATATATATATATATAAATTAAAAGTAAAATTTAATAAATAAAAGAACCAGCAAACCATACCTGAAGTACGGGTATTTCATAAAGTCATTTATGAGGACATAAAAGTAAAAGTAATCTTAATAATTATAATTTTTTGTCTAATTAACTCATTTTTTCGTAAAATATAGTTTTTTTCTTCTAATTTTATAATAAAATTTAGTAAAATACGTTAAATAATAATATTCTAATTTTGAATTTAGTTATATTAAAAATAAGTTTTTTGTCTAATATTTTACAATAAAACTCTGAATTTTCTTCCCCTTTGTTGATTTTATTGATTCTTTTCTGATGTTTCACTAATTTGAGAATTATCAACACTATTTTTAAATTAATTATATAATTTATATTTAATAAATGAAAATAATGTTTATTACAATAAAGTAGAGAAAAATAGTAAAAATTTGTTATATCATTCTTCAAAATCTCTATAAATTCAATATTTTAAAATCAATTTTTTAATAGTAATATATATATATATATATATATATATATATATATATATATATATATATATATATATATATATATATATATATATATATATATATATATATATATATATATATATATATATATATATATATATATATATATATATATATATATATATATATATATATATATATATATATATATATATATATATATATATATATATATATATATATATATATATAAAATAAGGGTATAATTAGCATAAAAAGTCATAAGCTAAAAGCTACTTTAAATAGCTTTTGAAAAAAAAGTTAAAAGCTAGTTAAGAAGTTATAAGTTAAAAGCTAAAAGACAGTTACCAAATAGAGCTTTTTAATTAAAATGAGCTGAAAAGTTAAAAGCTAAAAGTTATAAGCTCTTTCTTGACCTTACCAAACAGACTCTAAAGTTTCTGAAGTTAAGTGGGGACCAAAGGGAAAAAGAGAAGCTCCGGGCAGCATATGTTGTAGGAAAGCAAACAAATCCATTTGTTTACAAAAATCAAGAAGAAAATATTATCGGCTCTCACTTTTAGCAAGAAAAAGAAATCTTTTTGAAATTTGAATCTTTAATTTTGTCTTCTTCAATACAACTCACCTTGTTCTCTCCCTTTCTTCTCCTCCAAAACACACACTACACCACCTCTCTCCATTGCTTTTTTGGGCAGAGACTAATTAACAACCGCCGTGAATTCGTTTATATTTCGGTAAACTTTGTTTTTAACTATAATCTTCAAAATATAATTTACTTTATCATTATCCTACAGTTTTCAGTTTTATATATATCAACAACAACACCTTTAAAAGATGGTAGAAAATAATTTTCAATCGAATTGAGCAAACAACGACGAATTCGATAAATTGCATTATCAACAATAAAAGAGATAAAGAAATAAAGAGAGAGACCAAAATTTATTTAGACAGTTCTCCAATCGACCTCACTATGAGTATGTATTCCCTCAATTCAAATTCGAATTTAAATAATGCTATTAACATTTTCTTTAAAAAAATACTTATACAAGAGATAAAGAATGCAAACCCTAAAAATCCTATTGTATTGTGTTGATTCTTCCACCCCCAAACGCTTGACCAAAGCTTCAACAAATGACTAACAATTCGGCTACAATCCTTCGATTATCCCGAGCAACCAACTTGTTGAAACCCAAGATTCCTGAACACAATTCACCATCTCTCGCTACTCCCTTACAGAGAAACCACCTTGTCCCAAGGCTTTCACTATGTTGAATCTGTATTGACGTGATCTTGTCCAAAACCTTCAAATCAACCCGATCTTGAAGAAAAAATCCACCTTGGTTTTCTTATTTGAAACACACAAAGCCCCCAACCCAATATTATCGGTTACACCAAACCTAATTGGACATTGTCAACCCTAATCTAGATGGTCACCCAATCGAAAAATGATTATGTGTAGTTCAATTGTGTGTATGCATAGAAGAAGGGATGGAGATGATGGGCAACTTTGTAATCTGGTTTCGTTTAGGTTTCATTCACTAGGAAACCCTACATAGAAGAAGATGCATGTCTGAGTATATATAGGTATGTGAAGAAAATGGGAAAAAGGATGCAAGAAAAATAAGATGCAAAAAGAATTTTTCAAATTTTAACTTGCATAGGTCTGCCTATGAAGGTGTTCAGGCTAACCTGTGAGGCGACCTAGAATGCGACCTGTGGGCAGAATCTATAGGCTTCATTCTTGAAGAGTGAGAGCCAGCCTGAAACATGGATGTGTCGACCTGTACTAAAGTTGAGGCTTCCATAGGTCGGCCTAATCACATATAGGTCGGCCTATGCTGTTGTTTTGACACACAAACATGATTTCGGGTGTGTATGACAAGCCTAAGACCAGTAAAACATATTTATAGACTCTTTTTGTGTATCATAAGGTTAAGGGGACAAATGAGCATCTAAATCTGGGTTGATATTGTCCAATATACAAAAGAGCTACGATGTACTATACTACCTTGTTCCTTGTTTGACATCATTCAAAACCAGGCTGTTGTTGTAGTTAGAAATACTTAGCACTCACATACTTCCCCTTTTTTATGATGGCAAACGTATGTGATGTAGCCGTAGCCTGTTGCGCTTATCTTGGTACACAGAACAACTCCCCCTGACTTTATGCATTGCTTTTGATAGCTCCCCCTAAGTGTATGCATATATCATGTATAATCCTCTTCGTTATCTCATCTTCTCCCCCTTTAACAACATCCAAAAGAAAGAAAAATATTTTGTTAGAAGAATCACGTAGATGCACATCTCACATATTACAAATACTATAGATAGTCAATTGCAATGAAAAGGTTGTGTGCTCACACAAGGTAAGAAACACATGCTTAATAAACAAAAACACAATACTCATATTAATTTTGATTAATTAAAGTACAAGCATTGAAACATTACATAATTCAAAATGATAAACATCAAACCAAATGCAAAGATAAAGAAATAATCAAACTAAACACACTAAATGCAAAAAAAAAATATTAAGACACACTAAGAGGACACACAAACACACTCTTCATCACTCTCTTTCACGACCTCTAAGTCTAGCTCCACGAAATCAGCCTTGACCATCATGTTCAAACTAAGGGTCCAAGAAATCGCATATTTCTTGATAAAATTGTGTGTAGTAATGGTAATCTTTATTTTGGGCAGTAATTGTAACACCCCACTTCCCGTATTAAATAAAATATAAATATTATAATAATAATCAGAGTTTTCACCAAAAAGTGGGATATCACATCTCCAAATTATATAAAAATACTTTATTCATTCTTTTCAAAATAATACAGCGGAATTTGTTTCATAAAGTAAAATACATCAAAACATGATACGTCACAGGATTTCAACACGTTTGACATAAAACAATTACAACCCTCATATCCCGTGTTACGTATCAGAGCATCCTAGACTCGACGGTCACACCAATATCCAAGCTAGCTAAACACCTGGATTATCTGTACTTCCGAAGAAGCACAGACCACAACAACAACAAAGGGGTGAGAAATAATGATCAGAATATAATGGTAATGTAATACATGTAAATAAGGTAGTAAAACACACCAACACACCAATATTCACCCCCAACAACTCCATATGACGAACCTACTGTTCAAATTACAATATAACATGTTATAATGCAAATATGCAACTCAACACCATGCATGCGGTACCGACTCATTGGTTCATTCAATCGAACCTGGATAGATCACTTACGCTCCTCCTGAGACATGATCTATCCTCCACCATTCTCCACAAAGGAGTACGGATGAATCACTTACGCTCCTCCTGAGACATGATTCATCCCACCAAAACACCATGATATGCACACACCAATGCATAACTAATATATTTAGGCACTCAACGTGCACACGATCCTCCTGATCATATCATCATACACCAATGCACATGTGTACAGATATAACATACACCAACACCATATAAATCAACCAGATAGTAAACAAGTTCATACTTTAACACCAAGATATAACATATCCCACCACTCGGGGGTACGCGATCCTACTGATCACTACATACATATACATCAACTAATCGTCCACCAGTCATTATTACGGGAAACATGCACTATCACCAAGTACACAAGTTAGTTCCCACACTCATCATTCTTACAGTGCATCAGGGCCAAACTGTACCTATCATCTCAACTCAGATCCTCAGTCTATTCTAGTACCAATCTTGCACATTACCGTAACCAATAGGCTTCTAATTCCTATTCCCAAAATCATCACCTACACACTCTATCGATACCTCAAAAGCCATACAGAATTTTCCCTAAAAACTGTAAAACACCCTATATGCCCTATATGCCAAATCATCCCAAAACACCAATTCATTAACATTGACTTATACTCCATCACTATCAATTACTAGTTATCATCAAACACAAACACACCAATAAACATTATACTTACCAATTATCCTATACTTCCTACTCTAGAACCAACATTACGGTACATTATCGACACTTCAGAGTCACTCTGAATCTCACCAAGGTCCTAACCATAGTCATTAACGACACTATAGGGAAACAACACATAATTTTTCCCAAAGCTATAATCATGGTCATTACCCACACCACAGTAACAACACAGAATCTCACCAAAACTCTATTTATATTTACTATCAACACTGCAGTAACAACATATAATTTTCCCTAAAGCTATAATCATGGTCATTACCCACACTACAGTAACAACACAAAATCTCACCAAAACTCTATTTATAGTTACTATCAACACTGCAGTAACAACATATAATTTTCCCCAAAGCTATAATCATGGTCATTACCCACACTACAGTAACAACACAGAATCTCACCAAAACTCTATTTATAGTTACTATCAACACTGCAGTAACAACATATAATCTCACTAACATCACCATAATATATATACACCAAATTCACCAATACCAATCAACAATTCATCAATGTCAAGCATCAATTTTTCATCAGCAACAATAATAACAAACATGCCAATATAAAACTTCATAGATCGGAATTTTCCTACGGGGTTAAGGAATCCCCTCTACCCTATACATGTATATACCATCCCAAATCAAGTTTCTCCCCCCTTACCTTGTTAATCGGTTGATCGATGAAAGAACCCTCCAAGGTTTGGCCAATTTTGATTTTCCCCTGTATCCTTCGTTCTTTGCTCCCTTTTCCGTTCCCTTTTCCGTTCTCTCCTTTCTATCGTTCTTTTTCCACTTTCTCTAACTTCTCACAATGTATCGTAAAACTACTAATCCCTCACGTTTCTATTTTAATTCTCTAATCCCAATAATAATAATAACTAATAAAATAATATAATAATATTACTAATATTAATAATACTAATCATAATAATACTATTAATAATAACAATAATAATAATAATGTTATTATCTCACCAAAATAATAATAATGATAATAATGAATATAATAAATATAATAATAATAATAATAATAATACCCCCACCAATATTACTATTAGTTATTATATTATTATATCTACACCAATTCACCACCAATAATCCTCCCATATCAGGGACACCCACCAATAATAATATTCATACTGATGATAATAATCATAATAATAATAATAATAATAATAATAATAATAATAATAATAATAATACCACCAATATTACTATTAACTATTATATTATTATCTCCACACCACCAATGATCCTTATATATCAAGGATACTCACCAATCACATGCCAACACACCCCACCTAAGGGCACACCAACATAAAATAATTAAATTAACACCAAAATGACTAAATAAATAAAATGGGTGTTACAACTCTCCCCCACTTTAAGTATTTTCGTCCTCGAAAATTACCTGATGGAACACTTCCGGATACGCTTTCCGCATCCTTCATTCCAACTAACAGGTCACACTGCCTTCTGCAGCACCTCCCCAAGTTACTTTCACCAAAGATATCTCCTCCCTTCGTAGTTGTTTCTCGCTCGTCCAAACGAAATAGCAATGCCTCAACAATCAAATTATTTTCACTTGTACATCATCCACCTGGTTCAATGTACTTTCTCAACTACGACACATGAAACATATCATGCCAATTCATAGCGACAGCGGGAAAAACGGTCTAACATGTTACTCCTCCCATACCTCTGCTGCGCCACTCTGATACAAACCACAGAACACGGTGTGAACTTCCGAGACTTCGAAGCTCGACCAACATCAGTCACCGGCGTGACTCTCCAAACATATCTTTCCTTGGATCCTCTTGATCTTTTCAGCCATCTCCACATAATTTTCAGGTCTGAGCACAACACTCTCACTCGACCCATTCCAACACAGTAGAGTCCTACACTCCCTATTTCACCAAGCCACATATAGTGCCATTCCGACACTAGGATGGTAACCGTTATTATAGGTAACTCAATCAACGGTAATTAATCATCCCACAATCCACCTCAATCCAACACCCAAGCTCTCACCAATTCTCTACAGACTCAATAGTCCTCTCTGACTGACCATCAGTTTGCGGATGGCAAGTCGAACTCAACTTCAACTTAGTACCCAAAGCTTCCTGTAAGCCCTTCCAAAATCTCAATATAAACCTAAAATTTCCATCTGACACAATATTCGTCAGTATTTCATCCAACTTCACCACTTTCTCAATATGCATCTCATATATTCTCAACACGGAATAGTTAATCCACTCCTAACAATTCAAATTAAAATTATGTCTTTACAAATTCTTTGGAAATCTCAACACCAATTTCGTGAAAATACTACCTGATTTCCACTCTGGAATATTTAACGACTGCATCAGACTCAACAGTCTCTGATGTTCACTCTTCAAATTCCTACAATTCTAACCAGCATATTCCACCTCAACTACTCCTCCCCTTATCCATGGTCTCCAAAACAATCTACTCAAATTCGGTTACTTCTTCATAGCACTGGGATGGATACTCCATCTACCCCAATGTATTTCTTCACGAGTACTTCTACTCCCCTCAACAACATTTGGTACACATACTCTATCATAACATCTCGTGGTATTATTTCCACAAGCCCGACAATCCACTCCTCGACTCTAATTTATCAACTTTAACTAATTCACTACTCACACAACGCATATTATGAAATTTCTCAATCAGTTCTACCTCTTTTCACCATCATCTTCGGTAAACACAAACATTTCCAACTCACCGCATCATCTACCACATCCACTTTACCCAAAGGGTAATTACACTCAACGTCGTAATCCTTCAGAAATCCTAATTATTTCCTCTGCCTCATTTTCAACTTTTTCAAATCAAACAAACACCTTAAACTCTTAAGATCACCAAACATCTCCGATCTCAGTCTGAACTTTCGAAGCCTCCGACTCCGGTACAACCACAATAGCAACCAACTTTAAATCACTGGTCGGATGGTTTCTCTTACACACTTCGAGTTGCCTTTTGCATAACTGAAACTCGCTGAAGTTGTCTTTAGCAAATCCCCCTAATTATATCAACAAGCATCACAAACACCACAATTAGTTCTATCGGATTCGGCAGAACTTTCCTTACGGAAGTATATCACCGCTCTTTTTCTAACACTGATAACTCCAGTTCCTTATGCTCAACATAATCCTCTATACTTTTCGAATACCTTAAAATATCATTTATCAACACAACCATTGCCTTATATAGATACTTAAAGAAGATCCCATGCCAAGTGGACAAACAAGTTGTGAGTTATAGCGGGAACACATACCGTACCGCCCGTCCTTACCACAACATTCAAACACACTTCATCAATAAATAGATTAAATCTATGTCAATACTTCACCATCTCATAGATAATTTCAATAGCTTTCCAACGCTTCGAACCGGGCGTCATTCCGAGTTACGGTTCTCCCGTTACGACAAAAATACCACAACAATATTTTTCTGCTCAGGGCACTTCGCCAGGCGAATCTCGGCGAACATGACAGTCCCGAAATTCTATTTTCGACCGTTACCTGACTTCCGCGTGTCCGATTTCGATTCCGTAAAAAGCTACGATCTCGGAATTCAACGTATAACCACAATTTCATACTTAGGAGGCCGTCCAACACACTTTCAATCTTTAAATATTTTAAAACCCGATTACTTCCAATCTCAACAGCAGATCGTGGAGCCTCCTATTACGATACCACTTCGACCTTCGACACCACAACACAATAATTCTACTCGCGATCTCACGAACACGGAAACTCACGTCCTTCAATCAATTGATCCATCAAATCATTAACTCTTGGAAGCGAACACTTATCCTTGACAGTCACCTTGTTCACTTATCTATAGTTCACCCAAAGCTTCACAAAACCTTCTGTCTGTCTAACCAACAAAATTGGTGCACCTTACGGTAACACACTCAAACAAAAGGACCTCTCCCCCAGCGGGTCTTCAAGTTGACTCTTCAACTTCTCCAATCCCAACGTAAACATACAATATGGAGTCATCAATATCAGACTCGTCCCAAAAATAAAATAAACGTGTAAGCTTTACTTCACACTCCGATAGTAAATCGCTTACTTCCTCAGGGAACCTCTGGCAATTTCAACTAATTGACAAATCCCAATTTTCTCACTTTCCTTCTCATTCAAAGTTTCCGTCAAAATAAACGTCTCAACACCGTATTACGCCAACTCCTCGAAATAATCCCTTAAGCACTTAGCTTAACTCAGGACAATTCATTGCTCACGCCACACGAGCTTGCAAGACACGTCTATCCCATCCAACACAATCCCGTCTACTATTAACAAGAGATGAAGGGTGATCAGTTCCTCAATTTGTTAATAGACAGCCAAAATCATGATGGGGTACAAACCATCTTTATCAAACTATGATATCATTCCCCAACACACTAAGCCACCACACTGTAGCATTCCGGAGAAATACAACTTCTCTCCCACTGGAATCATTCCTCTTCTACCGACAAACTTAACCAACAACATGTACCGACAGTGTTTTTACACACATGTCGCATACCAGGGAACAACAACACTAGACAACATTGGCCGGACGGACCGACCTGCTCTGATACCAATTGTAACACCCCACTTCCCGTATTAAATAAAATATAAATATTATAATAATAATCAGAGTTTTCACCAAAAAGTGGGATATCACATCTCCAAATTTTATAAAAATACTTTATTCATTCTTTTCAAAATAATACAGCGGAATTTGTTTCATAAAGTAAAATACATCAAAACATGATACGTCACAGGATTTCAACACGTTTGACATAAAACAATTACAACCCCCATATCCCGTGTTACGTATCAGAGCATCCTAGACTCGACGGTCACACCAATATCCAAGCTAGCTAAACACCTGAATTATCTGTACTTCCGAAGAAGCACAGACCACAACAACAACAAAGGGGTGAGAAATAATGATCAGAATATAATGGTAATGTAATACATGTAAATAAGGTAGTAAAACACACCAACACACCAATATTCACCCCCAACAACTCCATATGACGAACCTACTGTTCAAATTACAATATAACATGTTATAATGCAAATATGCAACTCAACACCATGCATGCGGTACCGACTCATTGGTTTATTCAATCGAACCTGGATAGATCACTTACGCTCCTCCTGAGACATGATCTATCCCCCACCATTCTCCACAAAGGAGTACGGATGAATCACTTACGCTCCTCCTGAGACATGATTCATCCCACCAAAACACCATGATATGCACACACCAATGCATAACTAATATATTTAGGCACTCAACGTGCACACGATCCTCCTGATCATATCATCATACACCAATTCACATGTGTACAGATATAACATACACCAACACCATATAAATCAACCAGATAGTAAACAAGTTCATACTTTAACACCAAGATATAACATATCCCACCACTCGGGGGTACGCGATCCTACTGATCACTACATACATATACATCAACTAATTGTCCACCATTCATTATTACGGGAAACATGCACTATCACCAAGTACACAAGTTAGTTCCCACACTCATCATTCTTACAGTGCATCAGGGCCAAACTGTACCTATCATCTCAACTCAGATCCTCAGTCTATTCTAGTACCAATCTTGCACATTACCGTAACCAATAGGCTTCTAATTCCTATTCCCAAAATCATCACCTACACACTCTATCGATACCTCAAAAGCCATACAGAATTTTCCCTAAAAACTATAAAACACCCTATATGCCCTATATGCCAAATCATCCCAAAACACCAATTCATTAACATTGACTTATACTCCATCACTATCAATTACTAGTTATCATCAAACACAAACACACCAATAAACATTATACTTACCAATTATCCTATACTTCCTACTCTAGAACCAACATTACGGTACATTATTGACACTTCAGAGTCACTCTGAATCTCACCAAGGTCCTAACCATAGTCATTAACGACACTATAGGGAAACAACACATAATTTTCCCCAAAGCTATAATCATGGTCATTACCCACACCACAGTAACAACACAGAATCTCACCAAAACTCTATTTATATTTACTATCAACACTGCAGTAACAACATATAATTTTCCCCAAAGCTATAATCATGGTCATTACCCACACTACAGTAACAACACAGAATCTCACCAAAACTCTATTTATAGTTACTATCAACACTGCAGTAACAACATATAATTTTCCCCAAAGCTATAATCATGGTCATTACCCACACTACAGTAACAACACAGAATCTCACCAAAACTCTATTTATAGTTACTATCAACACTGCAGTAACAACATATAATCTCACTAACATCACCATAATATATATACACCAAATTCACCAATACCAATCAACAATTCATCAATGTCAAGCATCAATTTATCATCAGCAACAATAATAACAAGCATGCCAATATAAAACTTCATAGATCGGAATTTTCCTACGGGGTTAAGGAATCCCCTCTACCCTATACATGTATATACCATCCCAAATCAAGTTTCTCCCCCCTTACCTTGTTAATCGGTTGATCGATGAAAGAACCCTCCAAGGTTTGGCCAATTTTGATTTTCCCCTGTATCCTTCGTTCTTTGCTTCCTTTTCCGTTCCCTTTTCCGTTCTCTCCTTCGTTCTTTTTCCACTTTCTCTAACTTCTCACAATGTATCGTAAAACTACTAATCCCTCACGTTTCTATTTTAATTCTCTAATCCCAATAATAATAATAACTAATAAAATAATATAATAATATTACTAATATTAATAATACTAATCATAATAATACTATTAATAATAATAACAATAATAATAATAATAATAATAATGTTATTATCTCACCAAAATAATAATAATGATAATAATGAATATAATAAATATAATAATAATAATAATACCCCCACCAATATTACTATTAGTTATTATATTATTATATCTACACCAATTCACCACCAATAATCCTCCCATATCAGGGACATCCACCAATTATAATATTCATACTGATGATAATAATCATAATAATAATAATAATAATAATAATACCACCAATATTACTATTAACTATTATATTATTATCTCCACACCACCAATGATCCTTATATATCAAGGATACTCACCAATCACATGCCAACACACCCCACCTAAGGGCACACCAACATAAAATAATTAAATTAACACCAAAATGACTAAATAAATAAAATGGGTGTTACAGTAATCATGTGATTGACCCTTGCGAGGCGGTATTCACATCCATCTCCTCCTTCAAGGTGACTAGCTTTTCTTAGACAAACGAGGAAAATTCCTCAAAGTTTGCATATTGAGTTTTCATATGCTCCTGCATACTTTGGAGCAACGCCATTTTGGAATTTTGTTTATACAACAGGTTTTGAAGAAGCAAGGTGACAGATGAATTGTGGCCAGTAGCATTACTATCTTCCTGCATAACAACATTTTTGACATCATGCATAGGCACATCATCTTCAACATGTTGCTCAGCAGAGGGGTCAGCATATGCGGTAGGATCGTCGAAGTTGTATATCTTCCGACCATACTTTCCCAGCCTCAGATAGTATGCTTGATGCTCTTCATTCCAAAAGTATCCCATGTTAGTTAGAGTCTGTTGAGAGAACTCTTGAATTGGACCAGGTGAGATGAGTGGTAGACTTGGTACGCCAATTGTTAGACAACGACAATAATCTAGGAGGGGTTGAATATATCACTTATTCTAAGCAGAGTCGACGCTTAAGATAATTTGGTTTTTAAAAGTTTTAAGCGGAAGCGGCCGAGGAACTATAATCGTCTAAATGAACAGTTACCAAAAAGATCGGATATACGCTACACCTATATGTAATACCGATAAAGACGAGAAAATGAATCAATAGTTTGAACACGAACCAATAAGATTTTGTTCACTCAAAGTTGGTCAATTTTCAATGCTTGTGGAATATAAACCAAATTGAAAAATAGCTCAAACGTTTGTATTCAAGCAATTAGTCGAACACTTGGTGTGCGACGCATCCCAAGTAAAATTCAATAAGTGAACATAGTGCTAAGCTTTTCCGATTACAATCAAACAGATTGTATTGAGATTTCAAAAAATGTTTCAACACTAACATACACCAGAATTTTAAGCAACCAATATGTTTGCACATAAACTCAAAATTCAGCAATGGAAATAGTAAGAAGAGAGAACACCAACTTGTTGAGGCAGTTCCCCCGTCGTCCTCGCTTGGGGTACGTTTGCCCTCAATTCTAAAAATAGAATTGAGACATGTATATATAACCTGTTGCAAATTGTTTTTACAAGAGAAGCAATATAATTCAAACACTCGATCCCAAACATTGATGTTGAGCCTATGCCTTCTCTTCCCTTGATTCAAGATGAATTAAGTCCTTCGAATGTGATGAGTAAACCTCTGATTACGGAACCACCTTTGAACAACCCTCTGGTCTTCAAATCTTGCCCGAATGATTTCAAACACCAATAATTCGAACCCAAACCTTCCTCCACAATCCTCCGATTAACGCTACTAAATTGAAGAACCTCTCGTTCTTCAATTACCTTCGCTCAGCTGAAAATGTGAAGGAAGGATTTATGTAAAACCCCCAAAATCCAAGATTCTTTGAGGACAAAACCCTAAAGGTTTTATTCAAGAAAAACCCACTGATTTCTCAACCCAAGCCTGGTACACCGATCCTATGTTTGGATGTTATCACCTCTATGATGCAGAATGCACAACAAAAATGATTATTTGTATTTGTTAAGAAAATGCAAGAAAGAGGATTAAGTTGATGTGAACTAAATCAATGTATATTTTCACTTTTCTTGTTTTTTTGTGAAGAATGAGCTAACTCAATATATATGCAAAGCTATAACCAAATAACCAACATAAAAATCACTTTGAATGATAAACATAATAGAAACGTAATGAAAAATGAGTGAACAATCGACCTAAAAATAAAGGGGTCTATCTAAGCTCTCCCGAATTCAGAATTATGCAGAAAAACGCTATTTGCATCAACCAAAATAGGTCCATGCATCAACGCAAAGCAACTCAATTTTGACAAATACAAATGCACACAGTATGAGTCGACGGGAGGGTTGACGCGAGCTCTTCTGAAAGCAAATCACAAAAATTTACTTCTGCATGAGTCGACCTAAGCAAGCTTTGAGTCGACTCAAAGACTCAGAACTTGCAAAATGATAATTTTGATATGTTTAGCTATTTCTAAGTGATCCTAATGTATCTCTAACTCAACCAACATGATCAAACTCACATAGAATGCATATAGTGTTTTTCCTATATGAACCAAGACACATTTTGACAAATGCTTGAAACTAGAAAATAACGGATGCATACGCGACTCGATGATACCGTCCAAAGCACACTTTTCTAACTATATATGTTTTGACATCATTAAAACATGTATAACCAAGTATGAGACACTTTTCCCTCACATACTCCCCCTTTTTGATGATGGCAAAATAGTAGAAAAATAGTTGAGCACAATGTGTAATATCATCCTCCCCCTTACTCTATGCAATTATCTAGAAACAATCTGTATTGTTTGATCAGTCTTGTAAAGTGATTTGTTGTTTTTGTTTGGTCTCTTCTCCCTCTTTGACAACATAAAAAAGAAGGAAGATATAGGTCAACGAAATACATAGTATATTGAGATAAGCATATTCATCGTATTAGCAACAGGGTAGCATTAACTAACATTCACATATAATGAAGTTAATGAAAACATATAAAAGGATAAATAGATAACACAATAAATGACCAAAAAAAGTAAGTGCCATTACAATTTAAAAGTTAAACATAGCTTCATGTCTTAGTAATTCAAACAAATATAATAAGAAATCAACACTAGAATACAATGAACCATATATGAAATGACATACAAAATAATACACAAATACTCCTTAAGACCTCCTCCCCCTAAAATGACGGCCCTTTCTGCGAAATGGATAGTCATGAGGTGGAGGAAGTTGTTGCTCATCTATCCGCTCCGTAAGTTCTAGGACAGCTCAATTTAGAACGTTGAAACTGGTAGTGAGAGCACGATGTTGACCTGCAGCAGATTCAACCATGCTATCGAAACGACTCATCACTACTGTGGCGAATGTGTTGAAGTTATTCGTGTGAGCCTGAAGTTGATTCTGCAGATTTGTGAACCGCTCATCCTGGGCAGTGACAAAGTTTTGTTGTTCGAGCTGCATACTCCTCATCATTTCGAGGAGTGCTTCATTATTCTGTTGGAGATGCGGAGGTGATGGAGGCATGTAATTTTCACCAAGTGTAGTCCAACCCGTGTGTTTCCAGGCACCCCATCCTTGGTTTCCATCTGAGTTCAAAGGGGGTGATTAATCTATCCAACCACTATTATCATGTTCATCAATATCCATTTGATTTCCACACTCTTTTCTTCTTCTTCTCATTCTTTTTCTTCTTCTTCTTAACTCTCATCAGATTCCTGTTGACGAGAACTGGTTTCCTTAACTGTCAAGTATTGAATACTTTAATAGATGTGCAAAAAGAACAGAAGATACTCAAAGCAAAAATTGATGAGCGAAAAGAAGTCAAAAAAAGCATTTTGGATATGGTCACTCAGCTGTTTCAAAGAACCTTTTCTAACCCCAAACCTTAGGCCCTATAAGATACCTTTTACTTTATTTCTTTTATGATATTTTTAGCATGCCATCTTTGTCTATCTTTGTTATCGTAATCAATATTAATGAAATTTCTTTTTCCGTCATTATAATAGTCTTCATTTCACTTTGTTAATTTCTTTTCTATACACTTTTTATTTCTGAAAAAGGGGGAGAAAGTGATATATGATATTGATATCTAATCTAAAGAATTTCATCCCAAATATATTGCAAATATGTTTATTTCTAACCATATGTTTGAGAATTAATCAGGAACTTCACAAAAGTTCACTGTATGTTAGAACAGGCTATTAGAAGACTGAAGAAGACTTTATCATAAGAGACAAGACATATCATAATACACAATTTGTAAGATATGATCAAGAAGCAAGTGATGTACATTAGAAGTCAATAATCAAAAAGATTATATCAGAAGCATTTGTACAAGAGATCAGAAGATATAATCATCAGAAAAAATGTACATGAGAGAAGACTGCTAAACAAGCTTGATCAGATAATATATGAATATCTGGTGTTGACCACTAAATTATCAGAAGCAAAGGACAATCAGAAAGGATATCCATAAGTTTTACACAGATACCTAAATTTTTTCAGAAGTTGTTAACTTTCTGAAAGAATGCTTCAAATAGTATCTAAAATTCAATTGGTATCCAAACTTTAAATGGTATCTAGACTCCAGTTCTAAAAGAATTTAAATCTTTTGTAGATCAAATCAAGTCATGGTCATTAAAGAAAATATTCGGTTTTTTAACCATCAAGTGACATAAGGATATGCGCACCTGTTTGTGATCTGTGCTAAGATATTGAAGATTTGGTTTTGATACATGATGCATGGCATCTAAGAAAGTATCTACAAATCTCTGATATATAATGCAAAACATCAAGTCTAATAAGACAAATCAGGTTCTAATACGTCTACAGTATTCTGATAGCAAGATTTGGTTCTAAGATGAAGACCAGTTAGTTCTAGTCAGATTCTGATGAGACGTCACTGAGAAGTAATCCTTCTCTGCTGATATAATTCTACTTCAAAATAATTTTGTGAGTCTTGGGATCAGAGGGAGAATGTGAACAAGCATAAATGAATTTTGTGAGTAACAGAATCAGGGGGAGCCTGTTAAGCTTATCTCGGACTCTGTGAATTTATGGTGATTACCCTATACGAATTGTTTATCAAAATGCATTGTTTATCATCATCAAAAAGGGGGATATTGTAAGAACAAGATTTGGTTCTACATCTGGCCTTTGAGTTTTGATGATAATTGCACATGTTATCTAAGAGAATAATTCTATATGATATGGTTTATGTCTAGTGTGTGGTTGTTGTCAATATGATTCTGACTCTGATAAGAAGACGTGTGACGTCATCATACTCTGTTATCAACACTCTGGAAGAAAACATATGTGTACAATATAAAGTTAAGATTCAGAAATATTTATAATGCAATGGTTCTAAGGAATGTTAGTAACAAAGTTTCTGATTGATACTTTATAAGTAAGCCTATAAGGCTTTACAACAAATATGCTTTCTATTGTTACAACTCTGAAGATTCTAAAGACATGGTTCTGGTTAACAAAGCTCCGAAGGTTCTGAAGACATCACTTATAAAGATCAAGTTCTGAAGAGTTTATGAAGACAAAGTTCTGATTGAACAAAGTGCTGAAGACTCTAGAGACAAGAGTGTGCTTAATGAAATATGAAGACTCTGAAGATGAAGTTCTGATAGAACAACTTCTAAAGACTCTGAAGATAATGCTTCTAAGAAACCAAGTGTTGAAGATTTTTGTGACTAGATTCTGTTGAACGAAGATCTGAGATTCTAAAGACTATGGTTCTGAAGATTACACAAAGAATGACTCTTCTACAACACGCTTCATTAAGTTAATATCTGAAGCCTCTGAAGATGCTAGGAGACTGAAGATAAGAATGGTTTTGAGCTAAATATAATAGTACAAAAACTCCGTGACCTCTACCTTGAAAAGGTGGCGCAAGAATAACTTTTGTGCAATGATGTTAACCATTCCTTCATGTGAACGTTGGGATATTTTTGTTGGAATATGTTTCCAAGAATACTCCTCAATGGATCTATTCTCTCAAGCTTTATAAATTGAAGATCAAGAAGCTTGAAGAATTGCCGATTGCTGGAAGTGGGTTGCTGGGATAGCACGCTGCTATGCAAAGTTAAAGTGCTGAAGAAAATACTACAAGTTGAAGCTTAAATGAAGAATGCTCAATAAAGAAGAAGCTGAAGTAAACTACTAAGGTGCGTACAACGATGCAACATGCTAAAGCCATGTGAAACTAGTCAAGTGAAACATCAATAAGTGAAACATAATAACTTAGTTGATATTGATGGTCGAACTGGTAGAAGCATTATATGCTCAAGAATGAGTTAATCAAAATAAGCTAGCAGCTCATGTAAAGAAGCCATAATTCTCATCAAGAAAGCTTCTAAGCAATTCAAAACTAATGTTTTATAATCTCTCAGAGATCCATTCTTTAGATAGGTTTCTGTATTAGAAAGCAAGACGTTGTTGCTCATATCTTGCTTAGAAACACTTAGGTGTTCATGTACTTCATTTGTGTAATTAGCTTGTAAGAAGTATATTAGTGCACAAGAAAATCCTTGTAAAAGGTGATGTTCCTTGAGCGGTCGAGTGAAGACTAGAATGCTTGAGATGACTAAGCATATTTCTAACAGCTTAGTGGATGATGTTCCTTGAGCGGTCGAGTGAAGACCAAAATGCTTGAGAGGGCCAAATTGTTTCTAACGGCTTGGAGATTGATTCCTTCAGAGGCGAGTGAATGTCAGGATTCTCAAGAAGACAATGAAAGGTATCCATTGTGGTTGTAATCATTGATGATTATTGGATTAAGTCTTTGTGATAAGGTGAAGTCACCTTGAGGGGTGGGCTATAGTAACTTCGTTAATAGTGAACCAGGATAAAAATAATTGTGTCATTTACTTTTATTGTCATTATTATATTTATTCTTCTAATTTCGCAAAAGGGGAAAAATGTGAGACCTAATTCAAACTCCATATTTCTTGTGTTTCTCAACCTTCAAAACTCTAATATGGTATTGTAGTCTATCGATCATACCTTGAGCCGCCCACCGTTTAATTTCATACACCAAGGACAAAAAGAGTGTTGGATGTGAGCGGGTGTATTGAGAAAATCTCAAGGTCTACATTGTTTAGAGATAGAGCATTGAAAGAGTTTATATAGAATGAAACCCATCATCTTACAAGTCGATTTTTCAAGGATGAGTTAGTTCAAACTCTAATAGTGGATACTTAACACATTTCAACTTATGGTGTTATAAGATCAAACCTCTTAGCAATAGAGTCCCCGCCCTAACTAAATTGTGTTTATTCAGCTTTGATTCAAGAATAAAGGTGAGAACAATCACTAAAGAAAAAGAAAAAAGAAGTGCAATGATGGGGTTGTTTATCCAAACTTGTGAAGAAGGAGTTAGAAGAGTCAAAAGTCCTATCAGTAAGCTTTCAACAATGTGTACACATTACAACAAAATAGTTCATCTGGTTGGAAGCCAGTTTCGACTAGTGATATATCCTGAATGATGAGGAGACCGGCCAAAGTCTTTCAAAACATCTTTAATCATATGATAAAATATTTGAAATTTCTTTATACATGTACTTAATTGATTACTATCTTGATTAATCAATTAAGAAGACTTTTTACACTAACTAATTGATTACCACATTAGGATTAATTGATTAATTCATTTTTAACACCTCCAAATCATTTAATGAAACTCTTAATTGATTAATGACAGTGGAATTCAAAAACTTTCCATATGTGGATTGATTAATTGATTACCAGCTAGTTTAATCGATTAAATTATTAAAATGATTTATGAATCTTTCCCTTTTTGAGCCAAATTTTTTCTTATATAAAGATGGTTACTCATCGTTTTATTTTCACACCAAAATTCTAAATGAAAATATCTATCTTTCTTCTATTTTCTATGTTTGTGTATTTGTTTTTCACGAGAAGTTTCACAGTACTAAAAGATCGAAAAATCATTGTGAGAGTTGTGTTGTAATTGGTGTTATGATTAAATTGCTTTATTTTTTAAGAATGTGATTCTCTTGTGAATTATTTGTAAAAGACTTAAAGTTTGCAAGCTACACTTGAAAAAAAAAACTTATACGGAGGTCATGAGTTAAATCTCTGTAAAAACTCTATTTGATTGCTGAAGGTTCGTGGACTGGTCGTGTAAATGCTTAAGTATGATTTTAGTAGAACTATCAAAATAGAACTCTTAAGAACAAGAATATGCCAAATGATTAGACCAAAGCTATTTAAATCTCTAATACACTCTCTCTAAACTCTTTTCTCTTTAATTTTCATTGATTATTTTATTTCCATTGGCTAAATAGAAGTTAAGATTTGCAATTGACTGGTTGGTGTGATTTTGATTGGGCAAACTGTCCTCTTACACCAGTCTCTCACGAGTTTAATTATTGTTCTAGGGATTCTTTAAATTTGTGGAAGACGAAGAAGCAGCAGACACTGTCTCGTTCCTCTGCTAAAGTTGAGTATCAGTCCATGGCAGCCACCATATGAACTAAGGTGGTTAAAAGATATTCTCGTTGACCTCGGTGTTTTGCATACTCGACTCATGTGTCTCCGTTGTGATAGTCAATCAACCCTCCACGTTGCAAAGAATCCAACATTCCATGAGCGCACTAAACATATTGAAGTTGATTGTCATAAGATGAGATTTTCCAAGCCAGTTCTTACTTGGACAATGGTGTGCATTGCATCAAAGAACAGTCACATACAAAAGTACCAGCTTTCGCAATTGCAACCTCAACCTAGGAGATGATTTCTACCAATGCTAGGAAAATAAATCATGCAAATTCAAAATATACAAAACTGATTCTTTATTGTATATCTGTAATTGCATCAACTGTTTTGTTTTCAACTTCTATAAGGTATTTTGTGATGATACATATGTAGCATGAGGTACCAAACTGCCAATATTTAGGTATAGATTACAGTAACTGCACATTTGACCCCTAAAACAATTGCAGCAACTTTACACTATCACTTACATTTTCAATCCTTATTTTGTGTATAGAGTTTGGTGAAATTATACAATTTTGAAATATTTGGTTCTATATAGTTTATGTGACAATGCTCAAACATTATGGTTGATGTAAAGGTATAAGAAAATAATATTTATCTCACCATTTCTTTACGGAAAACTTCCGGTGATTCGGATGTGGTCGAGGGTTCTTCTAAGTCCGTACTTAAGCACTGCCTGGTTACCCTCTCTGAATCCATCTCCATAGGCCGGTGAGCTATCTGACTCGATCTGGTGTTTAAAAAATTTACCAAGTTCCTTTTCAAAATCCGACCGTTTACCCTTCTTTGATGAGGTCGAGGAAGGTGACGATGAAGACGACGAAGAAGAAGACGATGAAGATGCTTCTTCACTTCCGGAGCCAGAATAGATCTCTGAATCTAACCACATATGAGCTAAGACTTGGCATATTCCTTCTTCAACTTCTGGCCTAAGATTGCCATAGCCTGTCAAAAATACACAAAATTGTTCAACTTATTAGCACTGAGATATCAAAATTATCGACATTGTTTCGATCATGGGAAAGATGAAGCAGTACCTTTAAGTCTAAGCCAAGCATGCATCATTTCATGAGCCAGGATTGATCCTGTCAATAACCTAGGAAGGCCATACAATACAAGTATCGCTGTCACTTCGCACCGACGTATCAGCCTAAAAGGCTCGGTTATCATATCTATGACACGGTAGCCTGCTCCGATACTCGGTCTCCTTAAAATCTGGAATTTCAAAAAATAGAAAATTATAGTCTAATAAAATGATTATCATCGAAGATACGTCGTATTCATGAAAAAAAACATCCTTACAGTGGGGATAGTTTGCTCTTCTGACAAGCAAAGTCCTCGAGTTTCAGGTAAGTGGTGATGACCCTACATTTAATATTGAAAAGCCGAAGAACAATCGAAAATCAGGACAGTAGAAAGAGTATATGATACAGAGAAGATGAAAGTAAAAGCACATTTCATGCGTGAAAGGTTCGAAACATAAACTATTACATTCTTTTCCCCTTCCATGGCTTCATTCAGCGCTTGTCTCTCAACCAAAAGCATAGGAATTTGCTGCTCTATTTTCATATGCAAACCTTCATAAAATTCTTGTATTTCAAGATAGAGAGGTTGGCATTCATGAGTATCCATAATAGCCGAGTCAAGACATTCAAGGCACAGCTTTCGACCATCGTCGAGCAACAGATATTTTGTGTCCGTTGACTGCACTGATTGGAAAATTTCATATCAATTGATGAAAGAAAGAAAAAGAAATCGAAAAACAAAGAGAGAGAGAGTGTCTCGTTGTCAGTGACAGCGTGCGATAAAATATTTTGTGAGATGATGTAACTGACCTCCATTCTCTGACAGCTACAACAACGAGGAGTGCCATCACGCTCATGCGATGGACAATATTTCTGCAGCCAGAAAGGATGCGCTCTATACTCAATGAGTCCGGCTGAATTTTGTGGAATCTGTAAAATTTCAAATGAATATCGAAATTTTGCAAAGCTTTTATCAAAACTGAGCACGGTAGAATCGAAAAGAAAAAAAAAAAGAATCATTGTAAGCCAGAAATCAGACCAAATGCTACTTACAAAGATCTTGCAAACATCACACCTTGGGTGATGCAGCTCCTTATAGCACAATTTATGGTAAGGGCGATTTCCAGACATGGAATACTGTAATGAATAAAGATCTAAGCATTATTTACAAAACAATCAGTCTCGAAGCGAGCAACAATCGAAACAAAACTCTAACCTCATAATCAGTGATTGGAAGTTTGCAAGCATGGCAACAAAAACATTCTGGATGCCAAACAGCACCCATGCAACTCAAAAATCGTCCATGGCCAATCTCGGCATTGCAGCCAGCACAGATTCTGCAAGCACGTATTCCAGTAACCATTATATGGATCTATGTTGTAGCCATTGAAGTGACTATTTCAATTTTTCTATGATTTTACTTATTAGGCCAAACGTTTTCTCCTTTTTATCATATTCGATGATCTTCGTGAAAAATTCAATTTATGATATTGACACATATAGACTACAGATAGAAATTTCATCTGCCGCATTCTTACCTGTATACAGGTGGAAAGAGGTTTGTAAAAGGCTGAAATATAGAATCAGTGTGAGATCGAGGAGGTGAACCAATGCTCAAACTTTCTTGAATTGCCCTGGCAAGTTGTTCATCTTCCTCAAGTTGAACTTCGTCGAGACTCGTATCTTCATCCTGTTGAATTTTAGCTATATGGTCATCTTCATCTTGCTTAACATCACCAACATGGTCATCTTCATCTTGCTTATCATCACCAACATGGTCATCTTCTTCGTCATCGAGTGGACACAGTTCATCATCTTCAGATTCAGATTCAGAGTCATCCTCTGAAGTATAAGGAGTTGGAAAAAAAAGAGGCCTTTTAAAATACTTTCCCATCCGAAAAAATGTATCTCTTTCCAATCAAATCTTTATCAAATGGAATTTCATTATTTGGTACTCTGAAAATACTTATTGCACTAAAATGAAGCTACTCAAAGAAGCATTTTAACAACTAATTTGCAATAACATGAACCTTACCTACAACTTTTTTCCCTTTATAATCTTCCTCTGAAAGGGAAAGCGCAATTGCGCGATCAATTTCTTCTCTCTCAATATCAGTCAAATCATCCTGCACTCACAGTTTACCATTATCCTAACTTCAATCACTTTTATAACTAAAAACAGAGCTATGACAGAAATTGTTATTACCACAGAACCATCACGATTACTCGAATCTCTGTCATGTCCATATTTCCCTTCGTACCCTCGTCCCGAATATTTATGGTTGGAACCCTTTAGAAACTTGGTAAACCAACCCATGTAACCTTATTTTCTGCAGGTTTGAAAACCTTATCTCAAAATCTACCTACAATTTACATAAAAAATGAACTTTATAGATTAATCAAGCATGCCAAGAAACTACAAATCATCAAATTTCAATCAACCTTCATATACAGCATGATAATTACAATCACAATCACAATAAAAAGTGCTATTTGAATATTGAATCTTAAGGTAATAAGAGCATACAGATCAGGGAAAAAACCCAGAATTACTCATCAGAAAGCCAGAAACCAGTTGAATTCCAAATCCAAATCCAAATCCAATCAAACAAACCAGATAGTAAATAGTTCAAAGCAACAACCTTGAATTGAATTGCTTCAAAGAAATTCAAATTTCACATGCTTGGAAAAAAGGAAAGAGAAAAAAAAAAGACCTTTTCACCAACCCCACCATCTATATGGATTGATAACACAGCAACATAAACAACCCATGATTGAAAATTTGTTATAGCAGATAACAAAAGTAAGAAACTTTTTGTGTCACGAGAACTTACCAGGAAAAGATTAGGAATCAGATGAATCCCAGTTATTTAAATTCAAAAAAGATGCAATATTTGATTCACATTAATACATAGTCAACCACATAGTAACATGGTTAGAATTGAACTTTCTCTCTCTATATATAAACATATGTATCATGTAACAGTATGTGTGATTCCCGAATTAGTTTTTTATGAGTGCAAAAGTGAAAAGTTGAAACAGTACTTTGATTCTACGCAAATATAGCCAAATCTAAAAGTAATAAGAAACGGGTGAGTATTAATTCAACGCCACTGTGGTGTATCTACTGTGATGTGATGTGGGTCCATTTGTCTTTGTCTTTTTTCCTACTACATTCTACCAAACGTAATTGACACCATAGAATAATAGTAAAAAAGGTTTTGCGGTTGAGAAAGGTTTGGTTCAATTTGTGTTTTGCTGTAGTGATGACTAAGCCTATGAGCAACTCTTTTCGATGATGCCATGTTCTTGTGATTTTGTCTTCTTGGTGATACTAAGCCTATGAGCAACTCTTTCCTTAATAAACTTGTATCTGATACTATAAAAGAACTAAAATAATAGTGAAAATATTTATTAAAATAGATTGAATAATTAAAGATATGTAGAGTAAAGATGAAGGGATTTCATATACATGATTTTATTGAAAAATACTTATAAAAAAGTTGATTGCAAGTTCAAAGATTTTAGATTGAGTTTTTCAATATTTGAATCTCCTTTACAATAAATTATATTTTCTTATATAAAATAGAAAAACAGATAGACTTCAAATAAAATTAGAATTATCATAGAACTATACAAACAAATGATCGATATAGCCTAATAATAATAAAAATAATTCAAAAATAATGTGAGTCACATAAATTTTAATAGTACAACACGGCAAAAAAAAAGTAGCATGCGAGCCTAGGCTGATAAAGACGAATCTTATATTTAGAAAAGTAATTTGATCTTATCTCCTAATTGATGGTAATCTTTAAAAGTAATTTTTTATCTTCAAACATAAGTCTTATTCTTCGAGATATGTAATTCCATAATAGTCATGTTCATTGTCATTCAAGTGGTCAGGTGTGTAGGAAACAATATCACTTTTTGACAAAGCAGATATATTTAAAAATTCATTATAACGGGTGATAAAGTGGCTAACAACTTAGATTGATCCATAAGAAATGCAATATCTTTTGAACTAATATAGGTATTTTTGTAAAGGTTGAGGTGAGTTTTACATCAGGCTTCCAACTTTGTTGTTGTTAGCATATCTGGATTAAACTTAATCCGTCACTTTATGCACAAACACAGGTAATGCAAATATCACACATATGCACACAAACACAAGCCTAGGTTTAAGGACGAGCGTGGGTCCAAGGTCTACCCATCCCCAAAGGGTGTGTAATGTGGATTTTCAAACCTGTAAAGCAGGGTTCTAAACGGTTCTCAGAGTCAACAACCCATCTTTCGGATATTATCAACTTCCCAAATTACTTGGTAATCGATAATATTCTCAAGAGAGTCTCATCCAAGTGTAGTATCGCGTATCAACTATTTCGGAAATACTTCCTTATAGCCATCGCACTACGTCCTAACAAGGCCAAAGTGGGGTAAAATATGATCTAAAAGTCCATAGTGTCACGGGCTCCTTCGTCGAAAGTAGCATTGTTTTCACGAATACCCGTTCAACAATACTAAACTCTCAAGAGGGCCTACACTGAGCGGTGGTTTCTCAAGTTAGCTTGGTCGGGAATCAACTCCCTATAAGCCTCCTTGAATATACAACCATCCTATCATAATTGCACTCAAGTCCGGGTATAGGACCGCCCCACCACTCAAAAGTCTCAATATCCAACATACGAACAAATATATACATGTTAAGCAAGTATTCACAAATATAGCATACAATCAAGACAAAAATAGGCTAAACCCTCAAGTTTAAGTATCCCCATTGAAGTCGTCATTTCTGTTGCGGTGAGAATCGTGATACCAAGCTATTGATTAACTTGAATATTTAATTAATTGAATTCACAACCGGACTTTAATTTATCCAAAGGAAATGTCTAAAGAGAGAAAGAACCTTTTGCGCGATGTAACAACAACGATAAGAGATTCGGGGATCGGGGGTTGGTTATGCTTAGGGTAGGTATTTCACATCCTAAACATCTGTAGTACTCTACAGGAACCTTTTGTTTGTTGTATGCTAAGTTTGCTAAGTGTTTGCTATGGATTGGGATAAAAAGTGTAGTTTAAAACCTAAAGATAGTTTTTAAGTTTGCTCGCAAAGACATTGCGTCTTCTGCCTACGTATCCTAACTAGGATAGAATCAGAGCAATCGTAGTTCACCTCACTAAGTTTGAAGAACACTTGACTATGATCAAGGTTCAAAGGGGAACAAACATGACAATGCTTGTGTAGAGTTTAAGGAAACTCTCTAGATCTAAGTTGAACACTCAAGAAAGGGAAGTAAGTAATCATGACGATGATTCTTACATAGAGTTAACAAACTCTATCCTATGTTCTAATTGAAAGAGCACTCCTAACAAGGGTAGGCTTTTTAGACTTTAGGCAAAGTCCAACGGATAGGTTCTAACTTAACTAAGTGGGTGAATGACTTGACAAAGTCGAGGGAGAGGGATGAGCTATCTATGACCCAAGGTCAACAAAAAGACTTTCCTTTGGAAGGATAGAAGGGGAGGCAACTTAGATGAGAACTAAAGAGTTTCATCACTTGGGGGAAATACTTAACAAAGCAATAAACATTCACACATGATAAATACAAGAAACAAGGTTACAACCAAGGCATGCAAGCGTATTACGATAGGCAAACAAAGATGAATTGAGTAAAAACATGCAAGCGTATTACGATAGGCAAGCACAGATGAGTAAAGTATATGGTTACGACCACAAGAGAATCAATAACAAACAAATCTTACAAGATAATTCAAGCATGGCTTAAGAGAAATTTCAACAAGAAGCAAGGTAAACAACCTTAAGGATAAGCAACTTTCAAGTGGAAAAAAGTATCACAAACATGAACATCTTTGAAATATTTTCTCATCACATGAAACTAGACAATATTTTGAGTATTTTGCAAAAAGAATGGATTGAAAATAGTAAAATATGAGCAAGTTATGATTTTTTTGATTTTGTGAAGGCAATAGAAATAAATGAGCAAATAAAAAAAAAGAAATGGCCATGGGAGGAGTTGAACTCACACCCTCATGCCCACCAACACAAAGCCTTACCACTCATCCACTAAACGCGCGTGTTAAACAATTGGCAAAGGAGAAGAAAATGATAAAACAAAGAAAGTAATAAAAATGCCAAAAAGGGTCATCACTGAGGATCGAACCCAGGCAATATGGCATGATAGGAGACTTAAGGCGCATGAGACAACCACTGGGGTGGCGATACATCCATGTATTTTTCCACCCCTAAAATTTAAAGACCTAACAATGTATAAAAACCTGGGCAAGGCAACACTCATGAGAAACAAGCAAAACAAAGAATACGACAACATCACAACTTCATCAATACTCAACCAAATGCAACAAAATTTTAGCCTATCTTGAGTGAAATTTCATGAGGAATTCATTGGTGGTCTCAGTTTTTTAAGATGATGCACATATTTTGAATTTCGAATACAAATGCAATTGTAACCTAAAGAATGCATAATGGATATCACAGCTCAAACCAAGTGTTTTTAAACCTATGTGAGAGCTCAAGCAACTTTCAAATATGTGATCTAAACCTTCTAGGTGCCAAGGCCAAACAAAAATAGCTTTAAACATGAACTGGTATGTGAATGGGAGTGTAAAGCTTTGAAAATGCAAGTTGAAAGGCACAACTCAGAACAGCAAGAAATATGAACATGTGAGGGTGTGCACAACTCATAAACATATAATCCAATGATTTTTGATGCAAAACTCAAACCAAATCAAGTCCAATCAAAAAATGACATGTCAATTGCAAAGAATGCCTTGAAAATGCATGATGATGGCCATAGTTCAACATAAGAGGAAACATGCTCAAAGGAAAGTGTGAACATCTTATATACATGTTATCTAATGATTCTAAGTGCATAAATCAAACAGAAATAGTTTCAAACCAAAAGTGGCATGTAAGTTGCAAGAAATGCCTTGAAAATGCAAAGTGTAGGCCTCAGCTCATGACAGAAAGAATTGATGATGTGTGATGATATGCACAAGTCACAAATGCTATACTCATGGGATTAGGATGCAAAGAATCATATAGAGATGCCTCAAACAAAAATCTGGTGTGGGACTGTTAGTGATTTTAAAAACATGCTTGTGTTGTTGGCAATTTGAAAATAATTACTGATGCGGCCTATGCCTTTGTCATACAAAATGCAATTATGCACATACAATCAAAGCTTCAACAAGATGCCAGAACTTTAACACAATTGATGGCATGTTAATTTGAAACAGGAAACAGAACTGACAACTTTAGCAAAAGAAAGTGCTCATGGCTAGCAAACAACAAGTTGGTCCAATATTTCTAATGCACATCAGTTGCAAAAATTAACAAATCATCATGGCAGTTGGGTTTAATGACAGAAATATGCATGATACAAAGATGCACATACTCAGAATTATCCAAAGAGGTTTGTCTAGCAAGTTCAACACAAAATGACATACATTGCTCATGGTATATGCAACTTCTTCAAAGGTACAACAACTTGGCCACATGTTTGAGAGGTATACACATACATCTGTCATGGAAAAACTGTCCTATACTAGACTCAAGCAGCCACAGGTCAAATATCAAGAATCATGTTGGGCACAAACACAACTAACATCAAAATGTCCATGAAAACAAACTTGACACTTCAACCAAACATGCATAACAGCTGTGAGCCAAGAAACTCCTAAAGTTCAAACATGACTTAGGTGCACAAATACATCATGAAAAGGTTAATAAATAACTTAGACATGATAGGATCAAAACAAACTCAAAACTGGCAGATTTGCCCATAGGTTACATTTTAAAATTAAACACAATACACACATCAATCATATTCATAACAGAATGAAAGGATAGTGACCACTAACCTTTTGTATACCTTCACACAAACTTGTTGTAGTATGGAATACCTTGAAAATACTTGAACTGCTGTCCAACCAAAATTTTGATGAAAACAACCTCCTTGTACTTGAAGAAACTTATGAAGAACTTGTGATAGACCTCAAAATAAATGAGGATGAAGTTGCTTTATGTTATAGACAGCTGAGGCATTATATATCAAAGGTGTGTGGATGGTTAGAATGAGGAAAATAGCTCTGGTTAGAGGTTTGGCAGATTTTGAGCATAAGGTCAAACTTGCTTGGTTTGAGAGTTGACTTTTGGGAGAATGGTGTTTTTGAGTGGTTTAAGAGTATGAACACCTTCTACATAACATTTATGGATTGTGCAGATGGTTTTTGGTGGTTTGGAATGTGTGGAAATGAGTTTGGACAGCCAACTGCCCAAGACAGATTTTGGTGAAACTTAAGATGTTTGAAAATGAAGTAAGTGAGAAAGGAATGAGAGCTGTGATTTTATCTTGGTTCTAAGAGTGCTCTGGTGTGCCAAATGACATAGAGGGAGCCTCTATTTATAGAAAAATGAAGGATGAGGACAGATTTGTAATCTTGGCATTTTTGGAGGGATTTTGAAAAGGTAACCCTTGGCTTGAGGTTTTGATGCAGCTGCAAGATCATATCTTTGGCTCAGCTGATGCATTGCTTCAAGTTGTATGAATGACATAATGGTGATTAGAGTGGCTAGGCAATAGGGGGCTGTTTGCTACGAGTGTGCCAAAAGTTTCTCTTTCTTCTTATTATATGATTAAAATACTCCCACTTGCCTCCAAGTTGCAAGACTTGCTAAACTTCCTCATTTGTTGCATTTATCCTCTTCAAATCCTCTAAATATCAGATAGAAATAAGATCCAAGTACTGAGAATATCTCAAGTGTTCAAAGGATGAGTTTGTGAAAAATTGACAATGTGGGACTCAAGTGTTAAAACCTCATCTTGTTAAATTCATAACTCTCAGCTCATAAGGGCTATGGAGGAGTTCTACTAAATTTTGGAAAGCACTCATGTAGCTCTACAACTTTCATGATTTCATGAGTTTCAGATTCCCAAAGGAACTTGGCCAAAAAACCTCTCAAAGTTGCTGAAAAACAAGCCTAAAAGTAAAATTTTTCTAAGTTACTTTTCCCTCTTGTAATGAATTTGGTCATAACTCCAAATATATGCATTTTCTGCTCATGGACCACTTTGGGACTTTTGTACGAATTATCAAGAGCTTTCCACTGAGCTTTGAACCAACTCAATTGGATATGTGGCTAAGGAGTTATGGTCTTGCCCCTTTTAAAACCCTAATTCCCGACTTTTGCGATTACTCCTCAATCCTTAATCCAATGGTCATGAAATTTTATGGGTAGGTGCAATATGTCATTAGGAACATTTTGATTTATGTCTTGAGGTCAAATTCCTTATGAATGAAGAGTTGACTTTTCGGTCAACCGAACGATCGATCGGTGACTACCGAGTCGACTGTTGATGCTCTGGATCTTTTGAGACCTTGAAACTTCTTTAATGGACTTCACTAATCCATATGAACTCTATGGACCATGATCCCACCATTGAAACACCTTTTAAATCAAAATTCAAACCACAGTTGACTTTTCCTGCTCGAAAATCCTAATCGGGTATCCTGAACTGCACTATTCTTGATTCTTGGGTGACAACCTCAAATTGGATTCATGCTTGAGCGAATGGAATATATTTGATGATGTGGAGACTTATCTCAAGGAGAACCAATCCAAAACATTGACGGATTAACCCTCGAAACCTCAATTTCGGCTGTGCGGAACCCTAATTCCTGTACCTTAACAAAGACAAACTTGAAACCGGTTAAGGTTAGATAATCAAATGAATATGATCCTAAAATGATGATGAAGATCTAAGGGGTCAAAATTTGGGGTATGACAGTTGCCCCTATTTAAATATCTTTCACTGGATGACGATGAGAGATGGCAATCCTCATAGAATCATAGTGAAAGGTATTTAAATATAGCGAACCAAAAATTTTGTTCTTTAGATCCGATGGTATGCAAAAGGACAAATGCGAGTATGCCATGAATCTAAATGATGTTTTATGATGCTTGAATGCAAGACATATGCAGACACGCGAACAAAAATAAAAGAACGGCAATACAACGAGCAACTACTCATGGGGGACCCACACACTAGGGAAAGATCCAAGGCAAAACAAACAAAATAGTTCAAACGTGACTAAAGATGCTGCCCAAGGGGGATCTTTCACACAGGGGGCGCAAACGCCAACATGAAAGACAAAACTTCATTGGGGAAAAGGAGACAACACTCCCACTCCGCTGGGGAAGAAGGCAAGTCTCCACCGGGGAAACGAAAGAAAAGAGACGCAAACCTCACCGGAGATAATCAAATGAGGAATTTCCTATAACGAAGAGTTCGAACGGGATCTTCAAGAAAAGAACAGAAACAAGACCAGACGCCCTGGGGATGCTAGTATCCACTAGATCTCCGAGACTCAAATGGGGAGAGCAACGACTTGCTGGGAACATTGGCGACGACCACCTTACGGTATTAATAACAAATGGATTTATGCAATACCAGTAACCACTGGGCTCTTTAAATGATTTGGTGATGACCATCTCTTCAAACAGGAAGTACAAATATATCCCTCAAAACCTTAGGAACAAAAGTCAAATATCTTCAAAGCATTAGGATACATCAAAGATTTCATGCAAATGCAACATTCGAGTCTCTGGAAATTCCTGAACTCGGAATCCAAGGTATACATCTCTAAAGGTACAAAACCTGAACTTGAAATAGGAACAAACATCTCCAAAGGTACGCGACCTAAACTCGGGATGAAAACAAACACTTCCAAAGGTACACAACCTGCACTTGGAATAGAAAACAATACATCTTCCAAAGGTACGAAACCTGAACTTGGGATAGGAACAAACATCTCCAAAGGTACGCAACCTGAACTCGGGATGAAAACAAACACTTCCAAAGGTACACAACCTGAACTTGGAATAGAAAACAATACATCTTCCAAAGGTACGCAACCTGAACTCGGGATGAAAACAAACACTTCCAAAGGTACACAACCTGAACTTGGAATAGAAAACAATACATCTTCCAAAGGTACGAAACCTGAACTTGGGATAGGAACAAACATCTCCAAAGGTACGCAACCTGAACTCGGGATGAAAACAAACACTTCCAAAGGTACACAACCTGAACTTGGAATATAAAACAATACATCTTCCAAAGGTACGAAACCTGAACTTGGAATGAAAACATCGTGATTTAGTTTGGAATAATACACAACCAAATTGTCAATAACGGTCATCCATGGATTTTCTCAATGCCAATTACCAAAGGGTCTTACTTGAAATATGATTGGTCACCACCAAATTAACTATACCAGTACCCACTGGATTTTCAAACAAAGCTGGTCACAACCATGACTCAACGTCTCTAAGATAAGCTTCTCATGGGAGATGGCCACTTATTATTGTAAGGCAACGTGAAGTGTTCTTCTTGATAGATAGTGCAAAATAAATGCACGTCCAGGTAGGTTCGGCGACCGACAGGGACCGAAGTTCAATCTAGAACCAAGCTAGAAAGAAACTGTCAAACAAGACTCCAACCATTGAAAAATGAACTCTAATGGAGACACATCTTATCCAATCATGGAAAAAAGATAACTGAAGCAACCATCATCCACGAGGATTAAACTCTGTTGGGGAATTGAGAAAGGATGGACATTTTATGCTTAAGGGCTGACAACTCTATTGGAGAGAGACAACAAACCCAGTCACTTGGTGAAAAAACACTAAAGTGAAACAGGAACAGGTAATAACCAGAGATAGCAAAAATGCACGGATGCTATGCATATGCTTTATGCCATGCTTATGTTTATGCTGACAAAACAGACAAAACAAAACTGGAGATGAAATAAGCATCTCGACACGGATACCCAACCAACTTCACCAAAATTTGGATATCAACGGGGATGATTATAAAGGTCAACAGTTCTATTTCAAAGTTACAACCTTCTCCAGGAGAGAGTAATCTGTTTAGGACACAACATCATGACTTCACTCGGATTGTCATCATGAGCTTGAATTCTTTGTTGAAGGAAAAAAATCACTAAGGGAAGTCCCAAGATCGACCGAAGTAACAACTTAATTGGAGAGCTGACAAAAAAGGTATCATGAGAACAAAATCTTTCTGCACCATTGATAGTATAACAATCCTCTGCAAGTGAGCAACGACACTTGCGACAAACATTCTTCAACTCTTTCTGCCCCAGATTACATGGTTTGTGGGAAGAAACCAATCAAGAGAACTAGCATAAATATGCTTCAATGTCTTCAAACTCTTATAGAGAGAGATTTACAAATCTCGACGAGATTGCCCCAGTTAAACTGCCTTTGAGAGATTAATCTAATCTCGACTTGATTGCTTCTGATGGCGAACCTGGAGTGGCTGGCCTTGAAAGGAGCTAGGAAACAACTTGCTTATAAGACCCCAAACAATGTGCCCCAGAATACATGGTCTGCAAGAAGAAATCACTAAGAGGATTTTACAGAAGAATTGACATACAAGATGCTTCAACATCTTCAAACTCTTGGAGAGACTCACGAATCTCGACGTAACTTCCCCAGTTCAACGGTCTTTGAGAGATTAATCTAATCTCGACTTGGTCGGCTCTGATTAGCTGAACATTGTGACAAATGAATGACCAATCCTTCAGATTAGTTGCCCCAAGCCGAGCTTCCTTTATCAAATCAAATTCCCTAGCTGACAGCGTTTATTGGGATTCCTTTGACATTGGATTATCTAGCAAACAATATTGTTCATTAAAATTGACAATTTTCAATGTAAAATCATGCAATCTTTTGAAAACATTTTTGATGAAACACACACGGCGGAGTGATCAAAATGAAAGCGATCCAACCATCTTGCAGATGATGAAGAAAATGATGAACACCCACAAACATCAAAGATCATTAGTGTCACGGTGAAAATCGGATACCAAACTATTGATTAGTTTGAATCTTTAATTCATTTTGCAACCGAACTTTGATTTGTCCAAAGGAAGGGATAAAGATCGAAATACCCACAATGCAATGCAAATGCAAGCTAGAGAGTTATAGGTTCGGGGGTGGCTTAAACTTAGGGAAGGTGCTAGCATCCTAAGTTTCTGTAGTACTCTACAGGAACCTCTTGTTTTATGTTGTTTATTGCTATGGTTTATTTGCTTAAGCTATAAAAGACCTAGGTGTTTATTTCTAAGTATACTCGATAAGATGTCGCGTCTTATGCCTACATATCCTTACGGGAGTGGAATCAGAGTATCTGTAGTTCCCCTAAAGGGTTTGAGGAGTTCTTTGACTGTGGTCAAAGTTCCTGCGGGTTTAGCGTAGTTGATTGATTGAGTTTAGGAGAAAAGGTGAGTTGTCATTTTAAGAGAGATTTAACCGCCACAAATTGTAGGAAAATAGTCTTTGCATCGTCTTAAGAGAAGGGCTCAAGCACTCGGATATTGATCGACGAGTACACCTCTATCTCTCTTAAGGCAAAGTCTCTGCATGTTGATTGTATTATTGTGGGGTGGAAGTTCTATCTCGCTTAAGATGATTAACATCTTTCTCTATTGTGTTTGAATATTGTATTGTGTTGTTTGTTTGTTTCTAAGTTGTAAAGATAAAGACACATGTCCTCCTATGGGGTAGGATCTATCCTAGAGATCGACTTGAATGGGATCAAGGATCGAGTGGGAGTATGATGCAAATGATGTGCACTACAGACAATTGTTGAATCATGTGTAGGTTTTTCCTTTGGACGGAATGCAATACGGTAAAGTAAATTGTGGATAATGTAAAACATACACAACGCATGAAAGCGCTAAAGTGTGTGAACGTGTGAATATGTGACTGGTAGTGAAAGCGTGCACGATTGACGAGTCGGGAGAGGTTGACCTTAAGAGGGATGTTGGATTGATTTTAAGTGGGTTGATTTTATGCGAGATTAATCGATTTCTATGTGGAATTGATTTTAGTGAAAAGTTGTACTTGATAAAAAGATTATATTGATTATATTAGTTTTAAAATTATAAATTGATTAGATTTTAAATAGGATAATTTTAATTAAATGAGGACTTATTCAAATAAAATAAATTTTAGTAAGGGAGAAAAAGTTATTATTACAAATTGATTATGAAATAGGTTTTTTTTTAGTTAATTATTAAATAAATACAAATCATTTGAATTATAAAAAAAAATTGTCCTTGTATTATTTTAGAAAAAAAGAAATAAACTATTACTTTATTATTAGATAAATTAATTGTCTTATTATTTTAAAAGGCTTTATAGTGGAAAAAAATTATCTTATTTAATAAAATGAGATTATTAAATAAAATGTAAATTAAAAGGTTGATTTAAATAAATGGATTAATTAGAAAAATTAAATTTACAATGTCATTATTTTAATAAAAAGAAGATTGATTAGAGTTAATTTAGCTAATTCAAAAAAACTGATTAAAAAAGGTAATTGGGTTAAATATTAAATATTAGGTTAATTAGAGATTAGTGGTTAATTAACAATTAGATTAAGGGATAATGACTGACGCATGCGATTGGGTGCGGTAGGCGTATGCGGGTGTATCATATGGACGTGGGTGTATAGTGTGTGATGAGATATGATGCAGATCGTGTGGTGATAAGGCGTGGGTGTACAGTTACTACGGTGTGTGTGTGCGTGCGAGATTATATTATACGAAATTACAACAAAAATCGTTAAAGAGGAACCGTAAGCCCCAAATCCATCTCCCTCTCTCCGATCCGTCGCCCAAGCTTCTCCTTCTCGCTCTCTCTCATTCTTCTATTCTCTGTTCCTGAAGCACAATAAACACGAATTAAATCAAAAGATAAAACTTAGCCAGATTAGCTTACGGTGGGATGTTCTTTTCTTCAGGATTCCGCTGAGTGGTTCGTGTCGGCAACGGCGTGAGGGATTTGAAAGTTTTGACGGTGATGGGTGAGGATGGAAATGGCGGCTCTGAGGAAGCTCCGAGATTGAAAGGTGAGTTTCTTCATTTTTACGATTTAGCAGTTTGGGGTTTTTTTTCGTCGTTTTTTGAATTCCTTCTCCTTTTCATCTTATATAGGCTTTTTAAAATCAATTGCCTTGAAAACTGATTTAAAGCACTTTGAAGGCTTGATTGGATTTTCTATTTCGGTACAAACCAATTCGAAAACTTTCCTTTCTCGCTTCAATCTCGTTAAATATCTGTTAAGTGAAAATCCAATCCCTGATTTGGTGTATCAATCTGCTAAAAAACTTATCTATCTAGGTTCAATGTTTTGGATTTAGGTTGGATATTCCAACGGTATATTCCTCCAACAATTTGCTAACTCAGGACTTGTAATTTGGCAGGTGCGGAAAGCAAATGATTTTGGGCCAAGGACGAATCAACAGCCCAGGAAAAAAACTTGCATCTGATACCCTTGTAACGAACCCATCATGTACGCTTGATAGCTCTCTGATGAAGTTTCCCGTGAAAGTGTTGGTGATAATGAGGGATAACAACTTCGAATGTCTCTCTTGCGAATAAACTGAATGCAGGGCATATTACTAGCAGTTGCAACTATGTGAGTGAAGAAGAGCGAGGTTGTCGTTTCTCCTTCCATTGCACTCTCTATTCTTGTTTTCATGTCAAATTGAATGTATATCTAACATTGTTCCTTTCATGTTTGATGATGGTGTTTAGAGTAACGCATTATGGTATTTACGTGATTCTGTTATTATCTTGCAGGCATTGTCTTCTATTGCAGCTGCGGTCGGTGCTTTGAGCTCCAACATTTTGACACAGGGCGACGTGTTACAATGGCGGTAAAGCCTTCACAGTCTGGGGGGAAGGAACATGAGTTAGTTGCTGAAGAGGCAGGTTGGTTTAATAGTGCAACTGATCTTGACACACTCAGAAGTCCCTGGAGGCAAGTTAAAAGCATCCACTATGGTTCCCCAAGTAAAATAGAGTATACATTCTACTGATGCAGGGAGGTCATGACCTGTAATTCATCTCAAGACCGTCGTGGGCGCTTTAGGGGTGCTCTATGTAACGCCCCAAATTTTGAATTTCCCATTTTTATTGAGTCCTTTTTAATTCATTTGGGTAATTGGTATTTTAATTGTGGAATTTATGTGTTGATATATTTAATTTCAATATTGTGCTATTTTACCGATTCAGAGTGTTTTCGGGAAAATAGAGTAAAGGGTATTTTAGACATTTAGTATTAAGTGTTAAGTGGATTATTGTGTGAGAATTAATTGGTAAGTGTTTGGAAAGAAATGGAGAGGAAAGAAAATAGAACATGAGATAAGAGAGAAAAGGAGATAGATAGAAACATTAGTGAAAAAACAAGGGAAAGAAAGAAGAGAGAAGAGAAAGAGGAGAAAGAAGAGGAAAACCTATAATTTCATCAAGGATCAACATCCAAGCTTTCAATCGATCGGGTAAGGGTGTGAAACTTTATTATACTGTTAATGTGTATGATTATGTATGATGTTGATTGTTTGATGTTGGATTGAGAAGAGTTTCTACTCATTTCCATCTTAGGGCAATATTAGGATTTAATCGGTAGAAGGTGGTTTTAACCGGTTAGAATCGAGAAATGGATGGAGTAGGATAATCGGGTGTTATTGGGTTGGACTTACTGGGGTAGTTTGGTGTTAGAATCGGTTGGTTTTGTGAGGTTTGGGCTTTTGGACAGCCATGGAAGTTCTGATCTCGCAGGTTCGCCAGGCGAATGGCAGCGAGGCTTCTCCAGGCGAAGCCCCGCGAATGGTAGCGAATCAAGTCAGAACCAAACACCCTGTCTTTGTTGGCAAGTTCGCCAGGCGAATGAGAATGGCAAAGGTTCGCCCGGCGAGTGTGCTAGCGAGTGCTAGTGAGTAATTCCAAAATAACTCACAGTGGTCTTCGCTGGCAAGTTCGCCAGGCGAACTAAGTAGCGAAGGATCGCCAGAGGCTTCGCCAGGCGAAGGTCGGCGAATGCGACAGTATTTTCCTATTCTTTGTGTTTTTCCTTTCCATGCGGATTTCTTTGTTCAGTTATGTTTAATCCTTATCGAATTAAATAGTTTTGTGGGTCGTGTGGTACGTTATGTTGTGGGTAGCCGCAAGGCGTGAATCCTAGAATGTGGAATTTTGATTGTGAAAGTATATGCCTTATATGGAATGGTATGTGTTGAAATGAAGAGTATGTATATATTATGGAGTATAAGTATATTGTAAATATACATAAATTGTATGTGCTTGTATGAGATGAATATGCATAGTGATATATTTGCGAATATGTATGCATGTAGAGTAATGTTGTGAGTCATTTTGCATAAAGGCATCATGATGTACATCCTAGCGATGTTGATTCGTTGGAGAATCTGCTGAACATTTGATTCCTCGGAGAATCTGCAGAGTATTTGATTCATCGGAGAATCTGCTGAATATTCGATTCCTCGGAGAATCTGATGAATATTTGATTCCTTGGAGAATCTGCTGAATACTTGATTCCTTGGAGAATCTGCTGAATTGAGTCGGTACCGCATTTGCATCTGCATAGAGTCGTGATTCGGTCTCTATGAGTTGTATTGGTCATCTTTATATGATGCATGGAGTGAATTGAACATAATTCTAGATGTTTATGTGGAAGATGATGAGTATGTATAGACGCATGATTTGATGAATATGCTTGATTGTGTGAAATGCATTGTGATGAGACGTGGTGAGAATTTGAATTGTGTAAATCCCATGTATGCATATAGATATATAAATATATGTATTGACTGTTATGATATTGTTTCTCACCCTTCTGCTGTTTTATGATGCTCTATGAGGCATTGCAGAGTAGGATTGCTGGAGGTCCTTTTTGCGAAGCAGGTCTTCATTATTTTTGGTCGATGGCTCTGATATGTAACATCTGGGTAGTTAGGAAGCCTTTGGCTCTTTTTGGAGATACATTTGTTTTGATTTCTTTTGTGATACATCTGCGTATGTATCTGATGATGGATGTTTGTACATATGAATTAACCGAATGATGTATATATGTTTATATGAATGTATTGATTCAATGTTTAGATGTTTCCGCTTTATTCTAAATATTGAGATGTGGGTTTTAGAACTATGTTCTTCAGTTGTGAATTGCCCATTGTTGCATATCTATTTGAGCAGGTGTTGTAGGTGTTTAACTTCATGATAATGTGATACACCTCTTTTATATCATGTATTAATTAAACTCTGATGAAACTTTTATCAAGTGCCTAAATGATTTAATTGTTTATTTGGGGGTATAGAAAGGGGGTGTTACACTCTAGGTTTGGTAAAGTTGTAATTCAGAATAGCATAGGAGGTAGTTATCGTCTGTCCAACTTCCAAGTCATTTAACCCATTGCTGTTGATCGAATTTGTGCAGGAAACAGACAGCAGCCCCATGTATAGTTTGCGTCTCACCCCTAATCCAAAACCTCTATGCCAACACGCGGTGTCAGTAAATTAAAGCAATCTCATACTCGGTACCAATCTGAACTTGCTAAAGTTGAAGAGCTGAAACGAGGATGTCACGACCAAAACAAAGACCAAATGCTATGCCCAATGATTCCGGTATTTTAAAACCTCTTTGATGAGTAATCTCCTTATTGATTTTTTTTACCCAAATGAATTTCTTTTGAGAGTGTGTCTGGATGCAACAGGGCTTGCTCTTATGGTAAGGAGGAAAGTTACGACACTAATTTCAACATCGTAACATGCCTACATTTGGTGGGGATACCTGAGCGAAGCGGCGTGGTATTCTTGGCTCACCTACGTATGAAGTATACGTATCTTCGACAGAAACAAAGAGAGAATTGGAAGTTGCTTGGTCATTGCCTTCAGGTGGTACAAAGTCCTTTCTTCGGCGAAACCGGCAAGACTTACGAGGTACACGGACCTTCTTCTTTGTAATTCTATTGAGTTCTGTTGGCTGCTTCTTTGTGTTGTTGACAAGTTTCACCATTGTCCAAATATGGCATTTTAATGCTTACTCAAACTGCGCAAGCGCAGATGGATGCGTGCTGCTCATTGTAGCACCAAAAGATACCAGTTGAACTTTCGACATGTATTTACTTGATGATTATGACCATACATGCTTGTCGCTTGCGCGAAAATAAGGTGCCGGTATTGACTCAATTGAATTGTAAGGGAAAGGCTTTTGTTTGGGATATTGATTGTGAGAAGCGTTTTGTTGAGCTTAAGAGAAGGTTGACAACGACGCCGGTTTTGATTTTACCGAATCCGACGGAGCCGTTTGTGGTTTATTGTGATGCTTCTTTATCCGGTTTAGGTGGTGTTTTAATGCAAGATAGGAAAGTTGTGGCTTATGCTTCGAGACAATTGAGAGTGCATGAGAAGAACTACCCTACGCATGATTTGGAGTTAGCGGCCGTGGTGTTCGTTTTGAAAATTTGGAGGCATTATCTTTATGGTGCAAGATTTGAGGTTTTTAGCGACCACAAGAGTTTGAAATATTTATTTGACCAGAAAGAGTTGAACATGAGACAAAGGAGATGGCTAGAGTTTTTGAAGGACTACGATTTTGGTTTGAATTACCATCCGGGTAAGGCAAACGTAGTAGCCGATGCTTTAAGTCGAAAGTTGGTTCATATGTCAACATTGATGATAAGAGAATGGGAATTGTTAGAGAGTTTTAGAGATTTGAGTTTGGTTTGTGAAGTCATGCCGAGAAGTGTGAGACTTGGTATGCTTCATATTACAAATGATTTTCTTGCGACCGTTTGTGAAAGACAAAAATTGGATTTAAAGTTCGTTGATTTGATGATGAATGAGAATGAAGATTTCAAGGTTGATGAATTTGGTGTTTTGAGATTCCGTGGTCGTATTTGCATTCCCGACGATGCGGAGTTGAAAAAGATGATATTGAAAGAAGGTCATCGGAGTAAGATGTACCAAGATTTGAAGAAGATCTTTTGGTGGTCCGGATTAAAGCGAGATGTTGCTCATTTTGTGTATTCGTGTTTGACGTGTCAAAAGTCGAAGGTGTAACATCAGAAGCCTAGTGGATTGATGCAACCGTTGGATATTTCGAAATGGAAATGGGATAGCATATCGATGGATTTTCTTACGGGATTGCCGAATACGCAAAGAAGTCATAATGCTATTTGGGTGATCGTTGATAGACTTACTAAATCTGCTCACTTCATTCCAATTGATATTAGTTATCCTTTGGAGAAATTAGCCGAGATTTATGTTCGTGTGATTGTAAAGTTGCACGAAGTTCCTAAGAGTATTGTGTCGGATAGAGATCCTAGATTTACTTCAAGATTTTGGGAAAGTTTGCAAGGTGCCTTGGGTTCTAAGTTGAGGTTGAGTTTGGCTTACCATCCGCAGACGGACGGTCAAACCAAGAGGACAATTCAGTCGTTAGAAGATTTGTTGCATGCTTGTGTGCTAGAACAAGGTGGTGCTTGGGATGGTTATTTGACGTTGACTGAGTTCACTTATAATAATAGTTTTCATTCGAGCATTGGTATGGCACCATTTGAGGCTTTATATGGTCGGAGATGTCGAACACCTTTGTGTTGGCATGAGACGGGTGAGAAGTCGGTTGTTGGACCGGAAATGGTACAACAAACGATGGAGAAGGTGAAGTTTATTAGGGAGAAGATGAGAGCTTCTCAGAGTAGGCAGAAGAGTTACCATGATAAGAGGAGGAAGGACCTTGAGTTTCAAGAAGGCGACCATGTCTTTTTGAGAGTTACACCGGTTACGGGAGTGGGTCGTGCCTTGAAGTCGAGAAAGTTGACTTCTCGTTTTATTGGTCCGTATCAGATTATTGCATGAGTTGGTGTTGTGGCTTATCGTGTGGCGTTGCCTCTGAACCTTTCGAATTTGCATGATGTGTTCCATGTTTCGAAACTTCGGAAGTATGTTCCGGATCCGTCACATGTTATTCCTATGGATGAGGTCGAAGTAAGAGATAACCTGACGGTTGAGGTTTTACCGATTAGTATTTTGGACCGTGAAGTTAAGAGGCTCAGAGGTAAGGATATCGCACTAGTGAAGGTGGCATGGGGGGGGGGGGGGGTGCCGGGAAAGGCAATATGACTTGGGAATTGGAGAATAAGATGCGTGAGTCGCATCCAGAGTTGTTTGGATCAGGTAATATTTTCGAGGACGAAAATTTCTAAAGTGGGGGAGAGTTGTAACGCCCCAAATTCTGAATTTCCCATTTTTATTGTGTCCTTTTTAATTCATTTGGATAATTGGTATTTTAATTGTGAAATTTATGTGTTGATATGTTTAATTTCAATATTGTGCTATTTTACCGATTCAGAGAGTTTTCGGAAAAATAGAGTAAAGGGTATTTTAGACGTTTAGTATTAAGTGTTAAGTGGATTATTGTGTGAGAATTAATTGGTAAGTGTTTGGAAAGAAATGGAGACGAAAGAAAATAGAACATGAGATAAGAGAGAAAAGGAGATAGATAGAAACATTAGTGGAAAAACAAGGGAAAGAAAGAAGAGAGAAGAGAAAGAGGAGAAAGAAGAGGAAAACCTAGAATTTCATCAAGGATCAACATCCAAGCTTTCAATCGATCAGGTAAGGGTGTGAAACTTTATTATACTGTTAATGTGTATGATTATGTATGCTGTTGATTGTTTGATATTGGATTGAGAAGAGTTTCTACTCATTTCCATCTTAGGGCAATATTAGGATTTAATCGGTAGAAGGTGGTTTTAACCGGTTAGAATCGAGAAATGGATGGAGTAGGATAATCGGTGTTATTGGGTTGGACTTACTGGGGTAGTTTGGTGTTAGAATCAGTTGGTTTTGTGAGGTTTGGGCTTTTGGACAGCCATGGAAGTTCTGATCTCACAGGTTCGCCAGGTGAATGGCAGCGAGGCTTCGCCAGGCGAAGCCCCGCGAATGGTAGCGAATCAAGTCAGAACAAAACACCCTGTCTTCGTTGGCAAGTTCGCCAGGCGAATGAGAATGGCAAAGGTTCGCCCGACGAGTGTGCTAGCGAGTAATTCCAAAATAACTCACAGTGGTCTTCGCTGGCAAGTTCTCCAGGCGAACTAAGTAGCGAAGGTTCGCCAGGCGAAGGTCGGCGAATGCGACAGTATTTTCCTACTCTCTATGTTTTTCCTTTCCATGCGGATTTCTTTGTTCAATTATGTTTAATCCTTATCAAATTGAATAGTTTTGTGTGGATTGCTGGAGGTCCTTTTTGTGAAGCAGGTCTTCATTATTTTTGGTCGATGGCTCTGATATGTAACATCTGGGTAGTTAGGAAGCCTTTGGCTCTTTTTGGAGATACATTTGTTTTGATTTCTTTTGTGATACATCTGCGTATGTATCTGATGATGGATGTTTGTACATATGAATTAACCGAATAATGTATATATGTTTATATGAATGTATTGATTCAATGTTTAGATGTTTCCGCTTTATTCTAAATATTGAGATGTGGGTTTTAGAACTATATTCTTCAGTTGTGAATTGCCCATTGTTGCATATCTATTTGAGCAGGTGTTGTAGGTGTTTAACTTCATGATAATGTGATACACCTCTTTTATATCATGTATTAATTAAACTCTGATGAAACTTTTATCAAGTGCCTAAATGATTTAATTGTTTATTTTGGGGTATAGAAAGGGGGTGTTACACTCTAGGTTTGGTAAAGTTGTAATTCAGAATAGCATAGGAGGTAGTTATCGTCTGTCCAACTTCCAAGTCATTTAACCCATTGCTGTTGATCGAATTTGTGCAGGAAACAGACAGCAGCCCCATGTATAGTTTGCGTCTCACCCCTAATCCAAAACCTCTATGCCAACACGCGGTGTCAGTAAATTAAAGCAATCTCATACTCGGTACCAATCTGAACTTGCTAAAGTTGAAGAGCTGAAACGAGGATGTCACGACCAAAACAAAGACCAAATGCTATGCCCAATGATTCCGGTATTTTAAAACCTCTTTGATGAGTAATCTCCTTATTGATTTTTTTTACCCAAATGAATTTCTTTTGAGAGTGTGTCTGGATGCAACAGGGCTTGCTCTTATGGTAAGGAGGAAAGTTACGACACTAATTTCAACATCGTAACATGCCTACATTTGGTGGGGATACCTGAGCGAAGCGGCGTGGTATTCTTGGCTCACCTACGTATGAAGTATACGTATCTTCGACAGAAACAAAGAGAGAATTGGAAGTTGCTTGGTCATTGCCTTCAGGTGGTACAAAGTCCTTTCTTCGGCGAAACCGGCAAGACTTACGAGGTACACGGACCTTCTTCTTTGTAATTCTATTGAGTTCTGTTGGCTGCTTCTTTGTGTTGTTGACAAGTTTCACCATTGTCCAAATATGGCATTTTAATGCTTACTCAAACTGCGCAAGCGCAGATGGATGCGTGCTGCTCATTGTAGCACCAAAAGATACCAGTTGAACTTTCGACATGTATTTACTTGATGATTATGACCATACATGCTTGTCGCTTGCGCGAAAATAAGGTGCCGGCATGACAGAAGAGTCGCCACCTTTCGTTATTTATCCCTCAGAGCGGGAAAGGAAACGATCGGAAAAACCTGACGAATAAGGGTAAGACAAGGTCATCGCAACCATTGTCTGGGTTCGGGAGTCGGTTACGCAAGGGGAAGGTATTAGCACCCCTCACGTCCGTCGTACTCGACGGGATCCTCGCTTGTTTGTTTACTTGGACGGGTTGGTTATAATCTATCTACCTATCAAGGCTGGCTGAAAAAGAAAAGAAAAATGACTCGGCAAAGCGTCGCGCTTTATGCCTACGTATTCTCATCAGAGAATGAGAAATCAGAGTCAACGTAGTTCGGCCTACGAAGGGTTACGGGGAAAGGTTGAAGGTTGCTCGCTAGGATATCGCATCCTATGCCTACGTACTTTCATCTGGTATGAAAGATCAGAGCAAACGTAGTTCGGGAAACTACGGGTTATCTCCTGAAAGAGGTGTTTTTTATTGTTTGCGATCTCAACCGCACTAGATACTATGACCTGAGAGTGAATGCGTCGCATGTCACCCAAAGGGTACCATACTAAACATCCCACCTCAGATAGCTTAAGGCTCGTAACGTACGAAAGAAATCATTCATGATTACTGTATCTTAAACTGCTTTGAGATGAGAAGAGAACAGGCCCAACTAGGAGGGAGACTATCAAGTCCTACTGTTATCATGCCATGGATTCATCCTATGGTCGAGGTTTGAACAGGGAACTCCTAGAAGTTGTCATGCATAGGTTTCAACCTAAAAGTCTATCATCAAATCCTCATCAGAGGAAATGAGAGTCCTAAGGGATCATGTCAATGATACACCAAAACAGACAAAAGCATCAGCTTTAACAGTAAAATGCATGCAATGCAAGTGAGGGAGGAAATGTGTGTGGGGCTTCAGCCTCCACAAGCTCGTCTCGACCTCAAGCCAGTCATGAAATAACAGTAATCATACTGAAAAATAACCCACATGCTATCAAGCAATAACCAGATAAAAGGAATGAAGTGCCATCAGGCAAACAAAACACATGCTTGAGAAAGAATCATCTACTCTCTAATCCTAACCCTAACACAGAATCCTAATCAAATCTAAGCAAAGCCCTAAAGCAGAACCTAACCAAAAGAAATCAATCCCAGTCTTTCAAGCTTCAAAGCAAGCTTACCAAAGAAAGGGAGCTAAGTAAGCAGACTCATAGTGTCTTCCTCAGGAAAGCACTAGGAGGTGCATACTCAGGAGTCATATCCTATGTGGCTCAACCACTGTGATCAGTTTACATTTCTCCTCAGGAGAAACTAAACTCACAAGCAGGCTCCAACATCACTGGATACTTAGGAAATCCTATCTGAACTAGTGGAACTAAGTGAATAGACTCATAGGACCTTTCTCAGGAAAGTACTAGGAGGCTTCCACTTAGGAATTGTATCCCATGTGGCTCAACAACATGTGATCAGTTTACATTCCTCCTCAGAAGAAATTAAACTCACAAGTTGGCTCCAACATCATTGGATACTTGAGAAATCCTAGATAAACTAATGGAACTAAGTGAATAGACCCATAGGACCTTCCTCAGGAAAGTACTAGGAGGCTTCCACTTAGGAATTGTATCCCATGTGGCTCAACAACAGGTGATCAGTTTACATTCCTCCTCAGGAGAAATTAAACTCACAAGTTGGCTCCAACATCATTGGATACTTAAGAAAGAGGTGAGAAGAAAGAATGAAAGTCATTCATAGTGCCTTCCTCAGGAAAGTACCATGAACTTCCTTCAAACTTCAGGATCTCAAACCTCACAGACAGGGAAAAATCCAAGCTCTGGGTCTCTGAGTCTTGATCTACAATCTTCTCTTCATCATGCTCTCCAACAAGATCTTCAAAACAAACTAAGCCCCACAACAAGTTCCCCAAAATAAACCCCAGAGATGAACAGATAACCACAGAACAGACAAAATCATCAGCTAACTTCAGAAAATACCTAAAAATACTAACACAAGGGGGAAAAATCTATCAATTATTCACAAGGGTCTACAACATCTACCCATAACATCCACATATGCCCCTCCCCAAAAATCAAACAAAGCTCTCTAAAGAAAATGAATTTCCTTACCTATGCATAACCTAAACCCTAATTAGGATACCCTAATGCTACCCTAAATAAACTAATCAAATTTGATCTAAAAAATCAAGAATTAAATCCTATGGGGAACTATGATTCAATATCTAATCACACCAAAAAGAATGAATTAAAAATCCTAAGGGAAAGTCCTAAAACAAATTCTACAAAATCATGTACAAAATTAATCCTATTTTAAAAGCTATTAAAATGAAAAATATACTAAAAATATGAAAAGAAAATAAAATGGAAATTTTATTTATTTATATTTTTCTAGACACATTCACTAACCTATAGAAAAAACAAGAATTAAAAAATATTTAATTTTCTATTTTTTATGAATTTATTAAAGTGCAAGAAAATTAAAGGGAATTAAAAAAAATAAAAGAATGGAAATAAAGGGGAGGGGGTGCTAGAAGCAAGGCACGCTAGTTGTTATTTGATGGGCTGAAATAGGGGGGGGGGTGCGCGTAGCAAGTTGGATCCAGGCCCAGGGTTTCAGCTTTAATGAAACACTGCGTTGCAGCTGGGAGGTTTCCCTCCGTTTTCATTTTAAAATCTGGCCACACGATGAGGTTAAAAAGTCAATTAAAAGGAATGATCCAACGGTGGGGAGTCATCGTCCCCAACCTTCCATCTAGGGTTTCAGATCCACACGGCCATGCACGAATCTTCTTCACGCTCGTTCTCTCTCCACACTTGATGATTTTCAAAAATTCCAAAAGGGAAAATGGACTACTCATTACAAGGAACAAAACTGCACGCGTGATTTCCATTAATTCTTCTTGGATCATCCTAACAGAAAGCTAGAAGATCTTGGTACCACCATATCTCACTGCGATCAATTCCTCTAAAACTCAAAATTAATGACCCAATCTTGTTCAACACGCTATGCTCATCACAATGAACTATCAATCGTGCCTTGAAACCTAATATCCAGCTTGTTCTCAATCATGAAAGATTCTTGCACCTGCTATCAAACTCCATGAAATGCCCCCTAATTCTCAGGATTTGATCACCTATCCTATCTTAACAGTTCTATACCTAAGGAACTAACAGAAACTACATAATTAAAGAGAAAGGGAGAAGAATCCCAACCTGTCAAGAAGTGATGGTGAGTGCTTGTGGAGATGGTTTCAAGCCTTGTAGTTGCCTCAGGATGATCCTCCAATGGTGGACTTGCTTCTGTTTGCAAGAACTTTGATGGATGAAGCCTCTAACAATCAATTCGTGGCTTTGCTTGCTCTTGAAGAATGCTTGAAAACCTTACTTTTCTCTCACCTTCTCCACTCAATCCTCCAACTTTCACCAACCTTTCATCACACTTTGATCCACTCTTTTTATAATGATCCATGGAAACTTCTAGATTCATCTAGAAAGAGCTAGGAAGTACTTGAAAATCTCATGTGGTGATAAGTTGAAAATCCCATGTATCATGTCTTATGCCTTGTAATTTTGTGCCAAAATACCTTTACATGAGATATTGAGAAGATATGTGTGAAAAACAAGCTCACCTTTGGCTTATGTTGAGTTTTGCAAGGGTGCCTTAATATGCAAGTTTCAATATTACAAAGCATGTCCCATTTTAAAGCCTCGAATGAAAATTGTGTTTAAACCAATGTTCTCAAAATGATGTTTCCAATCAAAATGATATATTGGATGACCTATTTTGGATTCCTAGATCTTCCAAACCAATTTTCAAATTCAACTTTTTCAACTTATAAGCCATTTTTAGTTCATTTTTAACCAATCATGCAAATCCATGCTATGATCTTTTCCAACAATCCATGACCACTTTTCTAGGCTTAAAATGCCATTTTGAACAACTTTCATGTTTTGAATTTTTCCATTTGAGGTTTGGAAATAGGAGATATGGCCTTTGCTTAAAATGACCTATAACTGACAAATGACCAAAATACCCCTGCCTTGTTCAAACCATAAGTTGAGTTCTACAAATCCTATCAAGGACTTATAGTACTCTCTAGAAAGCTAAGAAGATGCTCTTCAACATTCATGTTGACCAAGAAATCATAGGAATCATCCTACTAGGGCAAAGGTTGTCTGCAAGCTGGGTGGCTTTCAAGGACCCAGATTCACACACCTCAGCTGACCTGTAATTTGCCACAACCATAACTTGAGCTCTGCAACTCCTATCAAGGACTCCCACCACTCAAATTAAAGCTAAGAACAAGCTCACAACATTCATGTTGTGGGGAAGATGATATATCAATCACATCTAGAGCTAAAACTGCCTGGAAGATAGGGATCAAATTAGGGTTTTTTCACTGACAATCCTTGGAAACCCTGACTTGAAACTTCTCAAACTCCTCAATCATGATGAGTTGGTCTAGGAATCATCTTTATAACATCCCTATGCATCATTCCATGATCTCATGGCCCTTGGATTAGGTCTCAACCTTCTCCAAATCTTCAGTTAATCTAGGGTTGACCCAGTCAAAACCCTAATTCTACCATTCATGGTTGAATCTTCTGAACTCTTGCACAATGACTTCTCTGGACTTCATGATGGCTTTCAAGACATATCATAGGCTTTCTCAAAACATCAAGTTCATTCTCAAAGTCTCAGAATCATCTGAGGAGCACCCACAACTCTCAAGCTATGAAGCACACAACCCTGGTTTCAACCCACTCCTCTGAGGATCTCTTGAACTTTCTGATGAAGGTATCAACTTTCAAACACTCAATGAATAAATAATTGTTGGTCAAATTTTGGGGTGCAATAATGCTTGATCTTATGCCAACTTGTTGTTGTCTGGTTCATAGTGTCATGCATTTGTGTCGTTGGGTTGATCAACATTGCAAATTCCTTTTGCAGGGGTGAGTGTATTCCGTGGAATTATCGCGATGGCCATTGGGATGACTCTTCCAAGATCAAATGACATAACAGAGACAACCTGTGAATCAACGCCTACAACCAAGATAAGTAACCCTTCAATTCTGACTGCTGCTCATGTTCTGTCCATTTGAAATGCGCCGTAAGCTCTAATCTCTTTGATGCTATGCGTAAATAGCTGGAATTTAGAATAATGCTTTGCTTACTTAAATAATTTCCAGTTGATGAATTACAGGCAGCATTACGGTGATAGCCGGGGAAGCATGGATCGTAAGGTTTCTTGGAAATGAGCATTATGCATAATTCCTTCTCCAAATGCAAGGCTATATAACAAGGTGTCTTTGTCTTGGTTTAGTAAATGCGTCATGTAACTAGGATCCGCCGCGACAAATCTTTCTCCAACAGCTAGGTAATCACCCGCTTTGACGGCACGATGTCCACAGGATTAAGAGTTCGCGTAGTATCCAAGGTGATGGCTCACCCAGACATTAGTGTGCTGACAACACCAATCAGTGTGGTAATCAAAGTTGCCGAAGCTGCCTCTTATAATAGCATCACAAACAAGCCCATGGAAACTACGGAGGCAAGCGTTGGACGTTACGGTTGAAATGTAGCGTGTAACATGGATCCCAGAATCCTGTAGCTTCAATCATTTATGCTTTAAACGTGTAGCTTTGAATGAATTTGAATAATATGAAATCATTTTGACTTTGGAGATGAAGGAATAATATTGTCTTGCACTTTGTAACATTGAAGAAAATTGATGAAACCAGCGTGAATCCATTGAAGAAAAGGTCATCACCTTTAATTGAAACTCATTCTTGGCTCATTTGGCTGATAAGTTGAATTTGAAAGCCTTCCAACATGCCAAATCTGGCGTGCTTGGATATCCTTAAGTCGTGCCAGAAACACTAGTAGCTTCCGCTATGAGAAGTCCTCCTTGAGATGCTCTCTGAGCATAGTAGTTGATAGAAATGGGTTGAGGAACATTGTTGTATGATCCCATCCTAGTTAGTGGTGCCATAACAACCCTGTGAGCGAGATCGAACTGATCCATCTTGTATGGTGTAATAAGAGGAAAAGGTTTGGTGATGGCAACACCCACAAGTTGACATGTAACTCTTGGAAGATAGATCTCAAATGTTCGAAATAATCTTCTCCTTCACTGTGTCTTGGACTTTCAAACTCCTTTGTCTTCGGACGCACTTTGAATTTAGGATCATCTTGTACTCGTAGAATTTCAAAATTAAATACTTGAATTCTGAAATAATCTAGAGAAAAATTAATTTAATGCACCCTTCAACCAATCTCTGACATTCTTGAATCTGATTCTTCATGAGCGTCTTATATTAACACAAAGTTAGTCTTAATCCCCGTTGGATTAGTCTTTGAATAGGAAACTAAAGGTCATGTCAGAACTTTGGCTATGAAACGGACACCCTCCATTAGAATTTAAAGTCACTACACAAACTTGTTAGTCGCAAAAAAAATAAGATATGAAATCACGAAGTCAAAAAGCGCAAGAAAAGCACAACGGAGGTGGGGTCTTAAGGTCAAAAATTAGGGTGCGACAATTAGGAGTCAGGTTATCCAACCTTGCTGTAATATGCTTTCAAAACAATCTTACCTCAATTAGGTCTTTTAAGGGTTGTAACGTGGCTTGGTTCATGGTTCATGAAACAAAGGATAAAGGCTCAAAGTTATTTGGTCCCACCCAATCTTCATGATGAACTCCAATCCTACGCTCGGTTAACTCAAACTATACATTCAGGTTCCCATAGGCTTTAAGAATTGAACTGATGATGGTTGGTGATGATTCACAAATCTAAGGTAGTCACAACTCCCTTACAGTTTTTGATAGCTTCTTGCTATTTGAGGATTTTTGAAAGTGAAAGCTTTAAGGATTTCCTCTTTTTATTATCCCTTACTTTTGCCTGAACTGTTTTCTTTGGGATATACAGTCAGCGGGATGCCCCATTTTTGCTTAAGTCCCCTTCATAGGTTTTGACTTAGCGGGCTTTTCAATTTTCTTTTTTCTTCTTCTCTTTTTTTGAGAAAGGAGGTGACTGCCTATTTTAATGGCTACAGCGAACCATCATCATCTTTTGAGCTTCGACACTTGCTTGTTGTGTACGAAGGAAAAAACCTGAATGCACCACTTTTATATGAAAAGTGTCTTGTATGCACGTATCTCCAAGTTAACCGAGAACTACCCGCCCCAGGTTTGAGATTTAAGGTTTCTGTTTTTTGTAAAGAAAGAAAACTCCTGCTTCTAGGCTCGAAGGGGTTAACGAGGGATTATCTTCCTTATTTCTCCAGTGTTTAGGGATTGAAACAATTCCTTACATCATCAGCAAAGTTAAATTGAAAGCATATCAACAACAGTTATGGATATAGTTTCATCATCCTCCCCAATCTTTGCTTTAAACAACAGTTTGGTAAGGAACAGAAATTTTCGCAATTTCGTCATCTCATAATAATGAAAGGAAAAAGAAAGAGTGAGACGAATGGACTTAATTAAAAGATGCACAAACATTTCATTAATATTGCCAATTCAAAATGAACAACAACTTACAAACAATTCAAATTAAACAACAAGGAAAATACAACACAATGCTGAAACAGTCTACAGCTTAGGGAATTAAAATTGATAAAAACATTTTCAGATTTCAGGCCTTATGCGGGGAAACACCTTCAACAACCACATGCTCCTTGTGATACAGAATTATGAGGGGTCTCGTGGGTCCTTTGCCTTTGGATTTAATAATTACGGCACTGTCATTTGATTTATCCTCTTGAGGTTTCAATAACTCTTGCAGTCTTAGTTGAAAACCTTCACACTCTTCAACTAGGTGCCCTATTGTCCCAGTATGATATCCACATTCCACTCTTGGGTGGTCTTCCTCGAGGATCAAGCATTTGTCAATGATCAGCTCTTGCACCAAGTAACCTAATGCCGGACATGCATCTAAGTTGTGTCCTTCGGCTCCTTTGTGAAACTCGCAGGTCAGGTTCGCATTATGCCACGGTCCTGGCACAGGATTGGCTAATCGCGAGGTCACTAGCGTGTTCTGGATTAATAATGGGTAAAGTTTACTTAGCGGTACTGGAATTGGCTTACTGCAAGCCTTATTTTTCTTGACAGGATTCTTCTTATTCATGTTTTGGCTTCGAGAACCTTAAGGGGGAGCAGCCAATGAATGCTGAGATGCTCTTTTTGTAACCACCTGACAAGGATGATGTTCTGGCGCAGGCCCAAATGCTGGTTGACGACGGTATGATCGTTGAAATTTAGGAGGTCCTTGAGCTGGAAGAGTCACCGGAAGTGACGGTCTCACAACCTCTCCAGGCGCTCTAGGGAGAGAATACCCTTCATTCCTCATCAGATTCTGCAAAGTCTCCAAAACCCAATTCATCTGACCTTTGAGGATCCTGATTTCCTCCTTCAAGGCTTCTTGTCCTTTCAAAAGCTCATTCATCGTTTCCATTGGTCCAGAATGCGTGCTAGGTATCCCTCTAGAGACAGGAAGAGGAAGATGAGACTCAAGGCTGAAAAATGCAAATGCAAATGCAAATGTGGCGACATACTCATGCAATGCAAAAAGTTTCATGGAACTCAAAATATTTACAAACATCAAGATATACCAAAAACTTCTTTTCATTAACCAACAGTTTGAATTACAACATGTTAGTACTTCTTACAAGAGTCTTAAACAGAAAGCTAAATAAAAGCTAATAGAAGTCCTAAAGAGGTTCTCTTGACAGCCTCATGTTAATCTTCTTGATCCCTTCTTCCATCTGAGATTTCTCGAGAATAAGCTTGTCCACAATTATCTTCCACGGGGTCGACTGAGGACTAAGTGAAGATAAATCATCTGAGGCTTTCCTCTTCTTACAAGAGAGTACTTCTTCATTCTTCAACTGTAGTTGTTTCTCGAGCTCTACATTTTCTTCGACAATCACATGATCTTGTGCTTCCAAGCATCCTCTGTTTGTTGTGTCTTACTCAAAGTGATTCCCAAATGTGTAGTCTTAGCAATATCTTTCTCCATAGAGACTTTCTCCATGATTGGAAAAGGAGACTTTTCAAGAATGAAAAATCCAACCAAACAGGAGTATTCCTCTAGTGCGGGTATCAGTTGATAACCAGGAAAGTGAGACATGATAGACTAGATTAAGGACTGGAGAAACATGGAGAGGTAGTCCATTATCCATCTTTATCTTCGACAATAATAACAGTTTCCCATAGCTGCTCTTGTATCCCTCTGGATCTCTCACCAAGGTACTCAACCTCTTTAGGTCATCCAAGTTAAGACTCTTGTAAGTGTACTTCAAAGTTTTCTTTCTTTTACAACCTTGATGTTTACAAACAAAAGTCTGAGTTCCATGAAACTTTGTGATATGATGTTTATGAATGCAAGAATGCACAAACACAGGTAATGCAAATATCACACATATGCACATAAACACAAGCCTAGGTTTAAAGGACAAGTGTGGGTCCAAGGTCTACCCATCCCCAAAGGGTGTGTAATGTGGATTTTCAAACCTGTAGAGCAGGGTTCTAAATGGTTCTCAGAGTCAACAACCCATCTTTCGGATATTATCAACTTCCCAAATTACTTGGTAATCGATAATATTCTCAAGAGAGTCTCATCCAAGTGCAGTATCGCGTATCAACTATTTCGGAAATACTTCCTTATAGCCATCGCATTACATCCTAACAAGGCCAAAGTGGGGTAAAATATGATCTAAAAGTCCATAGTGTCACATGCACCTTCGTCGAAAGTAGCATTATTTTCACGAATACTCGTTCAACAATACTAAACTCTCAAGAGGGCCTACACTGAGCGGTGGTTTCCCAAGTAAGCTTGGTCGGGAATGAACTCCCTATAAGCCTCCTTGAATATACAACCATCCTATCATAATTGCACTCAAGTCCGGGTATAGGACCGCCTCACCACTCAAAAGTCCCAATATCCAACATACGAACAAATATATACATGTTAAGCAAATATTCACAAATATAGCATACAATCAAGACAAAAATAGGCTAAACCCTCAAGTTTAAGTATCCCCAGTGAAGTCGCCATTTCTGTTGCGGTGAAAATCGTGATACCAAGCTATTGATTAACTTGAATCTTTAATTAATTGAATTCACAACCGGACTTTAATTTATCCAAAGGAAAGGTCTAAAGAGAGAAAGAACCTTTTGCGCGATGTAACAACAACGCTAAGAGATTCGGGGATCGGGGGTTGGTTATGCCTAGGGTTGGTATTTCACATCCTAAACATCTGTAGTACACTACAAGAACCTTTTGTTTGTTGTATGCTAAGTTTGCTAAGTGTTTGCTATGGATTGGGATAAAAAGTGTAGTTTAAAACGTAAAGATAGTTTATAAGTTTGCTCGCAAAGACATCGCGTCTTCTGCCTACGTATCCTAACTAGGATAGAATCAGAGCAATCGTAGTTCACCTCACTAAGTTTGAAGAACACTTGACTATGATCAAGGTTCAAAGGGGAACAAACATGACAATGCTTGTGTAGAGTTTAAGGAAACTCTCTAGATCTAAGTTGAACACTCAAGAAAGGGAAGTAAGTAAGTATGACGATGATTCTTACATAGAGTTAACAAACTCTATCCTAAGTTCTAATTGAAAGAGCACTCCTAACAAGGGTAGGCTTTTTAGACTTTAGGCAAAGTCCAACGGACAGGTTCTAACTTAACTAAGTGGGTGAATGACTTGACAAAGTCGAGGGAGAGGGATGAGCTATCTATGACCTAAGGGTCAACAGAAAGACTTTCCTTTGGAAGGATAGAAGGGGAGGCAACTTGGATGAGAACTAAAGAGTTCCATCACTTAGGGGAAATACTTAACAAAGCAATAAACATTCACACAGGATAAATACAAGAACCAAGGTTACAACCAAGGCATGCAAGCGTATTACGATAGGCAAGCAAAGATGAATAAAGCAAAAACATGCAAGCGTATTACGGTAGGCAAGCACAGATGAGTAAAGTATATGGTTACGACCACAAGGGAATCAATCACAAACAAATCTTACAAGATAATTCAAGCATGGCTTAAGAGAAATTTCAACAAGAAGCAAGGTAAACAACCTTAAGGATAAGAAACTTTCAAGTGGAAAAAAGTATCACAAACATGAACATCTTTGAAATATTTTCTCATCACATGAAGCTAGACAATATTTTGAGTATTTTGCAAAAAGAATGGATTGAAAATAGTAAAATATGAGCAAGTTATGAATTTTTTGATTTTGTGAAGGCAATAGAAATAAATGAGCAAATAAAAAGAAAGAAATGGTCATGGGAGGAGTTGAACTCACACCCTCATGTCCACCAACACAAGTCCTTACCACTCATACACTAAACGCACGTGTTAAACAATTGGCAAAGGAGAAGAAAATGATAAAACAAAGAAAGTCATAAAAATGCCAAAAAGGGTCATCACTGAGGATCGAACCCAGTCAATGTGGCATGATAGGAGACTTAAGGCGCATGAGATAACCACTGGGGTGGCGATACATCCATGTATTTTTCCACCCCTAAAATTTAAATACCTAACAATGTATAAAAACCTGGGCAAGGCAACACTCATGAGAAACAAGCAAAACAAAGAATACGACAACATCACAACTTCATCAATACTCAACCAAATGCAACAAAATTTTAGCCTATCTTGAGTGAAATTTCATGAGGAATTCATTGGTGGTCTCAGTTTTTTAAGATGATGCACATATTTTGAATTTCGAATACAAATGCAATTGTAACCTAAAGAATGCATAATGGATATCACAGCTCAAACCAAGTGTTTTTAAACCTATGTGAGAGCTCAAGCAACTTTCAAATATGTGATCTAAACCTTCTAGGTGCCAAGGCCAAACAAAAATAGCTTTAAACATGAACTGGTATGTGAATGGGAGTGTAAAGCTTTGAAAATGCAAGTTGAAAGGCACAACTCAGAACAGCAAGAAATATGAACATGTGAGGGTGTGCACAACTCATAAACATATAATCCAATGATTTTTGATGCAAAACTCAAACCAAATCAAGTCCAATCAAAAAATGACATGTCAATTGCAAAGAATGCCTTGAAAATGCATAATGATGGCCATAGTTCAACATAAGAGGAAACATGCTCAAATGAAAGTGTGAACATCTTATACACATGTTATCTAATGATTCTAAGTGCACAAATCAAACAGAAATAGTTTCAAACCAAAAGTGGCATGTAAGTTGCAAGAAATGCCTTGAAAATGCAAAGTGTATGCCTCAGCTCATGACAGAAAGAATTGATGATGTGTGATGATATGCACAAGTCACAAATGCTATACTTAGGGGATTAGGATGCAAAGGATCATATAGAGATGCCTCAAACAAAAATCTGGTGTGGGACTGTTAGTGATTTTAAAAACATGCTTGTGCTGTTGGCAATTTGAAAATAATTACTGATGCAGCCTATGCCTTTGTCATACAAAATGCAATTATGCACATACAATCAAAGCTTCAACAAGATGCCAGAACTTTAACACAATTGATGGCATGTTAATTTGAAACAGGAAACAGAACTGACAGCTTTAGCAAAAGAAAGTGCTCATGGCTAGCAAACAACAAGTTGGTCCAATATTTCTAATGCACGTCAGTTGCAAAAATTAACAAATCATCATGGCAGTTGGGTTTATGACAGAAATATGCATGATACAAAGATGCACATACTCAGAATGATCCAAAGAGGTTTGTCTAGAAAGTTCAACACAAAATGACATACATTGCTCATGGTATATGCAACTTCTTCAAAGGTACAACAACAAGGCCACAGGTTTGAGAGGCATACACATACATCTGTAATGGAAAAACTGTCCTATACTAGACTCAAGCAGCCACAAGTCAAATATCAAGAATCATGTTGGGCACAAACACAACTAACAACAAAATGTCCATGAAAACAAACTTGACACTTCAACCAAACATGCATAACAGCTGTGAGACAAGAAACTCCTAAAGTTCAAACATGACTTAGGTGCACAAATACATCATGAAAAGGTTAACAAACAACTTAGACATGATAGGATCAAAACAAACTCAAAACTCGCAGATTTGCTCATAGGTTACATTTTACAATTAAACACAATACACACATCAACCATATTCATGACAGAATGAAAGGATAGTGACCACTAACCTTTTGTAGACCTTCACACAAACTTGTTGTAGAATGGAATACCTTGAAAATACTTCAACTGCTGTCCAACCAGAATTTTGATGAAAACAGCCTCCTTGTACTTGAAGAAACTTATGAAGAACTTGTGACAGACCTCAAAATAAATGAGGATGAAGTTGATTTATGTTATAGATAGCTAAGGCATTATATATCAAAGGTGTGTGGATGGTTAGAATGAGGAAAACAGCTCTGGTTAGAGGTTTGGCAGATTTTGAGCATAAGGTCAAACTTGTTTGGTTTGAGAGTTGACTTTTGGGAGAATGGTGCTTTTGAATGGTTTAAGAGTATGAACACCTTCTACACAACATTTATAGATTGTGCAGATGGTTTTTGGTGGTTTGAATGTGTGGAAATGAGTTTGGACAACCAACGGCCCAAGACAGATTTTGGTGAAACTTGAGATTTTTGAAAATGAAGTAAGTGGGAAAGGAATGAGAGCTGTGATTTTCTCTTGGTTCCAAGAGTGCTCTGGTGTGCCAAATGACATAGAGGGAGCCTCTATTTATAGGAAAATGAAGGATGAGGACAGATTTGTAATCTTGGCATTTTTGGAGGGATTTTGAAAAGGTAACCCTTGGCTTGAGGTTTTGATGCAGCTGCAAGATCAGATATTTGGTTCATCTGATGCATTGCTTCAAGTTGTATGGATAACATAATGGTGATTATAGTGGCTAGACAATAGGGGGTTGTTTGCTACAAGTGTGCCAAAAGTTTCTCTTTCTTCCTATTATATGATTAAAATACTCCCACTTGCCTCCAAGTTGCAAGACTTGCTAAACTTCCTCATTTGCTGCATTTCTCCTCTTCAAATCCTCTAAATATCAGATAGAAATAAGATCCAAGGGCTGAGAATAGCTCAAGTGTTCAAAGGATGAGTTTGTGAAAAATTGACAATGTGGGACTCAAGTGTTAAAACCTCATCTTGTTAAATTCATAACTCTCGGCTCATAAGGGCTATGGAGAAGTTCTACTACATTTTGGAAAGCCCTCATGTAGCTCTACAACTTTCATGTTTTCATGAGTTTTATATTCCCAAAGGAACTTGGCCAGAAAACCTCTCAAAGTTGCTGAAAAACAAGCCTAAAAGTGAAAATTTTCTAAGTTACTTTTCCCTCTTGTAATGAATTTGGTCATAAGTCCAAATCTATGCATTTTCTGCTCATGGACCACTTTGGGACTTTTGTAGGACTTTTCAAGAGATTTCAACTGAGCTTTGAACCAACTCAATTGGATATGTGGTTAAGGAGTTATGGTCTTGCCCCTTTCAAAACCCTAATTCCCGACTTTTGTGATTACTCCTCAATCCTTAATCAAATGGTCATTAAATTTTATGGGTAGGTGCAATATGTCATTAGGAACATTTTTTATTCATATCTTGAGGTCAAATTCCTTATGAATGAAGAGTTGACTTTTCGGTCAACCGAACGATCGATCGGTGACTACCAAGTCGACTGTTGATGCTCCGGATCTTTTGAGACCTTGAAACTTCTTGAATGGACTTCACTAAGCTATATGAACTTTATGGACCATGATCCCACCATTGCAACACCTTTTAAATCAAAATTCAAACCACAATTGACTTTTCCTGCTCGAAAACCCTAATCGGGTATCCTGAACTGCACTATTCTTGATTCTTGGGTGACAACCTCAAATTGGATTCATGCTTGAGCCAATTGAATATATTTGATGATGTGGAGACTTATCTCAAGGAGAACCAATCCAAAACGTTGACGGATTAACCCTCGAAACCTCGATTTCGGTTGTGCGGAACCCTGATTCCGGTATCTTAACAAAGACAAACTTGAAACCGGTTAAGGTTAGATAATCAAATGAATATGATCCTAAAATGATGATGAAGATCTAAGGGGTCAAAGTTTGGGGTATGACACATAATAGTCATGTTTATTGTCATTCAAGTGGTCAGGTGTGTAGGAAACAATATCATTTTTTGACAAAGCAGATATATTTAAAAATTCATTATGATTGGTGATAAAGTGGCTAACAACTTAGATTGATCCATAAGAAATGCAATATATTTTGAACTAATATAGGTATTTTTGCAAAGGTTGAGGTGAGTTTTACATCAGGCTTCCAACTTTGTTGTTGTTAGCATATCTTGATTAAACTTAATCCATCACATTATACACAATTTATTAATCAATTGAGAAGTTAGACAATCTTGCCATAAGTGCTCAGAGGAAAAGGTTCATGAGGTAATTCAAGTAATTCTAAAAATTACACAAAAAAATAATAAAGCCTTTTGCAAAGGACAAGTAGCAACTGAGGTAAAGTCATTGAAGGTTTTAGAAGTATAATTTGGAAAAATATTCAAATTAGGTTAAATAAGCTGAAACCATTGGATAAACCAATAGGAAAAGTGTAATGAGTTATCTGTATTAAACCAAATAAATCAAATGTGATTAAATGGTTCAATTTCTAAGAAATTTAACCAAACGTCCATGTAATCCATATAATTATATGTTTCAGGAGAGTAAGATCCTGATAAAAGTTTTCTTTCTATGGGGGTTGCTTACAATCTGATGAAGATAAAACTTTAATAATTTTGAATTTGGAGAATTTAATTTTTGATTTATCGTTCTCATGATATTGATGAGTAAGAGAAATAGAATCAGGATCAAACAAAATAAATTCATAATATTCTCGAGTTTTTAATAAGCCTTTTGGTATAAAAACATTTATGAGAAAAATTCTTGAAATAACTTGTAATAATGACGCATCTGAAAGACAGTACATAGGCTCCAAAGAGATAATCGGTTATGAAAGAAGATTTTGTAGAAGATGGAGGGGTGTAAAAAACTAATTTTGAAGTGGTTTAATTTGAGAAGACGAGGAAGTAGTAATTGTTATAGTAAAAGATAATGGAGATAATAATGCAAGCCTAATTAAGGATTTGGGGGAAGTAGGTATTGGAGAAGTAATTTTTGTAATATATGAAGGTGATCCTAAAATTATGGATTTATTATTTGATGATAACGAAGGTCCATCATTATCTTTGGGATCACTTTGTTTCTTGCTCATTTTTATCCTGTAAAAATTTTAGAGTTAAAAATTCTGGTAAAGAATTTTTAATTCCTTCAATATGTTCTATTTCAAAATCAAAACAGGATAACAAAGATTGTCATCTAGCAAAAATGTATTTTGAAACCAAATTTTTAACATCCTTCTTTAGAACACTCTTAACAGCTTTAAAATCTGTTTTTAATAAAATTGATTTTGAAAACAAATCATCTAGAAATTTTGTAATGCATAAAACAATGGATATGATAGAAATTTAGTATGATAATATTGGATATCTTCGAGGAATCGTGTTCGTACACTTTTCGAACAAAATATTTTGACCCTATTATTTGCCTGGGTTCACGAAATCTTTGTGGGGATAATTCTTGAAGAACAATTTGCTTCTGGCAACAGAGAACAGATCAGGAATGTAGAGAGAAAGTATGGTATTCGTTATTTTGTGTATGTTCAAACTGAGGCCAAATTGTTAGAACACAGATTGGTTCTTAATAATATCTCTATGTTTTGATGATAAATATTAGGAAATTTTGTATTTAAGAATTATATACTCTAAAATTTGCTTGAGAATTTTTACTGCAGATAGTAAAGAAATTAATACTCCAGAAGCAAATCAGAATTGAATGCAAGAAATTAACTAGACTCTGTAGCGCCAGATGCATACATTAGAAGAATCTGATTGCTGTCAACAGAAGATTCTGAGCGTAGCCTCCAGAAGGATCTGAAGCAAGAAGCTCCAGAAGATTCTGAAGCAGAAGCTCCAGAAAGATCTGAAGCAAGTCAGAAGCATCTGAAGCAAATAAGAATTTTGTATGAAGAGTTTTTCAAAGCATAGATCCTACAGAAGTTTCTAAAAATGCCAGTACTGAAGTTCTGTCTCAAATATGCTCTGATATTTAACACGCCGAAAGCACACCTGCTGTAGAAGACTCTGATCCAGCAAGCTCTGATCATCATCAGAAGACTCTGACCCAATTAGACTCTGTAGAACTTTTTGAAAACTGAAGAAGAAATATTCAAAGATTATATCCGTTGGAGTAAATCAAACGTCTCTTTCCTTATTTATGCTAGACACAAGAACACAGACAAAAAGGATTTTTCTGTGCTTTCTTCTTCTAGGAAAGGTCACTTGATGTGAAGACAAAAAGGCTCAGACCTTTTGGGACACTCTTCTCAACGTGCAGTTCACCTTGGATCAGCTGCCTATAAAAGCAAGACTCCACCAAATTCTTCAGTTAGACATTTTTGCTGAAAAGAAATTAAAACATTCAAGCTCTCATACTTTTATATTTATTCTTAGAATTAATTTCATTGTACTTAAACTTAAGAGAAATATCACAGTTGTGATAAAAGCTTTCTAGAAGCATTCTTACTCTTGTATTAGATTTACATTGATTGTAAAGGATTTCCTTAAGAGGATTCAGTTGGAATCAGTAGCTCTTGAGAAGACTAAGAACAATTGTTCTTAGGTGTTACTATTGTAATCTGTTTGATTAAATAGTGGATTAAGTCCTTGATTGAGAAAGGCAAATCACTCTAAGAAGGGTGGACTGGAGTAGTTGAGTTCAACGAACCAGGATAAAAATAATTGTGTTTTTAATTCTAAGTTTTAATCTTTCATACTTATTCATCCCCCCTTCTAAGTATTATCTCACCTTCAGTTGGCATCAGAGCTCCGGTTCTGTGTGTGCTACCACTTAACAGTGACAGTAAAGATCCAGAGAGAAATACTTTGATATATATTTAGTTGTTACTATGGCTGATAATACAATATCCAACATTAACAATAAATATGAAGAAAGGGACAGAATCAGCACCAAACCCCCTATGTTTGATGGGGAGAAATTTGATTACTGGAAAGACAGAATTGAAAGTTTTTTCCTTGGATATTGTTGCGGTGAAAATTTGATATCAAGCTATTAATTAACTTGAACCGTATTTCTTTTTACAACCGATCTTTAATTTATCCAAAGGAAAGGTCTCAAGAAAGAAAAACCTTTTTCGCGATGTAACGACAACGCTTAAGAGATTCGGGGATCGGGGGTTAGTTATATCTAGGGAAGGTATTAGCACCCTAAATATCTGTAGTAATCTACAGGAACCTTTTGTTTAATTAATTGCTAAGTTTGTGAATTGTGCTATGTTTTAAGGATTGGGAATTGAGATAAAATAAATAAAAAAGGCCTAAGTGGTTTTCTAAGTTTGCTCGCAAAGGCATCGCACCTTCTGCCTACGTATCCTGACTAGGATAGAATCAGAGCAATCATAGTTCACCTCACTAGGGGAAAGAACACTTGATGATGATCAAGGTTCAAAGGGGAACAAACATGACAATGTTTATGTGGAGTTTGACAAAACTCCCTAATCTAAGTTGAAGGGGAAGTAAGAAGTCATGGCGATGATTCTTACACAGAGTTAACGAACTCTTTCCTAGGGTTCTAGTTGAAGAACACTCCTAGTATGGGTGGGTTTCTTAGACTTCAAGCAAAGTCTAAAGGTTTTTAAACTAGGGTTGAAGTGACTTAACAAAGTCAAAGGATAGAAGAGATTTTGGTCCAAGACATTGACAGTCAAGTGGACAGACTTTCCTTTGGAGGGTGAGATAGTGGGCAACTGGATGAAAGCTAACAAGCTTCATCACTTGGGGATAAAATAAACATCATACTAAAGCATTCATGGTGACAACCAATGAAAAAATATTTAAGGATAAAAAAAGCAATGATGACAATCAAAGCAGATGATTAGTACGAAAACTGTGACGACAGATCGCACCTGGAGTATAGTTAACAAACAGATGAACTGGGCATGATAATAATTCAAAGTAAAAATCCTAGCATGTTAACCAACATGTATAGGAATGATAACAATCAATTTTCACAAAGAAAAACAAATGGGACTCTTTTAACTTTCATCTGCAACAACTAGGGTTAGTACTGTCAATATGACAAGTTGCACATAGTCAAACATGGTGAAAAATTAATCAAACATGGAAAATAAAATTATGACATGAAAGTACACATTAAAACAAACACAATGAAAAAAGAATGGGTGAAAAATGATAAAAAATGAGAGAGTTATGATTTTTTAAAGTTCATGTGAAAAAAGGAGAAAAAGTGGCAGCAAGGGTTATCACAAGGGATCGAACCCATGCCAAGTCTAATACGCGCGCAAGTCTCAACCGCTGGGGCGGCCATACATCCATTAACCAATGTGAAACAATAAATATATGATGTATATCTTCATTCATGGCTGGGCAAGACTATGGTTTCTATGGATTTGCAAAATGGTCATATCTTCCTCAATTTTTGGTCTTTTTCCACAAACCTTATATGCTTTTGGGGTAGAAAAACATGAGGATTAACATGGTGGTGTTGGTTTTTTGAGATCACCTTCTCACTGAAAAACCCGATAGGGTGTTTGTTTATGTTCAAGATTTGCAAAATGACTTGGACAGCTTGTTACAATCAATCTAAATGCCAACTAAACTTCCATACACATCCATTTCATGATATATAAACAAATGAAAACATGTTCATGGTCAGGATATGCTAATTATGAAAAGTCACATTCAATTTGCAGATGATCATAAAAGCAACAATGCATAACAGTATGGTTTTTAAGTTCAAAGTAATCAAGGGTCATACTAACCTTCCAAACACCTTTAATTTATGATATTAAATGTGTGTGTGTGAAAAAATCAGAACAGGAAACAACATGTGGATATTTGGCTTTCAAAATGCATTCTTGTGTGTTATATACATGTTGGTGTGTGATTTAGTGTTCCCATCAGTTTTGAGTCTATGTGATCATTCAAGCACTTTACACATGATTATTATAAGCAGCTAGGACAATCAAACCAGTCTAAAACATGCCAATACAAGTTCTGGTGTTCAAAGTGCATTCTTAGTGTGTGTGATGCATCCAAATTTGCAAATTGTCATGTACAACTTGATACAATCACTCTTACCTCCAACTAAACATACACACATAACACTTAGATGATATATAAGCAAATACAAACACTTTCATGGCCAGGATGTACTGATTATGGAAAGTCAAACACAATTTGCAAATGATCACAAAGGTAATAATGCATGACAGTATGGATTTTAAGTTCAGAAGCAAATCAGACCAAAGGAATATTGTGGACACATCTCAAGCATGATTATAAATGTGTATATGGGGAAAAATCAGAACTGGAATAGTTGGGTGGTGATGTGGCTCTCAAAGTGCTTTTCTTGAGTATTATGTGTATGTGATGGTGTGTTTTTGTTCTACCTAGTTTTAAAACATTTGGATCACACAAGCAGGTTAAAAATGATCATATTAACCTATTGTAACACAAAAATTTCAAAGAAACTCATTGATTCAAAATCTAGTGTATGATGTGCAAGCATGTGAAAGCAAAAAGCAACTCATGAGTGAATTTGTGTTGCAGTGTGTTTCTAAATCAAACAAGTGTACTAACATGTTATAATTGAGTAATATGAGGTGTGTGAGGTGTTGTTTTAATGAAAATCAACTTGGAATACAAAGTAGCACTTGAGTGGTAGTGTGGTGATTTGAGGCATTTGTGTCAATATGTGAAATCTTGATGTTATACACAAAACAACAAAGCAATCACCTGGACACGCTTAGAATGCTCATAGAAACATGTTGAAATGAAGAAAACAAGTTTGTCATGTTCTATGCAAAAAGTAAGTGTTGACTGCCATGGCTTTGGTGGTAGCAAAGTGATGGCATATCATTCAATGTAAGGCATGGCTAGATTTTGTTTTACTCAAATTAGGATGATGTTTCAGTTCTTCACATGATTAGACACAATAACAACAGATGAGGCCTGCTACCAACATGTCTCTAACAGAATTTGATCAACTCACAGTTTGGCAAAAATACATGTAATCAAAAATCAACAATCATGATCTTCATGCTAATGACAGAGAAATGAAAAACAAAACCATCTAGCACAGTCAAATATATCTCCTAAGCTCACATCAGTCCATTCCAACATCAACCAAACACAAGCCAATGAACACCAAAACCAAGCTAGAAATTGTCACAGAGCCCCTAAGGGTAGAATGCTATGTATGTGCAGCACATAATCAATTTCAGTGAAGTTGGCATTCAAAAGACCAAACAAATATAATAATAAAAAAAAGAAGATGAGCTAACTTGCCAGCTGACTGCTTTTGGGTAGCAACTGAATATTTTACAAAGACAAAGACCATTACACCAATGATGAGGGGGTTTGTTTTGAAACAGCTGATGTATAGACACAAACCTCTGCCACAGCCCAACATATTCTAACTAAAACAAGGTCCCTTAAAACTTCTTACAGTCCAAAATTTATGGTTTGAGGCTTGGTCATAAAAGTGCTATGTCAACTCAACTCTCAATCTCAATCATAATTATCCAAACCGAAATGCTCCTGTGAGGTCAAAACTCCAAAACAGAATTACCATCCTGCATCTTTTATCCCAATACTACAATGGTCAAAGCTCCACTAATGTTTCACACACTCAAAGTTTGGCAGATGGATACAAGACTCAAAGTGCATGCCAGAACCAATAGCATTTGGATAAATTCTCAAGATTAGCATCCTGTTATGAAAAATGGTTTGCAATTCCCAATGAGCTTTCAATTCAAAAAGGTCTAAGAGCTTTGGCAGAACACTGGCAGAAATGGGTTTCAAAAACTTGGAATAAAAGCCTCAAGTTACAACTGCCCTACAATTAATACTGCACTTCTCCAAATGAGTCTTAATACCAATGTTACCTTCTTGATTGTCTCACCCCCACAGACTGGATCAATATCCTAGCCAAACCTTAACCACAAGACAAACCTCATGCTTATGGCTTGTAGGTCTTTTCCATATGTCCATCAGGCAGCTCTAATGATAGCAGCCTGTTACACAAATGTGTTCTCAACAGGGGTCCTATTCTTCTCATGACATTCCTCAATGTTACATAGGATAGAAACTAATCACACATACTTCAAATCTAGAATTCAACACAAAACCCTTTCTGCTAACAAATCAGAAACAGTCCCCCCTCTCCCCAAAAACATCAACTATAAAAACTAGTTCTTAAACAGGTTCATATACCCCAAGTCAAATGAATTGCACTAGGCCCATTGGTCACAAACAGAGAAAAGCAAAACATGACAATTAAACATAGACCAAACTGTTAACAACTAAATTTTGATACTTGACAGCATGCTAACAATATATACCAGAAATGAAGCTTAAATTCCAACACACATAGTGGTAATTATGATAAACTACTGTCATGAAAAAAAAAAACAACCAATATTCATAGTTCAAAACTTCCAAAAAATGCTCCAAATGTGATTCCATGAAATGATGCAAAGAAAAACAATAAAGCTTAGCTACATACCTCTTGTAGATCCTTGTGAATATGCCAAAATAGTTGAGAAACCCAGAGATCTTTTATTTCACTTTCTTGCTTTTGAGTCTTTCCTCAACTTTAAGTAACAATGCACTTATGGTGCCAAATGAAAAGATATGAGTTTCTAATGATTGATAAGTGTTTAGACAGTTGAGATATGTTGTTTATGAGGTGTATGAGTGATCAAACCCTCAAGAAAAGGATTGGAGCAAGATTTGGAGATTTTTGTAGCTTTGGTCAAAGTAGGAAAGGTACAAGATTGACTTTTTGATTTCTTGAGGTTTTTGGTGGTTTTATGGATTGTACACCTTCTATGTGTTATTTAGAAGGTGTGTGGATGGTTTTTGGAGTGTTAGAAAGGGTAGAAATGATTTTGAGCAAATTTCACTTCATGACCATTTTTGGTGTTTTCATGAATCTTGTGATTTTGGAGACTTGGTGCAAGATGTGGAAATTGGGATAACAGAGATTCTCTATGGTTTTTATCAGATGAATTGTGTATGTAATGAAGTGAAAGAGCTCTCCTTTTATAGAGAAAGTGATTGAGGTGCTTGTTAGGGAGATTTCTTCAACATGAAGTAATCTTTGGATATTTTGAACCAAACCTCCCTTGGAGGGTTTTCCACCTAATTCTGATGCAAATACAACTTGCCCATGTTCTTTGATGGTTTTCTGATGTTTGTAGCAGGCTAGGATCATAGGGAAGGGGCTGGTACAACTTTTTACTTTCCACCTCATGCTTGGAAAGTTCAACTTGCCAACTTGCTCTACTTGCAAGGCAATGAACTTCAAGCTTTGATTTTGTGGTATTCTGCATAATTCTTTCTTGTATCATGTTACATACATCTCATGCATCAGATACAATAAGTTAGATCAAGAAAATTTGGCCAATTTGGTGAAAGAAATCAATCTTGAAAATTCAGCCAATGTGGGACTTAACATGTGAAACCTCCAACTTTGCACCTATGTAACTTTCTGCTCATAACTCCTTTTGATATGTTCTAGTACAATTTAGAAAGCCCTCACATAACTCTAAAACATTCATTTTTGTCAAGGAATCAAACTCCAATTGGAACTAGGTGAAAAACCCCCTCAAAGTTGGCTGCACACAAGCTTTAAAGTGAAAATAACTTAGAAATTTTCTAAGTTATTTTCCCTTCTAGGAATGTTTTTGCTTCTATCTCAAAAAGTATGCATTTTCTGGTTGTGGACTAGTATGGGACCTTTGTAGGACTTTTCAAGAGCTTCCAAATGAGATTTGAACCAACTCAATTGGATGTGTGGTTAAGGAGTTATGGTTTAGCCCTTTTCAAAACCCTAATTTCCCGATTTCTCGATTACTCTCTCGTCCTTGATCCAATGATCATGAAAACTGATATGCAAGTCCATTATGACATAAGGAACAACTTTGATTCACAACTTGGATTCCAATTCTCAAAATTTGAGGAGTTAACTTTTCGGTCAACCGTACGATCGATCGGTGCCGATTGAGTCGCCTGTTGACATTCTGGATATCCTGAGACTTTGATACTTCTTGAATGGTCTTTAATAAGCTATATGAACTTCATGGACCTCAATCCCACCATTAAAACATCTTCCAACATCAAAGTCAAACCACAGTTGACTTTTCACTAGTTAAAAACCCTAATCGGGGCCTCCTGACTGCACTGTTCTTGATTCTGAAATGATTTCTTCAAATTGACTTCTCATTTGACTTTGATATTATCTTTGATTTCATTCCATGATTGAATTGGCCCAAATCATTGGTTGATCATTCCTTGGTTGTTTTGAATTTGTCGGTGCGAAAACCCTGATTCCTCTGTAACTTGACAATAATGAACTTGCACTGATTTAGGGTTAGATAATTCATGATCATGCTTCTAAAATGATAATGGGAATCTAAGGGGTCAAAATTTAGGGTACAACAGTTGCCCCTATTTAAATATCTTCACTAGATGGGGAACGAGAGATGACAATCTTCGTTAAATCGCAGTGAAAGGTATTTAAATATAGATAACCGAAAATTTTGTCCCTTAGATCCGATGTCATGCTAAAGGACAAGTTATGATATTCCATGCACTCTAAATGATGCTTTATGATGCTTGAATGCAAACAACATAGACGCAACAATAATAATAAAAGAAACAGTAAAACAAACAATGACAAATACAAGGACTCAACACTGGGGACTCGTACTGAAAAACTAAATTAACAGTTCAGACATGACAGATAGCGTAAGCAGGGAAACTTCACACGGGGAAGAGACAAATCCAATAAAGATGACAAACTTATTGGAACAGAGGTACTCCACCGGGGAGAAGAATTGACTTCCACTGGGGGAAAGGATATACTTTTACTGGGGAAATGGAAAATTAATTCCATCGGGAAAAGAGAAGCAGACTTCACCGGGGAAGCGAAAGACTGGATACAACCTCACTGGGGATGATCAGATGAGGAACTTCCTACAGCGAAGAGTTCAAACGGGATCTTCAGGAATGGACTAGAAACAAGACTAATCCCACACGGAGGACACTAATGACGACTAGATCTCCGGGACTTGACTGGGAACATGGATCACCGGGGATATATCCTCAGCTTCTGCAACCAGTTCACACAGTGCTGGTAATCAAGAAACGTCTTGGGGAAATTGGTAACGACCAGAATTCCAAGTAGTGCCAGTGACGACCGGTCTTTTAATGAAGAGGGCGATGACCATGCCATGGAATACCAATGACAATTGGTTTACGAGGATGCTAGTAATTACTAGATCTTAGCTAGGGTGTTGGTAACGACCAAATAGAACAGATTCCAATAACGATTGGACTCTAGATGATGATACCAGTTACGACTGGGTTTCAAAGGGAAAAATTGGTTAAAACCTCAAGATACCAATGACAATTGGATTTAGGCAGTGCCAGTGATGACTGGACTTCATGGGGAGAGTTAGTAACAACTAACAAGATACCAATAACAATTGGAACAATACCAGTGACGACTGGATTCCCTGGGGAAAGGTTGGTAACAACTAAACCAAAAGGCGCCAATGACAATTGGACTTTTATTTAGTGCTAGTGACGACTGGACTTATACGTGGATTTGTTAGTGACGACTAACGAGATACCAATGAAGATTGGATTTAGACAATGCCAGTGACGACTGGGCTTTAAAAGGACATGGATGGTGACGACCAAATGAATAACGACAATTGGTTTGAACAAAATGCCAGTTACGACTAGACTTATACTTGGAAATGAAGCGAGTAATAACTTAGACTTCGCGAGGATTGATAGATGTCACCGACTCGGGGAACAAACGAATCACACTGATCCCATGATGAGGGGTGTACGTAGACTTGGGAAATAAACCCGAAGACCTACTGGGGAATAGGGCCTGTAGGTAGATTGTGCTGAGGTGAATTCAACAGATGGCCAGAAATACCTCGCTGGGGAAAGAACCTTCATATTATCACAAGAAATCCTGAGGGATAATCTTCAATATTTGTAACCATACATGGCCAAAGGACTCTTCGTCGCTCAACTTGCTAGCATTTCATTGGGGAATGTAAATTCTGACTGTGCATCAAGACTCCTGCTACCCTGAAGTTTCGGGGAAGTATGATTTTCCTCGAGTCTTTCCACAAGTTAAAACATTTTGTAAAACCTTTCCAAGTTATTTTTTCAAAAATTTGGACTTTAATGCTTTCAAAAACAATCGAACGGTATTTTGCATAACAAAGAAAATAAGGAATTGATAATTTGCACAAGAAAGAAAGGCTCAAAAGGCTGATTTTATTTAAAGGATGAAATCTTGCCAATGACAATATTCCATGGAAATTTTTACAAGTAAAATGGCAAAAGTGGATAAGATTACATTGAATCCTGTGACCTAACTATCCCTAAAGACTAGAATTCTCCAAGATCCTTGCTTCTGACGAGAGCTGTTGAGATGAATCTTTGTTGAGTCTGCAGTGTTGATGACTTTGTCTGATGCAGCGAAACGCCTTTGTCCCTAATTTTTGCCTGGATCGCCCTTTCGGGTTTTCAATCCACCGGGACGCTCATTTTTGCCTAAGCCGCCCTTTCGGGTTTTCAACCTAGCGAGCTTTTCGATTTCTTTTCTCTTTTTTCTTTTCTTCTCTTTTTTTATTTTTTTACCCTAACTTTTGCATAAACCGTTCTTTTGGATTTTCCGTTTTATCGGGTACTTTTTAGGCGTAATATTTCCGAACTGCGTCAGAGTTTATCGGGTGTGTGAGTTGTTCTCCGTCCATGGTAGTAAGGATCATTGATCCTCCAGAGAATATTGTCTTCACAATAAAGGGGCCATCGTAATTAGGCATCTACTTCCCTCTTGCGTCTTTGTGAACTGGTAAGATATTCTTGAGCACAAGTTCTCCTTCGTGGAACTCTCTGATACGGACCTTTTTATCGAACGCCCTCTTGATTCTTTTTTTATACAACTGGCCGTGACACATCGCAGACATGCGCTTTTCATCGATGAGATTCAGCTGATCAAATCTTTCTTTAATCCATTCTGCCTCTTCTAACTTGGTTTCCATGATGACTCTGAGGGATGGTATCTCGACCTCGATGGGAAGAACTGCATCCATTCCATATACCAGAGAAAAGGGAGTTGCCCCTGTGGAAGTGCGGACGGAGGTTTTGTATCCGTGCAGGGCAAATGGTAACATTTCATGCCAATCTTTGTAGGTTTTAACCATTTTCTGCAAGATCTTCTTGATGTTTTTATTTACAGCTTCCACAGCTCCATTCATCTTTGGACGGTAAGGGGAAGAGTTGTGGTGTTCGATTTTGAAGTCATCACATGATTCTTTCATAACTTTGTTGTTCATATTGGTGTCGTTGTCTGTTATAATTCTGCTTGGGATCCCGTAACGACAGATGATCTCCTTTTTAATGAAACGAGCCACCACTTGACGTGTAACATTGGTGTAGGATGCAGCTTCAACCCATTTTGTGAAATAGTCTATGGAAACCAGAATGAAACGGTGTCCATTTGAAGCTTTTGGCTCAATTGCCCCAATCATGTCAATTTCCCACATAGAGAAAGGCCATGGTGACGACAGTACATTCAACAGTGTTGGAGGCACATGCATTTTGTCCGCGTAGATCTGACATTTGTGACATTTTCTGGCGTACTGAATGCAGTCGGTTTCTAAAGTTAACCAATAATAACCAGCTCTCAAGATCTTTTTGGACATGGCGTATCCGTTGGCGTGAGTACCAAACATTCCTTCATGAACATCTTTCATTAACAAGTCCGCTTCTCTTTTGTCAACATATCTGAGTAAGCCCATATCATGGTTTCTTTTGTAAAGTACACCATTGCTGAGGAAGAATTTGGATGTTAATCGTCTCAGTGTTTTCTTGTCAAGTGCTGTAGCATCTGCGGGATATTCTTGTTTCAACAGATAATTCTTTATATCATGATACCAGGGGTTGCCATCGGTTTCTTCTTCGATCATTCGACAGTAAGCAGGCTCTGTCTTGCATTCAATTTTGATAAGTGTGCCATCATTGACATCTCTAGTTTTCCACATCGAGGCCAGCATGGCTAAGGCGTCGACGATGTGATTCTCTGCTCTTGGAACATGTTTAAAGGTGATTTCATCAAAATACTTGATTGTTTCAACAATATAAGCTTTGTAAGGGATCAGGTTTTCATGTCTTGTCTCCCATTCGCCCGTGACTTGGTAGATAACCAAAGCTGAGTCTCCACTGACTTCGAGATTTTTGATTTGGAGATCAATGGCTGCTTCGAGACCAAGGATACATGCCTCGTATTCAGCAATGTTGTTTGTACAATCAAAGTCTAGTCTGGCTGCAAACGGAGTGTAACCACCTTCAGGATTCATTAAGACTGCACCTACGCCATGTCCGCTATAATTGGAGGAACCGTCGAACATCATCTTCCACCAATTATCAGTCTGTTGACCTTTGTCAGAACTTGTTTCTTCATAATATTTTACTAACATGATATCTTCATCCGGAAAATCAAACTTCAGAGGTTCATAATCTTCGACAGGTTGATCTGCGAGATATTCTGATAACACACTGCCCTTGATAGATTTCTGAGCCACATATTGAATATCATATTCTGATAGTAGCATATGCCACCGGGCGAGTCTTCCGGTTTGTGCAGGTTTCTCAAAGATGTACTTTATTGGATCCATTTTTGAGATTAATAAAGTGGTGTGACAAATCATATACTGCCTCAAACGCTTAGCGGCCCATGCTAAAGCACAACAAGTCTTTTCTAGGAGTGAGTATCTTCTTTCACAATCAGTAAATTTCTTGCTCAGATAATAAATACCATGTTCTTTCCGTCCGGATTCGTCTTGCTGGCCCAGAATGCAACCCATTGAATTTTCAAGTACTGTCAAATACATAAAGAGAGGCTTTCCCATAGCAGGTGGTATCAAAATTGGAGGTTCTTGGAGATAACCTTTGATTTTATCGAACGCTGTTTGACAATCAGAATTCCATACAACTATTTGATCCTTTCGTAACAACTTGAAGATTGGTTCACAAGTAGGGGTCATATTGGAAATGAACCTGGATATGTAATTCAACCTTCCAAGGAAGCTTCTAACCTGATTTTCGGTCTGCGGAGCTGGCATGTCTTGAATGGCACGGACTTTGTCTGGATCCACTTCAATCCCCTTGTGGCTGACAATAAAGCCGAGTAATTTTCCTGATCTGACTCCGAAAGTGCACTTTGCAGGATTCAATCTCAATTGATATTTCCGGAGTCTTTTGAATAACTTCAACAAATGTTCTAGATGGTCTTCTTCATTTTGAGACTTGGCGATCATGTCATCCACATATACTTCTATTTCTTTGTGCATCATGTCGTGGAACAGAGCCACCATAGCTCTTTGATAAGTTGCGCCTGCATTCTTTAGACCGAATGGCATAACCTTATAACAATAGGTGCCCCATGGAGTGATGAAGGTTGTTTTTTCCATGTCGTCAGGATCCATTTTGATTTGATTGTAACCAGAGAAACCGTCTATAAAGGAAAACACTGCAAACCGAGCTGTATTATCTACCAAAGTATCAATATGTGGTAAAGGGAAGTCGTCTTTTGGACTGGCTTTGTTTAAATCTCGATAATCCACACACATCCTTACCTTTCCATCTTTCTTTGGTACAGGAACAATGTTGGCTACCCATTCTGGATATTTGGCCACCGCAAGGAAGTCTGCATCAATCTGCTTTTTTACCTCATCTCTGATTTTGAGAGCCATGTCGGGTCTGGTTCTTCTGAGTTTCTGTTTAACCGGCGGGCATTCAGGTCGGAGTGGTAGCTTGTGAACCACTATGTCTGTATCCAAACCAGGCATATCCTGATAAGACCAAGCAAACACATCTACATATTCTCTTAAGAGTTCCTTTAACTGCTGTTTTACTTCTGCCCCTAGGGCTGCCCCAATTTTGACTTCTTTTCTGTCTCCTTCTGTGCCAAGATTAATGACCTCCAAATGTTCCTTGTGTGGCTGAAACTTGGTGTACTCAGACTGTGCCCATCTTACCAGTTCCTCAGGGATTTCAAAATCTTCATCCTCGTCTTCGGCTTGGTATATTGGGGAACCCACGTCTGGAGGGAATGCGAGGTTACAGGATTCAATGGGGTTATGGTCATCACTGCATGTTTGAAGGGTTTAATTTATCAAAACACACAATCAACAAATGCAACACATACAGAGAAAGAGAAAATTGTTTTTGTTTTGGTTTTTTGTATTGCCATTTTTCTTTCAAAGTAAAAGCAAAAAAGACGGTAAAGAAACAACACAAGGATTATTAACAAAATAGTCCATTCTCATTGACATTTCTTTGAAAGCATGTGGCCCTTACAAAACATTCCTATAGCCTTGGGCACGACTATGGAGATTTTAAAATAACAAAGAAAGAAAACAACAAATTACTTTAACTCGGGAAAAACTACAGGAACTTCGATAGCCTCCAAGTTGTTCAGAGTAGCTTCGTCATGATTCACTAGTTGTCCTATGTCTTCACTTTCAAGATTTCCTTCCACGGCGTTGATTTGAAAACCGCCACTGATAAATATTTCTTGAATAGCCTTTGGCCGGCTGTTGTCATGCATCGGTTCTTCACCTTGAGCTGGTTTGTAACCCAACCCCTGGCGGTTCATCTTCGGCTTTACCTCAATGACTTCTCCCCATTCCGCAGGAGTGCCTTCTTCCAGCGTAGCTTTGGCGCTTTGAGCTGATGCGAAAGTTGGACCACTTTTTGCCACCGTCTCCTCTATTATCACTGCGTTTGCTATTTCTAGTGCTTGGAATGATGTCTCTAGCGCGTCCTCTTCTGCTTCAATGTACCGGAATGATGAAAGATTACTGACCATTAATTCCTCTTCACCATGAACAATTACCAGCTTATCATTTACCACAAACTTCATTCTTTGGTGTAGGGTAGAAGTTACCGCCCCTGCTTCATGGATCCAGGGACGTCCCAGTAGGCAGCTATAAGCTGGATTTATGTCCATCACCTGAAATACAATGTTGAATTCATGGGGTCCCACCAAAATCGGTAATTCTACTTCTCCGATGACCGTTCTCCTCGAACCATCAAAAGCTTTTACAATTAATGAGGTTGGCTTCATCTCTGCCCCAGCATATGCTAATCTGGCGAGTGACCTTGCGGGTAACACGTTTAACGAGGATCCTGTGTCGACCAGTACTCGTGCCAAAGTATCTTCTTGGCATTTGATGGATATGTGTAATGCACGATTGTGATCACGTTTTTCCTTCGGTAACTCAGCATCGCTGAAACTTAAAGTATTGCACGCCGTGATGTTAGCCACTACTGAATCAAACTGCCCGAGTGAAATATCCTTGGTTACGTGTGCTTGTCTCAATACTTTCTGTAATGCTTCCCTGTGAGCTGGAGAATTTATCAAGAGTGACAAGATTGATATTTTTGATGGCGTCTGATGAAGCTGATCTATCACTTTGTAATCACTTCTTCGGATAATCCTAAAAAATTCATCATTTTCTTCTTCTGCGCTCGGGGCTTCTTTTTCTTTGATTATCACAGCAGGAATAACTTCTTTTGGAATAGCTACTGATTCTTTTGGCTGATAGATCCGACCGCTGCGGGTCATCTTGCTAGTGCCGGCAATGTTGGTCACATCTTTCTAATTATCTGTCTGAACAACCTTTCTCGTTTCTTTGTCTACCACGGTCACATCGTACTTCCATGGAACAACTTTTGTATTGTCGTAATGGAACGGTCTTGGTTTTTGAACTACGATTGGTCGCGGTTGACCAATAGCAGCTCTGTTGAAAACTGGCCTTGCACCCCTGTTAAACACTGGAACTTTCTCTCTTTTCCTGGACAGGTCGAAAACTGGCTCTATTACAGAAACCTCTTCTTTCCTTACTTTACCACATACTTGTAACATCCCCTCATTTATCAATCTTTGTATATCTTCCTGCATCACATTACATCCACTGGAACTAACAGTACATTTTTCACACTTGTTATGAACACTTCCCAACAACCCTGCTTCTGTCAGCTTATCATGCAATGTCTTCAATGGTGTTCTGATTTTTGACACATCATTAATTATCTCTTCATCTGACTTTTCAATGGCATTGACCCCTCCATGGTTTGGCAGTGGGTTACTTTTGACGTTAGGTGGTACATCATCAAAGGACAGGATTTTCTTCTCCATCAACTCTCTTACCAGATGTTTTAAGGCAAAGCATCCTTCTAAGTCGTGGCCGGCAGCACCTTCATGGAAAGCACAATGGGCATTTGGGTTATAATGTGGAGATGTGGTATCCGGATTAAGCGGTCTTGTCATGATCAACCCCTGATGGACCAAAGATGGATATAACTCAGTATACGTCATTGGTATCTGTGGGAGCGGAGGTTTTATGGTCGGCCTCCGGTTCTGGTATTGTTGTCTGGGCTGTGGCACCCTCTGTTGCTGATTTTGTTGAAAGGGCGGAGTGTTGGGCGCTCGTTGATGCCCTTGCTGGTTTTGCTGATACATGGGCGTTGGTCGCCCTGGTTGATAATTTGAAATAGAATGGTTGAATGCTGGGGTCACAGCTGCCACATATTGCTGAGGGGCATACTGTACCGGGTACATGGGTCTTTGTTGATGAAACTATTGGACATAGTTAGGTTGGATTGGCTGGATGAAGCTTTGTTGAGGTGGCTGATATTGCTGATATGGAGGTCTCACGGTACGACTTTTTCTTCCCATTACGGCATTTGTTTCACCTTCTTTCTTTTTGTGAAACCCACTGCTGACTTTCTTGATACTGTTGTTGTTAGAACTGCTGGAGCTGTTGGCTACCTTTCCACTTTTCATTCCCAATTCTACCCTCACTCCCACGGCCACAATGTCTGAAAAACTTGCAGACACGCTGCTGATCATTTTCTCATAGAATTTTGGTCTCACTGTGTCAACAAACCAGTCTGTCAGTTCTTTCTCACTTAGAGGTGGTTCTACCTGGGACGCTGTTTCTCTCCACCGCTGAGCGTACTCTTTGAATGATTCTGTGCTTGTCTGGGACATGCTCAACAACTGCCTTCGGTCAGGCACCATATCCATATTATATTTGTAATGTTTCATGAATGCATCAGCCAAATCTTGAAAACTGTGGATTCTTGACTGATCTAGACTTAGATACCACTTTGATGGAGCTCCTTTCAGACTGTCTTGGAAGCAATGGATCATTAACTTGTCGTCTTCGACGTGTGCTTCCATTCTTCTATAGTACATGATTAAGTGAGTTCGTGGACAAGTAGCTCCTGAGTACTGATCGAAATTTGGGATTTTGAACTTTGGCGGTATTACTAGTCCAGATACCAAACACATTTCTCTGGCGTCAGTGCCAAAGGTATCGTTTCCTTCCATCGCTCGGATCTTTCTCCCTATAGTTTCAACACTTTCCCTTAACTTCTCATGTGATTCATTCTCTTCTTCATACCCTTCGGGTCCTTCGTATACTGGTGGTGGATTATGAAAGATGGGGCGCGCTTGAACCTGAACTGTAGCTGGAGTGTAGGTGGGAATAACTTGTGGAATCTCTCCTCCCAAGGGAATTGTCTGTTGAGTGACTCTCGGCGGTGGCACAAAGCCTAGATACAAACCATAAGGCGGTACATTTGCAATGGTTACAGCTGTCGAGATTGGTTCTGCAGTGATTTCAGAGACAACGGTGGCTTGAGTGTCCAACATTGGACGGATGACTTGTAAGGCTTCCCTGATCTGTCCCATGCCTCCTCGGAGCTCTCCGAGTTCATTGTCGATTTTGTCTACATCTAAGTTCTGTTCTTCCATTCTTAATCGAGCTTGAGCTTGGGTGTTGTATCGATGGCGCGGTCTCAGTGTGATTCTGTTGACAAGACAGAGGAATGAGACACGACTCAGGAACATGCGTATGCAATGTTTATGAAATACAGACATGCAAAATGCAGATTTTAAACATTCAAGGGAATAAAAGCTTTATTTGCAAATATTATAACAATAAATAGGAAAAACAGACAAATCTTCATTGATAACATCTGGAGAGTTTACAACATCAAACGGGAAATGGAAATACAAGCTTCTACAAAATACGAAAAATAACAACAACAGATTCTAGATTCTTTGACTGGATGACCCTTCACCTCCCGGTTGATTCTTTCTTCCACTTTGATACACCACTTCTTGAAGTTCTTCTTTCTCTTGCATAGCCTTGAAATACTTATCTCTCCACGTTTTCCCTTCTTTCTCAGCTTTTTCCAAAGCAACTTTCAACTCTTCTACGAGGGTAGGCTTGGGCGAGTCAGGCTCAAAGCGAGTATAGAACATCTTCATTGCCGCTTCTCTTACCCATGATAGGTAAGATTCTGAAACAGTAGCGTTGTGGGGGCATAGGGCAGTTACTCCCCTTGTGTGGACATAATGCCAAGCATACGCAATTCGAGCCCTATAAGCGGGATTCTTCCTTTCTTCCAAGTAAAATTTTCTCAAACAGTCTGGATCTGGTTCATCTTCCATGGGGTGCCCCAACTGTCGACGAGCCAGAATAGGATTATAGCTGATGCAACCATTGACGCTGATGAGCGGTACATTCGGGAAATCTCCACAACTTTGGATCATGGTAATTCCTCCATACATAGGATCATACCATTTAATGTCTGAATGTTTGAGCAATAGCAGCTTTTCTGTCCATGAGAGTCCATTTTTCCTATCCCAGATGGCTGGAATTTCTGACAAGTGTGAAATAAACCACTTGTGCAGGAGAACGGTGCAACATTCAATTCGTCCAACCCCATAACGGTTCCTTCGGTGGAGGGTAAAATAAGTGTCGGCCAGCAAGGTAGGTACAGGATTTTTGATCAAAAAAAGATTGATCGCATCTGCGTCCACAAAATCACTAGCAGTTGGGAATAGGAACAGTCCGTAAATAAGTAAAACCAGGATGGCTTCAAATGCTTCAGTATTTTGTGACAAGGCATAGCTCTGAGCTTTTTCATATAGGAACATAGCTGAAAATCCATACAATCCTCCCTTAGCACCCATATGAGATCTCACTTCGTCCAAATCCAAATACACGGCCTCTGCAATTGCTCTTTCATTAGGAGTCCCCTCCCTTCCAGAAAATGGGCTAGGAGTAACACCTACTCCCATCAGGGCGGAATACTCTTCCAAAGTTGGTAGCAACTGATAATCTGGAAACGTGAAACAATGATAGGTTGAATCAAAGAATTGCACGAGTGCGGATAACATCTCTTCATACACTTGAACTTCTAGTAATGACAGCATGTTCCCATGTCTTTCTTTGAACGCCTCGGGGTCTTCTACTAAACTTACCAGTTTCTTCAAGTTCTCCAATCTTGGTCTTCGGAACACAACCTCTTCTTTCTTTCCAGAATCCATCCTATAATATCTGCAAAACAATCTTTTAGTTCCTTGAATGTTTAAATAACAAGAATGCAACTGTAAATGCAAAAGTTTTATGGAACTCAAATTTACCAAAATATCCTTTCATTTTATTGATTTTTCAAAGGGGTATTACAAAAGATTTTAGTACGTCTTACAAAAGCCCTAACATTACAACTCAATATGCTCTAAAAGAAAATCCTCTCTCTTCTTGATTCTTCTGAGCTCTTCTTCCACCTGCGCTTTCTTAAGGATGAGTTTGTCTACCATAGCCTTCCAAGGAGTTGATTGATGGTTGGAATAAAATGCATCTTCATGTGCCTTTCTTTTCTTGCTTGCAACTGCTTCCTCTTCTTTCAACTGAATTTGTTTGCGGAGTTCCTCGTTCTCTTCCATAGCCACCTGATATTTGTACTTCCAGGATACCTCAGTCTGTTGTGACTTCCTTAGAGCAATCTTCAGTTTCTCTTCCTCAGACATGAAAATCAACGACTGTTCTTCTATTAAGACCATAGGCTTTTATGGAGGATAATGCATTTTTAACTAAATGGCCCTCTTTCGAACCCATTGGAGATAAGGTTCAAAAGAGATGCAGTTAGGTCTTCCCAAGTCCTCTTTTCCTTTCCTGTGTATATGCCCCCATGCTTTGAGAATTTCACCCTTTAATTCTGAAACTCCTATGAAGAAAATACCTTCTACGTGAGTACTGCAAGGTTTGTCTTTCAGCGGATAACCAAATTGTCGACGAGCAATCACAGGGTTATAGCTAATTCCCCCATTTGTACCAAGGAGTGGTATATTTCCGAAGCTTCCACAACTATCAATGATTTTGATTCCATCGTAACTACGGCTGTACCAGTCAATATCGGAGTGAGTAAGAGCCATAATCTTTTCAGACCACCATCCTTTTTTCCAAAAAGTATGGGCTTTGGGTAGATGAGAAACAAACCATTTATACAACAATGGAACACAACAGACGATCATCCCTCCTTTGTGAAGATTTCTTAGATGAACAGAGTGGTAAGCATCAGCTAGTAGAGTAGGTACTGGATTCTTCTTCAAGAATATTTTGATGGCATTGAGATCCACAAAGTTGTCAAAGCTCGGAAACAGAAAGATCCCATAAATAAGCAAGGCTAGAATAGCCTCAAAAGCATCCATACTCAAGTGATCGGCATAATACTGAGCCTTCCCAATCAAGAATTTTGCAGTCAGCCCAAAGATCCCTCCTTTGGTAACCATGTTCTTCTGAATGTCTACCAACCCGATACGGGTGGCTTTAGCAATCTCTTCCTCTTTAGGGTCCTTCTCCATGACGGGAAAAGGAGATGCATCAAGGATGGGTAACCCAATCAGACAGGAATACTCTTCAAGTGTTGGCACTAACTGATAGTCCGGAAATGTGAAGCAGTGATAAAGTGGGTCATAGAACTGGAGTAATGTGGAAAGGAGTCCCAAATCCATTCTCTTCCTCATTTTTAGTAGAGACAACAAATTCCTGTACCTGCTTTTGAACCCTTCTACATCTGTGATCAGAGTGCTCAACCTTTCAATCTCATCTACATTAGGGCTTTTGTAAGTGTACTTTATAGTTTTCTTTTTTCCATTGTCCATGATGTTCCTGATATTTTATAAGTAAACGACTCTGAGTTCCATAAAACTTTTATGATATGATGTTTATGGATGCATGAATGCACACACACAGGTAATCACATATTCACAGATTTACACAAGTAAACAGACAAGGTTTTAGGTTTGGAGAATATGAGCAAGGAGTCAAGGTCTACCCTCCCCAAAGGTATGTACTAAGGTTCCCACAACTGCAGAACAAGGTTCTAAAAGAGTTCCTGGAGTCCTCGACCCATCTTTCGGATATTATCAATTTCCCAAATACTTGATGGTCGATAATATTCTCAAGAGAGCCTCGTCCAAGTGTAGTATCGCGTATCAACTACTTTGGAATTACTTCCTTATATGTTATCGCACCACATCCTAATAAAGCCATAGTGGGGGAAGAGGTATCTAAAGGTCCTCAGTGTCATGGGCACCTATGTAGAAAGTAACATTGTTTTCATGAATACTCGATCAACAATACTAGCTCTCAAAAGGGCCTCCACTGAGCGGTGATTTTCTCAAGTCAGCTTGGTCGGGAATCTACTCCCTATAAGCCTTCTTGAATATATCACCTTCCTATCATAAGTACGCTTGAGCACGGGTGTAGTGTTGTCTCACCATTTCAAGTTTCCCAAACCAACAGAGCACAAATATATACAAGTATTCACAGATAGCAATTAGTTAAACAAAATAGGTTGAACCCTCAAAATAAAAGCAAAAGCAACATCTCCAGTGAAGTCGCCATTTCTGTTGCGGTGAAAATTTGATATCAAGCTATTAATTAACTTGAACCGTATTTCTTTTTACAACCGATCTTTAATTTATCCAAAGGAAAGGTCTCAAGAAAGAAAAACCTTTTTCGCGATGTAACGACAACACTTAAGAGATTCGGGGATCGGGGGTTAGTTATATCTAGGGAAGGTATTAGCACCCTAAATATCTGTAGTACTCTACAGAAACCTTTTGTTTAATTAATTGCTAAGTTTGTGAATTGTGCTATGTTTTAAGGATTGGGAATTGAGATAAAATAAATAAAAAAGGCCTAAGTGGTTTTCTAAGTTTGCTCGCAAAGGCATCGCACATTCTGCCTACGTATCCTGACTAGGATAGAATCAGAGCAATCATAGTTCACCTTACAAGGGGAAAGAACACTTGATGATGATCAAGGTTCAAAGGGGAACAAACATGACAATGTTTGTGTGGAGTTTGACAAAACTCCCTAATCTAAGTTGAAGGGGAAGTAAGAAGTCATGACGATGATTCTTACACAGAGTTGACGAACTCTTTCCTAGGGTTCTAGTTGAAGAACACTCCTAGTATGGGTGGGTTTCTTAGACTTCAAGCAAAGTCTAAAGGTTTCTAAACTAGGGTTGAAGTGACTTAACAAAGTCAAAGGATAGAAGAGATTTTGGTCCAAGACATTGACAGTCAAGTGGACAGACTTTCCTTTGGAGGGTGAGATAGTGGGCAACTGGATGAAAGCTAACAAGCTTCATCACTTGGGGATAAAATAAACATCATACTAAAGCATTCATGGTGACAACCAATGAAAAAATATTTAAGGATAAAAAAAGCAATGATGACAATCAAAGCAGATGATTAGTACGAAAACTGTGACGACAGATCGCACCTGGAGTATAGTTAACAAACAGATGAACTGAGCATGATAATAATTCAAAGTAAAAATCCTAGCATGTTAACCAACATGTATAGGAATGATAACAATCAATTTTCACAAAGAAAAACAAATGGGACTCTTTTAACTTTCATCTGCAACAACTAGGGTTAGTACTGTCAATATGACAAGTTGCACATAGTCAAACATGGTGAAAAATTAATCAAACATGGAAAATAAAATTATGACATGAAAGTACACATTAAAACAAACACAATGAAAAAAGAATGGGTGAAAAATGATAAAAAATGAGAGAGTTATGATTTTTTAAAGTTCATGTGAAAAAAGGAGAAAAAGTGGCAGCAAGGGTTATCACAAGGGATCGAACCCATGCCAAGTCTAATACGCGCGCAAGTCTCAACCGCTGGGGCGGCCATACATCCATTAACCAATGTGAAACAATAAATATATGATGTATATCTTCATTCATGGCTGGGCAAGACTATGGTTTCTATGGATTTGCAAAATGGTCATATCTTCCTCAATTTTTGGTCTTTTTCCACAAATCTTATATGCTTTTGGGGTAGAAAAACATGAGGATTAACATGGTGGTGTTGGTTTTTTGAGATCACCTTCTCACTGAAAAACCCGATAGGGTGTTTGTTTATGTTCAAGATTTGCAAAATGACTTGGACAGCTTGTTACAATCAATCTAAATGCCAACTAAACTTCCATACACATCCATTTCATGATATATAAACAAATGAAAACATGTTCATGGCCAGGATATGCTAATTATGAAAAGTCACATTCAATTTGCAGATGATCATAAAAACAACAATGCATAACAGTATGGTTTTTAAGTTCAAAGTAATCAAGGGTCATACTAACCTTCCAAACACCTTTAATTTATGATATTAAATGTGTGTGTGTGAAAAAATCAGAACAGGAAACAACATGTGGATATTTGGCTTTCAAAATGCATTCTTGTGTGTTATATACATGTTGGTGTGTGATTTAATGTTCCCATCAGTTTTGAGTGTATGTGATCATTCAAGCACTTTACACATGATTATTATAAGCAGCTAGGATAATCAAACCAGTCTAAAACATGCCAATACAAGTTCTGGTGTTCAAAGTGCATTCTTAGTGTGTGTGATGCATCCAAATTTGCAAATTGTCATGTACAGCTTCATACAATCACTCTTACCTCCAACTAAACATACACACATAACACTTAGATGATATATAAGCAAATACAAACACTTTCATGGCCAGGATGTACTGATTATGGAAAGTCAAACACAATTTGCAAATGATCACAAAGGTAATAATGCATGACAATATGGATTTTAAGTTCAGAAGCAAATCAGACCAAAGGAATATTGTGGACACATCTCAAGCATGATTATAAGTGTGTATATGGGGAAAAATCAGAACTGGAATAGTTGGGTGGTGATGTGGCTCTCAAAGTGCTTTTCTTGAGTATTATGTGCATGTGATGGTGTGTTTTTGTTCTACCTAGTTTCAAAACATTTGGCTCACACAAGCAGGTTAAAAATGATCATATTAACCTATTGTAACACAAAAATTTCAAAGAAACTCATTGATTCAAAATCTGGTGTATGATGTGCAAGCATGTGAAAGCAAAAAGCAACTCATGAGTGAATTTGTTTACAGTGTGTTTCTAAATCAAACAAGTGTACTAACATGTTATAATTGAGTAATATGAGGTGTGTGAGGTGTTGTTTTAATGAAAATCAACTTGGAATACAAAGTAGCACTTGAGTGGTAGTGTGGTGATTTGAGGCATTTGTGTCAATATGTGAAATCTTGATGTTATACACAAAACAACAAAGCAATCACCTGGACACGCTTAGAATGCTCATAGAAACATGTTGAAATGAAGAAAACAAGTTTGTCATGTTCTATGCAAAAAGTAAGTGTTGACTGCCATGGCTTTGGTGGTAGCAAAGTGATGGCATATCATTCAATGTAAGGTATGGCTAGATTTTGTTTTACTCAAATTAGGATGATGTTTCAGTTCTTCACATGATTAGACACAATAACAACAGATGAGGCCTGCTACCAACATGTCTCTAACAGAATTTGATCAACTCACAGTTTGGCAAAAATACATGTAATCAAAAATCAACAATCATGATCTTCATGCTAATGACAGAAATGAAAAACAAAACCATCTAGCACAGTCAAATATATCTCCTAAGCTCACATCAGTCCATTCCAACATCAACCAAACACAAGCCAATGAACACCAAAACCAAGCTAGAAATTGTCACAGAGCCCCTAAGGGTAGAATGTTATGTATGTGCAGCACAGAATCAATTTTAGTGAAGTTGGCATTCAAAAGACCAAACAAATATAATAATAAAAAAAAGAAGATGAGCTAACTTTCCAACTGACTGCTTTTGGGTAGCAACTGAATATTTTACAAAGACAAAGACCATCACACCAATGATGAGGGGTGACCGGTGAATTAGCAAGTGTACTAATTGTACCGATGTAGTAATAAGGGGAAATTCCCCGAATATCGATCTCGCGGACTGCGTATGAACACAAGTTCTAAAATAATACAATTGAACAAAAAGTCATAGGGGTTTTGGTTTGTTTCTTACAATTTTAAAGGGCAAAAGGCAAAAGCAGTAAAATAAAGGTTTTAGACAGTTATGAGAAGCATGCTAGAGTATGGTGTATGAAAAAACCTTGTAATAACCTTAATCCTTATTTTTCAGAAATCACTGCTCAATTCAATCGTTACCGGTTTTAAAGATTAGTTGACTCTAATTCCTTAGTAGAAAATCCTTTGGTATTCTTCCTATGCCCCAATTCCTTGGCGGTATAGGAACAATCCCAAGCAACATATTTTATCTAAAACATTAAGGTTACCATAGGGTATCCCCATTCCTAGGCAATATCTACTATAGTATTATCGTATAAACGCGTTAATGGTCGTTTTTCCAAACCTAAGGTTAAACGTAAAACAAATCCTTATTTGTCAAATAAGAAAAGTCATAAGAAAATTATACAATAACAACGATGATTAGAAAGTAGTGAAATCCATTATTCAAAGGAAACAAGGTTATTACAGAGTCAATTCAGGGACACCCCCTAGCATTGGGGGGTTTAGCTACTCATAATAATAAAAATAAACTCAACAATAAAATTCAACATTACAAGAGAATTGGTTGCTTTGATCTTCAATCGCTTCCGCTCATGAGGATCTTCCGTTCCCAAATCCTTGATCGCTTCAATCTTTATCGTGAAAAATCTCTTTTCCATTCAAAAGTCCAATCCTTATTCTTTCTCCTAACACGTATCAAATAGTCTCAATTCAAACTAATCACTAGGGAAATACCCACAATGCCCTCGGGGATCACAAGAGTCAAAAATACAAGAAAAATAGGGAAAAAAGCACTTCCTGCAACACGGGCCGTGTCAGGTAACACGGGCGCCCGTGTTGGCTTCCTGAAAGATTTTTCGTGTGAAATTTGCAAGTTCCAGGTGTCACAACACGGGCCGTGTCACACAACACGGACACCCGTGTTGTGCCACTGTTTTTTCTCCAAAAAACGTCTTTTTTGAGCAAATCCTGCAACACGGGCCGTGTCACACAACACGGGCACCCGTGTTGCACCCCTGTTTCGAATTTGACTTCGACTCCAACACGAAAGTCGTAGCTCTCTCTCTTAGCTTTCCGGCGGTTTTTAGAACGCCTCAAACGGATTCCCGGAACTCCAGTTATGATCGTTTTCGTGCAGACTGCTAAAGATTTCACAACAAAACTCTTCCGAAATCTTGCCATTTTTTCCCAGTTTTCGCTCTGCTTCTCCTTTATCGTATACCTGAACCTAGACACAGTAAAAATACCAAATCGACGCGTAAAATTAAATAAAAACAACTAAAATGTGACAAGACAAAACAAATGATTAACTGAAATAAACTGTAAAATAACGTGTAAAAACCACCGATCAAACTCCCCCAAACTTAAACCATTGCTTGACCTCAAGAAAAAAGCTTGGATAAATAATTTTCAAGTCAAACAATACATCAAGTGAAGGGTTCAGGGTGTAAGGCGTGCCGATACTCATACGTGAGTCTTAGTTCCGATCGGCTCAAATCAGCTCTTTCGGTACTCATCCGTTAACGAAGGCATTACATAAACACATACCGCAGTAAACTTACGGACCTAAATCTCCCTTTCGGCCACCTCTCCAACTATGCTTTGGGCTTAAGTCTTTTCTTCGATTTTCTACCCCTTTCATTCGGATAATCAGATTAAGGCATGCACATTTGCTCGAGATTTTTTTTCTGTGGCACCTTTATTCTTTTTCTCGCTCACAGGCGTTTATTAGTCCACTTTGGGACGACTATAGAGATTCAACCGCCGTTAGGCTAAATAACCGGGTGAGGGTTACCCAACTTAGAAGGACGGGTTGTCTTTACCGTCATTATTCAACTTTTTTTTTTGTTGCTACACATCATTCTCAAAACAAATTTTTTTTTATGCAGGACTATCACAATGAACTAATCGGCGTATACTTTTCAAATCCAAGTACTATGGCACAAATCTACACGTTGGACTCGTTTCCTTACTCTGGGGAACCTAGGGTGTTCAAGTTATACCTCAATTTCCAAACTTTCCCAAGTTCCTTAGTTCAAACTCCACTTCCCTTGAACTCTAAATACTTTCTTGACTACCTTACACACCTACTAATCACAAGAAAAAAATTTATGATCTCCATATGGGCGAATTCGATGTGATTTTTACCGAACTTAAAAATAAAAAGGTGTTTAAATAGACAATTTAAAACGGTAAAACCTCCCCCAAACTTGAACTAAACATTGTCTCAATGTTCAAGAATCAAGAGAAGAAGAGGTGTACTCACAGAGATCCTCACAGAGGGGTCGACAGGTAATGCAGTACCTCTTTGCTGCTTCCGCGTTTTCCCTTGTAAAATCTCGTTTATTCCTACAAAAACAATAACAACAAAAGAAACAACATCAATTCATAAAACCGTGGGTTGCCTCCCACGCAGCGCTTCGTTTAACGTCGCATGGCTCGACGATCGACTCCCCATTATTATGGGGGGTACTTCAACTTCCAAACTCTATTGCTCGACTTCTTCGCAACAGAATATTGTGCCGGTTCAGAGATAAGAGCAACTTGAAATGGTTTTGATCGTTTTCCCTTCTTAGTTGTGTTAATCTTCCCAACTGAAGGTTTGACATCTTTCTCCTTACCTTTCTTTCGACCCTCTTGAGTTTTTAAAGTGATTTCCTCATCAAAAAATTTCAAAGTGAGCGTACCTTTTTCCACATCAATATTGCACCGACTAGTAAGCAAGAACGGCCGGCCAAGTATGATCGAAGTTTCTTCATCCTCGGGTATATCCATGATTTGAAAATCAACTGGGTAAGTGAAGTTATCGATTGTCACTAAAACATCCTCTGCTAGCCCATATGCCATCTTAGTTGTGTGGTCAGCAAACTTCAAGCTTGTTCCCGTATCACTCACTTTTCCAATATCCAGCTTTTTGAAAATTGATAACGGCATGAGACTCACACTAGCACCTGAATCAATCAGGACTTTCTTAAAAGTTCGATCCTTTATAGTACATGGAATTACAACTGGTCCAGGATCCTTCATCTTGATTGGTATTTTCCTTTCTTGTGCTATTTCCTTGCATTGCTCAGTTGTGGTCTTTGATTCTTCACCCATTGGTCTCTTTTTACCTATAACCTCTTTCATGAACTTCTTGTACAAAGGCATTTGCTCAAGTGCTTCAAAGAAGGGCATGTTGATTTCCAATTTGTTGAACATTGCACTGAACTTTCCGAAGTCTTTCTCGTTATGATCCTTCTTTGTAACTCTTTGAGGGAATGGTAATTTGATTTTCGGTTTGACCTCGTCTTTCTTTTTCTCTCCAGTTGACTTTTCAGTTAGTACAGCTTCTTCTGGTTCTTTTATTTTTTTCTTACCTCAAGTTCCACCTCTATACATTCTTCCCCCTTTGTTTTCTCCTCTTCTATCGCTTTCTGATTTCTTGTTTTGACAACATTAATACTCTCTTGATTTTTCGGATTCGGTACTGTCGCGCTCGGGAGGGTTCCTTGAGCGTGTGTTGAGAGGTGTTGGGCTAGCTGTCCCATCTGCGACTCAAGGTTTTTGATGGAAGTTATGATGTTCCTTTGAATGTTTCGGGTTTCTTCTTAGAATTGCATACTTTGAGCTGCCATTCTTTCAATAGCTAACTCCCATTCTGCTTTTTGAGGGGCCTGTTGTTGTTGTTGTTGATATGGAGGTTGGTTTTGGTCTTTCCATGAAAAATTAGGATGATTCTTCCATCCTGGATTATAGGTCTGAGAATACGGATTGTTCTGCCTCAAAACTTTTATCTCTTCAACTTGTTGAGTAGTCGCAAGACAATGCACAGTATAATGGGGACCATTACAAATCTCACAACTAATAACTTTGACAGGTTGAACTTCCTGCAATGCCCTCGGGGATCACAAGAGTCAAAAATACAAGAAAAATAGGGAAAAAAGCACTTCCTGCAACACGGGCCGTGTCAGGTAACACGGGCGCCCGTGTTGGCTTCCTGAAAGATTTTTCGTGTGAAATTTGCAAGTTCCAGGTGTCACAACACGGGTCGTGTCACACAACACGGGCACCCGTGTTGTGCCACTGTTTTTTCTCCAAAAAACGTCTTTTCTGAGCAAATCCTGCAACACGGGCCGTGTCACACAACACGGGCACCCGTGTTGCACCCCTGTTTCGAATTTGACTTCGACTCCAACACGAAAGTCGTAGCTCTCTCTCTTAGCTTTCCGGCGGTTTTTAGAACGCCTCAAACGGATTCACGGAACTCCAGTTATGATCGTTTTCGTGCAGACTGCTAAAGATTTCACAACAAAACTCTTCCGAAATCTTGCCATTTTTTCCCAGTTTTCGCTCTGCTTCTCCTTTATTGTATACCTGAACCTAGACACAGTAAAAATACCAAATCGACGCGTAAAATTAAATAAAAACAACTAAAATGCGACAAGACAAAACAAATGATTAACTGAAATGAACTGTAAAATAACGTGTAAAAACCACCGACCAAGGGGGTTTGTTTTGAAACAGCTGATGTATAGACACAAACCTCTGCCACAGCCCAATATATTCTAACTAAAACAAGGTCCCTCAAAACTTCTTACAGTCCAAAATTTATGGTTTGAGGCTTGGTCATAAAAGTGCTATGTCAACTCAACTCTTAATCTCAATCATAATTATCCAAACTGAAATGCTCCTGTGAGGTCAAAAATCCAAAACAGAATTATCATCCTGCATCTTTTATCCCAATACTACAATGGTCAAAGCTCCACTAATGTTTCACACACTCAAAGTTTGGCAGATGGATACAAGACTCAAAGTGCATGCCAGAACCAATAGCATTTGGATAAATTCTCAAGATTAGCATCCTGTTATGAAAAATGGTTTGCAATTCCCAATGAGCTTTCAATTCAAAAAGGTCTAAGAGCTTTGGCAGAACACTGGCAGAAATGGGTTTCAAAAACTTGGAATAAAAGCCTCAAGTTACAACTGCCCTACAATTAATACTGCACTTCTCCAAATGAGTCTTAATACCAATGTTACCTTCTTGATTGTCTCACCCCCACAGACTGGATCACTATCCTAGCCAAACCTTAACCTCAACACAAACCTCATGCTTATGGCTTGTAGGTCTTTTCCATATGTCCATCAGGCAGCTCTAATGATAGCAGCATGTTACACAAATGTGTTCTCAACAGGGGTCCTATTCTTCTCATGACATTCCTCAATGTTACATAGGATAGAAACTAATCACACATACTTCAAATCTAGAATTCAACACAAAACCCTTTCTGCTAACAAATCAGAAACAGTCCCCCCTCTCCCCAAAAACATCAACTATAAAAACTAGTTCTTAAACAGGTTCATATACCCCAAGTCAAATGAATTGCACTAGGCCCATTGGTCACAAACAGAGAAAAGCAAAACATGACAATTAAACATAGACCAAACTGTTAACAACTAAATTTTGATACTTGACAGCATGCTAACAATATATACCAGAAATGAAGCTTAAATTCCAACACACATAGTGGTAATTATGATAAACTACTGTCATGAAAAAAACAACAACCAATATTCATAGTTCAAAACTTCCAAAAAATGCTCCAAATATGATTCCATGAAATGATGCAAAGAAAAACAATAAAGATTAGCTACATACCTCTTGTAGATCCTTGTGAATATGCTAAAATAGTTGAGAAACGCTGAGATCTTTTATTTCACTTTCTTGCTTTTGAGTCTTTCCTCAACTTTAAGTAACAATGCACTTATGGTGCCAAATGAAAAGATATGAGTTTCTAATGATTGATAAGTGTTTAGACAGTTGAGATATGTTGTTTATGAGGTGTATGAGTGATCAACCCCTCAAGAAAAGGATTGGAGCAAGATTTGGAGATTTTTGTAGCTTTGGTCAAAGTAGGAAAGGTACAAGATTGACTTTTTGATTTCTTGAGGTTTTTGGTGGTTTTATGGATTGTACACCTTCTATGTGTTATTTAGAAGGTGTGTGGATGGTTGTTGGAGTGTTAGAAAGGGTAGAAATGATTTTGAGCAAATTTCACTTCATGACCATTTTTGGTGTTTTCATGAATCTTGTGATTTTGGAGACTTGGTGCAAGATGTGGAAATTGGGATAACAGAGATTCTCTATGGTTTTTATCAGATGAATTATGTATGTAATGAAGTGAAAGAGCTCTCCTTTTATAGAGAAAGTGATTGAGGTGCTTGCTAGGGAGATTTCTTCAACATGAAGTAATCTTTGGATATTTTGAACCAAACCTCCCTTGGAGGGTTTTCCACCTAATTCTGATGCAAATACAACTTGCCCATGTTCTTTGATGGTTTTCTGATGTTTGTAGCAGGCTAGGATCATAGGGAAGGGGCTGGTACATCTTTTTACTTTCCACCTCATGCTTGGAAAGTTCAACTTGCCACCTTGCTCTACTTGCAAGGCAATGAACTTCAAGCTTTGATTTTGTGGTATTCTGCATAATTCTTTCTTGTATCCTATTACATACATCTCATGCATCAGATACAATAAGTTAGATCAAGAAAATTTGGCAAATTTGGTGAAAGAAATCAATCTTGAAAATTCAGCCAATGTGGGACTTAACATGTGAAACCTCCAACTTTGCACCTATGTAACTTTCTGCTCATAACTCCTTTTGATATGTTCTAGTACAATTTAGAAAGCCCTCACATAACTCTAAAACATTCATTTTTGTCAAGGAATCAAACTCCAATTGGAACTAGGTGAAAAACCCCCTCAAAGTTGGCTGCACACAAGCTTTAAAGTGAAAATAACTTAGAAATTTTCTAAGTTATTTTCCCTTCTAGGAATGTTTTTGCTTCTATCTCAAAAAGTATGCATTTTCTGGTTGTGGACTAGTATGGGACCTTTGTAGGACTTTTCAAGAGCTTCCAAATGAGATTTGAACCAACTCAATTGGATGTGTGGTTAAGGAGTTATGGTTTAGCCCTTTTCAAAACCCTAATTTCCCGATTTCTCGATTACTCTCTCGTCCTTGATCCAATGATCATGAAAATTGATATTCAAGTCCATTATGACATAAGGAACAACTTTGATTCACAACTTTGATTCCAATTCTCAAAATTTGAGGAGTTAACTTTTCGGTCAACCGTACGATCGATCGGTGCCGATTGAGTCGCCTGTTGACATTCTGGATATCCTGAGACATTGATACTTCTTGAATGGTCTTTAATAAGCTATATGAACTTCATGGACCTCAATCCCACCATTAAAACATCTTCCAACATCAAAGTCAAACCACAGTTGACTTTTCACTAGTTAAAAACCCTAATCGGGGCCTCCTGACTGCACTGTTCTTGATTCTGAAATGATTTCTTCAAATTGACTTCTCATTTGACTTTGATATTATCTTTGATTTCATTCCATGATTGAATTGGCCCAAATCATTGGTTGATCATTCCTTGGTTGTTTTGAATTTGTTGGTGCGAAAACCCTGATTCCTTTGTAACTTGACAATAATGAACTTGCACTGATTTAGGGTTAGATAATTCATGATCATGCTTCTAAAATGATAATGGCAATCTAAGGGGTCAAAATTTGGGGTACAACAGATATGATGCTGATTTATGGGATCTAGTCATAGATGGATATGTTCATCCCACAGATGGGAATGGCAAGAAGATAGACCGAAAATTTATGACAGATGCTCAGAAGAAAGATTTTAGAAATCATCACAAGGCCAGAACAATATTATCGAATGCAATATCTCATATTGAGTATGAAAAAATTACAAACAGGGAAACTACATTTGATATGTTTGAATCCTTAAAGATGACTCATGAGGGAAACTCTCAAGTCAAGGAAACAAAGGCTCTGGCTCTGATCCAGAAGTATGAGGCCTTCAAGATGGAAGACTCTGAATCTGTTGAAGCTATGTTCTCCAGATTTCAGATCCTCACAACTGGGCTAAAGGTTCTGGACAAGGGATACTCCATATCAGATCATGTAAAGAAAATCATCAGAAGTCTGCCTACCAGATGGAGACCAATGGTGACTGCCTTGAAGATGGCTAAAGATCTGAACAAGATTTCTTTAGAAGAACTCATCAGCTCACTAAGGAGCCATGAAATTGAGCTTGAGGAAGATGAACCTCAGAAGAAAGAAAAAGGTAAATCTGTTGCTTTAAAATCTAATAAATCTGCTAAAACTTTGCAGGTTATTGAAGAAAGCTCTGAAGGATCTTCTTCTTCTGAAGAAGATGAATTATCCATGCTGTCCAGAAGGATCAACAGACTCTGGAAGCACAAGGGAAAGAAGTTCAACAACTTTAGAAAATCTGATCATAGAAAGGAATCTTCTGGGCACAAAAGATCTGGCAAGAAAGAAGTTGTATGCTATGAGTGCAAAGAACCTGGGCATTACAAGAATGATTGCCCCAAACTTCAAAAAGAAAAACCCAAGAAGAAGTTTAACAAAAAGAAGAAGGTTCTTATGGCAACATGGGATGACTCAGATGAGTCTGAATCATCTTCTGAATCAGAAGAAGAATGTGCTAATGTTGCACTGATGGCCAGCACAGAAGATCTGGAGGAAGGAACTTCAGGATATGAATCAGATTCTGAATCTGACGATGATGCTGAAGAGGTAATGGCTAAACTTACTAAAGAAGAACTTATAAAAGTTTTATCAGAAGTTCTTAAAAGTTATAACAATATCAAACTCAAATACAAGAAGCTGAAAAGCAGTCTTGAATCTGAGATTGATCTTCTGAAGACAGAACTTGTTGAGCAAAAAGAAATTAATCTGAAAATCAAAAATGACTTAGAAATAACTCAACAAGAATCTGAATCTGAGACTAAGTCATGTGAAAACATTTTAGAAAAATATGACTCTAGCTTTCAGAGATTTCTTACTAAGAGCATAGATAGAAGCAAGATGGCTTCTATGATCTATGGTGTTAGTGGGAACAACAAAAGAGGTATTGGATATGAATCTTCCTCTGGAAGTAATCCAAAATCTGTTGACAAACTTTTCATCAAGAAAACACTTTTGTACTCTCAATTTAAGTTTGGTCACTTAAATGACATTAAACACACAAGCTCTGAGAAGAATACTTATGTGTTTAAACCAAAGGCAAGTCAGAATAAACATTATGTTGAAAAACAGAAGTTTAGACAAACATACAAATCAACTAACCCCAAAGGACCCAAGAAGATCTGGGTACCTAAAAGTAAAATAATTCATGTTGCAGATGTTCTTAGCAGCAAGGTCAGGACGCCAATCATGGTACCTGGACTCTGGATGCTCACGACACATGACAGGAGAAAAGTCTATGTTCCAAAGTCTGGAACTTAGATCTGGAGGTGATGTGAAGTTTGGAGGGAACCAGAAGGGCAAGATCATTGGATCTGGCACCATTGGAAATGGTAAACTTCCCTCTATTACTAATGTTTTACTTGTTGAAGGGTTAAAGCATAATTTATTGTCCATCAGTCAATTAAGTGACAATGGTTATGATATTACCTTTAATCAAAAATGTTGTAAAGCTATTAGTCAAAAGGATGGCTCTATCCTATTTAGTGGTAAGAGGAAAAACAACATTTATAAAATAAATTTTTCAGAACTTAAAGTTCAAAATGTTAAATGCCTCTTGTCTGTTAATGAAGAGCAATGGGTCTGGCACAGAAGATTGGGCTATATTAATATGAGACGTATATCTTAGATTAATAAACTTAATCTTGTCAGAGGACTCCCTAATCTAAAGTTCACTTCAGATGCTCTTTGTGAAGCATGCCAAAAAGGGAAGTTTTCAAAATCATCTTTTAAATCAAAAAATGTTGTTTCTACTTCCAAACCACTAGAATTACTTCATATTGATCTGTTTGGACCAGTGAAAACTGCATCCATCAGAGGCAAGAAGTATGGATTAGTCATCGTTGATGACTATAGTAGATGTACATGGGTAAAGTTATTAAAACACAAGGATGAGTCACATTCTGTGTTCTTTGACTTCTGCAAGCAAGTCCAGAATGAAAAGGATTTCAAAATTATAAAAGTCAGAAGTGATCATGGTGGTGAATTTGAAAATAAATATTTTGAAAAATATTTTTCTGAAAATGGCATTGCTCATGATTTTTCCTGTCCTAGAACTCCACAACAAAATGGGGTTGTAGAGAGGAAAAACAGAACTCTGCAAGAAATGGCCAGAACCATGATCAATGAGACAAATCTGGCAAAACACTTTTGGCAGAAGCAATCAACACAGCCTGTTACATTCAGAACAGAGTGTCTGTAAGACCTCTTCTGGAAAAGACTCCATATGAACTGTGGAAGAACAAAAAGCCCAACATTTCATATTTTCATCCTTTTGGATGTATTTGCTATATGTTAAATACTAAGGAAAATATGAACAAGTTTGATTCCAAAGCACAGAAGTGTTTCATGCTTGGATATTCTGAATGCTCTAAAGGTTACAGAGTATACAATACTGAAACACAGATTATGGAAGAATCCATTCATGTCAGATTTGATGACAAGCTTGGCTATGAAAAGCCAAAGCAGTCTGAAAACTCTGCAGATAGAGAAGTAGTCTTCATTGACTCTGAAGTCCCAGAAGCAGACAAAATTCAAGTGAAGGAACCAGAAGCAACGCCAGATGCTATTCCTTTAACTTCTCAGATGAACAATCTAAACATTTCTGAAGAATCAACTATTAGAGGATCATCATCGAGAATTAAAGCTTCTCATCCAGAGAATGTCATTATTGGAAAGAAAGATGATCCCATCAGAACAAGATCCTTTCTAAGATCATCTAAAGCATGACTATTTGGACTGGTGTAAGAAATTGAACCATCTTCTGTAGATGAAGCTCTGCTGGACAATGATTGGATTATTGCCATGCAAGAAGAGCTAAATTAATTCACCAGAAATGATGTATGGGATCTAGTTCAAAGACCACAAGGATTCAATATAATTGGTACAAAATGGGTCTTCAGAAATAAGCTGAATGAGAAAGGAGAAGTTGAAAGAAATAAGGCAAGGCTGGTTGCTCAAGGGTTCAGTCAACAAGAAGGTATTGATTACATTGAAACATATGCTCCAATGGCAAGGTTAGAATCTATACGCCTTCTTATTTCATTTGCTGCACAAAATAACATCACTCTGTATCAGATGGATGTTAAAAGTGCCTTTCTTAATGGTATTATAGAAGAAGAAGTTTATGTCCACCAACCTCCTGGTTTTGAAAATAAAAAACTTCCAGATCATGTTTTCAAACTAAAGAAATCTCTATATGGTTTAAAATAAGCTCCTAGAGCTTGGTATGAGAGATTGAGCAATTTTCTTCTGGAGAAAAATTTCATCAGAGGCAAAGTGGATACAACACTCTTTTGTAAATCAATTAAGAAAGATATTCTAATTTGTCAAATTTATGTGGATGATATAATATTTGGATCTACCAATACTATGTTGGGAAAGGAGTTTGCTACTTGTATGCAGGCAGAATTTAAAATGAGTATGATGGGAGAACTCAGATTCTTTCTAGGAATCCAAGTCAATCAAACTCCAGAGTGCACTTACATACATCAGACCAAATATGTTAAAGAACTTCTGAAGAAACTTAACATGACTGATAGTAAGCTTGCAAAGACTCCCATGCATCCAACTAGCTCACTTGGCAAGGAAGAGGTAAGTAAGAAAGTAGACCAGAAGCTCTACAGAGGTATGATTGGTTCTCTTCTTTATCTAACTGCTTCTAGACCTGGCATATTGTTCAGTGTATGCTTGTGTGCTAGATTCCAATCAGATCCTAGAGAATCACACTTGACAGCTGTCAAGAGGATTCTAAGGTATCTGAAAGGTACTTCTAATGTGGGTTTGTGTTACAGAAAATCTGATGATTTCAAATTATTTGGATTCTGTGATGCTGACTACACTGGAGACAGAGTGGAAAGGAAAAGTACTTCTAGAAGTTGTCAATTTCTAGGAAGAAATCTAATCTCTTGGTACAACAAGAAGCAACCTACAATTGCACTTTCAACCACAGAGGAAGAATATATTGCTGCTGCTGGATGTAGCACGCAGATGCTCTGGATGAAAAGTCAACTAGAAGATTATCAAATATTTGAAAGTAACATTTCTATCTTTTATGATAATACTTCTGCTATATGTTTGTCTAAAAACCCTATTTTACACTCTAAGGCAAAACATATAGAAATTAAGCATCATTTCATCAGAGACTATGTTCAGAAGGGAATCATAAATTTAGCCTTTGTTGATACAGATCATCAATGGGCAAATATTTTTACAAAACCCCTTGTTGAAGATAGATTCAAATTTATTCTGAAAAATATTGGTATGGATTTTTGTCCAGAATGATATTTGTCAGAAGCAAATTTTTACAGATGCAAAAATGCCTAATGCTCTGAAGTATCTCTTTTGATTGCTTATTTATTTTATTAATTTGGTTTTGTGAAACTCTGAACTAACAATCCTTAGAGGATCTGAACGTTGGTTAACGTTTTATTTCTCAAGAGAATTCAGAACACATGCAAGCAAACACGTGTCACACCAAATCTGCAAAGGTGGCGTGTACATTACTGAAGAGACGTTTGAGGTGAAGTTTGAATAGTGAAAATCTTAATTAAATTAAACAATTTTCCTAAAAAATTTCAAAATAATTAAATTCTTGGATCTCGCCTTCCTTGAATTTTTTAAGCGACTGCTCTCGAGGTGCACACCTCGAGTTGTGACCCTTTCGATCTTATTTTCTAAAATACATAGCGCGCCTAGTCCGAGTATGCTAATATTTTAAACTTATTTTCATAATTAAATCACAAAATAATCGAGTTCTTGGAGTCGCGCATTCCTCGAATTCGAGAGGGACTACTATTGAGGCGTACGCCTTGAATGGTGTGTCGTTCGAATTTTCGTTTCTAAAATACCTCCTTTAATTATTTGGACAAGTACTTTCAATGTCCAACAAATAATATTTCATAATTAATGGGATGAAAAAGATTGTCGTTGGGATCTAGCATTCCAACGATATCCCGACTAATTGGTTACGAGGCCGACGTCTCGTTTATCGAGTAGTCGTCATTCCTCCCAAATTTCCAACCCGTCTAATCTCGTTCCCCACCTTCGTGCGATCGAGTATAAAACCTAGTACGCTTCTAAACCGTACGTTAAATTCAAATTATTTTCTTAATTAAACTACGAAAGAACTGAGTTCTTGGAGTCTCGCACTCCTTGAATTCTTAAGTAAACACTCTTGGGGCGTACGCTTTAGGTTGTGGATTACTCGACCTTTCGTTTATAAAACACGTGCCCTAACCATTTGTACAAATGCCACCTTTGTCCATGCAAATACAATTTCATAATTAATGAAAAAAGGTATCATTGGGATCTAGCATTCCAATGATATCCCGATTAATCGATTGCGAGACTGACGTCTCGTTTATCGAGTAGTCGTCATTCTCCCTTAAAATATTCAACCCAACTCTCTTCTCTCGCCCCCGCACGATTGAAACTTTCTCAAACATATCTCGAATTTAGTCGAATGAAAAAGATATAGTTGGAATCTAGCATTCCAATAATATCCCGATTAATTGATTGCGAGACTGACGTCTCGTTTATCGAGTAGTCGTCATTCTCTCCTAAATTTTCAACCATTCCAACTCTTTTCTCGCCCCCGTGCGATTGAATCTTTTCAAAACATTAGTTCCTCGCCCTCGTGCGATTTCTAACCCAAACTATTTCCGAAAGAATAGAGTTCTTGGAACCTCGCATTCCTGGAATTCCTGAGTGACGGGCTCTTAAGGCACGCTCTTAGGTTGCTTGTCAATCACTTTTTCGTTTCTCAGCACAACTTCAAACACAAATTTCGAAGTTAGTTGAATGAAAAAGGTGTTGTTGGAATCTAGCATTTCAATAATGCCCCGATTAATTGATTGCGAGGCTGACGTCTCGTTTATTAAATAGTCGTCATTCTCCATCAAATTACCTAATCAAACTCATATTTCTTGCCCCCGTGCAATCGAAACCTTAAACTTATTCAAATATATACCAAACCAAAACATCCAATGCGATAAACACAAATTCCTCGCCCTCGTGTGATTTCCAACCAAAACACTTTTTGCCAAGAACATTGTTTAGTCCCTTCTTCCGCACATAACAAACTCGTGCTTCAGCCTCCCTTAGCGAGCAGACAAGCCAACGTTTTATCAGTTAGAATGCGACCTAAACTCTCGTTCATTCCCAACACAAACCTTTTTACCGTAGTTAGCCGAACTACGACTGCTCTGATTCTTCATTCCCTCTTGAATGTAAGATACGTAGGCACAAGATTGCGACGATCTTGGCGAGCACAATCCCCTCATTTTCCCGTAGTCCCACGAACTACGAATGCTCTGATTTTCCACTTCTTACAAGTGAAGATACGTAGGCACAAGGGCCCCAATCCTTGGCGAGCACCCTATCCTATAACCATCCATTCCCCCCATAGGAGAAACCTTAGAAGAAAACAAACAAGCGTAGTTAACTTTACTCTCGAATCGATCAAGAGGTTCTCGTTGAGTAAAACGGACGTAGAGGGTGCTAATACCTTCCCTCTGCGTAACCGACTCCCGAACCTAGAATATTGGTTGCGATGACCATGTTCTTATCCCTTAAAGGTTTTATCGATATTATCCTATTCCATCCTTGGAATGAATAAAGTTCGGTGGCGACTCTGTTTCGAACAGTATTTTCCGCGTCCATCGCGAGGATCGTATTTTTCGAGGTACGACAGGTTTGTGTTACAGAAAATCTGATGATTTCAAATTAGCTGGATTCTGTGATGCTGACTACGCTGGAGACAGAGTGGAAAGGAAAAGTACTTCTGGAAGTTGTCAATTTCTAGGAAGAAAGCTAATCTCTTGGTACAGCAAGAAGCAACCTACAATTGCACTTTCAACCACAGAGGCAGAATATATTGCTGCTGCTGGATGTAGCACGCAGATGCTCTGGATGAAAAGTCAACTAGAAGATTATCAAATATTTGAAAGTAACATTTCTATCTTTTATGATAATACTTCTGCTATATGTTTGTCTAAAAACCCTATTTTACACTCTAAGGCAAAACATATAGAAATTAAGCATCATTTCATCAGAGACTATGTTCAGAAGGGAATCACAAATTTAGCCTTTGTTGATACAGATCATCAATGGGCAGATATTTTTACAAAACCCCTTGTTGAAGATAGATTCAAATTTATTCTGAAAAATATTGGTATGGGTTTTTGTCCAGAATGATATTTGTCAGAAGCAAATTTTTACAGATGCAAAAATGCCTAATGCTCTGAAGTATCTCTTTTGATTGCTTATTTATTTTATTAATTTGGTTTTGTGAAACTCTGAACTAACAATCCTTAGAGGATCTGAACGTTGGTTAACGTTTTATTTCTCAAGAGAATTCAGAACACATGCAAGCAAACACGTGTCACACCAAATCTGCAAAGGTGGCGTGTACATTACTGAAGAGACGTTTGAGGTGAAGTTTGAATAGTGAAAATCTTGATTTTCCCCCCAATTTGTCAGAAGCAATAAATGTTTGAAATGATTATTATTCTTTTCATTTAATGCTTGTTCAAACGTGCAAATTCTGACTGATGGTATGCCTAATTGTTTTAGTATAAATACTTGACTTCTCTTCACTTTCACACTTTTCACAATCTCAGAAAATTTTATGCATTTTCATCTTCTCTTCTCTCTGCATAAAAACCCTACGTGTGTGACAAAACCATCTTCAATGGCAACTTCATCATCAACAGCTGCTCAATTCCAATCTTCAATGGCTGCAGTTACGTCTGCAAACATGGGTGTTGCTCCTTATTCTCCACCTAAAAGAACTCTGTTAACCCCTGTTGATAAGCTAGAAGTTTTGTGTGAATCAATGGTAGAATTTGATTCACTTGCAGAAAATGGCTTTGAGTTTCGTTCCATCATTGGTGCTCAAGGATGGGTAAAGTACTTTGATAGACTCTTTGGACCAGTTTACCCTCTCCTTGTGAAAGAGTTCTGGATCCATGCTTCAGTTTACCCTAAGTTTATCCTATCTTCTGTACTGGGAAAAGAAATCATTATAACAGAAGATCTGATCAGAAAACTAATTGGATATGAAGAAACAGATGGTGTTTCACACTTGCCAGCTGGGCGTGTGGACATGGATGAAGTGTATGAAGAAGTAATGACTGTTGGTCAAGCTTCTAACAAGTTCAAGGATCTGAAGCCTGACTACAAGATTTGGGCTAAGATCTTCATGGGATGCATTCATCATAGGAAGTCAACAAACTCTCCAGACTATGTCAATAATGAACAACTCTATTTCATGTATTGCCTCAGTCAGAGCACCAAGGTAGATCTTCCATATATTCTCTTTATGCATCTGTGGAACCATATAAATGCCTCTAGAGAGTATGTGAAAGAAAAAGGACAGAAGATCAGAACCTGGATCCCTTTTGGAAGGTTGATCTCAAATCTTCTAACTGAGAATGGATTGGTCACTGCTCTGTACGCTGCTGGAGTTACAGAGGAATTGGAATTCATAATGGGAAAGCCTCTGAATTCCAAAAGTCTTCAGAGACTTAAAATAGTGGATGAACTCACAACAGCTCCCAAGAAGCTGAATGTGTCTGAGCTGAGTAAGAAGAGGATTCCTGTAGATGATTTTCCACTGTTCTTTGCTGAAGAACCAAGGCACATTGTTGTGATGTACATTGATGAGTGTAAGAAGGAAGGAAAGCATGTTCCTACAAACATTATTCAGCTAGCAAGACAACCTCTACCTGAAGCAGAAGAAGAAGAAGAACAACTACAAATAAAGAGGACTCAACCAGAAGCAGAAGCTGCACCTGCTCAGAAGAAGATCAAAATTGTTGAGAAGCCACAAAAGCTCTTGAAGAGGAAAGAATCTGGAGACACTTCTTCTGTACCAGCAAAGAGAATCAAAATCAAAGGTACTAAATCTTCTGTATCTTCTGCAAATCCAATTGTTTTAAATGATTCTAATATTAAGTCTGTTCCAAAACCACCATCTACACAAAATACATCTGTTACTGCTCCAATTTCTAAATCACCACAAAAACAATCATCTGTTCCAACACCAATTCCAACAACTCAAACACCAATTCAAACCCCAAAAGTCTCTGTACCACAATCCTCTCAACCAAAAATTCAAATCACAAAAACTGTACCACAGAAACAACCATCAGAACAACAACCTATAGAACAACAACCACAACCTTCTGTACAATAAAAATCCTCTGAACCACTTCAACAAAAGCCATCTGAACAACAAAAGCACCCACAAGAAAAACAACCAGAAAAACCACAAGAATCTCTACCAGAAAAAGCCTCTGAAAATCAACCACCATCAAATAATCCACCATCAAAATCATCTGAACCTACTACATCTGAACCTACAAAAATAACACTTGTTCCAGTCTCATCTGAACCAATCACAATTCCCTCTGACTCACCCATCTCAGAACAACCATCAAAATCTTCTGAAATTCCTTCATAACCAACCAACACTTCTGAACCCAACATTCCTGAGACATAAGTTCTTGATGTCACACCCTTAAAAACTGTGTTTCAAGTATCTTCCACTTCCTGCACACCAACCACCTCTTCAAACTCCTCAGAATCTGACATCCACCCAGACTTTCTAGTCTCTCCATCTCACAGAGACTCTGAGGTAAACCAACCAGAACCCATTATACCTTCTAAAGCTCTCATTCCAGATCCTATTCCCACACCTGCACCATCATCTGAAATACTAATTCCAAGTTCTAACCCAAGATCATCTATTTCTTGTGCCCAAGTTTCATCACTATTTCATAATTTGGCATATGGTTTCAAACTCATATACTTTTATGACAGAGTTGAACCATCTGACCCTATCACCCCTCTGAAACCCAAACTCACAATGACCCTTCCATCTGTGATCCTCACCTACATTCAATCTAAGTCAGATGTAGATTCATTAGCAACTATATCCTGTTCTGCTAAAACTGATAAAGCTGTTACTTCAGCTATACCCATTTCATCTGATAACAATGTTGCTTCTGATGAACCTCCCAAACCTTCCTTCCAACCCTACTCAAATAAACCCTTTGATGTGGTTACCTTACACACCAGAGCAAAACCTCATCTGTTAAATGCCTTAAACAGATCCAAAGAAAAAGCTCCTGAAATTCCTTTCATTCCATACTATCCTCCTCCTCTGATCTCCATCCAAAAATCAATTTTCCCACCAACTCCCCAACCAAAACCTGTAACTCTGGAAACTCTGTTACATCCTAAGCCCAGACTTAATGTTAATCATTTATTTCAAACTTTTTTGCAAGAAATACAGTTGTATCTAGGTACTGTACAGAAGAAGTGCTCAGCAACAATGGATGCCCAAGAATCTGATATCATCTGGAATGGATTCATCAACAGATTCAACTCTGTGGCCTCAAATCTGAAGAACATATGTTCTGATGATGCGAAGCTCAGATTTGCTGAGGCTGCAAGAACTATATTCTGGACTGTCAAGAAATCTGAACCTCTGCTCCTTACAGATGCTCCTCCATCATCAGAAGAAACTACTGAAATTGCATCTGAAGACAATCATTTGGCCATGACTCTGGTAGACCTCCATTCTAGCTCCAATGCTCCAGACTCTACAGATCACATGGAAATTGACTATGTTCAAGCTCCAGAACCTGATCATACTTCTTCATCTGAGATAAAGGAACAACATCCAGATTTTGAAGATAAGATTGCTGCTCTGGAAGCTGGTCAATTAGAGATCAAGTCCTGGATGGCAAAACAGGATAAGAAGTCTGAAGACATGACAGAATGGATGTCAAAGCAGGATCAAAAGAATGAAACAATGGCTAAGTGGATGTCCAAGCAAGAGCAGTCCTCCTCTGAGATTACAGATCTATTGAAGATGCTTTTGTCCAAACACTCTTAGATTTTCATTTTTTTTCATTCTGATTGTTTTTGCATCTGATGTTTGCTATTGTACTTTTGATATATCTTCTGATGCATGTACTCTTGATCTGAACTTCTTGAATGAATCAAAGTTTTCTCCATTGAATTATCTTATTTACTGTTTCCTTTTATTTGTCTTTTTAAAGTTTTTACTTTTTGCTTATGACAAAAAAGGGGGAGAAAATATAGATCTGAACTGTTTAATATAACTTCACCAGAATGAAACTTCAGACATATTTTTCTATCTAACATTTAATCTGAGTATTTCAGAACATTTGATAAGTACACTCTGTAAAAGAAACTCTGAGTCTCTCAGATCATATGACTATTATCAAACTCTGAATCTTAAATCTGCAAGACATTCTGACTTTCAAATATTAAAAGAACAAACAAGATCTAACTCTGAAGATTACTCAAGACAAAAGGAAAGTTTCTATTCCTTATCTGTATTTAACTCAGGGGGAGATTCATCATCTCAGGGGGAGTTATAATTTTAATATTTTCAGTTAAACAAAATTTCTGATGTTTTTGTCATCATCAAAAAGGGGGAGATTGTTAGAACACAGATTGGTTCTTAATAATATCTCTATGTTTTGATGATAACTATTAGGAAATTTTGTATTTAAGAATTATATACTCTAAAATTTGCTTGAGAGTTTTTACTGCAGATTGTAAAGAAATTAATACTCCAGAAGCAAATCAGAATTGAATGCAAGAAATTAACTAGACTCTGTAGCGTCAGATGCATACATTAGAAGAATCTGATTGCTGTCAACAGAAGATTCTAAGCGTAGCCTCCAGAAGGATCTGAAGCAAGAAGCTCCAGAAGATTCTAAAGCAAAAGCTCCAGAAGGATCTGAAGCAAGTCAGAAGCATCTGAAGCAAAGAAGAATTTTGTATAAAGAGTTTTTCAAAGCATAGATCCTACAGAAGTTTCTGAAAATGCCAGTACTGAAGTTCTGTCTCAAATATGCTCTGATATTTAACACGCTGAAAGCACACCTGCTGCAGAAGACTTTGATCCAGCAAGCTCTGATCATCATCAGAAGACTCTGACCCAATTAGACTCTGTAGAACTTGCTGAAAACTGAAGAAGAAATATTCAAAGATTATATCCGTTGGAGTAAATCAAACGTCTCTTTCCTTATTTATGCTAGACACAAGAACACAGACAAAAAGGATTTTTCTGTGCTTTCTTCTTCTAGGAAAGGTCACTTGATGTGAAGACAAAAAGGCTCAGACCTTTTGGGACACTCTTCTCAACGTGTAGCTCACCTTGGATCAGCTGCCTATAAAAGCAAAACTCCACCAAATTCTTCAGTTAGACATTTTTGCTGAAAAGAAATTAAAACATTCAAGCTCTCATACTTTCATATTTATTCTTAGAATTAATTTCATTGTACTTAAACTTAAGAGAAATATCACAGTTGTGATAAAAGCTTTCTAGAAGCATTCTTACTCTTGTATTAGATTTACATTGATTGTAAAGGATTTCCTTAAGAGGATTCAGTTGGAATCAGTAGCTCTTGAGAAGACTAAGAACAGTTGTTCTTAGGTGTTACTATTGTAATCTGTTTGATTAAATAGTGGATTAAGTCCTTGATTGAGAAAGGCAAATCACTCTAGGAAGGGTGGACTGGAGTAGTTGAGTTCAACGAACCAGGATAAAAATAATTGTGTTTTTAATTCTAAGTTTTAATCTTTCATACTTATTCAAGCCCCCTTCTAAGTATTATCTCACCTTCACAAATGACTCCTAATATAGGAGATTAATAACAAAAATTGAAAAGGCACAACTGTTCAAAAATTTCGAACGGGTTTAACTGTTCAGAAAACTTTCAGAAAAATTTTGCTCGGGGCGCTGCCCCGCACCCCGCCAGGGGCTTCGTCCCTTGGAACTCCTTTTCAATTATTCGCATTCAATTACATGTTGCCTCGACGAGCATGCACTCCGCACTATCCTAACTCGTTTCCAAGCTTAACGCGTAATTACATCGGCCTATAATAAATCACATTACTACTAAAATACATTGATGATACTAAAATCACCAACAAATCCCCCCCATTTTAGTGTAATCCTTGATTTACTCCATATATACAATAATATATACAAAGGTATAACACACAGGTATAACAATCAAACAAATGCATAGATAAAAATGTCTTACGATTGAATTTTTATCTTAATACAATTACACATTCCAAGTACTCGAACATCGGGGTGTCATAGCGTTTGAACTCGTCAATCCATTTGAATATCTGAAGATATAGTACACATATGTTTCTTACAATACTCGATTATTCATACTTGACACTTTACAAGCCATGTGTCCTTATCCATTAATAAGCATATAGGAAGCCAAGTCCAAGCTTCTTGAAGCGACAAAACTTCATGCTCACATAGGTGATCCTTTTAATCTTGCACCTGCATTTGCAATTTTCCAAAAGAACCATTAAGAAGATATACTTCAACCTAGCCATCACTTGCAGGTCTGAGCACATACCTTGGGAAGATAAACACAATTACTCCAATCTCTAACTATGATCTTTCCACATTGAATTCTGCTTCTAATGTTGTATTAGAAGGGAATTGGGTATACCACAACTAATAGATTTAAATGGACTTTAATCTCATTCCAATTGCCGAATTCTTCACTAAGTCTCTAGCTAACCCCTTCGTCAAGTGGTCAGCTAAGTTTTGTTGCGACTGAACAAACTCAATAGATATCGCCCCATTCATGATTAATTCCCTAATCATACTATGTCTAACACCTAAATGTCTAGACTTTCCATTATATATTTGACTGTAAGCTTTAGCCAATATGGTTGTACTATCACAACAGATAGAAATTGGTGATATCGGTTTAGGCCATATCGGAATCTCATATACCAAGTTCCTTAGCCATTCTGCTTCTTTACCAGCAGCAGCTAATGCTATAAACTCAGATTCCATTGTGGAACCTGTTATACACATTTGCTTCTTAGAAGCCCATGAGATGGCGCCTCCCCTAAGCAAGAACGCCCATCCACTTGTAGAGGATGAATCTTCAGCATTATTTATCCAACTAGCATCTGAATAACCCTCTAACACCGAAGGAAATCCCATATATGAGAATCCATAATTCATAGTACCCTTCAAGTACTTGAATACCCTAGTTATCGCATGCCAATAATGTCTACCAGGATTACTAGTAAATCTGCTCAACTTTCCAACCGCATAAGTAATATCCGGTCTAGTGCTAATCATAACATACATCAAAGAGCCTATAGCTCTTGAATATTCGAGTTGATCCACAGGTTTACCTGTATTTGGCATAAGCTTTTCTCCCGGATCCATGGGAGTACTTACTGGAGAACAACTTTGATAATTGAACTTCTTGAGTATTTTCTCAATGTAATGAGATTGCGTAATTACAATCCCCTTATTCTCCCGTTTAATCTTGATACCAAGAATAACATCTGCTTCTCCCATATCCTTCATGGAGAACTTTGATGACAAGAAATTCTTCGTTTTATCAATTTGATTTTGGTCGGTGCCAAAGATCAACATGTCATCAACATATAGACAAATAAAAACTCCTTTACCGGGTGTATCAAATTTTCTATATACACATTTATCAGCTTGGTTTAGAATGAAACCATTATACAAAACAGCCTCATCAAACTTTTGATGCCACTGTTTCAGAGCTTGTTTCAGCCCATACAATGACTTAACTAGCTTACACACTTTATGCTCATTACCAGGCATTACAAATCCTTCAGGTTGCTTCATATACACTTCTTCTTCCAAATCACCATTCAAAAATACTGTTTTGACATCCATTTGATGAATCACTAGATTATGAATAGCCGCCAAGGCAATCAACAATCTAATAGTAGTCATATGGGCAATTGGAGCATAGGTATCGAAATAATCAATACCTTCCTTTTGTCTAAAGCCTTGGATAACTAATCTAGCTTTAAACTTGTCAATTGTACCATCGACTTTCATCTTCTTTTTGAAGATCCATTTGCAACCCAATAGTTTGTAGCCTGGTGGTAAATCAGATAATACCCAAGTATTATTTTCCATGATAGAACCAATCTCTTCATCAATTGATTCTTTCTAAAAAAACAGAATCTCGAGATTTCACAGCTTCATCATACGTTCTTGGATCCTCCTCTATACTATAGCAATAATAGTATTGAGCATCAATCTAATCCTTTGATCCCTCAACTAGATATAGTTGAAAATCAGAACCATAAGATCTAGATTTTCTGGCTCTTTTGCTTCTACGGGGTTCAACTGTCTCACTTGGCACATCATTTGAATGATCATCCCTTAGAGATTCATCTGAATTAGGTATAGAGTCATTTGGTCTAGGTATAGAAGAGAAACAGTTCTCATCAAATATGGCATCTCTCGATTATATAATCGTGTTAATAGAAATCAAGTCATTAGGTTCTATAACATAAAACCTATAGGCCTTGGAGTGCTCAACATACCCAACATAGATGCAAGTTACACCCTTTTCACCCAAAGTTTTCCTTTTTGGGTCCGGGAGTCTAACCACGACCCTACAGCCCCAAACACGTAGAAATGTTAAGTTGGGTCGTTTCTTATACCAAAGTTCATATGGGGTAGTTTTGTTCCTTTTATTAGGAATCCTATTTAACAAATAGCAAGCCGTTAACATAGCTTCTCCCCAAAACCCTTCACTCAAACCGGAGTAAGACAACATGGCATTCACCATTTCTTTAAGAACTCTATTTTTCCTTTCAGCCACACCATTTTGTTGAGGTGTATAAGGTGCCATAGTCTCATGAATGATTCATACGGATTGGAAAAATACAGGATCATAATATTCACCACCTCTATTTGTACGTAATGTTTTAATCAACACATTCTGTTGCACTTCAACTTCAATTTTATAAATTTTGAATTTATCTAAGGCTTCATCCTTAGCGTGCAACAAATAAACATATCAGAATCTAGATGCATCATCTATGAAAGTGATGAAATACTTTTTATGCACTAATGATGGAGTAGCATGCAAATCACATAAATCACTATGTATTAACTCAAGAATGATAGATTTCCTTGTTATACTTTTAAAAGGTTGCCAAGTTATCTTTGTTAACATGCAAGTTTTATACTTTTCTACATTTTGATCAAAGACAGGAATTAAGTCATCTTTATACATTTCATGCATTCTTTTATAATGTACATGTCCTAGACGAGCATGCCATAACGATGAATTGATAATATTCGAAGAGGACATAAATACAGAACCAGAATTATTAGGAACTCCATTCAAATTCATCATAAACATACCATTATTATAATATCCAAATCCTACAAACATCATACTTCGATAATACATATTTATCGGATTCACACACTTGCTTGTATCCAAGCTTATTTAATACAGGACCAGAAATTAAATTCTTACGTAGTTTAGGAACATACAAAACATTAAACAAAGTAATAGTCTTTCCAGAACTGAATTCTAGCACCACGTTTCATTTGCCTTCAACGGGAGCGAAGTGATCATCTCCCATGTAGAGGACAGGACCATCTTCCATTGGAACAAAAGTCTTGAACCAAAAATGATCCTTGCAAACATGTGTTGTTGCGCCAGAGTCAATCCACCACGCGATAGCATCATCCTGCACATAAAATGCTTCAGAATTTAGTGAAACCGAATGTTTAATCAAACTATTCAAATCACGAATTGATTTCTGACCTTGGTTTTCGGATTGGTCCTTAGACCCCTTTCCTAAACCACTTGCATTCGCGTTATCGTGCCTTTTTCTGGAATGACAATCCTTCTTGAAGTGACCTGTTTTGCCACACTTCCAGCATTCTAGTTTCGGTTTCTTGTTAGCACCGAAACTGCCATTTTTGTTCTTGAAAGCACACTTTTTTCCTTTGTTTTTGTTGTTTTTGTTCTTACCACCCTCTTCGACCATATTAACCGAGGGTCCAACAATTTCTTTGCCTTTTCCTTTGTCACCCTCATGCGCTCTTAGAGATTCTTCTATGCGCAAGTGACTTCCAAATTGGATCAAAGACAATTCGTCTTTTCCATGCTTTAGATTGTGTTTGAAATCCTTCCGCGAAGGAGGCAATTTGTCTATGATGCTTGAGACAGATATTGTTTCATCCATCTTCAATCCGTGTTGTTTGAACTGTCCAAGGATTCGGAGGAGTTCGTTGAATTGTTCCATGACAGACCTCGATTCAACCATTTTGTAATTGTTGAAATCGGTTACCAGGAACTTTTTACTGGATGAGTCCTCTGCCATATTCTTGGATTCGAGACAATCCCACAATTCCTTTGCATATTCCATGTTTTGATAAATATCAAATAAGGGATCAGACATATCGTTAAGAATGTGCCCTCTGCATATGTAGTCGTCGTTCTCCCACTTTGATCTGCGTCTCAGATTTTCAACCGTGTCTTCCTCCTGAAGTTCTGGAATCGGTGTGGACAGGACGTACGCTACCTTCAACGTTGTCAACATGAAATGCATCTTCTTCTGCCAACGCCTGAAGTCTTGTCCTTGAAACTTGTCCAATTTTTCGAAATTCATAGTCATCTCCTTGACGGTGCTTCCTCCAACCATGATTATCAGAAAATACTTTGTTCGTTTGTTAGAAATTTACTCTTGGATATCTTGGATATCTTCGAGGAATTGTGTTCGTACACTTTCCGAATAAAGTATTTCGACCCTATTATTTGCCTGGGTTCACGAAATCTTTGTGGGGCGCTGCCCCGCACCCCGCCAGGGGCTTCGCCTCTTGGAACCCCTTTTCAATTATTCACATTCAATTACACGTTGGCTCGACGAGCGTGCACTCCACACTACCCTAACTCGTTTCCAAGCTTAACGCATAATTGCATCGGCCTACAATAAATCACATTACTACTAAAATACATTGATGATACTAAAATCACCAACAGGATAAAATATATATTTTAATAGTACTATCATTTAAAGGGATTGGAGACCAAGTTCCAAAGTAATATCTAACAATTTGTTTCTTATCTATACCCGAAAGTAATTATTTTAATATACAACCAAACCCTAGGTCCGAGGCGTCTGTTTCAACAATAAAATTACCCTTTGGATTAAGGATTCATACACAACGTAATCTCCTAACTATCTTCTTTAATTGGGTGACACTTTTGATCATCGAATCATCACAAGACGGAATATACTTTCTAAACCTCTTAAATAAAGGAAGATAATAGTTCTAAGATTAGAAATAAATTGTGACACATAATTAAGAAAACCTAAAAACCTTTATAATTGAGTTTTATTTTTTAATTTTTTGGAAAATTTACAAACAAATTCTATAGACTTACTAACAGGGGTGTACATTTCCTGACTTATATCAAAATTCAAAAATCTTAATTTACACTAAAATAATAAGTTAAATTACTTTTTAGATAAAACTAAACAATTATCTTTAATTATTCCATAAATTGATTAAAGTGTTGTAAATGTTAATTAATAGAATTTGAGAAAACTAAAATATCATCTAAGTAGAAGTAATTATTAAAATATAATTCATCATATAATAAAATTTTAAGGGAGCGTATTCGGTAACATTCTCAATTTTTATAAACTCCAACACTTTCAATTATTAGATCAAACAAATATTTTTATTACTTTGATTATTAATATTATTTTTATTAATTATTATTATATACCAAAGCTTATACATACATAATAATAATTTACAAGTTAACATTATATATATATATATATATATATATATATATATATATATATATATATATATATATATATATATATATATATATATATATATATATATATATATATATATATATATATATATATATATATATATATATATATATATATATATATATATATATATATATATATATATAAAATACTAAACTTATACATTAAAACTAGGTTACACACATGTAATATTTATAACCAAGTTTGAAGACTTTATTGGTACAAATTTAACGCCTCGTGCTTCATTGTGATGAATCAGAAAACATGTGGAGTGCATGTAAAGTCTTACTGTAAAGTGAAATTTAAGCTAAATAATTTTTTAATGGCCGTCAAACTAGTATAAATAAGGATATGTCAACCTTATTTATTCATTCATAAATCAATCCTAAATGTACACAATACTTTGATCTTCTATATGCTTAGTTTGATGAAACTTTAAAAATTAACAAAATCTTGGTGGCATTTTTCTTTGTTACCAGTAAATTGTTACAATATCTCCATTTTAATTTTAAAATTTTAACTATTATTAAATACCATTATAATGTTCATATATATATATATATATATATATATATATATATATATATATATATATATATATATATATATATATATATATATATATATATATATATATATATATATATATATATATATATATATATATATATATATATATATATATATATATATTACATATGACTAGTAATCTAAAAGTAGAATAAATGAAAAAATAAAATAGAAAAGTTATATACTAAAAGTAGGTTATACACACTTAATATTTATAATTAAGTTTGAAGACTTCATTAGTTAAATTTTAGCACCTCATACTACATTGTGATGAATCAGAAAACATGTGGAGTGCATGGAAAGTCTTACTGTAAAGTGAAATTAAAGTTAAATCATTTTTTAATGGCCATCAAAGTAGTATAAATAGGGGATGTATCAACTCAAATTATTCATTCATAAATGAATCCTAAAAGTATACAACACTTTGATCTTTTATATATATATATATATATATATATATATATATATATATATATATATATATATATATATATATATATATATATATATATATATATATATATATATATATATATATATATATATATATATATATATATATATATATATATATATATATATATATATATATATATATATATATATATATATATATATATATATATATATATATATATATATATATATATATTTTGTTTGATGAAATTTTAAAAATTAACAACATTTTGGTGGTACTTTTCTTTTTTTACCGGTAAACCGTTATAGTACCTTCATTTTAATTTTAATATTTAAATTTATAAACTACTATTTTAATATCGTTATAATAATCAAATAATTTATTTATTCAAAATGTTATTATACTTATGTTCGTGATAAGTTTTAAAAATCTACCATAGTTTAATTAATATACGATAGGAATAATTTTCTCTTATTATAGTCCATCACTTATAGTTGATTTAAATTTATTTACACATGAAATTGTATTTTATTTTTGTAGTTATCACTGACAGTTGTTCATCATTAATCCTAAGAAGTTTGAAGTAGTCTTTTTATGTTCTTTGGGAAAGAAGTCAAATAAAAAAATTTATGACATTATTGAATTGTAAATCTATACTACATTTGTCAATTGATTTAACTTGTAAGTAAATAGTATAAAAGTGAAGTAGTAATATTACTATACTATGATTTTTAGTTTCTTGTTTCTGTTGCAAATTTATCAAATGATTTATGGTTCTAAAACAAATGTAAGTATCTTATTTATTTTGTTAATTATAAATAATTACAAAGCTTTGGGAATGTAGAATGATTTTATCCCACTGTAAGTTGTTTACTTTACATACAAATGAATAATTCCATATATATATATTCTATAACAATTTTTGAGTAATATCTATTAACTAGACGTTCTCATTTGATAATAAATTTTAGAGTAAAAAACAACAAGTTAGTTATGATTGCGGCTATTACATAATGACTCACATGTTGAACATTATATACTGTTGTTGGTTCATAGACACATGTAAGTAATAGAATATTTTTAGCAAGTTGTATCAATTAATTAAAACAAAAATATTGATATATTAATTTAATTTTATGTCAACGTTTATTTATTTAGATATTTCAGGATTCAAATCCATTACAAAAAGAAAAAGTTAAAAATGTTCAAGAACTTTGTGCAAACATGATATTGGAACATATTGAAGCAAGTGCAGACAATGATATAAATTAGGTGCAATTCTGTGTTGGATGTTTTGGCTGTTCAGAAGATGATATGATTTTTTCAGGCCAATCTTTAAGGTTTCTTATTTTGATGATGTTTTGATAAGTACGTAGTTGGTGCTTTAGAATTAACATGCGCGTGTTTGTTTGTGTATTAGTATTATTAACATACGTAATTGTGTTTATAAGTTGCTGGTTTATTTTATTTGATAATTAGGGGTTTTACTATGATCTGTGTTGTGTGATTTTGTTTTGGTGTAATTTGTTGATTGAGTTGGATAGTCGATTTGCAGGTGTAAGTGTAGGATACATAAATTGTTGTGGTTAGTTTGCTGATATTTATTTGATAAACCGTGTGATTATCCAAAAAAAACAACAACAACTTCTTAGGTCGGTTAGTTATATCCGATTTAAGAAAGTAAGTTCTTAGGTCGGATATAAATGGTCCGAGAGGTTTCTTAAGGCTAGACTTATTAAGTCGGGTTCTGTCTAACCGACCTAATAATAGTTTGTTAAGTCAGGTCCACAACTGACTTAAGAAGTCAAAACTTCTTATGTCGGTAAGTCTTAGATCGGGCTCGTACCCGACTTAAAAAGTCATTTTTAACCGACTTAAAAAGCTTTTTTTTCCACTAGTGGGAGATTATTAGTATAAATTAATATTTCTGGTTATTATAAGATATAGTTAGTTAATCATAAATTATTTTCTAACTCGACGTCCAATGAAAATTAGGTTCTTTTCAAGGTTTAAACACAATGCTCAAGAAAATTTTCAAAACAACTTTAACGATAAAAGGTACAAGCAAGATTATGTGCACGTTGGGACGGTTAGCGTAAAATAGCTTAATATATGTGTAGTGGCGACCCAAGCCATACTAGATATAAATAAGTAAGGATAGTCTATTCTTGGATAGTGATTTTCACGAATCACTAAATGAGGTTATGCCAACCTTAATTATTTATCATAGGGATAATCTAAAATAATTGGAAGTTGTATTGTAATTGCATTATTTGATTAATTTTCTAAATGTTTATTCGTTGATATTTGAATGATTTTGATTGCTAGACTAAGAAAAAAGATCTATCTCGCTTTAGGATGAAAAACGATAACATTCTCAGATATTAAGTATAAACTCCACATCTTAGGGGGGAAAGTGTGATATATGGATTAGTTGTATACAATTGGATTTTGACTAAGGAAAAATTTGATAGACTGTGTTCTTTACGGTCGCCTCACTTTTCTGGGAAGTCAATCATACCCTACTCATTGTACAAATTGAACTTACTGTGTAGATGTAAGATTTACGTGAGGAAAGAACTTAAACAATGGATTCTTAAAGATTAAATTACTACTTAGAGGTTTCCTTGATATTAATGAGAGTTTATATAAGCATTCTCTATGTTTTCTATTTGTGGAACAACTTTACAAATGGCAGAACACTTGTATGAAAATCTTAGCCCTGCATTCTCTATGTTTTGTATTCATGGTACAACTTTACAGGTGGCAGGACACTTTCTGACCCATATTAGCATAGCTCATGGTCAATGCTTATCGAGCACCCTTGAGATTTAGTACCATGAAGGTGACAAGGACGCAAAAGGGTATAGAATTACTAATACTTTGACATTCACCAGGTTATTAAGTCCGGGAATGTATGATGCTTTATTCAGATTACTCAGAGGTTATCATTCCACTATATTTGAGATAGCCATCGTCATTTTCATGAACCCGCCCCACAAAACTTGGGCAAAAAACATGTAGGTGGAAATGCTCGTGCATATCATCGTCTGTTTGGCCAGGTTTACTGTGGGAGAGGCTGTGGACATGGAACATGACAAGTGTCAAGGGATCATCAAACCTCAGTTGAGGGTTAAGTTACTTCATCTTATCACCCATTTGATCCCTAGACATTTGCTCTGATGGAGGTAGAATGGCGATTATTTTAGACATGAGAGCATTTTTGTTTATACAGGCAGTATAATGTTCATCTTTTTGTTCAGTCGGTCGTCATCTTTTGTGGGTACTTTTAGTTTTGTTTTGTACTTTTCTTTCTACGTACCATATTTAACTCTATCATGACTATGTACTAAAGTTCTATGAATTTATATATAAAGTATGTTTTAAAGTTACATCTTTTTTTTTTAAAAAGTTTTTAATTATGATTTGGTTAATGAAAATTACAACAATGGGACTTAGGTTGTCTCACTTTATGGTATCATAGTTGGTCAATTCAGTTCGGACCATGGGCGTTTTATGTCATACTGGCTGTGTCATGTTTGATTCCACATGCCCATTATCGCTAGTTCTAAACTAGGATATTGTGCATAAGTCTTCCATCCAAAGACTAAGATTCATTCATAAGATGTAGAAGTTCATATTGTTATGTTCTTTATATCTTATGAATGATTGAACCAATTAAATTTTCTTTTCAGGAAGTTATGGTTCGAAGAACCCGTAACGCTGGAAGAGGTGAAGGTAGAAACAATGTTGTTCGTGGGAATGTTACTCCTGAACGAGTAACAAATGGGAATGCTCGTTACCATACCGAAGTAAATTCTCAAACTAAAATAGAGATGTACGAGAATTAGCTGCAGTGGTGTTACTCCAAACACAACAAAATATTCAAATTCTACAAGTCGCGATGGAACATCACATTAGTCAGCAACAGTAGAGGGAAGTCGTGAGTAAGGATGTCGGGCTTAAGTCGTTTCTAAAAAGGAAGCCGCCTCAGGTCAACGGTGAATATAATCCCAAAGGTTTGGAGAAATGGCTTCAGGAGATTTTAAAGATCTTTGCATTTAACCACTACATATAAAAATGAAGAGTTAAATATGCATCTTTTATGCTAACTGGAGATGTTGAGTCCTGGTGGAGAGGAAAAAACTGAATATTAGAGGAAGAAGGAAGAGAAATTACTTGGAACCTATTTAAAGAATTGTTTCTTAGAAAGTATTTCCCTAGGTTAGCAAGGAAGGATAAGGAAAAATAATTTATTAACCTACGTCAAGGATCATTGTCTATTGGATAGTATACCCAAAGGTTTGAATCACTTTTGAAGTATTATGAGTCTTATAAGTTACATCCAAGTGAAGAATGGACGTGTGAGAAATACCAAGATGGTTTGAGGTACGATATACAGAAGATTGCTTTACCTCTACACATCAAAAGTTTCAACGAGTTAACAAAATGCTGCTTAGAAATTGAAGTGATTGATAATTGTAAGAATCCGTATGGGTCAGGAGGACCCATCCGAAGTAATAATAAAGGGAGCTTTAATAAAAATCAAGGAGGAAAAGCATATCAGAGACCATCACCGTATCAGAATAATGCTTCAGGAAGATTGGCGTTGAAATGTTTTACTTGTGGGGGAGCTCATCTTAAGAAAGATTACCCTCAAAGAAAACTTGGAACTTGTTTTCATTGTGGCCAAAAGGGTCACTTCTTCAACAATTTGCCACAATTGCATAAATAACAAGAAGGTCAAGGATACAACCAAAAAAACAAGAAGGCTAAAGAAGGAATGGGTGGTCGCACAGGTTCAGGTCAAAAACTTTAGAATCCGAACAACAACTCAACCAATGAGAGGGTGTTTACTATTAGAGGTTCTGAAGCCATAAGATCTGCTGATTTAATTCAAGTCATGTGTTTAATTGAAGATACATTGGTAACAATGTTGTTTGACGCAGGAGCTACACATTCTTTTATATCTAAAACTTGCGCTGATTTCTTGAAGTTAAAATATGTTGATTTAGATAAAAAAAAAATCTAACCATTTCTACACCATCGGGAGAAAAGGTGGTAGTTTGTTCAACCTGCGTAGGTTGTCGGATAACAATAGAAAATAGAAAGTTTCTAGAAAACCTTGTATTTCTCCCACTCCATGATATAGAAATCATCTTAGAGATGGATTAGTTATCATCCAATAATGTAACCTTGCGTTGTAAGGAGAAAATTTTAATTTTTGAAGAAGATGTTGGAGAAGTCGATAAGGTTGAAGCTCTCACTCATAAATTTATGATGTTTTTTTTCTATGTTAGTGGAAGGAACCCCAACTGTAGAAAACATCCCAATGGTGTGTGAATTTCTGGAATTCTTTCCAAAAGACGTTTCAGGTTTACCACCAGTTAGAGAAGTATAATTTGATATAGATTTGGTTCCAGGAACTTGACCACTTTCCCTTATCAAATGTCACCATTAGAATTGGAAGAGTAGAAGAAGCAATTAGATGAGATGTTGAGGAAGGAGTTTATTAGACCAAGTGTATCACCATGGGGAGCTCCTATCTTGTTTATACAGAAGAAAGATGGTTTGTTTAGACTTTGTGTGGATTATAGACAACTTAGAAAAGCTACTATAAATAATAAGTATCTGTTTCCAAGAATTGATGATTTAATGGACCAGTTAAAGGGAGCATCAATTTTCTCAAAGACTCACTTGAAATTAGGATATCATCAGATCTGAATGAAGGAGGATGATATTCAAAAGACAAATTTTAGATCCCGTTATGGACATTATGAGTATTTAGTTATGCCATTTGGTTTGACTAATGCTCCATCAGTATTCATAGATTACATGAAAACGATCTTTAGGTCTTATTTAGATAAATTTGTTGTAGTTTTCATTGATGACATTTTAATTTATTCCAAGAATGAGGTAGAACATGAAGGGAATCTGAGGATTGTATTGCAGATATTGAAGGATCGACAGTTGTTTGTGAAATTTTCAAAATGTGAGTTTTTGTTAAAGGAGGTGCAATTTAAGGGTCATGTAATTAGTAGGGAAGATATAGCAGTTGACCCCTATAAAGTCGAAGTAGTGACGAAGTAGGAAAGTACTAAGAATGTTAGTAATGTTTGATGTGTTCTTGGACTAGCTGGATATGATCGAAGGTTCATCAAAGAATTTTTAGAGATTGCTTTACATATGAATCAGTTGACAAGGAAAGGTAAAAGCTTCAAATGGACAAAGGAGTGCAGGGAAAGTTTTCAAAATTTGAAAGAAATATTAACTTCACCTCCAAATCTTATCTTACCAGATCCATTAGGATAACTTGATGTGTATTGTGATGCATCATACCAAGGACTGTGTTGTATGTTGATGCAAGAACGCAAGGTGATAGCTTATGCTTCGAGACAGTAAAAGACACATGAGAGGAATTACCCTACTCATGTTTAGAGCTAGCGACAATTGTTTTTGCCTTTAAGATTTGGAGGAATTACTTATATGGATCAAAGATCAGAGTGTTGAGTGGTCACAGAAGGTTGAAGTATTTTTTTGATCAAAACGATCTAAACATACGACAAAGACATTGGATGGAGTTCTTGAAGGACTGTAACTTTGAATTGCACTACCATCCAGGAAATGCCAATGTTGTAGCAGATGCCTTGAGCAGAAAAATACTCCATGTGTTATCAATGATGCTAAAGGAAGAAGATTTTATTCAACAATTTGTAGGTTTGGTATTAGCTGCATAATTTGTTCAGGAAAGGATGCTCTTTGGTACTACAATAGTATATAGTGAATTTTTAATTTGGATTAAAGATGAACAAAAGGCGGATGAACATTTGATGAGTATAAAGAAAATGATAGAAAATGGTATGGGTGGAGACTTTCATATAGGTGGTGATGAAGTACTGAGATTTAGAGAAAGACTTTGTGTACCTCAAAATAAGGAAATTCGGAGATCGATACTTGAAGAAGATCACAATAGTAAGTTAAGTTTTCATCCAGGATCTACCAAGATGTATCAAGATTTCAGAAAAATGTTTTGGTGGTTTTTCATGAAGAAGGAAATAGAAAAGTATGTTCATTCATGTCTGGTGTGTCAAAAAGTAAAGATTGAACATCAGAAACCAGCTAGGTTATTACGATCGTTATATATTCTAGAATGGAAGTGGGATGGAATTGCTATGGATTTTATAGTTGGATTACCAAAAACTCAAAAGAAGTTTGATTCAATATGGGTTGTAATTGATGGATTGACAAAGTCAAATCATTTCAACCCTATTGGTCAGACTTATAGGTTGGAGAAGTTGGCACAAATTTATGTCAGAGATATTGCGAGGCTGCATGGAATTATAGCAAGTATAATAAGTGATCGAGATCCTCGGTTTACGTCAAAGTTTTGGAAGCAACTACATCAGGAGCAGGGAACTAAGTTAAGACTGAGTTCAGCTAGTCATCCACAAACAGATGATCAATCATAAAGGACGATTCAATCACTAAAAGATTTGCTAAGAGCTTGTGTTTTGGAACATAAAGGAAGTTGGGACGAGTTTCTACCTTTAATAGAATTTACTTACAATAATAGTTTCCATTCAAGTATAGTCATGGCACCCTATGAAGCATTATATGGAAGGAAATGTCGCACATCTTTGTGTTGGTAAGAAATTGGGGAAAATAAGATTCTTGGGTCGAAATTTGTAGTACAAACAACAAATTAGGTTAAACTTATCAGAGATAAGATGAAGGCTGCACAAGATAAACAAAATAATTATGGTGATAAAATAAGAAAATCTTTGGAATTTGAAAAAGACGATCGTGTGTCCATAAAAGTTACTCCTAAGATGGGAGTTGGACGAGCAATCAAGACCAAAAAGTTGACACTAAGATTTATCGAGCCTTTTTAGATTCTAAAATGAGTTGGACTAGTAGCATACCATATTGCTTTACCACCTCATCTATCTAATCCTCATGACATGTTTCATATTTCTCATTTGAGGAGATATTATCCAGACCCATCACTCATTATCGAATATGAAACATTAAAACTCATGGATAACTTGGAAAACGAAACTTTACCAATTAGAATTGTGGACCACTGAATGAAAATACTGTAAGGAAAAGAGATATCGTTGGTTCGAGCTATGTGGGACGAAGCAACAAGATACTCAACTTGGAAAAGGGAAGTAAAGATACAACAACAATATTCTCATTTATTTTTAAGTACGTTAAATTTCAGAAACAAAATTTCTTTTAATGGAAGAGGTATTAGATCAAACAAATATTTGTATTACTATCATTATAAATATTATTTTCATTAGTATTATTTTTATTAATTATTATTATATATCAAAGCTTACATATACATAATAGCTTATAAGTTTACATCAGCATCCTCATATATATATAACTTAATTATAAATATTACATGTGTATAACCTAGTTTTATTCTATAAGTTTCCTATTTTATTTATTCATTTATTCTACTTTTAGATTATCAATCATACGTATACTTTATATATATATATATATATATATATATATATATATATATATATATATATATATATATATATATATATATATATATATATATATATATATATATATATATATATATATATATATATATATATATATATATATATATATATATATATATATATATATATATATATATATATATATATAAAACGTATGACTCATAATCTAAAGTAAAATAAATGAATAAATAAAATAGGAAACTTATAGAATAAAACTAGGTTATATACATGTAATATTTATAATTAAGTTTGAAGACTTCATTGCTTAAATTTTAGCACCTCATGCTTCATTATTATGAAAACATGTGGAATGCATGAAAAGTCTTACTGTATAGTTAAATTAAAGCTAAAGTATTTTTTAATAGCCATAAATGTAGTATATAAATAAGGGATGTATCAACCCAAATTATTCATTTATAAATCAATCCTAAACGTACACAATATTTTGATCTTCTATAGGCTTTTTTTGATAAAATTTTAAATTGATCTTTTATATCTGTTTGAATTTTTTTTAAAAATTAACAAGATTTTGGTGGTGCCTTTTTTTTTTATACCGGTAAACCGTTATAATATTTCCGTTTTAATTTTAATATTTTAATTTATTAACTATTATTTTTAGTATCGTTATAATGTTCAAATAATTTTATTCATTTGAAATGTTATTAAAGTTATGCTCTTGGTAAATTTTACAAACCTATCTAATATAAACGTGGGTATAGTGTAATTAACATTTGAATTGAATAAATATATTAGAGATTATTACTGTAAAATAATAACTCTGATTATTATAAGATATAGTTAACTAATTATATATTATTTTTTAAATATTTTCTAACTCGACGGTAGATGGAAATTAGGTTCTTTTCAAGGTTTAAAAACAAGGTTGAGGAAATTTCTAAAACAACTTTAACGTCAAAAGGTGGTGGTAAAATTTCGTACATGTTGGGAGATTAGCGTAAAATAATTTCATATATATATATATATATATATATATATATATATATATATATATATATATATATATATATATATATATATATATATATATATATATATATATATATATATATATATATATATATATATATATATATATATATATATATATATATATATATATATATATATATATATATATATATATATATATATATATACACCCCACACCTTGAATAGATAGGGATGGAAGGGCAGAGGCCTTTGGTGTCCTCTCCAGTCAAGAATTAGAACCTCACTCAAAATGAAAAGTAAATATGCTTTTATCTCGTGTCTTTCGTTTATGGTTCGATATTCTGGTGTCCTAGGCGTAGAGGAACCACACCAATCCATCCCGAACTTGGTGGTTAAACTCTACTGCGGTGACGATACTGTAGGGGAGGCCCTGCGGAAAAATAGCTTGACGCCAGGATGAAAATAACACTTTTCATTCTTATTCTCTTTTGCTATTGAAAAAGATAATAAGAATGAAAAGTTCGTCTTATTAAAAACCCCTGTTATCAAATCTATCAATCCCAAACTCTGCTCTGAATTATTACACGTTGAAAGCACACTTGCTGCAATACTCTGATTTAGCAAACTCTGATGAACATCAAAGACTCCGATCACTCAAGGCTCTGATGTTATTTGCTGAGTATTAGAATCTTGTTGAAGAAGAATTCAAAGTTATGTCCGTTGGTTTGGCCAAACGACTCTTCCCTCATTTATGCTAGACACAAGAGCACAGACAAAAAAGATTTCTCTGTGCATTCTACTTCTAGAAAAGGTCATGTGATGTGAAGACAAAAAGGCTACAGCCTTTTTAGTACACAGCCTTCAACGTGAAAAAACTACTTGGACTACTGTGCCTATAAAAGCAAGTCTCCAACACTCTTCTTCAGTTGATGAATCATTGAAAGAAATTCATTACAAGCTCTCATACAAATTATTCTCTTGCTGAATTTATTTCATAAGTTCTTAAAACTTAAGTGTAAAATCACAATTGTGATATAACTTAATTAGAAGCATTTAAACACTTGTTTTATTCTTACATTTGATTGTAAAAGATCCTTAAGAAGATCCAGTTGTGATCAGTAGTTCTTGAGAAGACTAAGAACAGTTGCTCTTAGTGCTTGCTATTGTAATCAGTTGATTAATAGTGGATTAAGTCCTTGTTGAGAAAGGCAAATCACTCTTGATAGGGTGGATTGGAGTAGTTGAGTTCAACGAACCAGGATAAAAATATTTGAGTTTTTATTGCCATAAGTTTTTCTATATACTTATTCAACCCCCCCCCCCCCCCCCCTTCTAAGTATTTTCTCACCTTCAAGATCAACATGAATCTTGTAATATCCTACGAGATCTTCAATACAGTACCAAATTTGCTGAAGTTTTATCCCTTTGCATAGTAGAAAACCTCATCTCAAGGCATGAACTTAAGTTTTGTTTTGAAGCATTAAGTGAAATGCCAAAATAGTCAAGAAGCTTATCCACCAAGTCAAGGCTTTGGTTAAAGCATCAAGACTAAGTTGCAATCTGAATGATGATGGTCCAAATTGTCAAGATTTGATCATGCCTAGAAAGAAAGCTACTAGTACCTTGGCATTCAAGTTATGTAACATATCATGATTCATTGTGATCATGCCTAGAAAGAAAGCTATTAGTACCTTGGCATTCAAGTTATGTAACATATCATGATTCATTGGATAATAGGATACATCCCAATCCAAAACTTTTCCTCCTAAAAAATAACTTATTTTTCTATAAATAGAGTCCATTTTTGATCAATTAGAAGACACAACAAGACCTCAAACTCTCCACACTAGAATTGTATATTCTTCCATTTTTTCAAAATCCATTGACATGAGAATTTGAAACTTCAATTCCAAAGACTTTCCATTCAATCACAACATACAAACACCTTTTATACACTTAATAAAAGTAATCCAAAGCCTGGAAACACATATGTAACACCTAAATCCATGAGAGCAAATCTCACTTTCTTTCCACCACAGTTTGATTCGGGTAGGGAGTTCTAGAGGGTCTCAGTTCAATTCAACCACTTCAACATATTCCTTGGAGGTCAAGAAAGCTTTTATGATCATTACCTTGCTTATGTAACAACTCCAATTCAAAATCCGATTTTCACTTTTGAAGGTAACTGGCTCTTTCCCAAACTCTATGGTTCATGCATCATTCTTGATCATTTGAGTTACAAACCTACTTGTCATAATGTAAGGATCATTTTCCCCATGTTAATTGCCATGAATCAATAACATATAGGTTTCATATTTAATTTTTCAGTGTTAGGATTTTTGTGTTCTTGCGTGATAATTTAAATTCTATGCAATATAAATAAAATTGAATTACACAGCCAGATTCCTCATAAAATTCCAAGTAACTTTCATCTTTACATCATTCAATTTCATTAAGAAACGAAGGAGTTAGCATTTTGAAAAAAATGAAGATGATGATGAAGCTCGAGGAAGAAGATGATAATGGCTGGCGCGGATTCATTTTTAAAATATTTGTTTTACTATATTATTAATTAGTTGTATCATATTAACTAGATAGGCATTGCACCATGGTGGTAGAAGGGTTGGTTTTGTGTGTGTAGCGAGCTCTAGGTCTGGGGTTCGAATTCTCCTCGGCCCAAACCTTTTGCATTTTATTTTTTATCATTTTCACTTGAAACCTTAATATATTATTTCCTGCGTGCGTTATTAGACACCATGCAGTGCATGGCCCAATGGCTAAGACTTTGGGCCGGAAACCTTGAGGTCACGAGTTCAAGCCTTATGGGAGGCATTCCCTTATTTTTTAGCACTAATTTTTCATGCTTTCTTCTCATTTTCACCTATTTGTTTCTATTTGCAAAATTAATTATTTTTGAGTGATTTTTTGCACATTTGTCCTTTATCCCTTCTATTTTGAGAATACATCAACAAAAAAAAAACAAAATTAATATTTATTTCATGTGTTTTTTTTGTAGTTGAAAACATGTAATTTTATGTGTTTTTAAATGCTTTTAATGATGTTATTTAGATTATTTCTTTGATCTATTTGAATATATGTACTTATGTGACTATAGTATGCTTTGATTCAGTCTTGTTAATGACTTTTACCATGTTTTAAGTGTCTTTTTCTTTGAAAAATATTTGATTACATGATACCTTTAGGGTTTAGTCTTGCTTGATCTTTTGAAATACTTTGATGCATGACTAAAGGCTTCCACTTGAGTTTTTTTCCCTTTAAACCTTGATTCAACCATGTTAAAATATCTTATTCATGTGCTCACTTTGATTAATATGTGAAAATTGTTGACATGTTTAAGAATTTCCTTTATAAACTTCTACAGTGTCAAGCATGTCTATTTGTCTTAGGCTTTGCCTGTTATACACATGTTTTGATACCATGCTTAATCATACTTGTATTTTCATTTTATTCTTAATGTTATACTTGTTGTACACTTGATAAATTTTGTCTGTTAAGTTTTTCTTGACATTAGTGTTTATGTTCATCATACCCTAAACCCTAATTTGATAAAATCATATTGCTTTTCCTCTTAGCATTTAAACTGTGATTAATCTTAAGCTATAACACTTCTATTGTAGTAGATCCAAGGGAACATATATTTTTTGAATTCATGTCATAAGCATATATATAAGCTATTGCATCCCCTCACCCTTTGTTAAGACTTAGTTCAAACATTAGGATTCCCCTCAAAATTCAACTTCAATCAAACCATAAGCCATCTTTGGCTTCAAACTCAAAACTCTTCCCCAAGAGATTAGAAATGAGTCATCTCTATAAAAGAAATGCTTCTTCTATCCCCACAATATAAATTAAACTTTTGAAACTTTCTCTTACATTTAAGTGATGTAAGTGGCATTCTTGTTGATTCTATATCTATGTTAATGTCCCTATCTTATTATGGTATAAAGACACTCTTTCATTTAAGTGATGTAAGTGGCATACATGTTGATTCTATATCCAAGTTGAAGTCCTTCTCTTATTATGAAAATATCCATTATCTTTCTATGTTTGTGGTGGTATAGTTGAGTAGTCCCTCTAAAGATGACAACTTGTTTCTTCTCCTAAAAACCCAACAAACATTGCTTTTACCCATAGTTCACTGAACTACAAATGCTCTGACTTCCTCTAGGGATATGTAGGCATATGATTGTAAGATTCTAGTGAGCACACCTTTTTATTTTCACCCATCTTTATTCATATACATTACAAAAACCACAAAACATTTCCCACTCTCATCACTCACTCAAAACAATCAACTCTCCCAATCAATAGAAAATAACTTAAGCAAATAACACAAATATTTTAAGAGGTTCTTATAGGATACTATAGATACTTAGGATGCTAGTACCTTCCTTAGTATAACCAACCCCCAAACCTTAGATCTCTTATTGCATTGTTTCACATTTCATATTTATGGGTTATTATTTCTTTACTCCTTCCCTTGGATAAATTGAAGTTCAAGGGAGATATTTAATTTGCGAGTCAAGTTAATCCAATAGCTTGGTCTCCGATTCATAAAACGCGCCCACAGAAAAATGGCGACTTCACTGGGGACTCACTCCCAAAAAGAGGGTTAAACCTATCTTATTATATTTGTGTTATTATTAATATATCATTTTCTTGTACTTGTTTAGATTCTTGGTTGATCTCTATGAGTGAGACAAATCCTAAACCGAATTTGGGTGTACATAAATAAGATAGGATGTTGGTATAATCAAAAGTTACATGTTTAGAGTAATCCTACGCATGAGTAACATATGATATAATCACACTCAGCGGAGGCCCCTTTGGAATTACTGATGTCATTACGAGTAGTCGTAATGCCATTACTTTTTCTGACCTAGGAGCCTGAGAAGATGAGGACCTTAGTATCCCTTTACCCCATATTGCTTTTTCTAAGATGTAGTGCAGTGATTATCCAGGTGTAGACCTGAGGTAGTTGTCATGCAATACTACACTCAGACGAGTTTCTCTTGAGAATATTATTAGCCCGCATGTGTAATTGTGCAAGCCAGTAATATCTGAAATATGGATCTATGACTCTGGGAACCTTGATAGAACCCGTTCTACAGGTACAATAAACCTATAGTGCATACCTCTTAGGATTGTTAGACCCATGACTCCATACTCATGACGTCAAACCTTTAAATCCACATGTTTGTAACCTTGTATGTGTGCATCTATACATTCATGAATTCATTAAACATCATTTTTTTCAAAAAAATCATTCAAGGAAGTTAAAACATTTATTGCAAATATCATAGGTTTTACCATGAATTTTGAGAAAAGAAACACTAGGAAGTACAGTTTCAAAGATCTTGATGTCAAAATTAAGAAAGTTAAGACGTATGATCTCTTGTCCAGAGGATTTCAGAAGAAGTTATGGAAGACTCTTGGGTATTATGAAGACTAATGTTGAAAATGGGAATCTTGACACTCTTGTGCAATTCTATGACCTACTCTACCATTATTTCACATTCCCAAATTATCAGCTTACACCAACTTTGGAAGAGTATTCATATTGGGTTATTTTGCCAGTGTTAGACAAGATTCCTTTCAATAGCTTAGAGGAAATTCTTAAGTACTCAGTCATTGCAAAAGCTCTTCATTTGGAGACTTTAGATGTAAAAAACAACTTTACTTCTAAAGGAGGAATTTAGGGGTTAACTTCCAAGTTCTTGATAGAGAAAGCTACAGAGCTAGCCAAAGAAAATAGTATGGGTGCCTTTGAAGCTATTTTTGCATTACTCATATATGGTCTTGTGCTAATGTCAAACATCAATCACTATGTCGATATTAATGTTATCCGAATATTTTTAAGTGGTAACCCAATGCCTACTCTACTTGGAGACACTTACCATTTTATTCATCACAGGACCGAGAAGGGTGGTGAAGCGATTATATGTTGTAAACCCTTGTTGTACAAATGGTTTCAGTCACGCTTACCTCGAACCATACTCTTCACATTGAATCTAGACAAACTCAGATGGTGTCAGAGGCTTATGCCTCTCTCTCTATCTCTCATACAAATTTGAACTGGTATGACCCAACTTATGACATGGGAGTTATTATTGATAGTTGTGGAGAATTCCCTAATGTACCTCTTCTTGGTATACATGGGGGAACTAACTACAACCCTACTCTCGCAAGACGCCTGTTTGGGTACCCCATGAAACACAAACCTAGAAAACTTTCGATATCAGGTCTCTTTTACCTTAATGAAGAAGGAGACCTAGATTTGAAAAGAAGAGTTCTAAATGCTTGGAACACCATTCATAGGAAAAGCAAAGATTAGTTAGAAAGGAAGAACCATGTTACTTTTGAGCCTTTTTGTATGCGCGTAATTTTTCTTTCGAATGAGGTTGCTCTTTTACAGGTGAACTTTTAATTTATCCTGAGAGAGGGATGGGGAAAAAATCTAAATAAACCCGTGAGTGTGTACAATGCAAGGCAATGCACTAAGATATTTGGGGAATCGGGATTGGTTATACTTAGGGAAGGTATTAGCACCCTAAGTATCTATAGTATCCTATAGGAACCTCTTGTATATATTTATGTTTACTGTTGATAAAGTCATCTGCTGTATATTGGGGATTCATTGACTATTTTGAGTGAGTGATAAGAGATATTTTTGTTGTTTTTGTAGTGTAAGTTGAAATATTCTAAGATAATGGTGTAGGAACCTAAAGAGTTTTATTTATTATTGTGCTCGCTAAGATCTTGTTATCTTATGCCTACGTATTCTCAAAAGGAAGTTGAGAAATCAGAGTGTTCATAGTTCCACCTACTAATGGGTGGAATTGGGTTTGAGAGAAGAGAAAACTTGTCATCTTAAGGAAGATATCTCACCTATTCTCCACAATTTTTTTGAGAAAGAAGATAATAAAGGAAGAAGCTTTAAACTTGGATGCAGAAAATCTAGAGCAATGTCACATCTTCCTTTAAATGAGTCTTTGCATAATAAGAGAAGGACCTTGACTTGGATATAAAATAAACAAGCGTGACACTTATATCACTTAAATGAAAGAAGTGTTTTTGTACCAAAAAATAAGAGAAGGACTCCAGCTTGGATTTTGAATCAACAAGTGTGCCACTTACATCACTTAAATGGAAAAGTTTAAAATGTTTGATTTATGTTGTGGGGAATAGAAGAGACATCTCTTCTATAGATAAGATTCATGTCTCATCTCTGGGAGGAGATTTTTGAGTTTGAAGCCAAAGGTTGGCTAGGGTTTGACTTGAGGTTGAATTTTGAAGCCATAAAAGGGCTATAGTTTGAGTTTTTGAAGGTTTGAAGCCATAAGGCGCTATGGTTTGAGTTTTTGAATGAAGCTGAAAACTTCAAGGGGAATCCTAAGGTTTTATTGAAGTTGAGAACCTCAAAAGGGGATCCTAGGGTTTATAGTTTGAAGGGAATCCTAAACTTGGAACTAAGTCTAAACTAAGGATGAATATTGAGATGTAACAATTATATGAATGCAAGTGTCATAAACATAAATGTCAAGAGAAAATTAACAAGACAAAATTGATTAAGCTTTTAAACAAAGGCAGTCACTAATGATGACATGAATATGATTGTGATCATGCATGATATATCAACATGTGAATGAGCATCAGACAAGTAGATATGTTCATCATGGTGAGAGTCTATGAAGGAAATACTTGAATATGTAAGCAAATATTTAATCAATTGAAGCGATCACAAAGAAGTTCAAGCAATCATATATTCAAGATGATCATGGATCATATGAATATAGCAAAGGGTAAACAAAACCCTAATGGAAGTTTTATGAAGGTAAACACATGAAGAAGACATTCAACCATGGTTGAATCAGGGGCTTTGGGAAATCCAAACTCAAGTGGAATCCTAAGTCAAGAGGTTTTGAAAAGAATAGTTGAGCAAAACCCTAAAGTTTCAATTTAATATCCAATAATCAAGGTATTTTTTAAAAAGAAATAACATTTAATTATGGTGTATAAGTCAAGATAACATGTTAGGTACATTAAACAAGACTTAGAAAAAGTGTATTATAACCCTACAAATCTATATGTACAATTAGGTCAAAAGAAAAATCAAAATAAATCTTAAAAAAACATGAAAAATACTTAAAAAGTATTAGTTTTCAATCTAATAAAAATGTTAAAAATAAATATTATTTTTGGGATTTTTAAATGGATTCTTAAAGTAGAAAAGATAAAGGAGAAGTGTGAAAAAAGTTGTCTCAAAATGATTAATTTTGCTTGAAATAATTAAATGAAGTTGTGAAGAAAAGGGGAAAAAAATAGTGATAAAAAGAAAGGAATGACTCCCATGGGTGTTGAACCTGCGCCCTCCATGTCATGGGTTTAAAACTTTACCACCTGAACCTCGCGCTATGGATATATAAGAGTTGCTCCGTGTAAATAATATAGAAAGCTTCAATTTGAAAATGGTTTAAAAAATAAAAGCAAAAGGTCTGGGGTGATGGGGATTTGAACCCCAGACCTCTCACACTCAAACCTTTGAAAATGCATGCTTTAACCACTGGGTTGGTGATACATCTGTTTATTAAAATGGAGTGAAATAATAATATAGCAAAAGCACAATTTATTTTGAAAAAAAAAGCGCCATGGCCATCTTTATCCACCACGAGCTTCATCATCATCTTTCTCATTTTCAAATTTTGAACTTTCTAAATACGCAATGAAATAACATGATGTAAACATGAAAGTTGCTAGAAATTTAACAAGGAATTAAATGGCATCATTGAATTTTATTTATATTATGTGTATCAAAAGAAATTAATCTCTAAACTGTACGAACTCTAACTGCAAGTTTTAATATGAAATCACATATAGTCATGATACATAATAATTAATTGAGGAAAAATGATCCCCATATTGCCAGAAACAAGTTGATAACTCAATTGATCATTTATGGTGCATGAATTATGAAGTTCAGGTTTTGAGGAAACTTGCCTTGCATGTGAGAATCAAATTCTTGCTTGGAGGTGTTACATAAGCAATTTGTTGGTTCTAACAACTTCCTTGACCTTCAAGGAATGTGTTGTAATGGTTAGAATGATTTGAAACCTTCTAGAACTTTTTAGCCAAATCAATCTACAGCCTTGGAGCAAATGACATGTGACTTCATAATTCTGGTGTTACAAGTGGGAGATGAGTGTCTATATCACTTACACATGATGTATGTGAAGCGTTTTGATCTCTTGTTTGGTTGGAAATGGCTTGGAGATGAAGTTTCACTTTCTCACTTCTTTGGGCTTTGAATTTTGGAGAAGAGAAGGGTTTCTTAGAAAAAAAGCTTCTTGCAATGTTTTGGTGTATTTTTAATGAAGGAAATGGTATCTATTTATAGAGAAATATATCAGATATTTTGAACAAAGTTTAGATTAGGAGCAACCTATTATCCAATAGCTGATGTCATGCACCTATTTCTTGAATGTCAAGGCACACATGTGCTATTCTTCACATGGCTAAAATTATAATCTTTTGAGCTTAGTTCCACCAGGTTGCATCTTATCCCTTAGTGTTATGATCATATTTGGGTAGATTGGAGGTTTTGGCAAAATCACTATAACACTTTAATGCTAGAGGGCAAAACCTCACTTCATGGTTTTGAAATGATTTTTTCTCACATGCCAAGGCTAGAAATCTTGAAAATTCTATTATGTCTTGCATATCACATGGTGCATGATCATTTTGGTGTTGATCTTGTGAATATATTAGGTTTATAAAGTTTTCCAAATCGTGTACCATCAATTCTGCCTTTGGAAAATCAGTTGCAACAAGGCATGTTATGAAGTTGATAACTCCTAGTCCAAATAAGGTAAATGGATGTTCTTGGATATTTTGGAAATCTGAGATAACATACTTCAACTTTAATTTTCAAGGTTTGTCTTGAATCAATGTGGATCATGGAGAAAAATGGCTCTAAATTTGGCTCCAATATAAGACAGATTCTGTCTAAAATTTCTCTAAGTGCTTAGGTTCGAAAAGTATTGAACCTCTAACTTTATGGCCTCATATCTCTCAATCTATGCATTTTATGGGAATTCATCCTCAAGGGTAAATTTGTAGTATGTAACAAGATCTTCAATTTGATCTTTGGATCAAAGAAAATGGTTACTTGAATTGGAAGTTATGGCTTTGACAAGTTGGACAAAAATCATGATCTTTCTTAACTTAGAAAAAATTTCAAATTCTTCAATGTTGCCGTTTTTCCAAGTAACCTCATATTTATTAATTTATCTTGATTGATCATGATCCAAATCACATATCATCATCATTATTGACTTGAAGAAACCATGGTTTACCAAAAATCTTAAAAGTAAAACTTGATTTTGATCATAATTGACTTTTGTATTAGATGAACTTGATTTTGATCACAATTGACTTTTGTATTAGATGAACTTGAATTTTGTGATCTTCAAATGAAATTAAACTCTTGGGATAATTGAGACCCTATGGATGGACTCCAACGGTTTTTCTGAGTGTCTTGAATCATGTCCCAAGGCTTGAGATCATGTCTTGGCCAAAAGTCAAAGGTGCATTTAACTTTTCTTAAGAAGCCTTAGTTTGTGGACCAAATGACTATGAATTTTTGCATTGCTTATGAATCAATTTCTTTGGATCAAACAAATCACATGAATGGAATAATATGATTCATTTGAGGTCCTTGAGACATGTATTGAGAAATTGGATCATGCTTTGCTCCAAAAGTCAACCAAGGATTGAATTATAACAAAACCCTAATTTAGGTGCACTGAGGATCTTGAGGCTTGATGAGTTTGTCATGATGCAATCTTGCACTTGATTATTAATGAAGGGAAACCCTTTAGAAATTTTTTAATGGATTAGGGATTAATATGTTGAATATGATTCCCATATTTTGATAATTCATCTGTTTGAGCCCTTGGGAGGACCACCTAACATATAAAGGAAGCAAGCACACACATCTTGTATTTGTAATAGGTTAGTGATGCATAAAGACACACACATATGCAATGATGAATATGGTGAATGAAGTGGAATCTTATGGGTAAAAAATTAGGTTATGACACCTACACTCAGTAGGTACGCACCAGAGCTTGTGAACTCAAGATGCCTAATTCTCTTGAGAAACCTTTATTACCTTTTTCTATAGCATCATCATCAACCATTTCTATTGATAATAGAGAGGAGTTTCAAGAACTCTTGACTAGGATGAAGTTGGAAAGAGACACTTGGGAAGGTAAGTATCATGCTTCAAAAACCGAGAAGAGAGAGTTGAAGAAACAACTAAAAGAAAAGGAAGACTTGATTGAGATACTTGAGCAACATGTTGTGGAAAGATAAGAAGAGAAAGATAATTTATTTTTCTCTAGTAGTATCCCTCCTACTTATGGTTGTTTGGTGAGAATCAGATATCAAACTATTAATTAACCTGAATCACAAATCATTGAAGTTCACCACCGAGCTTTGGTTTATCCAAAGGAAAGGGTAAAGATCGAAGAAAATCCTAAGTACGCTATGTAACAACGACGCTAAGATATTTTGGGGTTCGGGGTTGGTTATACCTAGGGAAGGTATTAGCATCCTAAGTATTTGTAGTACTCTACAGGAGCCTCTTGTTTGTATTTGTGTTATTTCTAATGTTGGCTTGCTAATGGTTATCTGCTAAGGTAAAGGTGCTAAAGGTAAAGACCTATTGGTATATACAAAGTATGCTCGCCAAGACATCGCATCTCGTGCCTATGTATCCTAACTAGGATAGAATCAGAGCAATCATAGTTCACCTTACTAGGTGTGAAGAACTCTTGACTATGGTCAAGGTTCCAAGGGGAATAAGTATTCATAACAATGATACTTACATAGAGTTAACAAACTCTCTAAGTCTAAAATACTAAACTGGGGGATGACTTTAGCAAAAGTCCAAACGGGGAGGTGAGTACACATGACAACGGTACATACATAAAGTTAACAAACTCTAGACCTAAGCTCTAAGTTATAGGAATCCTAACAAGGTATGCTAAAGGTCTTGACTTAACAAAGCCAAAGGGATATAGGTTCTAACTTAAGGCTAAGTTGAGGGACCTAATGACTCTAACAATGCCAAGGGAAGGCTAAAAACTGAGCTATCTATGGCATTAAGTTAAAAGAGAAACTTCCCTTTAAACTAAGGAACAAAAAGGCAACTTTAGGATGAGATCTAACAAGATACATCACTTGGGAAAACTTAAAAAAGTTAAGAGGTATCAAAAACAAGGTGATATTCAAGTAAACTTTTCAACAATATATTCATTCAAGTATGATGAAAACATATGATCATGGTAACAACCAAGAAGATAAGGGCAAGTATGTGACAACATCAAGCAAAGATTGATAAAGTTTAGCAAATGACAAGGTAACAACCATGCACTCATTCAAATAAGTTTAGAATCAAATAAAATGGTTACAACCTAAAGTAATTTCAAACATGGGTGTTACAACATCTAAGTAATCATGAAACAAAGTTCTTACAAGACTAAACATCATAGATGACAATTTGAAGTACAAGCAATCATGCATAAGTCATAACATTACTTATCATGGAAAATTAATACTCAAGATCAACATGCATAACTCATGACAATGTTTAAAGCATGGATACAAGCCAAATAAAGTAGAGGTAACAACCAAACATTTTTGAATAAGAATGAGACATGTGTGACAACAACATGTGGGTAGAGATATGATATTCAAGGGATAACATGTGAACATACAAACCAAGATTATATCACGTAAGTCAAGTGGAAATAATACTTGAAAACATCATGGATGTGAGATGAAAATATTGAAACAAGTAGGTAACAACCAACATGTAAATTGAGGTTCAATCATGGCTTTGAGGAAGGAGATAACATCACAAAGTTCTCTCATACAAACATGTATCCTAAGATTACAATATAAAGTACAAAAGCATTTAAGAAAAATTTTCAACATGATATGACAAGCGTAAACCACATGCATACATTAATATTCACACAAACATAGAGGAAGATTACATGTTGAGAGCAAGGTAACAACCAAAGCTTCAATGTCATTAACAAGAGAATATTTCAACACACATTTACATCTAAACAACATTTAAACAAACATGAAATCAAGGTGAATCAAAGAGGTATAATGTTGCAACATCATACAAGGTTTATACAAGATGCACAAAGTTCATACAAGTCCATAGGTACAAATAAAACCAAGAGATCATTCAAAAGAAACAAAAGAAATCGTAAAGAACCCTAAAAACATCATTCAATTTAAGCATTCCTAAGTACCATAAAAATAATTATTTTTGGCATTTTCTTAATGCTACAATAAAATAGACACGTATATGAACACATAGCAAAAAGAATGAGTCAAAAAGCATAAAAAAGAAGGAGTTATTATGTTTCAAACTTGTGAAGAAAATGAAAGAAACAAGGTAATAAAAGGAAAGGGAAATGTCCAACATGGGACTTGAACATGCTCCCTTGGGTTCAAGTTAAAACAAATATCCAACTGAGCCATGTGAATGGTTTGTCAACAATGCGGGCCTATTAAAATAAAAGAGAAAAAAAAACAATAAAATGAGAGCACAGAAAAAAAGGCAAAAAGGTGATCAACAAGGATCGAACCCAGGCAAGGCAAGGCAAGGAGGGAAAGTCAAGGCAAGGTTCTACCACTGGGGTGGCTGTTACATCTAAACAATATACGCTTCTAATTGTTTTTATTTTAAGACATCTCCAAATGGCCAAATCAGCACCCAGTCAGCACCATGTCATGCTGACTGGGTTTCCACTAAGCTTCATCTTCTTCTTCGCTCTCTCATTTTCTCTCTTCCTCATGCCCTAGAAACAACACCATGGCCAGACCTTCCATCTCATACATCTCTCTCAATTTTCCACCAAATCAAAAGATGTAAAAAACAAAACCATGACATTTTCACAAGGAACAATAATATGACACAATTTTGACATAACACTCAACATATGAAGCACAATACCCTCTACAACAGTAAAACACCAAAAACTTCAACATGTTACAACATGAAGTATTCAAATCAAACAAAGCAAGCATTCATTCAGAATCACAAAGTACAAATATACTAGATTTTTCTATTCAAATAACATCAAATCAGTGCATGAATAAGAGAGTTTTGAAGGTCAGAATTTCTTACCTCTTTGAGAAAGTCCAAGGCTTCTTCTCAACTATTGCAAATACAAGATAACAATCTCCTCAGCTTCCTTAAGTCCTTTAGAACTTGTTAGAATGGCTGGATCAGTTGGAAATAAGCTTGAGCATAGGTTACGATCCTTCTTGCAACAATGGAGGTTGAAGATGGAACAGTGTGTTTGGTGTGTTAAAGAGCCACTCAAATGGGTTGAATGAAGTTTATGGATGGTTTGGAGAAGGTTTGTGGTGTTTGTTTGTGAGTCGCGCGAGTGGAAAGTGTTTCGCTCAAGAATTTGCAAAAATAGTGTGTTTTGGAAAATTCTGTTAGGGAGGAAGGTTGCTGAGGTTTCAAGTGTATATGTTGATGTCCTTTGAACCTTGAGAGGGTCCTCTATTTATAGGAGAGCTCGTGGAATTTGAAGCTAGTCAGAATGCAAAGTTCATGAAGTTTTGGTTTGGTTGGGATTGAATTGGTATTTTGGTGGGTTATGGTAGTTCCCATGCAAAGTACAATGCCTCTAGGGTGGTTGAGAGATTGCTTCTGACATTTTGCAAAAGGTTTGTGCAGATGGAACCATTTGGAGGCTCAAGACAAGTTGACATTGGCTTAAAGTAGCTTTATAAGAATGACAATGTTACCTTTGTGCCAAAAATGGAAATGTCTTGGAAATAAAGCTTCAACCACTTGGATATTGCATCAAAAACACGTGTACTTATCTGATTTACACCATATTAACAAGTCATAAGGTCTTCCAAATGAAATCTTAGAGATTTGAGTGGTTTTGAAAAGTGAATCCATATGGTCATGACCTAGGAATAAGTTTTGGAACTCAACTTCCTCTCTTTGAAACTCCTTACTCACAAATTCTATGGAGGAGTTCTTATACTTATTAACAAGCCCAAAATATGCTCTAAAACTTTCATGTTTGATTAATTTCTTGAATCTCAAGGGATCATGTTGAAAATTGGCTTCAAAGATTATTGCATTTGATGACCAAAATTTGCCTTGAAATTTCTCTGAACTTTAAAGCTCCATATCTCAAAATCTAAGCCTCTTTTGCGAATGGGTCAGTTTGACACTTTTGTGGTATATGATTAGAGCTACAAATTTACCTTTGGAACTCAAACAATGGATGGGCGGATTGAAAGTTATGATCTTTTAAAGTTGGCACAAAAACTAGGGCTTTTCTCCACACTTGGAAAAAATTCACTTCCTTAACTTTATCTCTTTTGCAAGAAACCTCCCAAATCTTTATTTTTCATGCTCAAATCCATTGATCAAACATGTCTTGATGAAATTTGGCATTAATGCTTCAATTTGGACCAAAAAACCTAAAAGTCAAATGGTTGACTTTGTCAGATAAAACTTGTATCAAATGAATTCAACTGTGTGATCTTCAATGAACTTGTATCTTTGAACTTATCAAACATCATGACTAGGCTCCAATGATGTATATGTACATGTTAAATCATGTCCCAATGCTTGAGATCATGCTTGGATCAAAATCAGGGCACAATTGACTTTTCCTTGATGAAACCCTAATTTAGGGTTAGCTGAAGTTAGGCTTCAATGATCTTGCAATGAGATCAATTAGCACTTGATTATTGTTGGATATAGGCCTCTTGAGTGTATGGAAACTTGATTTGATGATGATCAATCCAAAACATTGACGGATCAAGCAATAATCCTCTTGATTCCAAAGGTGCAAAACCCTAATTCAGATGGAACTTACACAAAACCAAACTTGAAAAAAGTTAGGGTTAGCAAAATATGCTTGATGCTCCTAGAATGGTGATGGAATCTAGGGATAAAAATTTGGTCTATGACAGTTGCCCCTATTTAAATAGCTTTACCAGATGGCATGAGAGATGACAATCTCCATAAAATTAGGGTGAAAGGTATTTAAATATAGCAAACCGAAAATTTTCCCTTAGATGCAATGATATGCTAAGGATGACAAAACTATGTAAGTGCTGACATGCTATGAACTCTACAATGATGCTTTATGATGAAAAATACAAAATGCTGACGACAACAACACATAGAAAGAGAAAAAAAAAGCCAACACAACAAGTAACCACTCACTGGGGAAACAAACACTGGGGAAATCTAAAACGATCAGGCACAGGTTCAAACATGACCAGATAAACACTTTAGAGGAAGAAACTTCCCAAAGGAGGTAGAAACAACATATTAACTCTACTGGAGGAAACCAAAACACAAAACAAGAATCTTTACCGGAAATAAACACGATATCTACTTGGGGACCAAGTTGAATAAAAAGCTGACCTCTAACAAGAGAAACATACAAGCCAAAACAAGACTCCACAGGGGACTAAACCAAACAAAAAAAATTTCCTTACAGCGAAGAGTTCAAATGGGATATACAGGAAATGACCGGAGGAGAAAACAAAACAAACTGACTAGACTTATTGGGGGATATTGGTAACAATCAAACATTCTAAGATTTCATTGGGGATATTGGTAACGACCAACCATCATAAAATTATAGGGCTAGATGAAAATTGCCACTAACCATTGGACTTGATAATGCCAGTAACAACAGGGCTTCAAAAGGTGAATCGATAACAACTAAGTATTCCCCTACCAATAATCATTGGCTTTTAAATAAACGCTAGTAACGACTAGACTTCAAAAGGTGGATCGGTAACAACCAAGTATTCCACTACCAATAACCATTGGGTTTAAGTAATGTCAACAACCACTGGACGTTTCTGGGGATTTGTAACGACCAAATCTACAATGCCAATAATAATTGGATTTAAGTAATGCCAGTAACCATTGGACTTTCAAAATAGGATATGGTAACGACCAAATGAATAACACCAATAACAATTGAATTTAAGTAATGCCAGTAACCACTGGACTTTCAAAATTGATGTCAGTAACCACTGGACTTTCTAACAGAGCTGGTAACGACCAAAACAATAATACCATTAACCACTGGGTTTAAGCAATGGCAGTAACCACTGAACTTTTTGGGGAGCTAGCAATGGCTAAACTTCATGGGAAAAAACTGGTGACCACTAGTTAACAAATTGAACTGAGGAATTAGTAACGACTAGCCTCATAGGGAAATACTAGTAACTACCAGACAGACAATGTCAATAAATATTGAAATTGCATAAGTGCCAATGACTATTGGACTGTCCACCAGAGATTTCTAGTTATAAATAGACTTAAGGGGAATTGGTAACAACCAAAGAGGTAATAGATTCCAGTAACAACTGGGTTTAGATAAGGGAATTGGTGATGACCAACGATCTCAAAAAAGGTGCTAGTGAGCACTGGAAATAGGAACAAACAACCACAAAAGATGCAACAAAGATTTCCAGTTACAACTGGACTTAGAATCGAAAAAGCTACAACACAACCCAAAATAAATGTTAAATGCACATGTTATAGTATGATGCAAATTCTCAAAGATGCGCAAGAATTGACTCTAACAAGAGACACAAGAACAAGAGACTCAAAAGGGAAGGTAGATAATAATCTACTTCGCTTGGGAAACAAAGGAGTCACACTGAATCTAGGGAACAAAAGTGTCCACAACAACACATAGGGGTTAAACCCATTTCACTTCATTGGGGAACAATGTGGAGCTTAGGCAAGCCTGCTAAAGATATAGCACAACCTCTTTGGAGAGTCAAAGTGTCTACTATGTGAATGAGTCTTCAGTCACATTCAAACTTCTATCACACAAGGGGTACTAGAGAAATTGTTTTCAATGGGGCTATATATTGCTGAGATGGCAATATCAAGGTTTCATCCACTTTTAGACTTCCTGGGAAAAAACCTGATTTCCACTGAAATTTTCCATAAACCAAAATAGCTACTTGTTCTGTTTTAGTTTTCTTCGAAATCATTTTCGATTCACAACTTTTTGCTTTCAAAAATCATTATTAACAAATAAGTGATGTTTTGCATAACAAAGAAAAGTAAAGAATGCAGTAAATTGCAAATATTTGAATGGTCCAAAACCAATTTGATTCATGAATGGTAGCTTGCGAATGATAAAGCTCCATAGGATATTGTCGCGGTGAAATTTGGATGCCAAACTATTGATTAGTTTGAATCTTTAATTCATTTTTTTGCAACCGAACTTTGATTTGTCCAAAGGAAGGGATAAAGATCGAAATTCCCACAATGCAATGCAATGCAAGCTAGATTGTTTAGGTTCGGGGGTTGGTTAAACTTAGGGAAGGTACTAGCATCCTAAGTTTCTGTAGTACTCTACAGGAACCTCTTGTTTTATGTTGTTCACTGCTAAGTGTTTATCTGCTTAAGGGATTAGGGACCCTAGTGGTTTGTTTCTAAGTATACTCGATAAGATGTCGCATCTTATGCCTACATATCCTTACGGGAGTGGAGTCAGAGTATTTTGTAGTTCACCCTAAAGGGTTAGAGGAGCTCTTTGACTGTGGTCAAAGTTCCTACGGGTTTAGGGTAGTTGATTGATTAGGTTTAGGAGAAGAGACGAGTCTTCATTTTAAGGGAGAGATAACCACCACAAAATGTAAAGGGGTTGTAGGAAATGGTCTTTGCATCGTCTTAAGAAAAGGTCTTACATACTCGGATGGTCGCCAAGTATGCCTTTATCGCTCTTAAGGCAAAGTCCCTACATGTTTGATTGTGTTGTTTGTGGGGTGGAGATTATATCTCACTTAAGATGATTAACATCTATTCTCTAATGTGCTTGAAAAGTTTGTATTGTTGATTGTTTTGTTTCTATGTTGTGAAAGATTAAGGTCCTTCCTATGGGGTTGGATCTATCCTAAAGATCAACTTGAAGAATCAAGGATCGAAGGGGATATGGTGCCTATGATGTGCAACTACACACAACATTGAATTATGTGTAGGTTTTTCCTTTGGACGAAATGCGATGCGATAAATGTAAATGCGGAAATATAAACCATACACGAACGCATGAAAGCGCTAGGTGAGTGTGTGCATTGTGAATAAAAGCAGATAAAGATAAATTATATACGCATGAAAGCGCTAAGTGTGGGTGCACGTGTCGTGAGTAGATGTGCACGATTGATTGTTTTTACGGTGTTGATCTTTTTTAGAAAAAATATGTTAATTTAGGTGAATTATGCTCATGAGAAAATGCTATGTTCGTAGTGAGATTAGTTTTAGGAAAGGTATATTTTTATTTTGTGTGAGTTGATTTCGATTACTAATATTGGAGATTAACAAAATTTTATTAGGAAAAAAGTAGTTTTATCATTATTAGTAGATATGTGAATTATGAAAATAGTTTTTCATTATCTTATAAATTAATATGTTATTATCTAAAAAGGTATCAATTTGATAGAGATAAAAAAGGATAGTGATCTATTATATAGTTTTTTTTAGTTATCTAAAATTAAGTAAATATAATGGATGCACTTATTTATTTAGAAAAAGGAATTAAAGGGTGATTAAAAGGAAGATTAATTGAGTGGATTAAAAGATAACGAAGTTTAAAAAAGATGATTTATTTAAAGGATAATTAAATAAGTATTAAGGAGATAAGTTAATTAGTTAAATGTTTATTAGCTTATTTTTAAAAGGATTGATTATGATTAATTAAATAAGTAATAAGTAAAAGGTTGATTTGGACAGGGTTAGTGCGTTAACGAGGGGATTAGCAGGTGATTAGTGTGATATGTGTGTTTATTGTTATAATCTGAAAATTACAAGAAAACAATAATCAAACGAAAAGAGAGAAATGGAGGGCAAACGCAGGGAGCCTCCCTCGCGACGGAACCCTAAACCTCTCACGGATTCGCTCGATCCTCCCCTCTCATTCAATCTCCGCTTCTATTTCTATTTCGAAATCCACTGGTTCTCGTACCTGAAACGAAAAAAACAAAGCATTAGTCGTTCATAATCTTAATGCGGGTAGAGGTTTTACCGAAGTTTTATGCGTAGCGGCGGCGGTGTTTGAGACGGTGATGACGAAGGCGGAAGCTTCGTTGGGTTGGCTTGGCGGCGTCGGAAAGAGATAAGTGCAAGTCTTTTCTCTTCTTCTTGATGTTAGGGTTTTTGAACTTTTATGGTTATCTGTGGATTTTTTCGGTCGATCTCTTCTCCTCCTACTAGCCTCCTTATATAGGCCCTCGAATAAAAACAATTTTGAATGATGACTTGAATGCTGATTCGATTGTTGATTGAATTTGATTTAGAGTTGATTGGATTTCTATTTTGGTACAGACCAAATTCGAAAACTTTCTCTTTTTGTCTAATCTTGTTAAATGCCGTTAATGAACCTCAATCTGATACGTAAATCAAATATATCTGCATTCAGTGTTTTGGGCGGTGAATTGGGGGTATCCGAATCTCATGGTAGGAATATCCTTCAATTGATTTACTAATTTGATTTGGTATCTTGACAGGTGTGGATAGTGAAAGGGTTTGGGCCCAGAGAAATTAACAGCCCAGGGATGTTGCTGGTGGACTTTGATGACTTTTGGATGGTAAGCTTCGGTCCCTTATCATGAAAATCGATCCTTCGATAAGCAAACGCGTGGCCGAACTTGTCTTGATATTACTCTCGTTCATCCTGCACGTTGTTGTGGAGCTATCTTGCTATGAATTTCTAGGACTCATGTATTTGTTTGCTTGCTTCAAGTTTGTAAAAATTTGATAACTGTTTCTCTGTTTTGTTCATGTGCTTATGGTGATGAGGGGAACTAGAATAATCCGTCGTGCAAGTCGTCGTTCTTATCGCGGTTATCCTTATTTGCGCCAACTGATCAAGATCACATTGCATAGGAGCTGATGATTGTGGGAATAGAGAGGGCAATGTATCCTTGGGAGCATCCAATAACATAGGTGTATCAACAATCTCGGTAACATTTCCACCTTTAAAACTGCTTCAATTTTATGGCATCACGGCTACCACCAATCCAACAACAGCAATACAATCTTGTTACTTGATGGAAGTAATGCTCAGGCTCTCACATGTACCAAATTTGTAGAGGTATTCTAGTCCGCTTCCATCATTATATTTACATTAGAGTGTTGCAGCAAAACCATCTCGCGGGCGTTATCTCCATTAGTGATTACAGTCAGCACTTGGCACAGGGTGGGGCATGGAAGAGTAACATTTGGTGATAAGATGGCTGGAGATATTCATAGTGATTGTCGTAGTTGTGTTGTCGTTTGGTCTATCCACTGTGACTGCTTTCTGTCTAAAATTACGACCCGATTACAGTATGCTAATGTCTAAGATTTGTTGTAGGAAATATGTGTTATTAGCCTTGTGTCTCTCTTCCTTGAATCGCTATCGCTGTTTGTGATTACGAGCTGCAGTTGCTCCAATGTCAGAAAAGATGGATTTGTTAATGTATTAAATATATTTGTTGTTTTGTTTCGAACAGGTCATGGCGTGGTGTTGGCTCATCCTAGAGGTGATCAAAAGGTTCAGCAGTAAATTCTGATGACAGCAACGGGTTTCTCCCTTGTTCCAGATAAACCACTTATCCTGAGAAGTTCCTACTACAGCTCTAACGGGTACAACTCCAATGAGTTTCAAAACTCCCCCAACAAGCATCTTCCGTGTTCCTCCTTTTCGACTCGCAAGTGTTCCCTCTTTTGCTGGATTTGTTGATGACTTGTAGTTTGTAGTTGTTTCTTTAATCAAGTGAATTTGTATGAATGATAATTCTTTGGCTTGTATATTCAAATTGCTTCTTGTCATCATTATCATCTTGTAACACTTTCTTGAATGATATCATGTCGTTAGTTTGCTTCCTGCTCAAGTTATCAAACATGTAAATTTATCCTTGCCTCAGGTTTGCGTACAGTATCTTTAAACATTTGTGGTGGTAAACGGTGCAATTGAAGCTTGGTGTTTGTTATCATAGCAGGGATGTAGTGTACTTTCATAGCGATCTAATCCTTATAAGCCAACCTCATAAGAGTAAAACTCTGTCACTTGGATCATAATTAAAGATAAAGAATCAACGTGACTTTGGGAAAATCCTTCGGAAATTAGAAGTCCTTCCACGGTTTAGACTTGATGCACAGGTGTAAATCTGGCTTAGACTGGGAATGTCTAAAGTTGAACCAGAATTACACTTTCGTGACGGCACCCTTTCTTGCAGTTTATGAACCGTATCCGTGCACTTCTAACATTTATGCTTGACACCAATGGCACTGATAAACTGAAACTTGAAGTGCTAGGCAATAATAATTCACACTTGGCATCATCGTATCTGCACAAATTTGTTAGTCATAGCACACGCAAAATAGAATATCAAGAAGTAAGCACAAAGAGGTGGGACTTTATGGTCAAAAATTAGGGTGTGACAGATGCCCCTATTTAAGTTTCTTCTATCCGGAGACATGGAGATCGAGATCTTCGTCTCGACGAGATAGGAGGGACTTAAATATAAACATTGCACGAATTTTTGGCCATAAGAAGCCACCGAATGCAAATGATATGCAATGTTATGAAATGAAAGACACGGGTCCTATGAGGAAAAGACACCACAGGGGAACAACTAGACACGACACGCGAGAGAAAAGAGCAACAGACCCAACAAGGCGGGACCCTACGAGGATAGGAACAATCACCCATGGGAAATCTCCAAACGTGTAACGGTAACTCATGCGACAAGGATGCGGTGATTTTGACGATTTGTGATCGAAAGATACTTTTACTACCAAGGTGGTGGTCAATAGTAACTCAAAATGGATCTTTTTGATTGGGGCGCAATGCATTCTTCGCCATTTTTTATTATTTTATATTTTGCAACTCAACTGAAACGGTAAAATGTATAACTTCCCCTAGCATCATGGTACGGGGACCATGAGTTGGTCTCGGTCTTTGATGTCATTGTAGTTGTATATGTTGTAGTGGTAGAGCTTCCCCGAGCATCATGATATGGGAGTCATGAGCTGGTCTCGGTCTCTGATGTCGAACTTCCCCTTGCACCATGGTATGGGAACCATGAGCTGGTCTTGGTTTCTAATGTCGAACTTCCCCTTGCACCATGGTATGGGAACCATGAGCTGGTCTCGGTTCCTGAAGTTGAACTTCCCCTTGCACCATGGTATGGGAACCATGAGCTGGTCTCGGTTCCTGAAGTCGAACTTCCCCTTGCACCATGGTATGGGAACCATGAGCTGGTCTCAGTTCCTTCCCGAAATGATGAGAACTCGTGAGAGCACCTTCATAGGGGGGTTGTAAATTTGTAGATTGTAGATGTAACTGTAGACTGTAAATGTAGTTCGTTGTAGAACCCTGTAGATGATAAATGTTGTTGATGTAGTCTGTAATGTAGAATTTTGTAGATGTGATCTTGTACTTGTAATTGTAAATTGTAGATGCGGTTTGCATTGTATCGGCAATTTGTAGAATGTGCACCGGGGATATTCAGAGGAGTTGTAAACCGGTTGATTTGTGGAGTGTCCTCTTGTAAGGAGATATGTCATTGATAGTACTCGTAATGAACTCTCTGAGGAAGATCATTTTTGAGGTATCTTTGCTGTAGTTGTAAGATATGTGAAATTGTAGTAGCAGAAATCCTCAAATGGGGAAGTATCTGTAATGTCCTCTGTTTTGTCTTGATAATTTTGAAATAATCCACTGGGGAAGGACAGATTGTCTTGAGGAAATTGTTGTTTGCCGTTTTGAGAATAAATCTGCCCAAAACGAGTTGCTCAAATAAAGAGATCTTTTGTCATTCAGCTGTAAGTTGTCGAGTGGATCTTGTAGTATTGCCGGAGAAGTACCACATCTTCAATGGTGATCCTTATGATGTCAAAGTGCAAAATAAATGCACTCTTGATTCATGCTCAAAGCTGGATATGTTCATAGTGTGATTGTCAAAGACCGAAGTTCAATTCGGGAAATAACCGAAGAGAAACTGTCAAGCAAGACTCAACCATAGAGGCATAAACTCCAATGGGAATGTACTGAAATAACTGTCTTCCACGAGGATCGAACTTCGTGGGGAAATAGAAATATTGAGTTTTTTCTGCTTAGGGCTGACAATTCTATTTGGAAGGAATAAGACACGCCCAAATACCCAAGGGTAAACGCAATAGAAGAGATAGAGTAAAACATACAAAGGATGCACAAAATGCAAATGTTATGTTATCTACTTATATGATATGTGTATGCTTATGTTGACAAAACAGATGAAAGCAACGACCGAAGATGGGATAAACGTCTCGGAACAAACATTCGACTAATCTTCGAAGGTAGAAGTATCACTGAGGATAACTGAAGAACTAAGTATAGGATCCCATTCCTGCTTCAAAACTTCAAAATTTCTCTTGAGGAAGAGTGATCAATCCGATAGGGGATGTATCATCTTGATAAGTTTGACATGTTGTATGAAATTGTAGATGGAGGTACCCAAATCGAAGCTTCATATGGGATAAAATAAATATCCTGGGTCTTCGTAGCTGTTGAACATGTTGGGGTTGAGCTTCCTGAGGATGAAGTATACACCTTTTTGCTCCAATCTTCAAATGCCCCAAGTCACATAGTTTAAGAGAAAAACGTCTCGAGAGGATTTTACAGAAAACCTGATGTCCAAATGCCCCACTGTTTTCAAACTCTCTAGAGATTCACCGAATCTTGACGTAACTGCCCCTGATTGGCGGTAAGTGAGTCTTCCAAATTGTGCTTTAGATGAAAGCCAAACTCGTACGGATCAAACTTCTTGAAGAGTAGATTGCTCCAGGTGGGCGAGGTCTTCGAGTCCATTGGAGTTCGTGTAATCTTTCTAAGATGTCAAGCGTATTTAGCACATTTGAAATATCCATTTTGAAATGGTTAATGCAACACGCGTTTGTCTTGAAGTTTTGAAAAGGGGTATCACAATAACTTGTGATCGAAACCACTAGTTAGGATACAAGTTGAATATTATTTATAAAGCCGATTTAAATTTGAGCATAGCTCAAGGAGTCAGGAAACAATATCTCATCGAGTATGCTTTCAAACTAAACCTTACTTCAATCAGGACTTTGAAGGTTGTATATGGGCTTAATTTGTGACTTGTAGAATGGAGGGAGAAAGGGTTAGTATATTTGTGCCCACCCAATTTTTGAAAGATGTTCATCATTTTTGATATTACCCTGCCCCAGGTTAAGAAAATGATGTTTCGGTTTGGGAGAGAAAAAACGGATCTCAAGGCTTAAAAGAAAGGGTTGACTATTTTGGCATTTAGGAGGTTGGAAAAAAATGCCTTACATCATCAGTAGGGTACTTATTCGAAGCATACAACAAGAGATCATATGTTTTACTTCATCATCCTCCCTCCAATTCTCTGTCAGAGCAAGAGAACGGGTAAAAGTCGGCATTATAAATAATTTTGAAAAACTATTTGAGTGAAAACGAATGGATTTCTTCAAGACAAACAGTTATTGCATTACTCATTCAAAACAGAAAGTTCTTACATGCAAAATATGCTTTCAATCAAAGAAATAAACATGAACAAAATGAAATAAACTTTCTCGGAGAGTCCTTTCTAGGATCTTTATTGTGCTCTTGTGCAGGATGGAGAGACATGCAGAAATGTCTTGTGCGCATCTTTCAAACGCGGCGTTGACGACCTTGAATCATGCCTGGGGAGGATGAACCTTGTCGAGATAGGGGGCTATCTCGTACGTAAGGGACGGAACCCTCAAAGAACAAGACTCCATCTTTGACCAAATTTTGGACGTCTGCTTTCATGCCGTAACAGCTCTCAATGTCGTGCCCCGGAGCACCTTGATGATACAGGAAAAATTTGTTGGCTTTGTACCAGTATGGAAACTTCTTAGGTACCTTGGGTGGGGCTCTTGTCTGGATATGCCCTCTTTGAATTAGAGCTGGAAACAAATCAGCATACTTCACAGGGATGGGATCAAACTGATGGATTGCTTCTCTTGGAGTATCCAGAGGCATCCTTTGATACCTTTTCCGAAATCGTCGATTCTGTGGTTGATCTGGAGAGGCCAACCTCTGCCTAGGATGTGGTTGTTGTTCACGCTGAGCGGGCATCGCATATTGGTGTTGAGGATGGGGTACCGGAGCTATGAATTCTCTGGAAGGTCCACAGCCATCTTTATTGTTTGGGGCTATACCCAAGTTATGATGGTATTGCTTCACAAAAGCAAAAGTTAAGTCTTCCCAAGACTGAATGTGATTCCTTAGTAGCTTCATATACCATGCTAATGGTGCTCTACACAAACTTTCTTGGAAGCAGTGAATCAATAGTTGGTCGTTCCCAAGATAGGCGGTCATCTTCTGACAAAACAACATCAAATGATACCTTGGACAAATTGTACCTTTGTACACTTCAAAGGTGGGCATCTGGAATCCTGGGGGGATAACTAAGTTTGGAACTAGGTGCGGGTCATGAGCATGAAAATCAGGCGCACGGTTCCTCTTCATCATTTTCCATCGTTCCTCGAAGTCACGAAATTCATTCTTGAATGCTGTAAGCTCTGGATCGTCCATTTCCTTTTCTTGCACAGGCTGAAGTTGCATAGGAACAAAGTTGTCGGAGGGACGGCGAAGTGTCGGATTAGACCTTACTCTGAAGCTAGTCATGCGATCCATGTCTTTGTTCTCCTTACTATCCTTCAATGATACTTCCGGCTTGGTCAGATGGTCGAGACGGCGACTGACAGCAAAAGATGGAAAACCGAAATGAGCCACAACAAAGGAAGGACACATGCACAAAATGTAAAAATGCCATGCTAAATGTAGGATGTTAATGCATAATGCGGATGTAAGGGGAGACTTCAAGAAACTCAAAGTGTTTTTTCAGTGTTATAATGTAGGATAATTGAAAAACTTTTTATTTTTGAGAAACAATGAAAACAAAGTACTCTTTCAAGAGTTTATTACAACGAAAGCAAAAGGAAAACTTAGAACTCTACTCCACGGTCTTCTCCTTTGTACGGAGCTCCTTGGTCAGCTGGTCAATACAATCCTGCAACGCCGCTTTCTCGATGATGAGTCGTTCCACACACTCCTTCCAAGCCATAGTAGTTGAGGGGAGATCATCACTGGTAACAGCACTTGAAGAGGCATGAGGAGGAAATAAATCTCCTTGTGCCTTTCTCTTTCTGGCAACTTCTAATTCTGGTGTCTTCTGAAGTCTTTCCTTCTCTACTTTGAGGGTGAGGAACTTGTTCTTCCAAGCAGTCCTCAATTTCCAGGCTTCATCTAAAGTAATCCTTACTTGTTCAATTTCATCCACATCGAACCACTCGGGGTCATGAGGAGATAGTACCATAGGTTCATGGAAAGGAAAAGGCATTTTGAGATCGAGAGCCCTTTCTCGCACCCAATGCAGATAATCCTTAGAAACAGCACCGCTGGGGTATCCTGAAGCAGTTGTTCCTTCCATATCAATGTATTTCCATGCATAAATGATGACAGTCCTGAGATCTAGGTCCTCTTCTCCTCTGAAATAGATCTCTTCCCACGAAACTGGGTCAGGTATTTGGATCATAGGGTGTCCAAACTGTCTATGGGCCAAGGCGGGATTGTAAGTTATACATCCTTCTCTTCCAATAAGCGGTACGTTGGGGAATCCTCCGATGTTAGGAATCATAGGCACGCCTCCATAGGCGGGATCATACCAAACAATGTCTGAATTGGTGAGGGCCATAAGTATCTCGGACCATCGAGGTGTTGCTACCTCATCCCAAAGGGACGGATGCCAAGTCAAACGAGCGATGAACCATGAGTACAGCAAAGCGGTACAACATACAATGTGTCTTCCTCCCTCGGCATTCTTCGAGTGAATTGAAAAGTACGTATCAGCAAGCAAGGTGGGTACTGGATTCTTGAGTATGAACAACTTGATCGCATCCATATCAACAAAATTGTCAATTTTAGGGAACCAGAAAGTCCCATAGACCAACAAAGCGAAATTGGCTTCCAGGATAAGAGCCTCCTTTCTTTCAGCATGGTAACGGACTTTTTCAATCAAAAAGTCGGCGGGGAACCCAAGGACTCCTTCCTTGGTGGTTAGGTGTGTCTGAACATCTTCAAGACTGAGATGAGTAGCATTTGCAATTTCTTGATGACTAGGCGGGTCTTCCCTTCCGGTGAATAGAGGTCGAATAGTCACAGGCATCCTCAAGAGTTCTGAGTACTCTTCTAAGGTCGGCATCAACTGGTAGTCCGGAAAAGTGAAGCAGTGATACATCAGGTCATAAAATTGAACCAACGTTTCCAACAATCCTTCTTTCATCCTTAGCTCAAGGAAACGAAAGACTCCTCCACATTCTGCTGCGAAGGCAAAGCGATCCTCGACGAGTTCGGCTAGTTCTCTCAAGCTTTCGAGGTTGGGATTTTGAAAAGTGTACTTCAGGGTTTCTCTTCTGAAATCCATGATTACAACACCTACGGAATGAGTTTGAGTTTCTTGAAGTGAACAATGGAAAAGAATGCAATGCAAGATGATTAGGACTTCATGGGATTCCTCTTATTTATGGGCATTGCGGTAAAAGGAAACGTTTTATTAAATTTGAAACGGACTACATAAATATTCTTTTAAAGAGTCCCAAATAAAAGCTAAATAAAAGCTAGTAAAGACACTAAAGAAGCTTTGAATGCTGCCGCTTGAGCTGCTCTTCTAGTTGCGCCTTTTCACGGATAAGGTTGTCCACAATTATTTTCCAGATAGTGCATTGTGGGTCGGAGAAAAATAAATCATCCATGACCTTCCTCTTCTTGCAGGGGAGTAGCTCTTCATCCTTCAATTGCAGCTGTTTCTGAAGTTCGTCCTTCTCCTTTTGAAGTTCAGCCTTCTGCTTTTGAAGTTCAGCCCTCTGCTTTTGACACTCATCATTTTCTGCCACTGCTACATGGTACTTGTTCTTCCAAGATTCCAGCTCGTGTTGGGACTTCTTTAAAGACACCTCTAACTCTTCGGCTTTAGACATAAAGACATAAGTGGGCTCTCTCCTTGTAGCTATGGGATCTTGACGGGAATAGGGCATCTTTAGCTTGGTCGCCCTTTTTCTGACCCACTGGAGGTAAGGTTCTAAAGACACACAGTTAGGCTTCCCTAGACTTCTCTTCCCTTTCTTGTGTACACTATGCCATGCATGTAGAATCTTTCCTCGGAGTTCCATATCATCTTTGAAGAATATACCCTCTACTTGAACACTCTTGGGAGGTTCCTTCAACGGGTATCCCAACTGTCGGCGAGCTAAAATAGGGTTGTAGCTGATTCCTCCATCAAAGCTGAGCAATGGTACATTAGCGAAGTCACCACAACTTTCAATGATTAATACTCCATCATACACTCGGTTGTACCAATCAATGTCGGAATGGGTCAAAGCCATAACCCTTGGAGACCAATGCTCTTTGCCAATGTTTGTAAAAGAGCTAGACTTCGGCAAGTGTGAAATAAACCACTTGTGAAGTAAAGGTACACAACAAGTAATCATCCCTCCACCATGGAGGTTTCGGAGATGTATAGAGTGATATGCATTTCCCAACAGAGTTGGCACTGGGTTGTTCTTCATAAAGATCTTGAATGCTTTGAGATCGATGAAACCTTCAAAACTTGGGAATAAAAACAGCCCATAAACAAGCAAAGCAAAAATTGCTTCGAACGGAGCCTTATTAGAATAATCAGCGTAGAATGAAGCCTTCTCGATTAGGAAACCCGTCTTTAAACCAAGAATTCCATCCTTAGTAACTAGGTTGGCTTTGACGTCGGACACCTTCAAACGGAGGGCTTTAGCAATATCTTTCTCATCGGGGTCCTTTTCCAAGAAGGGAAAAGGAGATTCTTCTAGGACAGGTAGACCAACCAAGAAGGAATACTCTTCCAATGTAGGTAGCAACTGGAAATCTGGAAAGGTGAAACAATGGTAAAGAGGATCATAGAACTGTAGCAGAGTGGCAAGAAGTCCTTCATTCACTGAGCAACCCAATAAAGATATCAGCTTCCCATATTTGTTCTTGAATTCTTCTTGATCTTTGATGAAACCCCACAACTTCTTTAGGTCATCCAATTTGGGACTCTTAAAAGTATATTTCACAGTATGTCTTTTATCTGAAGCCATAGTGACCTACAATGTCCATAAACGAAAGTAAATCCCATGAAGTCCAATGCAGAATGATGCTATATGAATGCAACAAACACAAGTATTCACATAAGGACATAAAGATAAACAAACAAGGGGCACCCTAGGTTAGTAACGAGCATGGAGTAAAGGTGTACCCTTCCCAAAGGTTCAAGGACTAAAGGTTGTTTGTACCTGCAGAACAAGGTTCTAATGGGACTCAGAATCATCAGCCCATCTATCGGATATTATCAATTTTCCCAATTACTCGAGGATTAATAATATTCTTAAGAGAACTTCTTTTGAGTGTAGCTTCGCGTAGCACTATTTCGGAAGTACTTCCTCATAGTCTCGCACTACGTCCTAATAAAGGCCAAAGTTGGGTTAAGGTAGCTACGGTCCTCAATATCATAGGCTCCAAAGTCGAAAGTAGTGAGTGTCTTCACGATTATTCGTTCAACAGTACTATTTCGAAAGGGCCTCAACTGAGCGGGATTCTCGATTCAACTTAGTAGGGATTCCACTCCCTATATGCCTCCTCGACTATATCACCATCCTATCTTAATTTCTCTCAAGTTCGGGTGTAGAACTTTATCTCACCACTTAAGGACAACAATCCCATAAAAGAAAAACAAGAGAAAGCATGTAAACAATTAATCAAGTAGGCAGATATGTAAAGCAGTAAACAAAATAAAATAAGATAGGGAAACCCACTAGAGCGTCCCCAGTGAAGTCGCCATTTCTGTCGCGGTGAAATTTGGATGCCAAACTATTGTTTAGTTTGAATCTTTAATTCATTTTTTTGCAACCGAACTTTGATTTGTCCAAAGGAAGGGATAAAGATCGAAATTCCCACAATGCAATGCAAATGCAAGCTAGATTGTTTAGGTTCGGGGGTTGGTTAAACTTAGGGAAGGTGCTAGCATCCTAAGTTTCTGTAGTACTCTACAGGAACCTCTTGTTTTATGTTGTTCACTGCTAAGTGTTTATCTGCTTAAGGGATTAGGGACCCTAGTGGTTTGTTTCTAAGTATACTCGATAAGATGTCGCATCTTATGCCTACATATCCTTACGGGAGTGGAGTCAGAGTATTTTGTAGTTCACCCTAAAGGGTTAGAGGAGCTCTTTGACTGTGGTCAAAGTTCCTACGGGTTTAGGGTAGTTGATTGATTAGGTTTAGGAGAAGAGACGAGTCTTCATTTTAAGGGAGAGATAACCACCACAAAATGTAAAGGGGTTGTAGGAAATGGTCTTTGCATCGTCTTAAGAAAAGGTCTTACATACTCGGATGGTCGCCAAGTATGCCTTTATCGCTCTTAAGGCAAAGTCCTTACATGTTTGATTGTGTTGTTTGTGGGGTGGAGATTATATCTCACTTAAGATGATTAACATCTATTCTCTAATGTGCTTGAAAAGTTTGTATTGTTGATTGTTTTGTTTCTATGTTGTGAAAGATTAAGGTCCTTCCTATGGGGTTGGATCTATCCTAAAGATCAACTTGAAGAATCAAGGATCGAAGGGGATATGGTGCCTATGATGTGCAACTACGCACAACGTTGAATTATGTGTAGGTTTTTCCTTTGGACGAAATGCGATGCGATAAATGTAAATGCGGAAATATAAACCATACACGAACGCATGAAAGCGCTAGGTGAGTGTGTGCATTGTGAATAAAAGCAGATAAAGATAAATTATATACGCATGAAAGCGCTAAGTGTGGGTGCACGTGTCGTGAGTAGATGTGCACGATTGATTGTTTTTACGGTGTTGATCTTTTTTAGAAAAAATATGTTAATTTAGGTGAATTATGCTCATGAGAAAATGCTATGTTCGTAGTGAGATTAGTTTTAGGAAAGGTATATTTTTATTTTGTGTGAGTTGATTTCGATTACTAATATTGGAGATTAACAAAATTTTATTAGGAAAAAAGTAGTTTTATCATTATTAGTAGATATGTGAATTATGAAAATAGTTTTTCATTATCTTATAAATTAATATGTTATTATCTAAAAAGGTATCAATTTGATAGAGATAAAAAAGGATAGTGATCTATTATATAGTTTTTTTTTAGTTATCTAAAATTAAGTAAATATAATGGATGCACTTATTTATTTAGAAAAAGGAATTAAAGGGTGATTAAAAGGAAGATTAATTGAGTGGATTAAAAGATAACGAAGTTTAAAAAAGATGATTTATTTAAAGGATAATTAAATAAGTATTAAGGAGATAAGTTAATTAGTTAAATGTTTATTAGCTTATTTTTAAAAGGATTGATTATGATTAATTAAATAAGTAATAAGTAAAAGGTTGATTTGGGCAGGGTTAGTGCGTTAACGAGGGGATTAGCAGGTGATTAGTGTGATATGTGTGTTTAGTGTTATAATCTGAAAATTACAAGAAAACAATAATCAAACGAAAAGAGAGAAATGGAGGGCAAACGCAGGGAGCCTCCCTCGCGACGGAACCCTAAACCTCTCACGGATTCGCTCGATCCTCCCCTCTCATTCAATCTCCGCTTCTATTTCTATTTCGAAATCCACTGGTTCTCGTACCTGAAACGAAAAAACAAAGCATTAGTCGTTCATAATCTTAATGCGGGTAGAGGTTTTACCGAAGTTTTATGCGTAGCGGCGGCGGTGTTTGAGACGGTGATGACGAAGGCGGAAGCTTCGTTGGGTTGGCTTGGCAGCGTCGGAAAGAGATAAGTGCAAGTCTTTTCTCTTCTTCTTGATGTTAGGGTTTTTGAACTTTTATGGTTATCTGTGGATTTTTTCGGTCTATCTCTTCTCCTCCTACTAGCCTCCTTATATAGGCCCTCGAATAAAAACAATTTTGAATGATGACTTGAATGCTGATTCAATTGTTGATTGAATTTGATTTAGAGTTGATTGGATTTCTATTTTGGTACAGACCAAATTCGAAAACTTTCTCTTTTTGTCTAATCTTGTTAAATGCCGTTAATGAACCTCAATCTGATACGTAAATCAAATATATCTGCATTCAGTGTTTTGGGCGGTGAATTGGGGTATCCGAATCTCATGGTAGGAATATCCTTCAATTGGTTTACTAATTTGATTTGGTATCTTGACAGGTGTGGATAGTGAAAGGGTTTGGGCCCAGAGAAATTAACAGCCCAGGGATGTTGCTAGTGGACTTTGATGACTTTTGGATGGTAAGCTTCGGTCCCTTATCATGAAAATCGATCCTTCGATAAGCAAACGCGTGGCCGAACTTGTCTTGATATTACTCTCGTTCATCCTGCACGTTGTTGTGGAGCTATCTTGCTATGAATTTCTAGGACTCATGTATTTGTTTGCTTGCTTCAAGTCTGTAAAAATTTGATAACTGTTTCTCTGTTTTGTTCATGTGCTTATGGTGATGAGGGGAACTAGAATAATCCGTCGTGCAAGTCGTCGTTCTTATCGCGGTTATCCTTATTTGCGCCAACTGATCAAGATCACATTGCATAGGAGCTGATGATTGTGGGAACAGAGAGGGCAATGTATCCTTGGGAGCATCCAATAACATAGGTGTATCAACAATCTCGGTAACATTTCCACCTTTAAAACTGCTTCAATTTTATGGCATCACGGCTACCACCAATCCAACAACAACAATACAATCTTGTTACTTGATGGAAGTAATGCTCAGGCTCTCACATGTACCAAATTTGTAGAGGTATTCTAGTCCGCTTCCATCATTATATTGACATTAGAGTGTTGCAGCAAAACCATCTCGTAGGCGTTATCTCCATTAGTGATTACAGTCAGCACTTGGCACAGGGTGGGGCATGGAAGAGTAACATTTGGTGATAAGATGGCTGGAGATATTCATAGTGATTGTCGTAGTTGTGTTGTCGTTTGGTCTATCCACTGTGACTGCTTTCTGTCTAAAATTACGACCCGATTACAGTATGCTAATGTCTAAGATTTGTTGTAGGAAATATGTGTTATTAGCCTTGTGTCTCTCTTCCTTGAATCGCTATCGCTGTTTGTGATTACGAGCTGCAGTTGCTCCAATGTCAGAAAAGATGGATTTGTTAATGTATTAAATATATTTGTTGTTTTGTTTCGAACAGGTCATGGCGTGGTGTTGGCTCATCCTAGAGGTGATCAAAAGGTTCAGCAGTAAATTCTGATGGCAGCAACGGGTTTCTCCCTTGTTCCAGATAAACCACTTATCCTGAGAAGTTCCTACTACAGCTCTAACGGGTACAACTCCAATGAGTTTCAAAACTCCCCCAACAAGCATCTTCCGTGTTCCTCCTTTTCGACTCGCAAGTGTTCCCTCTTTTGCTGGATTTGTTGATGACTTGTAGTTTGTAGTTGTTTCTTTAATCAAGTGAATTTGTATGAATGATAATTCTTTGGCTTGTATATTCAAATTGCTTCTTGTCATCATTATCATCTTATAACACTTTCTTGAATGATATCATGTCGTTAGTTTGCTTCCTGCTCAAGTTATCAAACATGTAAATTTATCCTTGCCTCAGGTTTGCGTACAGTATCTTTAAACATTTGTGGTGGTAAACGGTGCAATTGAAGCTTGGTGTTTGTTATCATAGCAGGGATGTAGTGTACTTTCATAGCGATCTAATCCTTATAAGCCAACCTCATAAGAGTAAAACTCTGTCACTTGGATCATAATTAAAGATAAAGAATCAACGTGACTTTGGGAAAATCCTTCGGAAATTAGAAGTCCTTCCACGGTTTAGACTTGATGCACAGGTGTAAATCTGGCTTAGACTGGGAATGTCTAAAGTTGAACCCGAATTACACTTTCGTGACGGCACCCCTTCTTGCAGTTTATGAACCGTATCCGTGCACTTCTAACATTTATGCTTGACACCAATGGCACTGATAAACTGAAACTTGAAGTGCTAGGAAGTAATAATTCACACTTGGCATCATCGTATCTGCACAAATTTGTTAGTCATAGCACACGCAAAATAGAATATCAAGAAGTAAGCACAAAGAGGTGGGACTTTATGGTCAAAAATTAGGGTGTGACAGATATTTACAATTTAAAATAGCAAAAAGGAAAAGGTTACATCGAATCCAATGACAATCTTGCCCTACTAACTAAGAGTTCCCCAGATTTCTCCTCTGACAAGAGTAATGGAAGTGACCCTCTTTAGTAATCTTTGGCAATGGTAACAACCTCTGATGTAGGAAAATGTCTTTGTCCCTAACTTTTTCCTGAACCGCCTTTTTGGGTTTTTGATCCATCGGGACGCTCATTTTTTCCTAAGCCACCCTTTTAGGTTTTCGACTTAGCGAGCTTTTTTCTTTTTATTTCATCCTTAATTTTTGCTTGTATCTCCCTCATAGGTTATGATCCACTAGGATACCCATTTTTGCCTAAGCCGCCCTTTTAGATTTTCGAATTAGCGGGTCTTTTAGGCATAATATTTTCTGGCTACATCATAATTCACAGGATGAGTAAGTTGTTCGCCTTACATTGTCGTAATAATGAGCGAGCCTCCAGAGAAAACTGTCTTTACAACAAATAAGCCATCATAATTAGGCATCTGCTTCCCACGCATGTCTTCGTGAACTGGCATTATCTTTCTGAGTACGAGTTCTTCCTCTTGGAACTCTCGGATACAGAACTTCTTGTCAAAGGCTCTCTTGATCCTCTTCTGATACAACTGGCCATGGCACATTGCAGTCGTTTGTTCTCGTCAATGAGATTCAGCTGATCAAACCTTTCCTTGACCCACTCTGCTTCTTCCAACTTTGCTTCCATTAGGACCCTTAAATATGGTATCTCAACTTCAATGGGTAGGACCATATCCATCCCATATACTAAAGAAAGGGGGGTTGCCCCTGTTGAAGTGCGAACAAACGTTTTGTATCCATGCAAGGCAAACAGTAACATCTCATGCAAATCTTTGTAGATTACTACCATCTTCTGCACAATCTTCTTGATGTTCTTATTTGCAGCTTCAACAACTCCATTCATCTTTGGACGATAAGGAGAAGAGTTGTGATGTTCAATCTTGAAACTATCACATAACTCTTTCATCGTTTTGTTGTTTAGATTGGTACCATTATTTGTGATGATTCGGCTAGGGATTCTGTATTGACAGATAATCTCCTTTTTGATGAAACGAACAACCACCTGTTTAGTCATGTTAGCATAGGATGCAGCTTCCACCCACTTACTAAAGTAGTCGATAACAACTGAAACAGTGTCCATTTGAAGCTTTCGGCTCGATTGTCCCAATCATGTCAATGCCCCATATTGAAAATGGCCAAGGTGATGACAACATGTTTAGCAAAGTTGGAGGTACATGCACCTTTCCCGCATAGATATGGAACTTGTGGCATTTCCTGGAATATTGGATGCAATCGGTTTCCATAGTCAACTAGTAGTATCCAACTCTTAAAATCTTCTCGGACATGGCATATCTATTGGCGTGAGTGCCAAATGTTCCTTCATGAATATCTTGCATTAACAAGTTGACACACCTAAGCAAGACCATGTCATGATTTATTTTGTAAAGCACATCATTGCTGAGAAAGAACTTGGATGCCAATCTCCTCAAAGTTTTCTTGTCAAGAGATGTAGCAACAACTGGATACTCCTGAGTCTGAATACATCTCTTAATATTGTGAAACCACGGTTTCCCATCTGTTTCTTCTTTCACCATCTGACAATAAGTAGACTCAATCTTCCTCTTGATTCGGATGAGTTTCGCTTCATTAACAAATCTGACCTTCCACATTGAGGCTAGCATAACCAATGCATGATCAATGTGATTTTCAACCCTCGAGACATGTTTGAAAGTGATCTCATCAAAATATTCGATCATTTCCATGATATAAGCTCTATATGGGATCAACTTCTCATCTCTGGTCTCTCATTCACCTTTGACCTGATAAATTACTAAGGATGAGTCACCACTCACTTCAAGAATTTTAATGCGAAGGTTAATTGCTGCTTTGAGGCCCAATATACAAGCTTCATACTCAGCAATATTGTTGGTACACTCAAAGTATAACATGGTTGTAAACGGAGTGTAACCACCGTATGGATTCATCAAAATGGCACCTATACAATGCCCATTATAGTTGGATGAGCCGTCAAACATCATCTTCCACTGGGAACCAGGCTCGGGACCTTCATCTGGACCTGGCTCTTCATAATCCTTCTTTATCAACATAATATCCTCATTGAGGAAGTCAAACTTCAAAGGTTCATAATCTTCTATCAGCCGATCTGCAAGGTAATCTGACAAGATGCTACCCTTGATAGACTTCTGAGCAACGTATTGAATGTCATATTATGATGGTAACACGTGCCAATGAGCAAGTCTTCTTGTCTAAGCAGGTTTCTCAAAAATATACTTTATCAGATCTATCTTAGATATTAACAAAGTGGTGTGTCATATCATGTACTGCCTCAGACGTTTGGCAGCCCAAGCCAAAGCACAACAAGTTTTCTCCAAAAGTGAGTAAAGACTTTCACAATCAGTGAACTTCTTAATTAGATAATAAATGGCATGCTCTTCACGTCCAGACTCATCATGATGTCCCAGTACACATCACATTGATCCCTCAAGAATTGTCATGTACATGAAAAGAGGCTTTCCAAGCACAAAAGGAATCAAAATTGGAGGTTCTTGAAGGTAACCTTTGATCTTATCAAAAGCTTGCTGACAATCTGAATTCCAAACAGTTGTCTGATTTTTGCGCAACAACTTGAAGACCGGCTCACAGGTAGGAGTCATATTAGAAATAAACCTGAATATATAGTTCAATCTGCCAAGGAAACCCCTAACTTGCTTTTCTGTCTGTGGAGCTAGCATTTCTTGAATAGCTTGCACCTTGTCAGGGTCCACCTCAATTCCATGTTGACTAATAATGAAACCAAGCAACTTTCCAGACCTCACCCCAAAAGTACACTTCATAGGATTCAGTCTCAACTGATACTTCCCGAGCCTTATAAATAACTTCAACAGATGATCAAGATGATCCTCTTCATTTTGAGACTTGGCGATCATATCATTGACATACACTTCTATTTCTTTGTGTATCATGTCATGAAATAACGCGACCATTTCTCTTTGATAAGTAGCACCTGCATTCTTCAAACCAAAGGGCATGACCTTGTAACAATAAGTTCCCCATGGTGTGATGAAAGTAGTTTTCTCCATATCTTCGGGATCCATCTTTATCTAATTGTATCCAGAAAATCCATCCATGAACGAGAATACCACGAAACGAGTTGTATTGTCCACCAAGGTGTCGATATGTGGCAGAAGGAAATCGTCCTTCGGACTAGCTTTATTAAGATCCCTATTGTCCATGCACATTCTAACCTTTCCATCCTTTTTGGGCACAGGTACAACATTGACTACCCATTCCGGATACTTCGAGACTGCCAGGAAGCCTGCTTCGATCTGTTTTTTAACTTCTTCTATGATCTTGAGAGCCATGTCAGGTCGGGTTCTTCTGAGCTTCTTCTTGATTGGCGGACATTCAGGTTGAAGAGGTAGCTTGTTGACGACTATATCAGTATCCAAGCCAGGCATATATTGGTAATACCTAGCAAAATATCCACATATTCTTCTAGCAGCTTTACCATTCGTTTCTTGACTTCTGCCCCTAGCATTGCCCTAATCTTAACTTCTCTTCTGTCTTCATCAGTGCCAAGATTAATGACGTCTACTTTCTCTTGGTGAGGCTGAAGGTCTATATACTCGTGCTCAACCATCTTTACCAATTCATCTGGAATCTCAAAGTCTTCATCGTCCTTATCTTCGGCTTAATATACCGGAAAATCAAAGTCAGGACGGACAATAAGGTCATTGGATTCAATAGGTGTTAGAGTTTCTCTGCATGTTTTGAATGGTTTGAATTATTAAAACACACAAAGATAGATGCAACAAAAAGGAAGATATTTTTTGGTTTTCAAAAGATTGATATTTTCTTTTTAAGCGAAAAACAGTAAATGAGACAAGAAATGAGGAGTTTAACAAAACACATTAATTAATTAATAATCACTTTGAAAGCTTGTGGCCCTACAAAATAGTCCAATAACCCTGGGTATGGTTATGTAGACCTTTTCAAAGAAAACTACAAAACAAAATAAACAAACAACAAATTACTTTGGCATGGGAAAAACAACAGGAATTTTGATAGCCTCCCAGTTGTTCAAAGTGGCCTCATCTTGATACACCAACTGGTTAACATAATCATCTTCAAAGTCCTCCTCAACTGCGTTGATTTGGACACCCCACTGACAAATACTTCCTCGATAGTCTATAGACGTCCTCTGGAAAACCTTTGTGTCTTGTCTTGAGTTGGTTTGTAACCCAACCTCTGGAGATTTTCCTTCACCCTCACTTCTACTTTAATAACCTACCCCCATCATGCGGGAGTACCTTCTTCAGTGCAGAATTTATAATTTGGATAGATGCAAAAGATGGACCACCCTCGACCACAACATCCTCAATCATTACGATATTGCTATCTCCAAGGCTTAGAAAGAAGTCTCCAAGGAATCCTCGTCAGCTTTAATATATCTGAATGATGACAGGTTACTCACCATCAGATCTTCCTCTCCATGAATAATCACTAACTTGTCATCCACCACAAACTTCATTTTATGGTGTAGCATAGAAGTTACCGCACTGGTGGCATGGATACACGACCTTCCCAATGAGCTGTTGTACACTAGATTAATGTCCATTACCTAGAAAGTAATGTCAAACACATGGGGCCCGATTATGATTGGTAAATCCACCTCTCCTATCACTGTTCTTCTAGAACCATCGAAGGCTTTGACAATCAAAGAAGTAGGTCTCCTACAGCTTCTTTATATGCCATCTTGACGAGTGTCCTCTTGGGTAACATGATCAAAGAAGACCTAGTATCCATAAAAACTCTTGGTAAAGTATCCTCTTGACATTTTACTGACACATGCAGCGCACGATTGTGTTTACACCCCTCTGTTGGAAATTCTTCGTTGCTAAAGCTCAAGGTGTTACACGCGGTAATGTTGGCAATCACTGAGTCAAACTGGCCGACTGTTATATCCTTGGTCATGTGGGCTTATGCTAGCAGCTTTTGTAAGGTGGATCTATGAGAGGGAGAGCTTAATAGGAGAGACATGATTAAAATCTTTGACGGAGTTTGGTGCAGCTGATCTACAATTCTGTAGTCGCCCCTCCTGATGATTCTCAAAAACTATTTGTCTCCTTCATTCAACAACACTTCTTTACCTTTCGTAGGTTCAATAGTAATGACTTCTTTGGGAGGGAATGTAATCACCTTAGGCTGATAAATCCGACCACTTCGAGTCATCTTGCTTGTACCAGTGATGTTTTTGACATTTTCATGTTTACTCTTCACACCTTCATTATGTACATTTTTTCTAGATCTCTGGTTGGTCCATGCCGTATCGTATTTCCAAGGCACTGCTTTGGTACTCTTGAAAAAGAAAGGCCTAGGCTTTTTGGTGTTGACTGGTTTTGGCTGACTAGCTACCAGTGCGACAGACTTTTTAATATTTAACACAAGTTTGGCAGTGTTGGTTACTGGGTCTGCTAAACTGACATCCGGAACATTGAGTATAGGCACCTTCCCAGTTGCCTTTGGTACATTGAAAATTGGTTCAATTACTGGCACATCTTTTTTCTTTGTATTACCACGAACTTGCTAAAAACCATCATCGACCAGTCTCTGAATATCCTCTTGAACTAGAGAGTAACATCTAGAGTTATCAATACATTCTTCACACTCTGAATGGATACTCTTGATCAAACCTGCTTCAACCAACCTTTTATGAAGAGCTTGTTACAAAGTCTTGATTGCAGTTACATCTGAGATCACTTCTTCTTTAAATACGTCTTCTATGGCATTAACATTCCCATGATTGGGAAATGGATTGCTTTTAACATTGGGTTGAAGATCTTCAAAAGATGGAATCTTTTTCTCTATCAATTCTCGAACAATATGTTTTAAAGCAAGACATCCTTCCAAATCATGTCCGATAACCCCTTCATAGAACACATAATGGGCATTGGGATTATAAAATGGTGAGAGCGGATCCGGTGGTGGCCCAATTTTTCTGGTAGTGATTAAACCTCGTTGCACCAAAGTGGGGTACAACTCAGTATAACTCATTAGAATCAGTGAGATGGGAGGTCTTGCCTCTGGCCTTCTATTTTGCACATTTTGTTGAGGGATTGGAACCCATGGTTATTGTTGATGCTGATAGGCTGAGGCGTTGGGCTCCTGTTGATATCCTTGTTGTTGAGTTTATTGAAATGCAGATGGTAGTTGAACTTGCTGAAAAACTGGAGTTTGGTTGTGGAATGTGGGCGTAATGGCCACCATGTAAGGTTGTTGAGTATATTGTATGGGGTATAAGGGTTGTTATTGAAAATGTTATTGACGTTGAGGCTTCCTGGACTGATTTCTTCTTTCTGTAAACACAACATTAGTCTCACCTTCCTTTTTCTTATGAAAATTCCCAAAGGTCCTCTTAGCAACATTCCCACTTGAACTGCTAACAACACTTGTCCTTTTTCCATTTTTTAATCCCAATTCTACCTTCACACCCATAACTATGATATTAGAGAAGTTAGCAGACACACTACTAATCATTCTTTTGTAGAACTCTGGTCTTACTGCATCAACGAACCAATTAGCTAATTCTTTTTTGGTTAGAGGGGGTTCCACTTGTGAGGCAGTTTCCCTCCAATGTTGGGCGTATTCTTTGAAAGACTCAGAGCCATTTTGATGTCAGAGGGATGGTCTGTTGAGGTATTTGCTGAGTAGTCTTTATAGTGAATGGTGGTGGTACAAAATTCAAAGGTGGACCATAAGGTGGATCACTGGTGGAGACAACTGCGATCGGTGTAGGTTCTACTTTTGTGGCATTGATCTCAAAAATTACGGTCGTTTGGGTATCCATCTTTGCACAGATCACTTGTAACATCTCCATCATTTTCCCTATACTTCCTCGTATATCTTCCAACTCGTTTTTGACCCTATCAAACTCTTTCTCTTGCTCATCTATCTTCCTTCGAGCTTGAGCTTTGGTGTTGTAGGGATGTGGAGGACTCAGTGTGATAGACAGGAGATAGAACAACACAGATAAGCCACAAAATAATGCATATGCAATGCTCATGAAATCCTAAATGCAAATGCAAAAGCTAACATTCAAGGAACCCAAAATTCATGTTTACAAACATTAATAATGGAGAAATAAGCATAAAGCATCACAACATTTTCATTAACAAATGAAAGTTTTATAGAAATAGAGATAACACATCAAAAGCCAAAGTGAGGATACAAATTAAAAGGCCTAGTCCTTCTGATGAGAAGATCCTTCCCCTCTTTAAAGCTTCGTCTTCCTTGAAATCTCTTCTTTCTGGTTATGACGGAGCAGCTTCTAGAGTTCTTCGTTTTCTTGAACAACCATGAAGTGCTTACCCTCCCACGCCTTCTTCTCCTCTTCAGCTTTGACTAAAGCACTCCTCAATTCCTCCACAGAGAGAGGCTCTCTCGGAGTCGTCAGAACTGGCTCAAAGCGAGTGTAGAACATCTTCAAAGCTACTGTTGTTCTTCATTCTTCATGTACGTTATGTGTATCATTATACTGTTTCTTTTTGTTTGATTCTCTTATGTATAATTTCGATTGTTATTTTATATTGTCACTTTATCATTTTTGTTTCTTATATATCATTTGTGTTTCTTATATATATGTTCAGTTTACACTCTATATATATGTTTGTGATTCTTATATATTTATGCATATGTCGGGATTACATAGTACATACAATATATATTTGTTTATGTTTTCTATGTATATCAATATGATCACTATTTAATCATATTTTTCACAAACGCTTGATCCAACGTCAAGTGGTTACTTCTCTCATAAGTCGGTTGCTTTTGTAATCTCCATCATGCAAATTCAAACCTCGATCTTTTATAGAGTATTTTTTTCCTTAAAACTAAAATCTCTTTCTTTTCTCAAAAATAAAAAAATACTTTAATCATATTTTTAATCTGTTTAAGAAACCTTAATAAAAAACACTTACATCCCTTTCAACCTAACCTTAGGTTTAAAGTTTCTTAAATTTATGTAGGTGTTCTGCCATAGACACTTACCTCTCCCTTATAGAACCTTGACCATAGTCAAGAGTTCCTCATCCTTTATTAAGGAGAACTACGAATGCTCTGATTCCATTCCCGTCAGGATATGTAGGCACAAGATGCAATGTCTTGGCGAGCATACTTAAAAATAAGACCTTAGGTCTCTCTTTTTCCTTTTCACAATGAGCAGAAAAAATAACAAATAACACAATAAAACAAGAGGTTCCTGTAGAGTACTACATACAGATACTTAGCATGCTAGCACCTCCCTAGGTATAACCAACCCCCGAACCTTAGATTCTCTTTTCCTTTGTTTTTGCATTGCATGTTTATGGGTTATTTATTCTTTTTCCCTTCCCTCGGATAAATTAAATACCGGTGGTAAAAAATGATTTGTGATTCAAGTTAATTAATAGCTTGATATCCAATTCTCACCGTGACAACAGAGAATCATCAGAATATCATTCATACACATCACTCAGATTCACAAAGTCATACATAAGAAAAAGGCATCAGTATTCACACTCAAAAAACACATCACCATACACAATCATATGAAGCAACACATAGGGGTTTTGCATAAATACACAGAGGGAAAATAGAAGGCAACCTTGAGGAGAGCATCATCACAACAACAACAGCGAGCAACAATAATCAAGAAAATTGCAGCAACAAAGCAAAGCAATGCTAGCTCAACAATAACAACATGATTTCAAGACACAGATACCAAGTATATGCAATACTACAATCGCGCATACGCATAATAGTGAATGATTTGAATAGAAGCAAAGCATAAACAAAAACATAAAGCAACATCATTGGATTGGAGAAGAGGATCAAAGAATAGAGAAGACATACCGTCGAAATTGTCGACATTGTCGAAGCCTCCGTGTCGAAATTACTCCGAGGTATGTGATTCTAACGCTTAATTGATAGTACATCGTGGTTTCAAACATTTTCCAAGTGAGTTTCTATCCCAATTGTGCATTTCGATTTAGCACAATAACAGAATGATCCTCGAATCTTGATTGAATGCATAGTTGAAACCAATGATAACAGTAAGTGATTTTGAATATAAAAATAGCCGTGAACGGTTGTCTGTTTGCTTTGATGCACCGACGATGATGATTCTGCCATCGAGTTGGCCGCATAATCATGGATGTTAAGACGTGGGTGTAACACCCTAAATATTGACCATCTTTTCTTTTGGGTCTTGGCTTATGTTTAATTGCATTTTCATATTCATTTTGCATAGCATTGTTCTTGACAAAGGATCAAGGTATCATGACTTGTTTCTCAAGTTAGGAGAAGCGTGTTTCTTCAACCTCAAGCATGGTTTCCTTCTTGAATTTATGGTATTCTCAAGCCTCAAAGGACCCTCCTCCTCAAGTATGATTCAAGGCAACATTATTTCAAGATCACATGTGATTCACCATAGCTTACTTTGCAAGAAATCATCAAGAGATTCAAGTTTGGTTCAAGGTGTTTGACCTAATTTAGCAATTTGTGGATGCTATGATCAAATGGGCATAACTTCTTCAATTTTTAACATCTTAAGGAGGTTTTTTTTTTCTAATGAACTCTTCTCATCATCCCCTACAAGTTCTCTTTGTAAGGAAATATCCAATTATGCTTGGAAAGTCATCAAAAGTTTGAAGACATTATAGGTCATCTTGAGTTTTGGAATGATTTTATAGTCAACTTCAAAAGGTCCTAACTTGGTCAATTTTCATCATTTGGAGCCCATTATTTTTCTAAATTGAACTTGAATATGTCCTCTACAACTCTTATTCAGGGTGAAAGTGCTAAAAACCTATGGAGGGTCTTGGTTTTTTTCAAAACATTATAGGTCATTTTTGGTCCCTAAAAGACTTGAAATTTTTCTAAGTGTTTTGTTGATTTTGAACCTTTTCATGGAGGCTACTTTGAAGGATCATACCTCTCAACTCAGATTTCCAAATCAATACTTTCTTTTCACATTGCAAAGATTTCATCATCCTCTATCCAATGAAAGAAGAATCATCTCATAAAGCCTCCAACATTGTGAGAACCATGTTGGCAAAAATTGAGTTTCAAAGCTGAAATTTCACTTCAAGCCAGAATTGAATTTGGTTGAAATGGAATCTAATCACAAAATTAAGCCATGAATTTAATCTAAACATGATTAAACAACTTGCTTGGGTTGATTTGAGTGAGTTTTCACAACTTTCAAGTCACACTTTGCTCATGCTGCAGGTGTGCACGAATTTGGTGAAATTGGCATCATTCGCCCTCCCTCAACATTCAGAAAGCTTCTCCTATAAATAAGGAACTCATTCCACTCATTTTCACAAGGTTTAATAGCCAAAATCACTCTGATGAGATCCCATTTGAACTCTTAAGCTTGAACTTTGAATTTTCATTTCCACACCCTAAACACTCAAAATTCTCCATTCAGTTAGCTTCACCAACATTCAGTGAAGCTAACTAGCTCAATAACTTGAAGGATGATAGCCTGAATCAAGCTAGAGGACTCCATTTTCCGAGCTCTGAAGTTGAACTTCAACAGGTAGAATTCTTAACCATTTCAACTCAAATTTGTTGCTAAGATGTAGTCCTTGATGTGCTGATGCTGTTAGGATTGTTAGATTTTGGTTTTGGTTGAGTTCTGATGCTTAATTTTCAAACTCGTGTTTTCTTTTCTTTCTGGTTTTTTTTTAAAATCGAGTGAGCTATGGTTTAAAGAAATATGACGCGATGATATGGCTGAGATCGTCTTGAAAAGACGCATCAAATGAAACCACTATGAGCTCCAATGGTTATAGTTTGATGGATCCATGATTTTCTGCAAATTCCTTTGGATTTAAAATGACTGAAGGTTGAAGATGATGAGCTGGCATCATCTTACCGTCCATGCCTGACAGTTGTTTTAATCTGGTGCCTCTGACTTTTGTTGGCTCCCTGTGGTTGAGTTGACTTGAGTCTATTGTGGATACACGCTTTTGGATCCTTGGATTAGCCACGTCATTACATGAGGCTGGATCCAATGCATCTTGTTTTTTCTGTTTTATTTTCTTTTTCAAATTTATTTTCTTTTCAAAAATTCACAGAAAATTCATTTTTAATCAAAAAATCCCAAAATATTTTTTTAAATTTCCTTGCATTTTTCTCTTTCTGTTTTTTATTTTTGTGCATTTTTATTTTTCCATTTGCTATTTTTCTTGAATTTTAATTTGTTTAAGCCAATTTTAATTGGTTTAAAATTGTTTTTAAGCATTTTAAAATTATGAGAAAAATATTATATGATCATATGATGGTTTTGAACCTATGGTGATTTTATTGGATTTTTATTTCTGGTTTTTCTATTTTCCATGTATTTTTGACTTAATTGGTTAATTTTAATTAGTTTAAAATTATTTTTGAGCCATTTAAAATTATGAAGAAATTAACACATGATCTCTGTCGCGGTGAAATTTGGATACCAAGCTATTGATTAGCTTGAATCTAATTCATTTGCAACCGAACTTTAATTTTTCCAAAGGAAGGGAAAAAGATCGAATTACCCATAATGCAATGCAAATGCAAAAGTTTAGAGAGTTATAGGTTCGAGGGTTGGTTAAACTTAGGGAAGGTGCTAGCATGCTAAGTTTTTGTAGTACTCTACAGGAACCTCTTGTTTTATATTGTTTATTGCTAAGGGTTATCTGCTTAAGGATATGGGTTTAATTCTAAGTATACTCGACAAGATATCGCATCTTGTGCCTACATATCCTGACGGGAATAAAATCAGAGTATTTATAGTTCCCCTAAAGGGTTTAAGGAGATCTTTGACTATGGTCAAAGTTCCTATGGGATAAAGGTAGTTGATTGATTGATTTTAGGAGAAAAGATGAGTTGTCATTTTAAGGGAGATTACTTGATTTAAGAGAAGGGCTCAGGTACTCGGATTGTCAACAAGTACGCCTCTATCTCTCCTAAGGCAAAGTCCCTAAATATTGATTAAAATGTTATGGGGTAGAAGTTTTGTCTCGCTTAAGATGATTAACATCTTATTCTCTAATGTGTTTGAATAGTTTGAATTGAGTTGTTGAATTTTTTTTCCTATGTTGTAAAGGAAAGAAAAAGGTCCTTCCTATGGGGTAGGATCTAACTTAGAGATCAACTTGAATGAGATCAAGGATCAATGGGGGAGTATGATGCAAATGAGATGCATGCGCGCAAGTTTTATGTTACGCGCAGATTCTTCCTTCAGACATAACGGGATAAGATAAATACAATGAATAAAACATATAATGTAAAAAGCGTGCAAATAAATCCATACACAAACGCATGAAAGCGCTAAGTGAGTGTGTGAATTGTGATTGAAAAGTGAATGTATGAACGGAGTCGGAGCGGGAACGCAGGCGTGCACATTTAATTGAATTTGGGGGTATTGATTTTAGATGAATTGTTTTGAAGAAAGATTATATTAGATCAATTTTTAAGAAAAAGTTGTTCAATTTTTATAAAAAGTTGTTATTAGATTAATTATGCGGATAAGTTTTAATAAAAGTTGTTATTATAAGACTATCCTAAATATGAAAATGATTTTTCGGTTAATATTATTAATATTTCTTATTAACTAAAAGTTTGGTAATTATTATAAGATAAATAGTTAATTGGAATTATTAAAGAAAAGGGAAATTATTCTTGAAGCCATTTAAATATTAAAAAAGGTTTTAGTATTATTAAGAGAAAAAACAAATTAACTAGAATTTTATTAATAAAACAACATTATTATTAAGGCATTAAAGATTATTATGAAATGGGTTTAATGAAAAAAAATGATTATAACTATTAATAAATTATTTAAAAGGGTTTTGGTGAATTATTATAATAAAAGATACTATGAAAGGTTTTTTTTAGAGGTAAATTAAGTTTAAGTAAATAAAGATTTATTAAATAAAATTGGTTTTATTAACTAAGAAAATGGTTTGTTATTATTTGTTTTATTAAATGATAAAAAAGAATCTAAGTATAAAATAGTTTTATTGAAAAGGCAATTTTATTATAAAAAGGTTATTTAGTGGTCTAGCTAATAATATAAATGGAGTTACTTGAATGAATAAACAAGTTATTTAAAAAGTTAATTGGATAAAAAAGGTTTAATTATTTAAATAAAAAATTGGTTAAGAAAATGATTGAGTAATTAATTAATTAAAATAAAAAACCAGTTAGTTAATGACTGATTATGGGGCGTGTGATTTGGTAGGACGCGGGGTGAAGGACTTACGGTGGGTACGCGTGATGCTGGCCGTACGACGAGATCCGTTGGAGATCTGTGGTGATGTGTGTGAGGGTGTATGGTAGTTATCGTGTGTGCATCATATATGATTATTTTACATTTACAAGATTAACAAAAACAAAAGCAAATCAGATAACCCTCATCTCCCCTCGATCCTTCTTGCGACGCCGTTCCATACTTCCTCTCTCACGACCTTCGTCGTCGCACTTCTTCGATCCATTTGTCAGCCTCCTTCCATACTTTCCTTTACCCTAAACTGCAAATCAAACAAATCTCAAACATGCATGGAACTTCAAAAGAGGGAAACCGTTACCCAGAAACAAAAGTTGACGGCGGCTGGACGATGGGGGCGGCGACACGAGGACGTGGTCTTCGATTTCGCTCCTTCGAGCGGCAATGATGAAACTTGAGGAGGATTCAAGCTTCACGGTGATGACTAATCTCCTTTGATCTGAGCTTTGAGTGCGTCAGTTCTTTTGCTGCGGCGAGGGTTTTCTCTCTTGTGAAGGTAACGACTTCTTCGTGATCCCCTTTGTGGGTGTGCTTCGCTGCTTTTATAGAGGAAGAAGATGGGCCTCCATGAAAATCCACTTAAGAACCTTCCTATTTGGGCGATGGCTGTCGGATTCACTTGATTGCTTTGGGGAACCGATAATTAATTTTTCTGATTCTGTTGAAGAGATGTCGGTTCCGATTTAGGGAAGTTTAAACCTTCCTCTTTGTGTATCGATTTGTAAAATTTGGGACCGTACCTCTGACGTGTCCGTTGACTTTGATGACTTTGAATTAACGCTTTTCTTCTTCTTCTTGCAGGGCAAAAGTTACACTTAGAGTTCAGAAGCTGCCTTATCTTGAGCTCACTGAGGAAGGCTTCGAACCGGAAATGATGACGCTTAGTCTGAGCTGGGCGAAACTACAGTTGCCGTTTGTTTGATTTCTGTTGCTTAGGTTTCCTCTGTTGCTTGGATTATTCTTGAACTTGGTAAGAATGGTTGTAAGCGATGATGATGACTATAGCAGTCTGAACCGCATTGGCTTACAATGAACTGGATTGTTGATGTTGTTCTGCTGTTAATTGTAGCTTGTTTGCAAATGATATTTGTTGCTGTAGTTGTTTGTAGCTCAGAAACTGCTGTTGCTGGGGAAGGTTTGGAACGGTGATGATGATTGGTGAATCTGAACCGTGAGGCTTTGAGGATATTGTTTGTATGGAGTTGCCTGCGGTTCTGACTGGATGTGAATTCAGGACCTGAGTAATGCTGCCATTTTCACCCTTGCCGCTACGTATTGTGAGGGGCTTGTATGCGAATTTTTATTTGTTGTTCCCGATGATGAATTGAGCTGAGGGCTACGCTTTCCTCGATGCCCAATTCTTATACCTCCACTTATCTTTGGCAGTAATTGTACCGCTTTGGTGTTGTTTGAGGCACTTGCTAATGAGGCCATTGCAGAATTGATGCCATTGGTGTTGCTTGCAACTGCTTCTGTTGCTTGTTGTCATTGATGCTTGTTATCTGTAGGTGTTTTGCGCTTGATACACTTGTTGATGCTGACATTTCTATTTTCCTTTTAGGAAAATCGTCAAACTGTCAACTTCAGATATTGCCTTGGCTTATGCCACTGTCGAAAGCTGGTCCAAAAACGGTTATGATGACTTCTGTCTGAACCGGGAGTTCAATATCGCCACTGTTCTGTGCAATATTTTTTGCCTATGATGAATTTGCTTTTAATTTGTTCGATGATCGGTAGGGAGTCAGTGACAGCTTCGGTTGTCGCCCTTCTGGCTGCTCGAACCTATGCCCGATGGTGAAATGAGCTGAGGGTTGAACCTGTCTGAGGTTCCCAACTCTTAGGCCTCAACTTACCTTTGTAATGGTTAATGGTTGTGCTGCGGTTGATGTTATTTGATGCCCGCTGATACATTGGACTGAGGGCTAAATTCACTTTGATTCTCAACTCTCAGCCTTCAAATTACTTCTGCCATTGTTAATCTGAATAACACTTGTATCGCTTTGACAGGTTAACTATGTTACGATTGTGGAGTTTGCCAAAACCGTGGTTACTTGCTTTTGGTGGTGATTGGCATGAATATGGCACGGAGCAGTATTCTGGAGATGCTTTAGTAGCTTGCATACGGTTTGTTAGGAATGGCTTTAACGGGATTGGGATATCGACACCTGAGCTTGGGATATTAGTGATTATGATTGATCTTTGAGGTGTGTCAATTTACTGATAATATCTGTATTTTGTCTTGGTCTTTTCGAAATTATGTCTTCGCATTTTGATTGTACTGATATGGTCGTTTGACAAAAAACGACTTTCCGTTTTAGTGATAAATAACTCTTACATTCCGCATTTTTCAGAGGCTTGCCGCAAAGTACGGAAGGTATTGGGGAGCACAAGGTGGGCCTCTCCATGAAATTCAAGACACAATGTGTACTCCAAGGAAAAGGATAGACTTATCCTAGCAACGTTGGCAAGCTCAAAAGGAAGCCTAGGATCTATTACCAAACGTCTAATAGCATGCTTATTATCTTTGTAAAACAACTATCTTGTCAAGAGAAAATAAAAAGTTTCAGACTTGTTTTGATGCTGTAATCTTATAAACTCATACTCTTGCTGATAAACTTGTACGTGCCTTGTGTTGGTGCAACTTACAATCTTGACCATATGTTTAGAAAAATTGATCTTGCGCTTCAAATTATAAACTCCACATTGTAACTCATGATATTATTGCAATGATCCCACAACTCTTAAATGCCACTTTGAGATATTATAGAAAGTACTTGATTGCAAGTCTTGTTCAATCAATGGCAACCTCACAATGTCAACACAATTCTCGTTCCTTTCTCCAAAAAATTCGAGAGCATGATGATTCAGAATCCATAAATAGGAACAATACCATACATGATCTTCCCACACGAGCCAAATTGATGAGATTTAAAACCCCACGATGAATTCACCCTCCCGACTCAAATATCCTCTTAAATGCGTAGTGCACAAACTCGTTAAACGTATATAATACTTCGTACCATGAATCCACTTGCTTCCCATCAAGTAAACAGAGAAACCCCAGTCTTCTATTACTAAAGTGGCACGAGAACAAGGATGCGGTTCCACAATACTTAGCATAACTAATAGGAGGTAAGGAATACACAAATTCTTCATGACTTCCGGACTTTCTTTAGTAACCTAACTTCACCAAACAGCATGAGCAAACTGGTTAAAGGGTTAGCGCGCTAAAAAGATTGACTTAAATAACATGCACGAAACCGCACAAAGAGGTGGGATCTTGAGGTGAAAAATTAGGGTGTGACAATCCCATAATGGTTTCTGACCTATGGTGATGTTCTTGGACTTTTGTTTATGGTCTAACTATTTTCTATCCTTTTTTAGGTTTTATTTTCCTTTTTATTTTGTTTTTTATTTTGTTTTTTATTTGGTTTTTAAAATTGCAAAATGAGGTGTTTTTGTTTTTAATTCATTGTTGGGTGATATTCTGTCCTTTCTCATGTCTTTTGAGTCTTTGATGTTTGTTTGATGGTTGTTTCTCTTGGATGGTTGATTTGATGTTTGAATTCTTCTTGAGGCATGTCCTTTGTCGCAACTGCGAAAAAGGGAGCTAGCAAACAGACAGAAGAGTCGCCACTGAACGTTATTTATCCCAAAGAGAGGGAAAGGAAATGATCGAAGAAAACCTAAGAGAAAGGGAAAGACAAGGTCATCGCAACCAAATCTAGGGTTCGGGATTCGGTTACGCAAGGGGAAGGTATGAGCATCCCTCACATCCGTTGTACTCAACGGGATCTATGCTTGTTGTCTAATCTATGGGTGAAAACTATCTAAAGGCTACTGCTAAACGGGGGTAAACAGAAAGAACAGACTCGATAAGACATCACTGCCCTATGCCTACGTATTCCCTCATGCAATGGAAAAGTCAGAGTCAACGTAGTTCGGGAAACTACGGGTGAATGGGGAAGGTTGCTCGCCAAGACATCACCGTCTTGTGCCTGTGTATCCTCATCTGGTATGAGAAATCAGAGCTAACGTAGTTCAGGAAACCTAGACCACTGGTTAGTTCAAGTGTTTTTTATGAGTAATGTTACGTTTCAATTTCAGCAGTTAGGGACGATGCCTGTTTGCGGTAGAACGGAAATGTAACATACTTTTTATGAAAATTAGGTTTGAAGCAATCCCGAAGGATGAAAAGGTTTGAATTTTGTTTGTGTTTTTTTATAAGAAGTGAATTAAGTTAGTTTGAAACTTATGTTGCACTAAAGACTATGACATAAAAGCAAATGCGTCGCATATCGCTCAAAGGGCATACGCTAAACACTCTAGACAATGTGAGAAGAGACCCCCAACTTATCATTTCTCATGTACTTAAGGCTTGTAGCGTACAACACTCGTCATTCTTTATTAAGTGTCTTAAAGAGTTATGAGATGATTAGAGAAGACACAAGGACTCTAAAGGGAACTATAAACCCTAATGTTGTCATGCAAAGTGGTCCTAAAGTTGGGATAGAAAAGGGAACTACCTAATGTTATCATGCAAAGGATTGAAAGCCTAATGTCTCTCATACTCCCATCTTAAACAGAGGGACTAGGAATCCTAAGGGATCATGTGAACAAACACAAATAAACACAATGCTAAATCAATCACAGATGAAAATGAAATGAAAGACTTAAACAAGTCTATGCAAGATGGAAAGAGATATGAAATGCAAAGACAAATGCGAACATGGAACAATGCAACAAGACCAACACAAGTCACAAAGATGGAAGACTTAAACAAGTCAATAAATATGAGAGGAAATGATAGAAGCAAGCTCCTACAATCAAATGCCATCAATCATCATAAGAAGAAAGGTGCTAACACCAAAAATCACAATCAAGAAAGTGAGGGAGGAAAGAGAGTGGGGCAGCAACCACATCATAATCAACTCAACCAAACACTTACACATGATCAAGTAAAACAAAGCAACCAAACAAAACAAGAGAGGCACAAATGTTCATAGAATTTTCAAAGTGACACAAACATCACCAAGGCATCAAGAACAAGTCCATACCCATCAAGGTCAGAAGTGAACATCAAGTGGTATACCTCATATTCAAAGTCAAATTGAAAAGCAAACACAAGAGTGATCAAGTTCAATTAGAGACTAAAGTCCATCTAAACATCTCACACTTCAAATTTAAGTGGAAAGACATGATCAAATGAAACTTGTGGCATAAGGTATACATACAATTGACCTCTAAACAAGCAAGGCAGCACCTCAAGCATGTTAACAAAATCTAAAAAGGCTTAAGAGGTGTTCAAGGGATCACACAAGATCACATCCCAAAACTAGGTCAAGGATTGTATGCATACACATGATTAAAACAACTTTGAATTTGAATTACTCACCAAAAATAGGAACAAACATGAATAAAATCCAAATAAAATACCCAACTCAAATTGAATCAAACACAAATCAGAATGCAAAAGATCAAAGCAAGAAACAACTCAAAGCACCACCGATTGTGTCAAACAATGCAAGGTGTTCCACTTATCGAGCATTCATTGAGGGTCCAACAAAAGCAAATGAAAAACAATTGAAAAAATGATCATCAATTCCTCAAACCAGCCCTCAAATATGCCTCAATCAAACACCTAAGTGTGAGAGGAAGATTGGTCAAAGGGGGTGTTTAATCAAGGTCAATGATCAAGCTTCAATTCAAGATACAAACCATAAAACACCTTCAATCATTAAATGAATTAAAAATAGCAAAAATAATTGAAAAATAAAATAAAAAATGGAGAATAATCTCAACATCTTGAAATATCAGAAACCTATTTTTGGGGATGTTTATAAAGTGTAAAACTATTTTTAAATGATTTAGAATGAAAATGCAATAAAAAGAAAATAAAAGATAATTAAAATGGGGGAGGAGGTGTATAAGCAAAACAGATTTGAACTGAAACCAAGTTACACGCAAATGGGCCTCAAAAGAGGGGGGCGTGGAAAGCAAAATGGCAAGGCCCAAAACCAACTGAAGCTGAGTTTCAACATGAAACGCACCGTTTCATTAAACCTCAATGCCAACGCGTCAAATTCAACATGCCACGCACACGAGGTCAACGCCAAGTCACGAGACACCTTAGTTCAAGCCTCAGATGCCAGAGCCCTAGCTCCGGTCGTCTTCTCAGGCGAGCTTCACCGGAGCTGGTCAAAAACCACCATAAAAATTAAAACTCAAGGCACCATTTCAAAGATTTTTTTCACGTAGAATCCAAATATCATGTTGGTTTTTGAAAAAAAGGTTCCTCTAACTAGGAGAAAACAAGCCACGAAAGTGTGATGTACAAACTGAAATTCAAACAAATAGCCAACAAAATGATCCAAACATGGCCTACGTGAAGTAGGGCTTCAGATGCACCAGTTACGAACCTAAATAAGTGCCTAAAATGAAGGTTTCAAGTCATGGAAATTTACCTAACAGAGCTGCTCCGTTGGCTCTTCGAATGCTTAGCAAACTTCAACCTCAAGCCTCCAATCTCTTCCTTGTGTTTGTGTGATGATGAATTGAGCAATGGCTTGAAAGAAAACCCAAGGAAAACTCAGATTCAAAGAGAGAGAAAACTCTGAAATTTCTTGATGAATCTCACACCTCTGTGCAACTCCTTCTATTCTGAGCATTTAGGGTTCAATTATAGCTTATATATGAGGGCTTTATGAGTCCCATGTAGGCCCATGATGATTAAATCATTTGATTTCCAAAAAGTGCCAAAAAACTTCATTCCATGTGCACACACGGGTTAGCATGATATATCCTTCATTCATGGTCAGCAAAGAGCAAATGAGGGGTGAGAAAAAGAATGTTGGTGATTAGGGCGATTGAACATGAGTGGGAATATGGTTTTAGACCATTACCTCCTATGGTGCAAAACTTGAAAAAGTGTTATGATATGAAAGCTATTTGGCTCAAATTGGGTAAGTTTTTTCATGAGCATGATATGATGAGGATGTGGTATCAAAAGGTTCAAAACAAATGCATTTGGTAACTTGAGATGGAAGAAAACCACACTAGGTCTAAAAATCAAGTTTTCATGGTCATTAAGGCTTAAGTGATCGCATAATTCATCAAACATCATGGATTTTAAGTTCAATATGATGTTAAGGCAATTTGACACAACTTTCATGTTTTTTGGAAATGGATTAGAGGTCTTGAAATGGATGGAAGACGTCTTTGAAGTGAAATACCTAAGATTAGGTTTCCAAAAATAACCTTGACTTGTGAAGACCATAACTTGAGCTCCACACATGAGAATGATAAGTTCTATCACTTTTTGGAAAGCTAAGCCAATGAGGATCAACCTTCATGTTTCAGGAAAGATGAGGAAGAGCTTGGTTTTGTGTGAAAAGTGCCTAGGAAGTGAGTTGACCTTGGATGCCTCTAAATTCTCTTCATCTGATGACACCAACTTGTTGACACCATAACATGAGATGTATAAATCCAACGGATGAGTTATTTTACTCAAAAGAAATCTTGAACGATGATTAACAAGTCTCATGTTTGATATAAAATGAGGCAAGACTTGTATCATAGTAAAATTTGTCCTTGAAGTTAGAGACTAAAAGAGGGGATTTTACACTTGAACTCATATGAGACCCTAATTTAGTAACTTCTTGAAATCTTGAATCTTCTTATCCTATCTTCAACATGTTATTTGAGATGATCTAGGATGACTTCTCATGTCTTCCAAGATCAAGACCCAAGCCTTGAGCCCTCTCAAGTCCACAGTTGACTTTTGGTGGACCAGATGAAACCCTAATCTCCTATCCACTGACTAAGGTTCTTGCAAATGACTTATGTGATCACACCAAATCCATAGAGGACCCCTAGGGTAAACAAAGAGTCCTTGAACCATGTCTCATCCAAGGAAATGACCTCATGTGCCTCCACACATCCTCAAGATATGAGGTGATACCCATACACAAACTTTCTCCCCTCAAGGAGCTTTGAGACCCAACTGTAATGATGATGAACTCTTGATGGCTTGAAAATGTAACCTTGCTTGAGCTTGAACATGAAACTCTTCTCTTGAGTGGTAAAAACAACATCTTGATCCCCTATTTAGAACCAATGCTATGCAAATGCTAAATGCTAAATGATATGAAACATAAGCCAAGATACAAGAAAAGGTTGGGCAAATTTTGGGGTGCAACAGCTGCCCCTATTCAAACAACTTGGACCTGAAGGTATGAAAAGCAACCACTTTCGAACATTCGAGGTAGAAGGTGATTGAATACAAAAGAACCCAGAAACTTGCCAACCGCAGGATAGAAAACTGTAGAACTTGTCCACCAAAGTGGAACCACCATGGGAATATATCTGAAAGTTATAAGAAAACAACCAACTAACCACCAAATAGAAAGCATCGACACGCAGTCAGAAAGAAACATCTGTTATCCAGCAGGCTCGACATCCGTTGGTAAAAACATCTGCTAACAGGCAGGCTCGAAATCCGTCGGAAAAGACATATGCTAAACAGCAGGCTCGACACTCAGTCGGTAAAAAACATCTGCTTACAAGCAGGCTCGACACTCGGTTGGTAAAAAAATCTTCTAACAAGAAGGCTCGACATCTGTCGGTAAAAAACATCTGCTAACAAGTAGGCTCGACATCCGTCGGTAAAAACATCTGCTAACAAGCAGGCTCAACCCAAAAGTTGGTAATAAACATCTGCTAACAAGCAGGCTCGACATCCGTCGGTAAACAACATCTGTTAACAAGCAGGCTCGACATCCGTCGGTAAAAAACATCTGCTAACAAGTAGGGAATATAATCAACCAATTCACAATCTGAAAAAGAGAGAACTCCGCTGGGGAAAGAGAAACTTAAACGAGCAAACTCTGTTGGGGAGATTGAAGATAAGATGAACACATCTATCAATGATACTTGCTGGGGTCTGGCACCACACAGGCTTATGAAATACACCGTTATCTGCTGGAGAAATGTCTAGCAACAAAAGGTAACAACCTGGCTTATGCTTCGCATGCATATGTTTGAATATGGCATAATGCTCCATACGAAATGGAAATGCTACGCGTTTGGGAGGATGCTATGAAAAATGCAAATGCAAAGGAGCACCACCGAGAAAAGGTGCCGAAATAAACGGCAAGCAAACTCGTGCTGGGGAAAACGCCCTGAACGGCCTCTTGGAAATATAACTCTCCTGGGGAAAATGACCTGAATGGCCTTCCAGAATAAAAATCTTATGGGGAAAATATCCACTCTGTTGGGAATAAATGCACTCCGCTGGGGATTAAAAATAAGATATATTGGGAAATCATCCCAAACTCTCGCTCTGAAGAAAACCAATAACCATTGAATTCTGTTGAGGACAACACCCTGAACGGCCTCTCGGGACAAGACTCTCTCGAGGATAACTCCACCCTACCGAGAATAATTCCACTCTACTAAGGACTGAGGAAAAAAAAATTCGGAAATTATCCCAAAATCTCGCTTTGAAGAAATTCAATAACCACTGGATTCTGTTGCAGATGACGACTTCACCGGGGAATACTCATCAAGGGAATCAACATCAACCTCTGCTTGGGGAAATGAGTCAATAACATAGACTTTGTGAGGAACTGCACTGGACTTGCTCTACTGTTGGGGAATAATCCGAAAAATCTACCTGCTGGGGATAAGTGCACACCACTGTCGGGGAAATTCAATCTCAACCTGCTGGGGATAACCACAATCTTAACCTGCTGGGGATAACCACAATCTCAACCTGCTGGGGATAACCACAATCTTAACCTGCTGGGGATAACCACAATCTCAACCTGCTGGGGATAACCACAATCTCAACCTGTTTGGGATAACCATAATCTCAACCTACTTGGGAGATATTTCTGATCTGACATCATCACCCTGTGGGGATAGAGGCATGTCGTTGTTGGCGAGACTCTTCTAAAACAATTCTTAGTGGTGAAAGCCCTGCAAATAACAAACAAACAACGTGTCCTATATGCAATAAAGGCTATTTCGGTCATCGTCCATGACATTATTCAAATAAATCATTGTTTCAATTATAATTAGCAAAGCCCCAAAAGTTTATGTATGCAAAGTTTTATCAAAAACATCAGGCGTCGTTTTGCAAACAAAATAGTAAAAAGCCAAAACAAGAATAGAAACTCTTTGCGGAAAAGTACTTCATTAATTGAAATGGCCTGTAAATAGGCAAATTACATCAGATGCAACTCCTGAAAAGATAAAGTTGCGTAAAAAGTACAAATGAAAAATATATACAAATGTTGGCAATATGGAAACAGACAACCACCGTGTGTCGATTTGACTATGACTCGCATGACTTTGATGATTCACCAATGCTTCGTCTTCTAAAGAGACTGAGTTGTTAACCCTCGGGTCTTCCAAGAATCCACTGTGCTCACAGGTTGGACGCAAACCATACTCATTTGCTTTTTAATCCCTAACTTTTTCCTGAATCGCCCTTGCGGGTTTTCAGTTCACCGGGATACCCATTTTTGCCAAAGTCGCCTTTTTAGGTTTTCAACTTTGCGGGAACCCATTCAGCTTCATTATTGGTGTAGGAAAATGTTAGCCGGGCGGTAAACGGTATGTGGGAACCGTGGGGAGTTGTAATGATTGCCCCAATTCCGTTGCCATATGAGTTAATAGCACCGTCGAAAACCATCTTCCACTGAGAGCCTATTTCGGGACCTTCGTCTGGTAGTGGCTCGTCACAATACTTCATCTTCAAAAACATTATGTCCTCATCTAGAAACTCAAATTTCATTGGTTGACAATCCTCAATCGGCTGCTCTGCGAGATATTCTGTCAAAACACTTCCCTTAATGGCTTTTTGGGAGATATATTGAATATCGTATTCTATCAGAACCATCTGCCATCTAGCAATTCTTCCAGAAAGTGTTTTCTTTCGAACATATACTTGATTGGGTCCATCTTCTAAATCAACATGGTTGTGTGATTTAACATATGCTGCCTTAGGCGCTTGGCTGCCCATGCAAGTGCACAACATGTTTTCTCTAGAATTGAGTACCTGGACTCACGTTCTGTGAACTTCTTACTCAAATAATAGATAGCAAGCTCTTTTCTGCCCGTCTCGTCGTGTTGACCGAGTACACAACCCATTGAGTTCTCAAGAACCGTCAAGTACATAATTAAAGGTCTCCCTGCCACTGGAGGCATCAGTATCGGAGGCTCCTACAAGTATTCCTTTATCCTTTTAAATGCCCTCTGACAATTTTCGTTCCAAACGACTGCTTGATCTTTCTTTAAGAATTTGAATATTGGTTCACAAGTGGCTGTGAGGTGAGATATACACCTTGCAATGTAGTTCAATCTCCCTAGAAAACTATGAACTTCTTTTTCTGTTTTTGGCTCAGGCATTTCTTGTATTGCTTTTATTTTTACAGGATCTACCTCGATTCCTCTTTCACTGACAATGAACCCCAATAGCTTCGCTGACCTCACTCCAAAAGTGCACTTATTTGGATTCAACCTCAATTTGAATTTCCTCAACCTTTCAAACAACTTCAAAAGATTAACCAGATGTTCTTCCTCCGTCTATGACTTTGCGATCATGTCATCAATATAAACTTCGATCTCATGATGAATCATATAATGAAAGAGAGTCACCATCGCCCACTGATAAGTTGCCCCTGCATTTTTCAGTCCAAAAGGCATAACTTTATAGCAAAAAATCCCCCACGGCGTGATAAAGGTAGTTTTCTCCATGTCTTCTGGGGCCATTTTGATTTGGTTGTACCCAGAGAAGCCATCAATGAAGGAAAACACATAATGATGAGCAGTATTATCAACTAACACATCAATGTGGGGGAGTGGGAAATCATCTTTCGGCCTCGCTCTTATCAAATCTCGATAGTCGATGCACATCCTGACCTTTCCATCCTTTTTAGGTACAGGCACAATGTTAGCGACCCATGGAGGATAGTTTGTAACAGCAGGAAAACCGACATCCAATTGCTTCTAGACCTCTTCCTTAATATTAGCTGCCATATGAGGCCTGGTTCTTCTCAACTTTTGTTTTACAGGTGGACATTCTTTTCGAAGAGGTAGAAGGTGTACCACTATGTCCGTATCCAGCCCTGGCTTATCTTGATACGACCAGGCAAAGACGTCTTTGTACTCTCGGAGCATTTCGACCAGTCTTCTTTTGACATCGTCTTCCAACGCATCCCCAATTCTGACCTCTTTTTTGTCCTCTTCGGTGCCCAGATTGACAACTTCAGTTTCCTCTTGATGAGGCATAATGACTTTCTCCTCTTGTCTCAACAGTCTGGCAAGCTCTTTAGGCATATCATCTTCTTCATCAATCTCTTCTTTAGTTTGAAAAATGGGACTGTCAAAATCGTACCGAGTCATAGCCGAATTTGAACCGGCGGCATCTGCAATGTGAAACCTGCATGATTGATGTTTTATGCTTAAAATTATATGTAAACAAACACAAACACATTGCCATTTTATTTTCAAAAATAAAAGAAGAAAAACAGGGATAAAAACATTTGAATGCAAACAAACACCTTTCATTAATGATAAAAAAAAGTTTAAACATAAACAAACAGGGCCCTACAAAGGAAAGCCACTACGTCCTGGGCAGAACATAGGACCACACATAATCGAAACAAAGTGTAAGTTCTCTTGATTGGTTGCATTTTGTGGAAAAATATTAATACATGTATGAATGTCATGTCGGATGTTGCTACATTCATAATATGGACCGTGCAGGGTAAGTTAACTAAGCTAACTATAAGTTAAGCTGGATGTCATACTCAATGTTATGACATAGGTCGTATGACATCAAGCGGAGGTTTGTTATTCTGGTAGCTAGAACTCAGGAAACAAATCAGAAGCTCAAGCTGGAATGCAGGAGACATTTTAGACGCCCTAGGGGAACTAATATGTACCTGATTAAAGTGGCAAGTAGGCAGAATACTGAAGAGAGGTTTTATGATGGATAAAACCTAACTTATGCGCCCAAGCCCAAGGACTGATTTGCTGCTATAAATACCAGGAGAAGCAATCCTAGAAGGCAGCTGTTGAAGATAGAGAAATAGAGAAATCACCATAGTGGTTTAGAAGTGAAGAGGTTGTCCTTCACGATTGTGTCTTAGGAACCCTTGTAATCCAAGCAACTGTTAATTGCATTGGTTAGGTAGTTTCTTGGTTGTGTATCACTCGAAGCTGTTAAGTAAGAGTGTGTGTCACTTGATCAAAGCTTTGAAGCAAGATCAAGGTGTGTGTGTAGTTGAAGTGTCTCTTCATTCTACTGGTTAATTTGTAACTATTTGATATCACTGTTGTGTGATTGTAGGGAGTGAGTGGGTATACTTAGGTCTAGAGTGTTTCTAGGTTAAATTATCATTGGGTAGGTCTTAAGTGAGGAGTGCAAACTGGAGGTTTGACTCTGAATTAATTCTACCGATAGTGAAATTTCTCCCTGGCTTGGTAGCCCCCAGATGTAAGTGTGTTGCACTGAACTGGCTCAACAACCAACTATGTTATTTACTGCTTTTCAATTACTGCATAATAGTAGGTCTGTAGTAAATATCACAGTGGATGTTATAACTTCTGTTAGAACATCCATCGTGGGCTGACTAGAATTTTCAATTGGCATCAGAGTAGGCACCCTACCTGTTTATTACTAGGTGAGATCTAGGGAAACAAAATTCTGGTACTATGGATAAAGATATAGGATTCACAAATAGACCTCCAATTCTAGATGGTTCTAATTATGACTATTGTAAGCCTAGGATGATAGCCTTCCTAAGGTCCTTAGACAGCAAGGCTTGGAGAGCTGCAAACTCTGGCTGGGAACATCCTGTGAAGACTGACAAGGATGGAGTATCTGTGCAAATTTTTGAAGAGGAATGGACCAAAGAGCAAGAGGCATTGGCTCTTGGAAACTCTAAAACATTGAATGCACTCTTCAATGGTATAGACAAAAACATCTTTAGACTGGTCCACCATTGTGAACTAGCAAAGGATGTTTGGGACACTCTCAGAACTACTCATGAAGGAACCTCCAAGGTCAAAATGTCAAGACTTCAAATGCTGACCACAAAATTTGAAAGTCTAAGAATGAAGGAAGATGAGACCATTCATGACTTTTACATGAATGTTCTTGAACTAGCTAATACCTCAGGAGCCTTGGGGGAAAAGATGACTGAAGAGAAACTTGTAAGAAAGATTCTGAGGTCACTACCTAAAAGGTTTGCCATAAAGGTAACATCCATTGAAGAAGCTCAAGACATATGCTACATGAAAGTGGATGAACTCATTGGATCCCTTCATACCTTTGAGATGGGGATGTGTGATCAGGCTATGGAGAAAAAGAGAAAAAGTATAGCTCTTGTCACAAACTCTGCAGAGGATTCAGATGAGGAAGAAGTGGAGAATCTATCAGAGGCAATAGCCCTGCTTGGGAGATAGTTCAACAAACTGGTCAAAAGGATAGATGCCAAGTCTAAACTTTATTCCAAAAGCTTGTCTGTTGAAAAAGAAAAAGATGAGGAAAAAGTCAGTACAGTTCAGTGCCATGAAGGTGAAGGGTATGGACATATCAGAAAGGAATGTCCAACATACCTCAAGAAAAAGGGAAAAGGCCTGACTGTCACATGGACTGATTCTGACAGTGAATCAGAAGAAGAAACAGCTAAACATGTCACTACACCCACCAGGGTGTACATATCTGATGGTGATTCAAGTGAAGAGGAATTGATTTTTGAAGACCCTACAACCTCATATCAGAAGCTTCACATCAGAAGTGTAGAGCTGTACCAACAAGGAGAGCTTCAGAAGAAAATCATCAAGGTCTTAGAAGCTTAAAGGAAAGAGCACCTAGCCTCAATACACAACCTCAGAGGTGAGGTAAATGATTTGAAAAATGAGAAGGATCAAATGGCAAAATCCATAAGGATGCTAAACTCTGGAACTGACACCCTAGAGGAAATCCTTCAGAGTGGGCAGACTGCAGGAAATAGGTCTGGCATAGGATTTGTTGAGAAACAAAATCCTATCTTGAACCTCAAGAGGTTGCAGCCTGAGTCTCAAATGTTAAAAAGGATGTCACGACCAATGACACCACATTCACCACACAGAAACTGGAACCAAATCAAGAGAAAATTCCAAGGGCATGGATGCTACCACTGTGGAAAACTTGGGCATATTAAAGCTGTGTGCTTCTAGCTGAATGAATTCGCTAGTCAAAGAAAAACCAAACAGGGTATGCATGGCAACAGGCATCATCATACCAAACCAATGAGGGAGGTGCCTAACAAACAAAGAAAATAGGTTGCCAAGACGGTTGCACACATAGCTCACACCTCTCTAAGAGTATCAACTAAAGAAGACTGGTATTTTGATAGTGGCTGCTCTAAGCACATGACTGGCATAAAGAATCTGTTGATAGACATCAAACCACATTCCACCAGTTATGTGACTTTTGGTGATGGAGCAAAAGGAAAGATCAAAGGTGTTGGGAAACTGGAATGCCCTGGAGTCCCTACTCTAGACAATGTGTTGTTGGTAAAAGGACTAACTGCCAACTTGATCAGCATCAGCCAGCTCTGTGATCAAGGACTAAGTGTGAAGTTCTATAAAGAAGAATGTGTGGTCACTAATGATGGATATAAAGAAGTCATGAAAGGACATAGATCCAAGGATAACTGCTATTTGTGGCAGCCTCAGGACACGAGTAAATCCACAATTTGTGGTATGGCAAGAGAGGAAAAGGAAGTAAAATTGTGGCATCAAAAACTTGGACATCTTCATTTAAGGGGAATGAAGAAGATCATCTCCAAGGAGGCTGTGAGAGGGATACCTAAACTGACTATTGATGAGGGAAAAGTGTGTCGGGAATTCCAAATGGGCAAACAAACCAAGACTTCTCATCCTAGAGTTGGACATCTAACCACCTCCAAAAGTCTGGAACTACTGCACATGGATCTGATGGGACCAATGCAAATAAAAAGCCTTGGTGGGAAAAAATATGCATATGTGGTGGTTGATGATTACTCCAGATTCACCTGGATAAGCTTTATCAGAGAAAAGTCTGATGTATTTGAAGTCTTCCAAGAACTGTGTATCAAACTCCAAAGAGAAAAGGAGAGTGTGGCTGTCATGATCAGAAGTGATCATGGAAAGGAGTTTGAAAACTCTAAGTTTGCTGAATTCTGTGCAGCTGAAGACATAAGCCATGGATTTTCCTCGCCTATCACCCCTCAACAAAATGGAGTAGTTGAAAGGAAGAGCAGAACCATTCAAGAATCTGCTAGAGCCATGATCCATGCAAAGAAGCTGCCTATGCACTTCTGGGCTGAAGCTATGAATACAGCAGGCTATGTACATAACAAGGTAACTCTGAGAAAGGGAACATCCTCCGCTCTGTATGAATTATGGAAAGGAAGAAAGCCTAATGTGAAGTATTTTCATGTGTTTGGAAGCAAATGCTACATCTTGGCAGATCGTGAACAAAGAGGGAAAATGGATCCCAAAAGTGATGAAGGAATATTCTTGGGATATTCTACCAACAGCAGAGCTTACAGAGTATATAACTACAAAACTAAAGTGTTAATGGAATCCATAAATGTTGTCATTGATGATCAGATTGATGAAATCAATGTCATAGAGGATGTGGGAACATTAGTTAAGACTCCATCTGAGGAGACTGAAGACACCCAAGCAAGTCCAAGTACTGAACCAAATACAGCCACCAAGGAACCTTCAATTAGGCTTCTGAAATATCATCCCAAATAGGAGTAAGGACCAGAGCAAGAGATGTCATCTCAAACTCTTGTTTTGTGTCCAAGGTTGAACCCAAAAATGTAAAGGAAGCCCTCTCTGATGAATACTGGATCAAGGCAATGCAAGATGAATTGGAACAATCCAAGAGGAATGAGGTATCGGAACTGGTGCCTAGACCTGAAGGAACCAATATCATTGGGAAAAAATGGATCTACAAGAACAAGTCAGATGAAGAAGTAATCATAGTCAGAAACAAAGCTAGACTAGTGGCACAGGGATATACTCAAGTTGAAGGAATTGATTTTGATGAAACCTTTGCACCAGTTGCAAGGCTTGAGTCTATCAGGCTGATGTTAGGAATTGCCTGCATCCTGAAATTTAAACTCTTTCAAATGGATGTGAAGAGTGCTTTTCTGAATGGATATCTAAGTGAGGAAGTGTATCTGGCACAACCCAAGGGATTTGAGGACCCTAACCTGACAGACCATGTCTACAAGCTAAGGAAGGCTCTGTATGGATTGAAACAGGCACCTAGGGCATGGTATGAAAGGCTCACTGAGTTTCTCACCACCAATGGATACAGAAAAGGGGGAATTGATAAGACTCTATTTGTGAAAAATGAAGGTGGAGAAATCATGATAGCTCAGATCTATGTAGATGACATAGTGTTTGGTGGAGTATCAGAAAGTAGGGTGAAACAATTTGTCAGTCACATGCAGTCTGAATTTGAAATGAGCATGTGTGGAGAATTGACATATTTTCTTGGGCTCCAGGTCAAGCAAATGGAAGACTCCATCTTCCTCTCCCAATGAAAATACACCAAAAATATAGTAAAAAAGTTTGGGATGGACAATGCCAGTCACAAGAGAACACCTGCCCCTACTCATCTAAAGTTGACCAGAGATGAAAATGGTACTAGTGTGGATCAAAGGCTATACAGAAGCATGATTGGAAGCCTACTATATCTAACAGCCAGCAGACCAGACATTGCATTTGCTGTTGGAGTGTGTGCCAGATATCAAGCAGACCCTAAAGTCAGTCACATGAACCAAGTGAAAGGATTCTCAAATATGTGAATGGAACCTGTGACTATGGCATACTATACTCTCATGGGTGTACCCCTATTTTGTCTGGTTACTATGATGCAGATTGGGGTGGTAGTGCTGATGATAGAAAAAGCACATCTGGTGGATGTTTCTTCTTAGGTAACAACCTAATATCCTGGTTCAGCAAGAAGCAAAATTGTGTCTCATTATCTACTACTGAGGCTGAATACGTCGCAGCTGGTAGCAGCTGTTCTCAGCTGGTCTGGATGAAGCAAATGTTAACTGAATACAATGTCACTCAGGATGTCATGACATTGTACTGTGACAATCTTAGTGCTATTAACATTTCCAAAAACCCTATCCAGCACAGCAGAACCAAGCACATTGATATAAGGCATCACTTCATAAGAGACCTTATGGAAGACAAAGTGATTTCCTTGGAGCATGTGTCCACTGAGCTACAACTAGCTGACATCTTTACAAAGGCTCTAGATGTTGCCCAATTTGAAAATCTTAGAGGGAAGTTGGGTATCTGTATGTATGAGGTTGAATAGCAATTAATGGCACGAGAGAGTTTTAGGATTTCAATGCAGTCAAAGTCTTTGAACAACAATACTCTCCATCCCACACAAACGTGCCTATCTTCCCCTATTACCGTTCAGCATCTCTTTCAGACCCTAAGTCTCGACAACAACATGGCCTCGCATCATGAAGGATCTTTATCTAAGTCCCCTCCCAATTTCACCAAAGATCCACCTCCCTCGGCTGAGAAACCAAACCGCAAGTATCCCCCTCCCACTGAAGAAGAACTGAGGAGCATTATGAACAGGGAAGGCACAACTTACGTGAACAAATCCATGGGGGAAATTGCTGACAATATCATCAGGAAAGGATTGCTTGTTAAGGGCTTCACCGTGCCCCTGGCTCGCCGGGGTCCAGATGAGGATCTTCCAGAAGAAGACTCGTATGATGGAAACCAAGACATCTCTCTCTCAGACTTGGATAGCAAAGACTTCAGTTCTTCCTCTGATGAAGAACATTAAGAATTGAGTATGTGCCTCAGACTGCTGCTGGTGATGAAGTGTGCTGCTGTTCAATTTTTATTTGCTCAAGCATGAATATTTGGTGATGCTATCTATGAGCAGTTTTGTAATGTAACCCCAAACATATGTATTGGTACATTTTATGATCTATGCTATGTGGTTAGTTGGATCTTAATTTGTGGCTAAAAAGGGGGAGAGAGTGTTAGATAAAAACATGAGCAGGTATAACAGATGGAAGAATTAGTTGATAACCAATATGAGTACCACAGGTTGTGGTAGTGCTAGTAACAGCAGGTGGAAGAACAAGACAGCCATGAGCTGTGCTTGAGCATATGCACCATGGGGATTATGATATTAGGATGTATAGGGGTAACTGCAAGTGCTGCTAATGAGATGTGTGTGTGTGTGTGATAACAACTGTTTGGGCTGTTACTGATATGATATGTATGCCATGTATGCTAGAACTAGGAACTATGTGCAGGAGAAAAATAAAAGCATAGTGTATCCCTTAGCATAGTGCAACCTTTTAGGGGGAGTAGCACCACTGTGTGACAGGATGTTATCCTGAATGTCATAACATCCAGAGCAGGCTAGATGAATATATGTGACTACAGGCTGTTTGCAGGTGAAGTGTACAACTGATGTGCATCAATTGAGGGGGAGTAACTTTGTGTGTTACTCAACTAGCAAAGGGTGACAACTGTAGTAGTAGTCTACAGAGAGTTTAACAAAGTGAGTGTTAACAGGGCTGAAAGCCAACTGTGAGGAGTCTGAGAGCTTGAGCAACAAGTGACTTACCTACACGACAGGACCTATGTTAAGTCTTCTGCTGTGTGTAAATCTCTGATGTAAGTACAAAGTGTTTTAGCCAAAAATTCGCCAAAGGGGGAGTTTGTAAGTGCTATTGATTGGCTGCATTTTATGGAAAAATATTAGTGTATGTATGAGTGTCATGTCGGATGTTGCTACATTCATAATATGGATTGTGTAGGGTAAGTTAACTAAGCTAACTATAAGTTAAGCTGGATGTCATACTCAATGTTATGACATAGGTCGTATGACATCAAGCGGAGGTTTGTTATTCTGGTAGCTAGAACTCAAGAAACAAATTAGAAGCTCAAGCTGGAATGCAGGAGACATTTTAGATGCCCTAGGGGAACTAATATGTACCTGATTAAAGTGGCAAGCGGGCAGAATACTGAAGAGAGGTTTTATGATGGATAAAACCTAACTTATGCGCCCAGGCCCAAGGACTGATCTGCTGCTATAAATACCAGGAGAAACAATCCTAGAAGGCAGCTGTTGAAGATAGAGAAACAGAGAAATCACCATAGTGGTTTAGAAGTGAAGATGTTGTCCTTCACGATTGTGTCTTAGGAACCCTTGTAATCCAAGCAATTGTTGATTGCATTGGTTAGGTAGTTTCTTGGTTGTGTATCACTCGAAGCTGTTAAGTAAGAGTGTGTCTTACTTGATCAAAGCTTTGAAGCAAGACCAAGGTGTGTGTAGTTGAAGTTTCTCTTCATTCTACTGGTTAATTTGTAACTGTTTGATATCACTGTTGTGTGATTGTAGGGAGTGAGTGGGTATACTCAGGTCTAGAGTGTCTCTAGGTTAAATTGTCATTGGGTAGGTCTTAAGTGAGGAGTGCAAACTGGAGGTTTGACTCTGAATTAATTCTACTGATAGTGAAATTTCTCCCTGGCTTGGTAGCCCCCAGATGTAAGTGTGTTGCACTGAAATGGGTCAACAACCAACTGTGTTATTTACTGCTTTTCAATTACTGCATAATAGTAGGTTTGTAGTGAATGTCATAGTGGATGTTATAACTTCTGTTAGAACATCCATCGTGGGCTGGCCAGAATTTTCACAAAGAAATTGCTCTTCAAAGGTAACTTGAACGACTTCCTCGAAAGTCCAATTGCACAAGCTCTGACCAGGGACACACGGCTGAATCCAAGCGTCCATAACGCAGTCACTATCTCCTTCGTCATCTCCCACAACATTGATTCTATAAAAAAATGACCCCACCGCTGGTAAACTGCACTGGTCCTCTGTACCCCGGAGCGCTATGAGAAGATAATAGGATGTATCCCAAACCAAATTTGTATTACTTATTGGGAATCATGAGGACTTGACCTCATCTCTATGAAGAACCAGACTCTACCACAGCACGAGCTTCTTTGAATGAAGAAATTGAAATTTCTGGAGCTCTAATCTCAACAGGAGGCTTTTCCTTAATCTGCACCGCTTTGAACGCCTTACACAATGTTTCATGGATCTCTCCATCCACCTCTAAATATTTGAAGGACGACATGCGACTAACCATGACGTCCTCTTCACCACACACTGTTACAATCTTCCATTCAACCATATACTTCAGCTTTTGGTGCAATGTCAAAGTGACTACCCCAGCATAATGTATCCATGGTCGACCAAGTAAGCAGCTCTATGTTGGTTGTATATCCATGATGTAGAAAACAATGTCAAAGATTTCCGGGCCCACCTGAATTGGTAAAGTAACTTCACCAAACACTGATCTTCTAGTCCCATCAAACGCTCTCACTACCAAGTCATTGGGAGTACAAATCACACCCTAGGTGTCTAACTTCATCAAAGCTTTCTTGGGAAACACGTTGAGTGAAGACCCTATATCAACCAATACATGCGACATAACAGCCCCCCTACACTCAATGGAGATGTGTAGGGCATGATTATGATTTCTCCCTGCGGGAGTCAAATCCAGATCTGTGAAGCCAAAACCATTTACATCATTAACATGGGCTACTACCCCCTCAAGCTGATTGACAGAAATCTCCTGTGGTACATAAAGAGTATTCAGAATTCTCAGTAATGCATTCCTATGTGCCTCCGAGCACAGCAACAAAGACAAAACCGAGATTTTGGAAGGTGTTTGTTGCAAATGATCCACAATCTTGTAGTCACTCTTGCGGATGAGATGCATAAAATCTTCAGCATCTTTGATTAAAGAGTCTTGCTCTCTTTGTTGCAAACTCTCTTCCGCTACAACCTTACCCTTTCCTTTATCAGTTCTTACCACATTAACCTCTGGAGGGGAGAACACTCTACCACTTTTGGTTAAACCTCCGGCCCCAACAACGTCATCAACAGATGACCCTTCAGATGACATCCCTACCAACTCTTGCTTATATCCATTATAGAATACCTCTGCTCCATAATTCCATGGGATAGCCTTGGTACTTTCATAAGGCATTGGTCCGTGTAACAGCCCAATTTTTATTAATTAATTATTTATATTAATTAAATGATTTATGGGGATTTTTTAATTGATGGATGAGTAATTAAATGAAATTGGTAGATGTTTGAGAATAGAAAGAGATAAAAAGGAAACATAAGAGAAAGAATAGAGAAAGAAGGAGAAAGAGGAGAAAAGAGAAGGAGAAGAAGGAAAAGTTGGAAAAGCTCAAGAACAACTCTCAAGCATTAATTTAACTAAGGTAATGGTGTGAAATATCATTATCTTGTCAATGTATATGATTATGTATGCTTGGTTAGATTGTTGGATGTTTTTCTACAACTTCCATTTTAGGGCAAAAGTGGATTTAATCGATAGGAACCGAGTTTTAACGGTCAAAAATGAGAATAAGTTGTATAATTTAGTCGAGGGAGGTTAGACTAAGGCTATGGAACTGGTTTGGTGAGAATTGGTCGGTTTTATGGATATTTATGAAAGTTGGGCAGTGAGGGTTTTGAAGTTTGCAGACACTCGCTAGCTTGTTCGCCAAGCGAGCTGGTCGCGAACATTCGCTGCAGCGAACTATAGCGAGTAGGTAGTGAGCGGTCCCAGACTTGGGCATAATGGATTTGAGGTTCTTCGCTGGTAGCGAATGGGGCAGCGAAGGTTCGCTAGGACTTCGCTGTAGCGAGCTGGGTAGCGAAGCAAGTCAGTAGCTTCTGTTTGCCTTCGCGAGCTTGTTCGCTAGGCGAACAGGTAGCGAGCACTTGCTAGAGACTTGCTAGGAGAGCATGTTAGCGAGCGTGACAACAATTTATTTTCTCTGTGATTCCATTCCATGTTGGTTTCTTGGTTCGATTGTGTTTGATCCTTGTTGGAATGAATAATTGTGTGTCGTGAAGTATATGTTGTGGGTAGCCGTATGGCGTGAATCCTAGATTATGAATTGTGGTCTTTTGACAAATATAATGCATTGTTTTATTTGATTAAAATGCGTGATAAATGTTAGTGAATTCGTTGCCGTGAGAACGATGTTGTGAATGCATATTGTTTGTATGCGATTGTGTTTGAGAATGCATGAGAACATATTGTGGATATGTGTGCATTGCTTGGTAAAAATATTGATGATACTGAATATGAATATGTTGTGTGTGCAATCATGATTATAATTCGTATGTGATGAATCATTTAAGAATGCATGAGATTAAGATGCGAGAACGGTCTTAAGTGCATTTGGTGGTTGATTGCATATGCATCACTTAGTCAAGAGGCAATGTTTGCTAGTTTCATGGAGACTAGTGACTTGTCCCAAACCTAGAAGAATGGGTTTGAAAACTTAGAGGACGGGCTTTTGTGGTTATCAGTCTAGAAGAGTGGACCCGGTTTAAGTGTAAAAACCGAAAAATGATAACGAGTGTTGGTACCACATGGCATGAGTTGCATTGAGTAACATGGAAATGTGTAATGTTGTATGAGAGTATGTTTGTGTGAATTATGGAGTTGAGAATTATGGATGTGTGCATGATAAAATGTGCTTGGTAATTATCCATATTTGTTTGTACATATGTTGTGATGTATATGATGATTAAAATGAATTGTGGTGGGGAAATGTGGAATATATGTGTTCTATACTTGTGTATGTATATATATATACTTATATGCATTGATTATTATGATAATATTTCTCACCCTTCTGCTGTTTTATAATGCTCTATGAGGCATTGCAGATTAGCTTTGATGGAGGTCTTTTGTGAAGTTTATCTTCATTCTTTTGGTCGGTTATGCTCTGATATGTAGCACCGGGTAGTTAGGACTGTATAGTATTCTATTGGGATACATTTTGTATATGTATTTGATGGCAAGTGTTTTGTAAAACATGAATGATGTGGTGAAACAACTGAATGATATGTATTTATATGATTACATGTTAAGTGATTCAATGTTTTAATCTTCCGCTTATTTCTAAATATTGAGATGTGGGTGTAAGGATTAAAGTTCCTCTGTTGAGCTACCCCACTGTTACATGTCTTTTATAGAGCAGATGTTGTATGTTATGTTGTGCATGATGTGACATACTTCTTTTATACCATGTTTTAATTTTACTATGATGAAAATTTATTATGTGATTTATTTGTTTATTTGGGGGTATAGAAGGGGGTGTTACAGTCCGGGTGTAGTGATGATCACAGGCACTGGCCTTGGCGGCGCTGAAATATTGATTGTTCTATATGGGATTGAAATCGTGGCAATTTCATCCCGCCCACTATCAATCTCTTTCACATCTTCTTCTTCTTCGATTCTATCAAATTACAAAATACCCTCATTCATCAAGCCTTGAATATGGTTCCTCAGATCAACACAACCTTCCGAGTGCACGTCACATCCTTCACAACCCTCCAGACAACCAGGGAAGACACCCCCTTTCAACAATCTGCTCTTCACAAAACTTAACAGTGTCTTCAACTCTGCCACATCAATTATCAGATTCAACTTTTCCTCCTCAATAACAATGTTAACTTCGGCTACCCCATGATTTGGCATTGGGTTTTGAACCATGTTCGGGGTCTCATTGGTAAAGTTAATTGCTTTGGTGTCAAGAAGATCTTGCACCTTGTGCTTAAAAGCCTTGCAATTATCTATGTTGTGGCCCGGAGCGCCATAATGAAACTCGCACCTTGCATTCGCATCATATCCTGGGGGTGGCGCGCCTGTAAGTGGTGCCAAAGTTCTCTTTTGGATCAGCTGTAACTGAAGCAGATGTTGAAGAGGTTGAGAGTATGGCATAGGCAGAGTATCAAACTGCCTATTAACGGTCATTCCTCGATCTTGAAATTTGCGCTGTGCAATATTTTATTGTTAAGGTACCGCTGGAATAGTTATGCTAGCAACCTGTTGTTGCTGAGGCTGCTATTGTTGTTGACGCTGAGCTCTATTTCTGTTTCTGTTTCTATAAGTTGTAACTGCATTTGAATCCCCTTCTCTTTTCTTAGAATTTCCAAACGTCCTCCTCGCTCCTCCTAAGGTCGACCCTTCTCCTCCTTGTATCTTTCCCAACTTAATTCCATTTTCTACCCTTTCACCGGTAATGATCAAATCAGAAAAGCTTCCAAACATACTTCCAGTCAACTTCTCATAATAAATTCCTGGCAAGGTTGCCACGAACATATCAATAAGCTCTCGTTCTACCATCGGTGGTTGAACTCTCGCTGCTAATTCCTGCCACCTCTGGGCATATTCTTTAAATCCTTCATTGCTCCGTTGAGATAGATTCTGGAACTGAACTCGGTTTGGTTCCAGGTCACTATTATACTGATAATGACGGACAAAAGCTTCTCCCAAGTCCCTCCAAATTTTGATATGAGTCCCCTCTAGACCCATGTACCATTGTAGTGAAGGCCCTGACAAGTTATCTTGGAAAAAGTGCATCAAAAACTTCTCATCGTCTGAGTAGGCAGACATCTTCTGATAATAAGATCTGAGATGTACTCTGGGACAGGTTGTCCCTTTGTACTTATCAAAGTCTGGAACTTTTAATTTTGGGGGAATCTTAACCCTTGGTATCATCCCTAGATTGGACACGTCAATCCCCAAATAGTTTCGATTCTTGAGATTCTTCATCTTTTCCTCAATCATTTTAAACCTTTTATCTGCACCAGTCTGAAGGCCTACACCCAGGTCTCCCATGAAGAAAACATCGTCTTGTTCATCTTCTTCCCATTGAGGACCTGCAGCCCCATGTGCAACGCTCACTGCACCTGGTATATGAACTCCTGGTTGGTGACCTCCGCCCGGAGGAATAACAACAATAGGAATAGCATTAGCTTGAGGAGTACTCCCATCAGCTGGAGGAGGAATAACAGTGGTCCCTCCATGCAAGACCCCACTACCATCCACCCTGGCAATTAGTGGCTGGACTAGTGTTCTGAGCTGCTCTTGCCCATTGGCAACTCCTTACATCAGATCCATGAACTGAGCCATCCGATCTCTGAATTCTTACAACTCTAGCTGTATCTGATCCATAACTCTTTGCTTATTCCCTCTGGTCGAGTATCTGTGAAGCGTCTGGTATGCTATTCTGAAAACTGTTGGAAGAAAACCACACAAAGGTAAGGTTAACGGGACCAAGAACACCTGCGATGCAACATGATAATGATAATGCAAAATGCAAGCATGCAAATATGACTCAGGGAAATTCTCCCCTTGATTCTAGTTCCACAAACAAACAGGAGACAGAAGAAGCAACAGATAGAACCATAAATCCCTCCTCATAAATAAAATGAGATAAAGAGTCTGTGTACATAACATAACTGACCGGTAAATTAGCAAGTGTACTAATTGTACCGATGTAGTAATAATAGGGGTTTTTCCCAACATCGATCTCTGAGGACTGCGTGTTAATTTTAGGTACAAATGTTATTTCAATCAAACAAAATAAACTTGGGGTTTTGTTTGGGGTTTTAAACAGGAAAATAGCAGAAAGATAAAATTATATTACGATTAAAAGAAAACATGCTAAGGGAAGTGTATGAATTGCTTAGAATGAACCCTGGAGTAAATCAATGAAATATGTCACAAAACCTTAATTTTTATTGCCCCTCAAAAGTATTTTTCTTAAATTCCTTAACTGAAAAACCTTTGATATTCTTCCTTGAACCTAATTCCTTAGCAATCAAGGAAGGACATCAATCAATAGTTCTGACAAAGGTTTTTTACAATCATTACAGGGATATCCCTATTCCTAGGAAATATTTACTGTAATATGTTATACAAAATACTCAATCGGTTTTTCAGACCAAATCCCTATTCGTACATCGTTCCTGATTTATACGATCTTAAAAAGTTAAACGATTTGCATTACAAAAATATTAAGGAATGAAACAAAATCTCTTTAAGAAATGCAACAGATATTCATTACAACACAATTCAAGGACACCCCCTAGCAATGGGGGGTTTAACTATTCATAGTATTCAACAAAAACAACATATGAAATAGAAACATTACAAACATAAAACCTCTGAACAAAGGAAAGTCTAACCCAACATAAAACCTCTAATTCGACGTCTTAAGAGCTTATTTGGTGGATGACCTATCTGAAAGCCTGACTTATTAATCTTGATAGCTTCTTGAATCAAACCCTAATTCACAAGAAACAAAACAAACAAAATCCGTTAATCTGGTTATTCATGCAATAAATGATTGATGTAGAATGATATGAAAAAGATCAAAGAATCTAAGGGTAAAATTTGGGGTATGACAGTTTCCCCTATTTAAATATCTTTATTAGATGACATGAGCGATGACTATCCTCATCAATCATGGTGAAAGGTGTTTAAATACAAAAAAAAAACCGAAAATGTTGCCCTTAGATGCAATGACATACTATGTTATGGACAAAAGAAAACAATGCAATGCTGACATGAAATGAACTCTAGCATGATGATAATGATGGGATGGTAAATGCAAAATGCAGACACAGGAAGAAAATAAACAGGGATAAAGTAAACACAATGGATAATAACTCACTAAGGATGACAACAACACTGGGGGAAGCTGAAACAAACTGGGGAAATCTAAAGTGATCGAGCAACAGGTATGAGCATGACCATGTGACACTTTAGAAGAAAAGATCCTCACTGGAGGTAGAACCAGGAGATGGTCTCCATTGGTGAATATTCAGAGTAGTGGATCAACAAGTTCAAGCATGATTGACTGACACTCTAGGACAAAAGATAAAGCATCCTTATTAGAAGTAGAACCAAAATATGGGCTCCAATAGAGGTATCTAGAATGATTGATCATCAGGTTTAAGCCATGAACGGATGACATTCTAGAACAAAAAGATCCTCAATGAAGGTTGAACCGGAAAGACGGTCTCCAATGAGGAAAGAAAATAAAACAAGATATTTAAAATGATGGATCAACAGGTTCATGCCATGACCGGTTGACACTTTAGAAGAGAAGATCCTCAATGGAGGTTGAACCAAAAGATGGTCTCCACTGAGGAAATAAAAGTTTCACAAGAGATTGACATCTTCAAAGGGTTGACAGAAAGAACTGACATTATCATCTTCAATGGGTTGACGAAAATAAAATTAATTTGCTAACAAGTGACATCATCCAAGAGTTGGTGGAAAGAACACCTTTCCAAAGGAACACACCATCAAAGAGTTGACGGAAAGAAACTTGATCTCGGAATACATCGTAAAAGAGTTGACAGAAAGAAACCTAACCTCGAAATGTTCACATTAAAAGTTTGATGGTAAGGATGAAAATATTCACTAATGATGACATTATCAAAGGGTTAATGGAAGGAAAATTTCGCAAAAGGGTACCGTCGTCAAAGGGTTAACGGAAGAAAAATAAATTCACTAGCGAGTGACATCATCAAAGGGTTGATGGAAGGAAAAATATTCACTAACGAGTGACATCATCAAAGGGTTGATGGAAAAAAATAACTATCATCGTCAAAGGGTTGATGGAAAGATAAAAAATTCACTAACGAGTGACATCGTCAAAGGGTTGATCGAAACGAATCAATTCACTAAAGACTGACATCGTCAAAAAGTTGACAGGAGAGAAACATTATCATTGTCAAAGGGTTGACGAGAACGAACCAAATAGTCACGTCATCAAAGGGTTGATGGAAAGAAAATATTCACTAACGAGTGACATCATCAAAGGGTTGATGGAAGGAAAATTTTATCGAAGAGGCACATCGTCAAAGATTCGACGGAAATAAAAACCTGTCTGAAGGAACACATCGTTAAAGGGTTGACGAGAAGAAAAACCTGATCTCATAATACATCATTAAAGGGTTGACAAGAAGAAAAACCTAATCTCATAATACATCGTCAAAGGGTTGACAACAAATGACTGATTGAGGGTAACACCAAATGTAATTATAAAAGGTTGAATAACAGTAAGGACGTATAAGCTTATCAGGAGAGACTTCCACTTATCGTCATAGAAAGCAAGCTTCTCAAAGAGATTGCCACTTTTTATCTGGGTATAAAATCTAAGGAGATGTTGTTACAACAAAACTGATGGAGAATGGGTTATGTCTTCAATAGGGATCTGAAAAAGATTCTTACTGTGAGACATAGTGCAAAATAAATGCACGTTTAAACTAGGTTCGGTGACCTAATCAGGTTTAAAAGCAACACCTGCCAGGGACCAAAGTTCAATCTAGAAATGAGCTAGAAAGAAACGGTCAAACAATACTCCACCTATTAAGGAATGATCTCAAATGGGCATTTACCTTATCCAAACATGGAAAAGATAACTGAAGCAACCATCATCCACGAGGATCAAACTCTGTGGGGAATTTAGAAAGGATGGGCACTTTATGCCTAAAGGATGACGACCCTATTAGAGAGAAAAGACAAACCCTATCACTTGGGGAATAAATGCCAAAGTGAACGAAACATGTAAACACCAGAATGGTAGAAAAAATGCTTAGATACCATGCATATGTATGAATGCATGTATGTCATGTTTATACTTATGTTGACAAAACAGACAAGGGGAAGAAAAACTGGAGATGAAATAAACATCTCGACAAGGATACCCATCCAACTTCACCATATAGAAATATCACTAGGGATGATCATACATAACAAATAGTTCACTTCAAGGTTTCGAACTTCTCTGGGGAAAAGAGTATTCCACTTGGAGGCATAACGCCGTGACTTCACTAGGATTGACATCATAAGCCTGATTTCCTTGTTGGAAGAGAAAGATTCATGGGAAATTTCCAAGGTCAAGTGAAGTAACAACTTACTGGGGAGCTGGAAAAAGATATTACAAGAACAATGTAGTTATGCACTTCAATTGCATAGTGATCATCATGAATGGGCAATAGTTCCTGCAACAAATAATCTTCAAATCTCTTCTACCCCAAATTACATGGCCTATGGGAAGAAGCGATCAAGAGGATTTTATAGAAGACATGGCATACAAGATTCTTCATTATCTTCAAACTCTTGGAGATATTCAACAAATTCGACGTAGTTGCCCCACATTAACTGCATTTACACAACAAAGTCCTCGGACTTGTCCTTCAGACTGTGGGAGTAACAACTGGGAAACAAACTTTCCCCTGCTAGCTGGTTGATCTGTGAAGGAGTTGCCCCAGACTAACTGACCTTCAAGAGATTGGTCTAATCTCGACCTAATTGCTTCTAATTAGATGGTCCTTGAGAGATTTGTCGAATCTAGACTTAACTACCCCAAATTAACTATAATTTATAGCGGCTTGCCTTAAAAGGAGCTGGAAAATAAGATGGTCTCAAGACGGATTGCCCCAATATTCTAAACTTTGAAGAGTTCTGCCCCTGATTCACCAATTCCTAGAGTGGTTAATTAACAAATCCTCCAAGTTGGTTGCCCCAGGCAGAGCTTCCTTTACCAAGTCAAATTTCCTAGTTGGCTGCATTTGTTGGGATTCCTTTGATATTGGGTTATATTGCAAACAATATTGTTCCTTAAAAATTGGCAATTTTAATGTAACATTCATGCAAGATTTTGAAATCAAATTTTATTAATAAAACACACAGTGGATGAAGTGATCAACATAAACCATTAACAAAAATCATTAGGATTCAGGTTATCCAATCTCGTTGTAGTATACTTTCAAAACAACCTTACCTCAATTAAGCCTTTTAAAGGTTGTATTGTGGCTTGGCTCACGGATCATGAAACAAAGGATAAAGGCTCAAAGTTTGTTTGTCCCCACCCAATTTTCATAATGAACTTCAATTCTAAGTTCAGTTAACTCAGGCTATACATTCAGGTTCCAATGGGTTAGAAACTGAGTTGATGACAATTGATGATGGTTAAGAAATCTAGGGCAGTCACTACTCCCTTACAACATTCGGTTGTATTTACCATCAAGGACTTTCATGTTGAGGATTTAAGGTCAATTTCTTTTTGGTTGTCATACAAACCTTTTTATATAAGGCATGATCATGCGCTTCCCATCTTTCTTAGCTTTTGCCTTGAAAGGGACTCGACTCATTCTTCGAGTAAGGATTCCTTAACGATCCTTCCTTATTTATCACTTTGGGGAACAACTTGTACAACATTTGTTCACTTGATTTAAGAGAGTTGATAGGTGTCTTGCATGAAGCCCTTGCATTCGAATGTATAACCAAGTTAAACTGAGAACTACCCACCCCAAGGTTGAGCTTATGGATTTTTTGTAAAGAAAGAAAACTCCTACTTTTAAGCTCGAAGGGGTTAACAAGGGATTATCTTCCCTATTTCTCCAGTGTTTAGGGATTGAAATAATGCCTTACATCATCGGCAAAGTTTAATTGAAAGCATACCAACAACATTTATAGGTATAATGTTTTCGCCATCCTCCCCAATCTTTATTTAAACAACAGTTTAGTAAAGATAGTGGATGTAACAAGATATATATTTTTGCTTCTTTTTTTTTAAATAATGAAAGGAAAGAGAAAGAATGAATACGAATGGATTGATCCAAAAGATGCATAAACATTCCATTAACCTTGCCAATTCAAAAAAAAAAAACAGCTTACAAGCAAAAACAAATTCAACATGCAAAGAAAATACAACAGAAAATGCTAAAACAGCCAAAAGATTGCTAGCCTCGAGGCTTGGGCTTTCGTTTCTTGATCTGGCACTGAGCTAGCCATCTTCAAAGTTGATTGTCAAGTTTAGTATGATAATCATCTTCACGTCTATCCTCGGAAATTTCTTCCACAACATGGACTAATGAACCCACTTGACCAAGTGAAGGATTGTTAATTTGAATTCCTTGAGGAGTGAACAAAAACATCTCGGAGTCAAGCAGAGTCTGAATTTTTCTCTTGAGCACCTTGCAGTCTTCAATTGAATGTCCTTGTGCCTCAGAATAGTAGTCGCATCGGGCGTTGGCGTCAAAACCTGGTGGATATGGAAAAGGCATTGGGTTCAACTCCCTCGGCACAATCAATTCACCTTTGATTAAATCTAGCAATATATGGCTATATTACATTTCCAACATAGTGAAATGCCTCTCTAGTTTCCTTGGCCTCTATCAGGCGTGCTGACGCGGCTGTCAGTGGTATGACCGTTGATACTGAGGAAGTCTTCAATTTGGAGAAGAATATTGTTCCTGTAGTGAGAATGGAGACCCAAAAGGTTGCTGACTCTGAACAGTTGAGATGCATGAGTGTTGAGGTATCGAAGATTCTCATATGGCATTACTTTCTTCCTCCCATTCTTCTTGAGAACTGATGACTGATTCACTCTCACTAGCTAGGATGTTCGAGGCATCTTAGATTTTCCACTCTTTATGCCACTCTCGATGCGCTCTCCAGCTATTACCAAATCAGAGAATTTTGATATCAAACTGCTAAACAGCTTTTCCAAGTACGGACCTTGTAAAGTATCCCCAAACAAGTCAACCAATTATTTATTCAAAAATGGTGGTTGAACGTGAGTAGCTACTTCTCTCCACTTCTGAGCATACCCTCTGAAGGATTCATTGTTCTCTTGAGATAAGTGTAGCAACTGCAGGCGACTGGGAGCCATGTCAAGATTGTAGTTGCACTGCTTCACAAATGCATTAGCTAAGTCTGACCATGATTTGATGTGGCTACTATCTAGCTACATGTACCAATTTAGTGTTGCCCCACTTTGATTGTGTCGCTACTCGAAAAAATGCAACGATGAAGAGGCAAAAATGGAAAGACAGAAGAGTCGCCATCGAACTTTATTTATCCCAAAAGGGGAAGGGGAAACATCGAGAAAACCCCAAGAAAGAAACAGATAAGATCGTCTCAAAACCAAGAGAAAGGGTTTGGAAGCCGGTTGATGGGAAGGTATTAGCACCCCTCGCATCCATCGTACTCGATGGGAACCATTTGTTTGTCTATACGTGAAGGTATTTTCTAAGAGATGCTACTATAAAAAAGGTTCTAAGGGGAGAGAGAAAAGGTTAGAAACAGGGAAAAGAGACTCGGTAGGACCTCGTAGTCCTATGCCTACGTATTCTCAATAAGTATGAAAAATTCAGAGTCAACGTAGTTCGGAGAACTACGAATAAAAGATGTGAAAGTGCTCGACAAGGATTGGGGTCTGTCACTACGCGAAAAAATGACACAGAGTCGCCACCAAATTTTATTTATCCCAAGGAGGGGAAGGGAATAACGATAAAACCTTTAGGAAAAGAGCATGGTCATCGCAACCAATTTTTAGGGTTCGGGAGTCGGTTATGCGGGGGGAAGGTACTAGCACCCCCTCACATCCATCATACTCGATGGGAACCTTCTAAGTTGTTTGGCTTGAATGGGTGTTTTAATCTAAAAGTTCACTTGCTTAAAAGAAAAGAGGGGTTGGTTTTTCATTAGAGTATTGTCGCTACGCGAAAAAATGACACAGAGTCGCCACCAGATTTTATTTATCCCACGGAGGGAAAGGAAAATAGCGATAAAACCTTTGGGAAAAGAGCGTGGTCCTTGCAACCAAGTCTTAGGGTTCGAGAGTCGGTTATGCGAGGGGAAGATGTTAGCACCCCCTCGCATCCATCGTACTCGATGGGAACCTCCTAGTTTGTTCAACGTGAATGGGTGTTTTTATTAAGAGTTTGCTTGTTTTGGGAAAAGAGGGGTTGGTTTATTTATTTTAATGTTCGCCAAGGATTGTGGCCCTTGTGCTACGTATCCTCACTTAAAAGAAGTGAAGAATCAGAGCTCCGTAGTTCGGAGGCTTATGAAATAGTTGTTTGTTGGTTGATTTTATACCTTGAAAAAGGTTTTTTTTTTATTGATGCCCTAAGGTGAAAAATAGTTTGATGAGTTGATGTTATTTTTAGGTTTTTCTTAGAGAAGAATCTATTCTTGATTAGGATTATACAGAAGACTTTGGATAGAGATGAATGTTTCGAATAACCAAGTCGAGCGCCTTGTATTCAAAACATTTGGAACGAGTGTAGGAGGATTCCATTCTCATTCCTTCTCTACCACTTTAAAGCTCATGGTGCATAATTCCAATCGTATATTTTATAGTGTTTTGGATTTTTATAAGAAAAGAGAACCATTTGAAGTTGGATCAATGTTTATTGTTTGTAAAGATACATTTGAAGCGATACGGACAAGGTCGATGGCGTTGCACAAGGCAACCGACTTACAAGGTTGAAAATGGCTCGACAAAATCGAGAGTTTGTTTTTGAAAATGGATTTTGGAATCAAAAGTCAACAAGGACAATAGAAATATTCACACTAAAATCATGCAAACATATGGGGTTAGTCGGCTAAAAAAATCGAGACATGCAAAAAAAAAGGCACGAAGTGGTAAAACAGTGATGTAACACGGGTGGCCGTGTTGTATGACACGGCCCGTGTCATAGGGCACCTGCAATGTGAGTTTTTAGGGCTTGACAGAGGTGTGACACAGGTGGCTGTGTTGTGTGACACGACCCGTGTCATAGGGTCTGGGACAAAACAAGCTTTTTTTAGGCCAAACAGGGGTGTGACACGGGTGGCCGTGTTGTGTGACACGGCCCGTGTCATAAGGTCTGGGTACTTTACACGTTGAAACCTCAAACAGAGGTGCAACACGAGTGGCCGTGTTGTGTGACACGGCCCGTGTCAGGGGTCCTGGGCATTTTGTGCTATGAAAAGCCTAACAGAAATGCAACACGGCCGGCCGTGTCGTGTGACACGGCCCGTGTCAGGCTACCAGGTGAAAAAACCTACTTTTTTCTTGGTTCTCTTTCGTTTTTATGGCTTCTTAAAAATGGTTTCTTGGTCCCTATTAGGACCTTACATGATATATACAGTACCACAACACACAAGAGAACAAATGAAATGAATATAAAAGCAAAAAGTAAAGGGAGAAAGGTTTGAAGAAATGGATACCGAGAGCTTTCTATCCTTCTTGCAAGTACTCTAATGACTTTTGTTGGATGTGCTCTCCACTCTTCACTCTATGTTGTGAAGATTCTGCTTCTCAATGGTCCTCTTATGCTTCTATATCACTCTCTTTTTCTGGGTTTTCTTCCTTTCTATTTTTCTGGTTTTTTAAGGTTTCTATTGCTCTCTCTATTTTTCTGGTTTGCAATGTGTGTAGAATGGATGTTGAATGAATCAAGAGTCCTCTCCTTTTGTTTACAGCCCCTCTCCTTTTATCTCAGCTCCTCTAGGGTTTTCTCTTCTCCCCACATATCAGATTTTTTCATGGAGTGGTGTCTCTTACCACCTTTCTCATGCCACTCTCTTTCTTTCCATTTCCATGCAAGAGCTATGCTGCATTTTTGCTGTTGCACTTTCCCTATGCTGTTTTTTCTGCAGCACTTTGTGCCTTGCACCCATTTTGTTGGCTTGTGCTTGGACATCTCCTCTTGGTCAATGCTACCACCTTTGACATCATTTTGCAAATTCTAATATGTAGAAGCATTGTCACATGTTATTCCCTTGGTCTTGTGACATGTGATCTTGTGACATGAAGAAATTTGTCACCTCTTGCATGGGACTGTTTTGCCATGATTAAACATGCATAATCTTGGTCTTAAAACATTCCAATGTTGATTTAATTCTTGCATATTTCTTGGATGTTTATAAGCATAATGTGGACTTGGTGTGGCATTACCATAACATGAATTTGATTAGAAGCTTGGATTGAGACTAGAAATAACTTATTTTTCTAAGCATTATCAAGTGCTTGAGACTTTGCAATAAATGTGACATTTTTCCAAATGTCATGAAATTTTTCTTTGCCATATTCTTGAATCTAGTCTTGACTTCATTAATCTTGAACTTTGAATTATGCACTTGTGATCTTGACTCATGCTTTGCAAATTTGAACTCCACTTGTTCAAGAATGTTTGAAACAAAATTGGGTGAAGCAATCTTGAACTATGCCTTGTATTTCATGGTCATTAGGAATATATCTTGCATATCCTAATATTTTGTCAAGTAACGTCTTCTTGAAGAAATCCACATGAGTAGACTTTCTAATTTAGATCAAACCTTAAATAATGAACCTTTTCTTCCATGTAGTCCAAGATAGACAAGTTATGTCATTTGAAATGGAAAATGACAAATCGACCCAATCCGTACCCACAATGCTCGATATGCAATAAAATGATGTATGATATGGCGAATGTAAGGTATAAAGGCTAAAGGAGAAAATGAGGGTGTGACAGCTGCCCCTATTTAATCCTCTTGAACCTGAATGTCTGGAGGGTAAAGGTGCTCGAACATTCATGGTAGAAGACAATTAAATACTAGAATACCCGGGATTTTCGACTGGATAGGTATGGGGTGAAAGTAAACAGTCAATGAGATGGCTTGAAAAAGGTTTCTTGTTATTGGAGAAGGGGTATGAGGGATATGATGATATGCTTGAGATGCAATGCTGAATGAACATGAGTGCTTTGCCAGCCGGAAGAGGAGGCACCTCGTAACATGGAAACATAATTGGCCAAGAGATATTCCTTCTATAAAAGATAGAGAGGACTCAAGAAATAGGAATGTGAGATATTCCTTCCACGAAAGGGGGAAAGGACTCTAGAAAAATGGTTTTCCTCTTACAAAAGGCAAGGAGGACTCCTGAACAAAAGGTTAGGCGAAAAATATTCCTTCTACCAAAGGTAGAGAGGACTCCAGAACAAAAGGTTAGGAGAAATATTCCTTCTACAAAAGGTAGAGAGGACTCCAAAACAAAAGGTTTGAAGACAAAATAACTCCTTCTACATTATATAGAGGAGACTCCCTTGGGAGAATACGATCGTATTTCCTTCTGTCACGGCAGAAAGGACTCCAAAACAAAAGGTTAGGAGAAAATGTTCCTTCTACAAAAGGTAGAGAGGATTCCTGAACAAAAGGTTAGGAGAAAAATTCCTTCTACAAAAGGTAGATAGGAAACTCCCTTAGGAGAGGATGATCGTATTTTCTTCTGCGAAAAGCAGAAAATATTCCTGAACAAAAGGTTAGGAGAAAATGTTCCTTCTACAATAGGTAAGAAGGATACTTACGAAAGGTAAGCTGACAAGAACCTGTACAAAAGGTACGAGAGGTCTTATTGAAGGTAAGTTGAATCTGTTGCGAAAGGCAAGGCAGGGATATTTAGGAAAGACTCACAAAAAGTAAGTTGAGGGCAATAACCATCCTCCTGCAAAAGGTAGAGGAAACTTGTATAGGGTATTGGAACATCATTTGACCTCACAGGCACAACGGCGGAGATGACATTCTTTAAGTATGGTGACCATTCAATTCTTGGCCACATAGGCATCAAGCGTCCAAATAGGTCGAAGATACCCAAAACAAAGTTTTGTCGCATGTAAGAGACAGCGAGAAACGCTTACAAAAGGGAAGCGAAGGGAAAAGATTTCACGCAAAAGGCAATGAAATCCCTTCAGAAAGGTAAGGTGATAAAATATCTCATGAAAAAGGCTCAAAAGTACCTACAAAAGGTAAGTGAATGGATAAACACTCTAAAAGGATCCTGCCAGGATTTCTACAGGAAATTCGCATCTTTGAGAATGACTGGCTAAGCACATGAAATGATGCAGTATGTATGCAAGAATGTCAAGGACGTAAGAACATGGAGGTTAGGGGTGATAATTTATGCCAAGTGATTGGGCTTTGATTTGGGGTGTCGAGTTTGACTTCCCAACATCCTCATGACGAAATTTGGATCATCTCCAGATGGTCTTATCAGACAAGCTGTGCTGGCCAGTCAGGTTGCCCCTGATTTGGTCAAGTCCCCGACGAACTTTATGATCAGACGATGCTTAGGGTACACGTGCGCCTACTAGAGATCAGTTATATCCTTCATACACCTAGGTCGAAGAGCAACTTTATGCTTTCTTTTGTTATTATTATCGGTATCCCATAATTTTTCAATGCATTATTTATTAAGAATGAAAATTCCACTTTTTGTAAACATAGAAGAAAATAAATGTGACACCCGAATTGATGAAAGAGATTTTTATTGATGATAAAGTGACCCATAAATGGGTAATTTTACATAAGGGTATAACTCCTAAAAGAGGTAATTGCAAAAAATATGACAAAAAGCATAGTGGCAATGTAAAAAAGGATCGGATTTCCACTGAGTTCCAATTCTGCTATGATCCCTATGGCCTTGAAGCTTCTCGTACATTGCCTCTGAGGAAGGTGGATGAATTGATCTTCCCCATGTGTAGTTCTCCTTATTCGGATGATGAGCTCACAGACTTTTCGCAGACCTCAGTCTTTTCTTTTTTAGGTCCCTAACTTTTGCCTAGACCACCCTTTCGGGTTTTCAGTCTACCGGGATACCCGTTTTTTTGCCTAAGTTGCCCCTAAGGGTTTTCAACTTATCGGGTATTATTATTATTTTTTATTTTTAACCCTAATTTTTGCCTGGACTTTTCTTTTTGTTGTCCACCGGGTCTGCTCTCAAGCGTAGTATTTTTTGACTGCGTCTGTGTTTATAGGGGATGACAGATCTTCACCGTCCATGTTGGATAATATCAAGGACCCTCCGAAGAAAACCTTCTTTACAACATATTGACCCTCATAATTAGGTGTCCATTTGCCCCTTGGGTCTGTGTGGATTGGCAGAATCTTTCTCAATACCAAGTCTCCCACTTTGAAATCTCGAGGACGAATTTTCTTGTCAAACGCCCTTTTCAACCTCTTTTGGTAAAGCTGGCCATGGCAGATGGCTGCCATGCATTTTTCATCAATGAGATTAAGTTGATCAAATCTCGCCTGCACCCATTCTGCTTTGTCAAGCTTGACATCAGTCAGAATTCTCAGGGAAGGGATTTCTACCTCAACAGGGAGTACCGCATCCATGCCATACACAAGAGAAAATGGAGTTGCCCCAGTAGAAGTGCGCACTGAAGTGCGCACTGAAGTGCGATAGCCATGCAAAGCAAATGGTAGCATTTCATGCCAATCTTTATATGTTTTCACCATTTTCTGAACAATCTTCTTGATGTTTTTGTTCGCTGCTTCAACGGTGTCGCTTCCGCGAAAATAAGGTGCCGGCAAAACAGAAGAGTCGCCACCTTTCGTTATTTATCCCTCAGAGCGGGAAAGGAAACGATCGGAAAAACCTAACGAAAAAGGGTAAGACAAGGTCATCGCAACCATTGTCTGGGTTCGGGAGTCGGTTACGCAAGGGGAAGGTATTAGCACCCCTCACGTCCATCGTACTCGATGGGATCCACGCTTGTTGTGTTTACTGGACGAGTTGGTTTATCTATCTACCTATCAAGGCTGGCTTAAAAAGAAAACAAAGTGACTCGGCAAAGCGTCGCGCTTTATGCCTACGTATTCTCATCAGAGAATGAGAAATCAGAGTCAACGTAGTTCGATTACCTATGGGTTACGGGGAAGGTAGCTCGCCAATACATCAGTATTGTGCCTACGTACTCTCAACAGGTATGAGAGATCAGAGCTTACGTAGTTCGGGATAATACGGATTACGGGAATTCAGATTCATCTGTTTTATCGAGTAGGGTTAAACAGCAGTTCCAGCAGTTAGGGACAAAGCCTGTTTGCGTTGGCGCTGAATTTTAACGACACTCTTTTCTTCAGAAAAGTTTCCTTTGAATTACGGGCCCACGGGCAAAAAGGTTTGAAGTTTGTTTTCTGTCTTTTACGAAAGAAGTGTTATTTATTGTGTTTGCAATTTGAATCGCACTAAAGACTATGACCTGAGAGTGAATGCGTCGCATGTCACCCAAAGGGTACCATACTAAACATCCAGACTGTTGAAAAGAAGCTCTCCAACAATCCTTTCTCAGATAGCTTAAGGCTCGTAACGTACGAAAGAAATCATTCATGATTACTGTATCTTAAGCTGTTTTGAGATGAGAAGAGAACATGCTCAACTACGGGGAGACTATCAAGTCTTACTGTTGTCATGCCAAGGATTCATCCTATAGTTGAAGTTTGAAACAGGGAACTCCTAGAAGTTATCATGCATAGGTTTCAACCTAAAGTTCTATCGTCACTTCCTTATCAAAGGAAATGAGATTCCTAAGGGATCATGTCAATGAGGTACAAAAACAGATAAGGCATCAGCTTAAACAGTAACCTGTAAACGACTGTATAATGCATGCAATGCAAGTGAGGGAGGAAATGTGTGTGGGGCAGCAGCCTCCACAAGCTCATCTCAACCTCAAGCCAGATATGAATAACAGTAATCATACAGAGAAACAACATGCTATCAAGCAAAAATACAGTAAACTGCAATCATACAGATAAAAATGGAATGCTATCAAGCAAAGTAAACCACATGGGCCAGGGAGCAGGGCTTTACCGAATACCCGCAAGCAAAGCCATATAGTAAAAATACAAGCAGAGGGAGCAACTCAACCTCTAGTGCAATCATGCTCCTAGATTAAAGTCAGTCTAATCATGGACTTATTCTAATGCATCAGACAAGTCAAACAATGCACATCAGCAATACAGAAAAGAAAACAGACAAGAAAGCAGATCAACCCCTCTCTTCCCATTCCAAACTTCAGCTCTTCTGACAGTAATCCAGTCTTCAGACTTCAACCACCTCTCAAAGCTATCCTCTCCCAGGACAAATATCAATTTGCTTTTCCAGATTTCAACCCTTCAACATAAGTTTCAACTTAATCTTCACTTCTCCAAGCTTCCAGCTTTCCAGTTAGTTTCACCTTCAGGCTTCATTCCTAACTTGATTCCTTCAGGCTCTCAATGCATCAATGTAAGTATCAACTTATCTTTATTCCTCAGCTTCAGCTTTGCACTCAATCTCAATTGAATCCTCTTCATAAGTATCAACTTAGTCTTCAAGCTTCAGCTCTCTTTGCTTTACCAGTCTCAACTTGGTCTTCTTCTCCTACAAGCTTCAGCTTCTCAGAGTAGTCCTCAATCATTTGGCAGTGTCAACTCCATCCTTCAATTCTTTCTCAAGCCTCAGCTCTACACTCTTCATTCAATCTTCATTGGGTCTTCAAGTATCAACTTGCTCTTCCTGCTCCTCAAGGTTCAACTGAAATGGCAATGCTCAAGAAATCATCCTCTTCCACACTCTTCAGTGAAGTCCTCATCTTCAAACTTAAGTCCAACATCTTTCAAGATACTCCAACCAGAAGGTAATTGATTGAACAGGATGAGTGGAAATGATGAACAGCTTACTGACAACCAAAGGAAGCCTGTAGGGGTTTATCATTATGAGAGACTGGTTCCCTCAAAGTTCTACTTCCCAGATAAATCCACTCATCCTTCCAAAGGAGGGATGTGAATATCTGAGAAGGACTTTTAGTCATTGGGAGGAATGGAAGCACAAGATGCTTTCCATGTTTGAGAAATAAATCATTCTAACTACAAGGCTCTCTCTATGTCCTATCTCCTAATCTTCATCAGACACCTTCAGGCACCAACAAATCCAAAGCTCCAAGCAACTTCAAGCAACTTCAAGCATCCTCCTCTAGTCTTCAACTTGTCTTCAATCTCAACCAAAGGCAAACCAAACACAAACCCTAATCTAAGGGAACTAGAGAAGTTAAACTAAAGTTAGTCCTAACTAAAATACTAGAATCAATTGTAAAATCCTACAAAAATTACTATGGGAACCTAGGTCAATCATGACTCTATCACATTAGTTTCAAAGATCAAATCATCAATTTGGACCTAGAACTAAATCCTACATTACAAGGTATCAACCTAAAACCCTAAAAAGGAAGCATCTAAATATCAATCTAGAAGGCACCTATTTTCATCACAAAAATGTGAGAAAATTACTATGGGATCATACATGTCTAACCTAATCACACACAAAAAATTAGGCCAAGAATCATCACCATGAGATCACACAAAATTCTACAAAAATATGCATCAAACATAAACATTTTAATATCAATTAAAATGCAAAATTCCAATTAAATCAGAAATTACATGATTGAAAATATGTTTTCTCTAAAAAATACTAGACTCAATCATTAGTAATATGCAAAAAGAATGGATTTGATTGGATTAATATTCAATTTATTATGAATTTTAAAAACCATGAATTAAATGGAAATTAAATGAAAATCAAATAAAAATAATGAAACGCGCGGTGTAAATAGCAGTCAGATTCCGTTCAAAACATGGGTTGGGCTTGCTGGGGATGTGGATAACACTTATTTCACTAAGCCCAAACGCCTGAATTAATGAAACGCAGCGTTTCCTTCAGAAACCCTTCACAACTCAGAATTAAAACGTGGCCCTTAGATCTTCTCCCAGTTAATGGTCAATCCATCATCCAATGGTGAGAACTTCATCTTCTCCAATTCAAAGCTCTGAGCTTCGCGCCCAGCTCCGGCCACCGCCGATGGAGCTCCGATCATCCCCTTCAACACTAGTTCTTCCTAGAGGCCTCCAATCCAAGAGGTCAAAACATGAAACACACTCCAAATCTTGCCACGAACTTAATCATACCATTAGTTTCTTCTGAAACCCCAAGAATCATCATCTCCCAATCTCAACCGAAAATGGTGATCTTCCTATTTTGTCTCTAATTGACCAATTAACCATCAGAAATCCATCCTAGGCCATTCTACAATTAATCTAGCACCTTAATTCACCTAATTCTACCTAAATCATGCTAGGGGAAGAAGATTACCAACCTGGAAATTCTTGAATAACAGATGCACGAAATCCTCACTTCAAGCTCTCCAATCTTCTGGACACGATCACTGAACTTCCTCCTTGCTTCTGTTGCAAAAGATTCAATGGAAAGTGCTTCAATCTTGAAACACGATGAAGAGTTGCAGGTGTTGAAAACCACTTGCTCACACACGATCTAGCCACCAATTCTTCTTGGAAATGATCTGGAATCAATCCTTGATACTCATGGAAGAAGAATCAATCAAGAAAATGGAAGGAAATGGAGGAATTTGATGAAACAGATTTCAATTGCAATCTATGAAAACTCAATTCCAAACTGTGCTCAATCCTTCAATGATCACCAACCTCTGCCATGGATTCATTCTACTCAATATATAGATGGAGTTTGGATGATCTAGAACCCTCTAGATCCTTCCAATGAGATTTTCCACATCTCACGTCATGAGATTTTGAATCACTTATCATGACATGTACAACACTTGCAAACAGCTTGGCATTCATCCCATTCACTCTTAATTTCTCCCCTAGTGAGATATTAGAGGTGTTTAGCTTGCCAAGTTCCTTGTTCATGCCTTAATTTTGAGTTATGCATATGTTACTTAATATGCAAGTAAGTGCTTTTCAAAGCAAGTCCATAATTTAGACCTCAAATCAAAAATGTGGCTAAACCAATGTTTTCAAAATGTTTTCTAGAGTCAAAATGATATATTACATGCCATGGTTTGGATGTGTAGGTTGAAAATATCAATTTCCAACTTTGGTTTATTTAACTTATGTCCTTATTTTAGGTCATTTTTGCAACTTTGAGCTATAAGCATTTCCAACATCTCATGACCTCTTTATAAGCCTTAAAACGTTATTTTGAACAAGTTTGATGTTGAAGATTTTTCCATTTGAAGCTTGGAAATAGGAGTTATGGCTTTATGGTTGAAATGACCTGTAATCTCCAAATGACCAAAATACCCTTGACTTGTCAAAGCCATAACTTGAGTTCTACAAATCCTATCAAGGACTTCTAGTACTCTCTAGAAAGCTAAGAAGATAAGGAACAACATTCATGTTGACCAAAAGTCCATAGGAATCATCCTTATTGGGCAAAAGTTTGATGCAAGTTGGGTGACTTTCAAGGCCCCAGATTCACATACCTCAGATGACCTATAACTTGTCAAAGTCATAACTTGAGTTCTACAAATCCTATCAAGGACTTCTAGCACTAAAATTAAAGCTAAGACCATGCTCTACAACATTCATGTTGGGGGCAAGATGAGATGACAACCACATCTTGAGCTAAGCTGCCCTGAAGATAGGGGTCAAACTAGGGGATTTTACACTGTCAAGCCTTAGAAACCCTAGCTTGAAACTGCTCAAATTCTTCAATCATGATGATTTAGCCTTGGAATCATCCTTATGGCATCTCAATGCATCAATCCATGATCACATGGCTCTTGAATTAGGTCTCAACCTCCTCCAAATCATCAGTTGACCTAGGGTTGACCCAGTCAAACCCTAATTACACCACTCATGGCTGAGTCTTCTTAATCTTGCACAATGACCTGTCTAGGCTTCATGATGGCTTTCAAGACATCTCATAAGCTCTCTCAAGGCTTTAAGTCCACATTCCTGGCTTCAGAATCATCTGAGGAGTTCCCACAACTCTCAAGTTAGGAGGCACACCACCTTGGTTTCAACCACTCTCCCTGAGAATCTTCTGACTTCTCTGACAAAGATATCTACCCTTGAACCCTTGAATAAGCTTCTTAGCTAGCCTCAAAGTCTTGTGTAAATCTTGGTTGGTAATCATACCTCTTGATCTCCTGCATACATGTCAATGAAATGCAAATGATAATGTTAATGTGAATGAAATGAAACATAAGCTAGGTAAAGGAGAGTTGGTCAATGATAATGTTAATATGATGCAATGCTCCACATGGTGGAAATGCTACGCGTTTATGATAAATGCTATGCAATCGTGCAAAATGTTGCGATCCCGTCAGCAAAATAAATGCTGAAGGGGGAATCCTCCTGTCAAGGAGAAAAAACCACGCCAATCTCAATCGGACTCCGCATGGGGAAGCAAACTTCAGTCGACTGCTGCAGGGGATGAAGCTCTACGAGAACCCGGGCCTGCAGAGGAGAGCGATGTCGATCGCAGAAATAAACTGCACGACCTTCACGGCTAAACCCTCCTGGAGATGACGACTCCGGTAGGGAAATACGGCATCAGCTATTCAACATTCTACTGGGGAAAACCAATCATGGTCCCAACTGCTTCCAAGGACTCGGCTCTCTTGGGGATCTGCAAAGTCGGTTGGGGAAGAAGAAATCATCCTGCTTCGGGGGAGAGTACGACTCTGTGGGGGAATATTAATTCCGTTGAAGACTTCAGTCTGGAACTATCAATTGTTACACACTTCAGCATGACTCAGCTGGGGAGTGCCGCTCCTTCAGGATGCACCTGGTTGGGGAGAGAATCTTCTCTTCCTGGGGGACGTATCAACGCTTACGATCTCATGCTCAGACTCTGCGGGGAGAGGATGCTGAATTTTGCTGGCGAAGAAGGAGTCATCCTACCTGGGGACGCATACGGCGGACTGCCTGCTACACCTGTAACAACACAAACAAACAGACAAGATACCCTTCTCAAAGGGGCCTATCAAGGTTATCATCTTGTGACAATGTTTAAGTAATTCATTGTTTCAACAATCAGTGGCCTAGGCCAGTAAGTTTATGCATGCGCATTTTTGTCAAAAACGTCGACGTTCTTTTTCGCAAACAAAACAGATAAATGCTAAACAGACAAACAGAATTACTGAATAGTATACATTTTATTGATAACGAACCCCTGAATGGGTAAAAATGTTTTACAACAGATGCAAGCTCCTGGAGTGAGGAAGCCGCGCAGAAAATAAAACATAAATATACATCAGTATACATAAATGTCGGTAACGAGGCGTAGACAAACACCATGAGTTGATCCCTCTATGACCCACTCGACTTCGATACTTCTCCGAGGCTTCAGCTTCAGAAGAGATTGATTCAGATAAACGGCCCTCAAGTCTTCCAAACCACTAAACAATGAAAGTCCACACGCGGAACGCAGTCATTTGCTTTTTTCAAATCCCTAACTTTTGCATGAACCGCCCTTTGCGGGTTTTCAGTTCACCGGGATACCCTTTTTTGCCAAAGTCGCCCTTCCAGGTTTTCGACTTTGCGGGTGTACATTTTTCTTTTATATCCCTAATTTTTGCCCGAACCTTTTTCCTTTTTTATGGTTCGCCGGGATGCCCCATTTTTTGCCTGGACTCTCTTTTTACTGTCCAGCGGGTCGCTTTCAAGCAAAGTATTTTTTAACTGCGTCCGCGTTCACCAGGGATGCAAAATCTTCACCATCCATCATGGATAACAACAAAGCTCCTCCCGAGAAGACCTTGCTGACGACATACGGACCTTCGTAATTGGGAGTCCAGTTGCCCCGGTGATCAGAGTGTGGAGGAAGAATCTTCTTCAGGACGAGATCACCCGTCTGAAAGCTTCTAGGACGCACCTTCTTATCATAAGCTTTCTTCATTCGGCTTTGGTACAGACGACCATGTGCAATCGATGCTAACCTCTTCTCGTCTATCAGGCTGAGCTGGTTCAGTCGGTTCGTAATCCATTCTGCCTCGTCGAGTTTCACATCAACCAAAACTCGCAAAGAAGGGATCTCAACTTCTAGCGGTAGGACAGCTTCCATACCGTACACTAAGGAGAAAGGAGTTGCCCCGGTTGACGTACGTACTGTTGTACGATAACCGTGCAGTGCAAATGGCAGCATCTCGTGCCAATCTTTGTAGGTCACAACCATCTTCTGAACAATCTTCTTGATGTTCTTATTGGCCGCTTCAACGGCGCCATTCATCTTCGGCCGGTAAGGAGATGAGTTTCGGTGTTCAATCTTGAAACTCTGGCACAGCTTCTTCATCATCTTGTTATTCAGATTTGAACCATTGTCAGTAATGATCCGTTCGGGAACACCGTAACGACAGATGATATCCCTCTTTATGAATTTAGCCACCACCTGCTTGGTCACATTAGCATATGAGGCTGCCTCCACCCACTTGGTGAAGTAGTCGATAGCTACTAGAATGAAGCGATGACCGTTGGATGCAGTGGGCTCGATCTTGCCTATCATGTCGATGCCCCACATGGAGAACGGCCACGGGGAGGACATGACATTTAGCGGGCACGGCGGCACATGAACTTTATCAGCATAAATCTGGCATTTATGACATCTCTTCGCGAATTTAAAGCAATATGACTCCATCGTCAGCCAGTAGTATCCTGCTCTCAGGATCTTTCTTGTCATAGCATACCCGTCGGCGTGCGTACCAAATGTGCCTTCATGGACTTCTTCCATGAGCGTACTCGCTTCTTTCTCATCTACACATCTGAGTAGCACGAGATCATGGTTTCTTTTATACAAAACTCCATTAGAATTGAGATAAAAATTTCCAGACAGCCTCCTCAGAGTCTTCTTATCCTGGGTTGACGCTCCCGCAGGATACTCCTTAGTCATAAGGAAGGTCTGGATATCATGGAACCATGGCTTGCCGTCGGCGGCTTCCTCGATCGCAAAGACGAATGCAGGTCTATCAAGATGAGAAAGGACAATTCTTGGAGCTTCATTCCAAAAATTGACTTTATACATCGAAGCCAACGTGTCTAAGGCATCAGCCATCTGATTTTCAGCCCTGGGCACATGATGGAGTTCCACTCGATCAAAGAACGGAAGCAGCCTTCTGGCATAGTTCATGTACGACACCAAATTCGATTGGCGGGTCTCCCACTCCCCTTTAATCTGGTTAATCACAAGCGCCGAGTCACCATATACGTCTAGGTTCTTGATTCTCAAATCAATTGCCTCTTCTAGACCCACGATGCATGCTTCGTACTCCGCTTTGTTATTGGTGACTGGAAACATCAGTCTCGCAGTGAACGGGATATGGGATCCGTGGGGAGTCGTGATCATCGCCCCAATGCCACTTCCGTAGGAATTAACTGCCCCGTCAAATATCAATTTCCACTGGGATTTCCTATCTGGCCCCTCGTCGGGCAACGACTCATCGCAATCCTTCGCTTTGAGAAACATAATATCCTCATCAGGGAATTCAAATTTCATCGGCTGGTAATCCTCGATCGGCTGTTCGGCAAGGTAATCAGACAATACGCTTCCCTTGATGGCCTTCTGGGAAACGTACTGAATGTCATATTCTGTCAACACCATTTGCTATCTGGCAATCCTGCCCGAAAGAGCTTGCTTCTCGAAGACGTACTTGATCGGATCCATCTTCGAAATTAGCATGGTTGTATGGTTGAGCATGTACTGTCGTAAACGTTTGGCAGCCCAGGCTAGTGCACAACACGTCTTCTCCAGCATCGAGTAACGAGATTCACAGTCAGTGAACTTTTTACTCAAGTAATAAATGGCATGCTCCTTTTTGCCCGTCTCGTCGTGCTGGCCGAGAACACACCCATACTATTCTCAAGAACTGTCAAGTACATGATTAGTGGCCGTCCAGCCACTGGGGGTATCAAGATTGGAGGTTCCTGAAGATATTGCTTTATCTTGTCGAATGCCTTCTGGCAATCCTCGTTCCAGATAATCGCCTGATTTTTCTTTAGCAGTTTGAACATCGGTTCACACGTGGCCGTGAGCTGAGAAATAAACCTTGCAATGTAGTTTATTCTGCCCAGGAAACCACGAACTTCTTTTTCAGTTTTGGGCACTGGCATTTCTTGTATCGCTTTAATCTTCGTAGGATCAACCTCGATGCCTCTTTCGCTCACGATAAACCCCAGTAACTTTCCGGACCGTACTCCGAAAGTACACTTGTTAGGATTCAGCCTCAGCCTGAACTTCCTAAGCCTCTCAAAAAGCTTCAGCAAATTGACCAGATGTCCCTCCTCCGTTTGGGACTTCGCAATCATGTCATCAACATAGACTTCAATCTCATGATGAATCATGTCATGAAATAAAGTTACCATTGCTCGTTGGTAAGTGGCCCCTGCGTTCTTCAGACCGAAAGGCATTACCTTGTAGCAAAATGTTCCCCAAGGGGTGATAAACGTAGTTTTCTCCATGTCCTCCGGCGCCATCTTGATCTGGTTGTAACCGGAGAAGCCATCCATGAACGAAAACACGGAGAACTGAGCTGTATTGTCGACCAAGACATCAATATGAGGCAGCGGGAAATCATCTTTAGGGCTCGCCCTATTCAAATCCCAATAATCGACGCACATTCGTACCTTACCGTCCTTCTTCGATACAGGCACTATGTTGGCGACCCACGGAGGGTAAGTAGTGACCGCTAAGAAGCCAGCATCAAGCTGTTTCTGCACTTCTTCCTTGATCTTAACGGCCATATCTGGTCTCGTCCTCCTAAGCTTCTGCTTAACGGGAGGACAATCTTCTCGCAGCGGCAAGTGGTGGACCACGATGTCAGTATCAAGTTCGGGCATATCTTCGTATGACCAAGCAAAGACGTCACTATACTCTCTTAGCATCTCGACCAATCTCTATTTGACATCACTCTGCAGTGCAGCCCATATCCTGACGTTCCTGATCAGTTCTTCAGAACCCAAATTCACGATCTCGATCTCCTCCTCATGAGGCAGAATAACTTTCTCTTCTTGTTTCAACAAGCGGGCCAACTCTTTAGGAAGGTCTTCGTCTTCATCAATCTCTTCTTCAGCTTGATAGATCGGGAAATCGAAGTTGAAGTGAGTCGTAGAAGGTCCAGAGTCGATGTCATCTGCTATGTGGATCCTGCAATAACAAGGGTTAAGCTTAAGACAAGGATATGCAGGTTAGCACAAACCTCGTTGCCATTTTATTATTTTTCAAAACAAATATAAAATAGGAATAACAGAGATCACAATATTTGAATACGAAGAAAACGCCTTTGATTTATTAACAAAATGCATGTACATAATCCAACAAGGCCCTGACAATAAAACCTCTATGCCCCGGGTAGGACATAGGGTTGTACAATGATTGGAAAAAGTAAATCATTACTCTTCGCTTGTCATCTGGATGATATCCTTGACGGACCAGTTGGTAAGGCCCTCGCCTGGCTTGCTTGGCTGAATCCAAGAGTCGAGGTCACAGTCGCTATCTCCGCTGTCTTCAGACACCGCGTTGATGCTTTCAAAAATCACGCCACCACTGGTAAACTGGATCGGCCCTTTACCTCGCGACGCACTGCTAGAAGAAGAAGCTTCAGCTCCAGGAGAATATCCCAACCCAAACTTATCTTGCTTGTTAGGTATCTCTAAAATTCTCCCCCAGCCTGGGGCAGATCCGGCTTGGACAACGGCTCGGGCTTCCTTGAAAGAAGAGAGAGTCATCTCTGGCTTTTCGGTGACTACAGGAGCTACGTCCTTCACTTTAACAGCTTCGAACGCTTGGCATAGAGTTTCGTGGATTTCCCCATCCATTTCAACATACTTGAAGGACGACAAATGGCTCACCATTATGTCTTCCTCGCCGCAAACGGTCACTATGCTACCCCCGACAGCATACTTGAGTTTCTGGTGCAACGTGGAGGTCACGGCACCAGCAGCATGGATCCACGGCCGGCCCAAGAGACAACTGTAGGCAGGCATGATGTCCAATATAAAAGACCGCATCGAATGTTTCCGGACCGACTTGGATTGGTAGGGTCACCTCCCCAAAAACATGGCGTTTGGTTCCATCGAACGCCTTCACAACCATATCACTGGGTGTGCAAATCACTCCGCGAGTATCCAACTTCATTAATGCCTTCTTCGGAAGAACATTGAGTGACGAACCAGTGTCTACCAACACGTGCGACATAATCGTTCCCCTACACTCTATCGAGATGTGCAGGGCGCTATTGTGGTTCCTCCCTTTTGGCGTCAGCTCTAGGTCAGTGAAACCCAACCCATTTCCAGCATTCACGTGGGCTACGACCTCTTCTAGCTGATTTACCGATATTTCCTGTGGTACATATGCGGCGTTCAACACCTTCAGCAATGCGTTGCGGTGTGCTTCAGAACACAGCAACAAATTCAGGATGGAAATCTTCGAGGGCGTCTGATGGAGATGATCCACGATCTTGTAGTCACTCTTTTTAATCAACCGCATAAACTCCTCGACGTCTTTAACAAGTAAGTCTTTTTCTACCCCACGAGGGGTCTCTTCGACGACTTTACTTTTACCTTTATCAGTTGCATCAGCTCTGTCCGCCTTGTCCGCCATGACCTCTGGTGGTGCAAACACTCTTCCGCTGCGAGTAATACCACTGATTCCCGCAAGGTTCTCCACAGACGACCTAAACGGTTCTAGCTCCAACTTCTGCCCGTTGCAGTAGACTTCAGCCCCATAATGCCACGGGACAGCATTAGTGCTTTCGAAGGGTATCAGCCCAGCTTTGGTGATAGTAATTGTGGGCGGTCTGGGTGCAGAAATAGTTATCGTCTGGCGAGGGATGGTGATGGTGGCAACCTCATCATCTTGCTTCAGCATTACCTCTCCCGATCCATGTTCGGCCCTCCGGCTAAACTGTAAAATCCCTTCAGTCATCAGACTTTGAATGCCCTCTATCAGCTGTTCACATCCATCAGGACTTGTCGCACAGCCCATACACAACTCTCCGCAACCTGGAAAGAAACCTCTTTTCATCAGCTTAGCTTTAACGAAGCTAAGCGGCGTCTTCAGATCTCTGACGTCAGTCAACAAATCCAAACTCTCGTCTTCGATAATGGTGTTTACTCCACCTCCCCTATGATTCGGCATAGGGTTCTTCGTGACGTTTGGCACATTGTCTGAGAAGTTGATGATCTTAGCGTCCACCATGACCTGCACCTTATGCTTGAAGGCTTTGCAGTTCTCTATTGTGTGGCCTGGTGCCCCTGAGTGAAACTCACAAGTTGCATTAGTGTCATAACCCGGCGGAGGTGCCCCTGTCAAGGGAGCCAGCGTTCTCTTCTGGATCAACTGTAGCTGAAGCAAAGTCTGCAGTAGTTGCGCGTACGACATGGGCGGTGTCTCGAGGTGACGGCTCGACAAAGGTGCCCGATTCTGATACCTTCTGTACCCTTGTTGATTCGGCTGCTGCTGCTGCTGTGGCTGTTGGACTGCCGGGATAGTTATGTTGGCCACCTGCTGGTGAGGGCCTTTACCCTTCCTTCGAGCGTTGGTCACAGCGCTCATTTCTCCTTCCCGTCTTTTGCCACTATAAGGTTTCTTTCCCCCTCCTCCGGCTGAGGATGAATCACCTTGAATTTTCCCGAGTTTGATTCCATTTTCGATGTGCTCACCCGTGATAATAGATCTGAGAAGGTTCCAGACATACCGCTGACCAATTTCTCATAGTAAACCCCTGGGAGGGTAGCTACGAACATCTGCACAAGCTCACGTTCAACCATCGACGGCTGAACCCTGGTTGCCAATTCACGCCACCGCTGGGCGTATTCCTTAAACCCTTCATTGTTCCTCTGCGACAAATTCTGCAATTGGACTCGGTTCGGGGCCAAGTCGCTATTGTATTGGTAGTGGTGCACAAATGCTTCAGCAAGGTCCTTCCACGTGCGCACACTGGTAGGCTCCAGACTCATGTACCATTAGAGGGATGGCCCGGATAGACTGTCCTGAAAGAAGTGCATCAGCAACTTCTCGTCCTCAGAATGAGCGGACATTTTTCTGTAATACGATCTCAGGTGGATGCGAAGGCAAGTGGTGCCCTTATACTTTTCAAAGTCAGGTACCTTGAACTTGGGAGGCACCTTAAAATCAGCAATCAGTCCCAACTTGGACATATCAACGCCCAGGGTGTTCTGGTTCTCGATATTTCTCATCTTATCCTCGAGTGCCTTGAACCTAAGCCGTGCTTCAGCAGTCAGCTCCCCTTCAGCACCTCTCTGAGAGAACACACCGTCTTGACGATCTTCTAACCATGGCTGGGGCCCAAACAGATTCCCAACACCTGCATTGCCGTTGCCCAGCCCAACATTGACATTAGCTTCCAGACTCCCATTATCGACGCCCGTCGTATTACCATTGAGTCCCATGTTATCTATCAAATTGTCGTTGGCACTGCCGTTTCCCCTGGTCACGGGGACGCCATTCTGAGGAGTTTCAACTGGTAGAGGGGTTGGAACAGTCCCGCCATGAAGTACGCCATTACTATCGACCCTTGAAATCAGAGGCTGAACCAAGGTTCTGAGCTGATCCTGGCCATTGGCGACCGTTTGCATGAGCTCCATGAAGCGATCCATTCTTTCACGGAGTTCCTGAACATCAGTTTGCACTTACTCCATGATTCTGGTTTGATTTGCTCTGGTCGGATAGCGGTGAATAGGTCTCTGATCAATCCTGGAACAACCTGAAACAACCTGAAAACACAAAAGGGTTAGGAAAAAACGACAAAGTGCTCGTTATGCAAATGCTTCATGCAAATGCAAACGTGTGTCTATGCATTAGGGAGATCTCCCCCGATCCTAGTGCCTGAGTGCCAGTGCTGATAATAAGAAGTCTGAGTCCAATCATGGAAACAACAATCTCATACATAAAGAAAGCCTATCAAGGAAGTACACCACATCAGCGAGTACAAGACGAATCAACAGTGTGACCTCATCCAACAAGCCTGGTGATGGCCAGCATACAACAATGATCAAAACAAAGGGGATACAAACAGTCAAGCACGGCCACGGGCGCGATACTCTTCTAACAACTCCTTCGTTTCTGCATGATCAGGCCAAGTGAGCAACCCTTCGACGAGTAGCTCCCTCTGCACAATGGTGTACTGAATACCTTCGACCGAATCTTCCCATGCTCCTTCGCCGAAACAATCTTCTAACTTCCACTTCTTGGACTCAAACGTCAGTTTGCGCTCCTTCAGGTTAGCGAGAGCCCTGTTGAGCTGGCCTTCAGCGGTATATCTGCGAGCGGTTTCTTCATCAAACCTCTTCTCACTAGCCTTCACCTAGGCTTTCAGCTTGGAGATCTGTTGCATCAGCTTATCCTCCCGCTCTTTCCTGTTGGCTAGGGAGGCCTTCCAGTGCTGGTTGAACTTGGATATCCTCCGAAACGCTTCGTCCAAGTGCTGCTTCTTCGTGGCCAGTACATCATTGACAGCTTTGAAGTCTCGACCCATGCGCTCACGCTCGGCTATCTGCTTAGTCAAGTCTGTCCCCGACTGGTTCACCAGCTCTGTCTGCCTCTTGAAGGAATGAACGACTTCGTTTCTCTCGCTTCGGAGCTGCGCCAATTCTTTCTCCAGTTCTTCGTTTGCCCTCTTCAATTCATCTCGCTCAGCTAACACCTGATTATGCTGCTGAAGGGGCACGGTAGTAGGCTCTTCAATCATTGGAGGGCTTTCTGGCTTGGCAGGAGGAAACGACATCCCTATAGCATCTGCTCTGGCTCTGATCCAAGTCACGTACGGAGGGTAGGCTTGATTATTACTTCTTCCCAGCAATGGTTTTCCCCTCTTACTGACGCCATTCCAAGCGCGCTGAAGCTTAGATAACAGATCCCCCTCTAGAAGACCAGTGAGGTACAAAGATTCCCGCACCTCTTCATCCTTCGGCGGAGCTCTCAAAGCGTAAGCAAACTGTTGGACCAGCAGAGATGGATTATAATTGATACAACCCTTCCTGCCTATCAAAGGCACGTTCGGAAACCCGCTGCAGCTGAAGATAATCTCGGTACCCAACCTATCTCTATCAAACCATTCAATATCCTCTGCAGATAGACTCATCAACCGCTCAGACCACTCAGATGTGGCTGCAGACGAGGCAAAGGGACCCCTCTTGGGTAGATGACTATCAAGCCATTTATAAAGCAGGGGCACACAACATGAGACATTCTTGCCCCTTCTGTTCTCGTTTTTGTAGTGGACGAAATGGTAGACATCTCCTATCAAGGTAGGGACTGGATTCCCGGAAGCAAAGATGCGAAAGGCGTCAAAGTCTACAAAATCGGGCATATTGGGGAACAGAATGATGCCATATATGCACAGAGCGAGAATGGCGTTGAATACGACCCAACATCCATCTTTGGCGCACTGCTGAGCCTTTCCCACTAAGAACTGCAAGGAGAAACCGGGAACCTTGTTCCAACTAGACAATACCAACTCGGATGCATCCAGATGAAGTGAAGGAGCTAAACTAGCAAGATCAGGCTCAACATCCATATGAACAAAAGGCATCTGCCTCTTGATAGGCACACCTAACAAATCAGCGTATTCTTCTAGCGTGGGTGCGATAACAAAATCCTGGAAAGTAAAGCATCTCAACGGAGGATCGTAGAACTGCAGCAGAGCGTGCAACCCATTCAACTCGAACGCAGAAGGTTCACGAACCAAACTGAGCAATTTGCCGTAAGACTTTCTGAACTCATCTCTCACAGAATCATCTGCTAAAGCAATCAAACCAGTCAGCTGAACAACATCAGGAGTGGGGAGCTTGTAAGCCACGGTCTTCCTCAGGGAACCCATAACAATGCAACAGGAGGTAAGAAATCCTGAATCGGGGGGAAACGGTACCTGCAACACAGACACACGTTAATGAAATGCAAATGCGTATGCAAGACAATGTAAAATGCAATCATGCAGCTGGAGATCGAGGCAACTGTGCTGTGGAGATTCTGTATCAACAAAACCATAATCCTGCTCTATCAAGAACAACCACTATATCTGATAATAAGAAAACCCTGGTATCGGACCACAAATCTGCTCTGTCAAGAACACACACACATAGGACCATAAATCTGCTCTGTCAAGAACAACCATGTGATAACCAAAACTCTGCTCTGTCAAGAACACACATCTGATAATAAGGACCTCTGATACAGGACCCTAACTCTGCTCTGTCAAGAACGAACATCTGATAATAAGGACCTCTGGTACAGGACCTTAACTCTGCTCTGTCAAGAACAACCATACATCTGATAATGAGATCCTCTGATCCCAATCAAAACCTGCTCTGTCAAGAACAAATACACATCTTTGAAGATAAGGTCCTCTGATACAGGACCATACCTCTGCTCTGTCAAGAACAATCATATATCTTATGATGAGACCCTCTGATCCCAAAAAAACCTGCTCTATCAAGAACAAACATCTGGTAATGAGATCCTCTGATCCCAATCAAAACTGATTCACTGTCAAGAAAACCAGGTAGTCTGAAGGTCAAAGTTTCCTGCAATGAACCCAACCCTGCTCACAGGTATGAACCTAAACTGACTCAAGTTCGACATCCTATGTGTTCATCAGCGTCACAGACATTCAAGAGGGGTGATACGATACCCAGAAGGTGTGGCATCACCAGCTCATGAAGTGGCCTCACTCGGCTGAATCACAAATGATCGGTCCCAGAGTCGACAATCCTCCAAACCAACAACCCCCTCAACCCAAAGGGTTGAAAAAGAAGTCAACTGGGAGAACCTCGTCAGAGCGTGGATTTCATGAGACACTAGTGCCTGCCAAGCAAGCACGCGCCCACTAATTTCCACAATTAATGCTATGTTCACTCAAGCCTGGGTCTGGCTTCTCACTCATCAGAATGCCCCTCCCACAACAGCACAGATAATCATATCAAACTGAAAATAAAATGCGGGAAATAAAATGCGATAAAATAAACACATCCCAACAAGTAATCATACAAGCGCTAGGATTGACTCTCGCAGGGGACGTCGGATCCCCAAACTGACTCGCATACGGGACGTTGGATCCCAGGAAACTATCAAGTCCCCAGCAGAGTCGCCAGTTGTCGCTTCCGCGAAAATAAGGTGCCGGCAAAACAGAAGAGTCGCCACCTTTCGTTATTTATCCCTCAGAGCGGGAAAGGAAACGATCGGAAAAACCTGACGAAAAAGGGTAAGACAAGGTCATCGCAACCATTGTCTGGGTTCGGGAGTCGGTTACGCCAGGGGAAGGTATTAGCACCCCTCACATCCATCGTACTCGATGGGATCCATGATTGTTGTGTTTACTGGACGAGTTGGTTTATCTATCTACCTATCAAGGCTGGCTTAAAAAGAAAACAAAGTGACTCGGCAAAGCGTCGCGCTTTATGCCTACGTATTCTCATCAGAGAATGAGAAATCAGAGTCAACGTAGTTCGACTACCTACGGGTTACGGGGAAGGTAGCTCGCCAATACATCAGTATTATGCCTACGTACTCTCAACAGGTATGAGAGATCAGAGCTTATGTAGTTCGGGATAATACGGATTATGGGAATTCAGATTCATCTGTTTTATCGAGTAGGGTTAAACAGCAGTTCCAGCAGTTAGGGACAAAGCCTGTTTGCGTTGGCGCTGAAGTTTAACGACACTCTTTTCTTCAGAAAAGCTTCCTTTGAATTACGGGCCCACAGGCAAAAAGGTTTAAAGTTTGTTTTCTGTCTTTTACGAAAGAAGTGTTATTTATTGTGTTTGCAATTTCAATCGCACTAAAGACTATGACCTGAGAGTGAATGTGTCGCATGTCACCCAAAGGGTACCATACTAAACATCCAGACTGTTGAAAAGAAGCTCTCCAACAATCCTTTCTCAGATAGCTTAAGGCTCGTAACGTACGAAAGAAATCATTCATGATTACTGTATCTTAAGCTGTTTTGAGATGAGAAGAGAACAGGCTCAACTATGGGGAGACTATCAAGTCTTACTGTTGTCATGCCAAGGATTCATCCTATAGTTGAAGTTTGAAACAGGGAACTCCTAGAAGTTATCATGCATAGGTTTCAACCTAAAGTTCTATCGTCACTTCCTTATCAAAGGAAATGAGATTCCTAAGGGATCATGTCAATGAGGTACGGAAACAGATAAGGCATCAGCGTAAACAGTAACCAGTAAACGACTGTAAAATGCATGCAATGCAAGTGAGGGAGGAAATGTGTGTGGCGCAGCAGCCTCCACAAACTCATCTCAACCTCAAGCCAGATATGAATAACAGTAATCATACAGAGAAACAACATGCTATCAAGTAAAAATACAGTAAACTGCAATCATACAGATAAAAATGGAATGCTATCAAGCAAAGTAAACCACATGGGCAAGGGAGCAGGGCTCTACCGAATACCCGCAAGCAAAGCCATATAGTAAAAATACAAGCAGAGGGAGCAACTCAACCTCTAGTGCAATCATGCTCCTAGATTAAAGTCAGTCTAATCATGGACTTATTCTAATGCATCAGACAAGTCAAACAAGGCACATCAGCAATACAGAAAAGAAAACAGACAAGAAAGCAGATCAACCCCTCTCTTCCCATTCCAAACTTCAGCTCTTCTGACAATAATCCAGTCTTCAGACTTCAACCATCTCTCAAAGCTATCCTCTCCCAGGACAAATATCAATTTGCTTTTCCAGATTTCAACCCTTCAACATAAGTTTCAACTTAATCTTCACTTCTCCAAGCTTCCAGCTTTCCAGTCAGTTTCACCTTCAGGCTTCATTCCCAACTTGATTCCTTCAGGCTCTCAATGCATCAATGTAAGTATCAACTTATCTTTATTCCTCAGCTTCAGCTTTACACTCAATCTCAATTGAATCCTCTTCATAAGTATCAACTTAGTCTTCAAGCTTCAGCTCTCTTTGCTTTACCAGTCCCAACTTGGTCTTCTTCTCCTACAAGCTTCAGCTTCTCAGAGTAGTCCTCAATCATTTGGCAGTGTCAACTCCATCCTTCAATTCTTTCTCAAGCCTCATCTCTACACTCTTCATTCAATCTTCATTGGGTCTTCAAGTATCAACTTGCTCTTCCTGCTCCTCAAGGTTCAGCTGAAATGGCAATGCTCAAGGAATCATCCTCTTCCACACTCTTCAGTGAAGTCCTCATCTTCAAACTCAAGTCCAACATCTTTCAAGATACTCCAACCAGAAGGTAATTGATTGAACAGGATGAGTGGAAATGATGAACAGCTTACTGACAACCAAAGGAAGCCTATAGGGGTTTATCATTATGAGAGACTGGTTCCCTCAAAGTTCTACTTCCCAGATAAAGCCACTCATCCTTCCAAAGGAGGGATGTGAATATCTGAGAAGGACTTTTAGTCATTGGGAGGAATGGAAGCACAAGATGCTTTCCATGTTTGAGAAAGAAATCATTCTAACTACAAGGCTCTCTCTATGTCCTATCTCCTAATCTTCATCAGACACCTTCAGGCACCAACAAATCCAAAGCTCCAAGCAACTTCAAGCAACTTCAAGCATCCTCCTCTAGTCTTCAACTTGTCTTCAATCTCAACCAAAGGCAAACCAAGCACAAACCCTAATCTAAGGGAACTAGAGAAGTTAAACTAGTTGAATTAGTAAATTAGGATCACCTAAAACCTAGCACTAAAGTTAGTCCTAACTAAAATACTAGAATCAATTGTAAAATCCTACAAAAATTACTATGGGAACCTAGTTCAATCATGACTCTATCACATTAGTTTCAAAGATCAAATCATCAATTTGGACCTAGAACTAAATCCTACATTACAAGGTATCAACCTAAAACCCTAAAAAGGAAGCATCTAAATATCAATCTAGAAGGCACCTATTTTCATCACAAAAATGTGAGAAAATTACTATGGGATCATACATGTCTAACCTAATCACACACAAAAAATTAGGCCAAGAATCATCACCATGAGATCACACAAAATTCTACAAAAATATGCATCAAACATAAACATTTTAATATCAATTAAAATGCAAAATTCCAATTAAATCATAAATTACATGATTGAAAATATGTTTTCTCTAAAAAATACTAGACTCAATCATGAGTAATATGCAAAAAGAATGGATTTGATTGGATTAATATTCAATTTATTATGAATTTTACAAAAACCATGAATTAAATGGAAATTAAATGAAAATCAAATAAAAATAATGAAGCGCCCGGTGTAAATAGCAGTCAGATTCAGTTCAAAACATGGGTTGGGCTTGCTGGGGGTGTGGATAACACTTATTTCACTAAGCCCAAACGCCTGAATTAATGAAACGCAGCGTTTCCTTCAGAAACCCTTCACAACTCAGAATTAAAATGTGGCCCTTGGATCTTCTCCCAGTCAATGGTCAATCCATCATCCAATGGTGAGAACTTCATCTTCTCCAATTCAAAGCTCTGAGCTTCGCGCCCAGCTCCGACCACCGCCGATGGAGCTCCGATCATCCCCTTCAACCCTAGTTCTTCCTAGAGGCCTCCAATCCAAGAGGTCAAAACATGAAACACACTCCAAATCTTGCCACGAACTCAATCATACCATTAGTTTCTTCTGAAACCCCAAGAATCATCATCTCCCAATCTCAACCGAAAATGGTGATCTTCCTATTTTGTCTCTAATTGACCAATTAACCATCTGAAATCTATCCTAGGCCATTCTACAACTAATCTAGCACCTTAATTCAACCTAATTCTACCTAAATCATGCTAGGGGAAGAAGATTACTAACCTGGAAATTCTTGAATAACAGATGCACGAAATCCTCACTTCAAGCTCTCAAATCTTCTGGACACGATCACTGAACTTCCTCCTTGCTTCTGTATGCAAAAGATTCAATGGAAAGTGCTTCAATCTTGAAACACGATGAAGAGTTGCAGGTGCTGAAAACCACTTGCTCACACACGATCTAGCCACCAATTCTTCTTGGAAATGATCTGGAATCAATCCTTGATACTCATGGAAGAAGAATCAATCAAGAAAATGGAAGGAAATGGAGGAATTTGATGAAACCGATTTCAATTGCAATCTATGAAAACTCAATTCCAAACTGTGCTCAATCCTTCAATGATCACCAACCTCTGCCATGGATTCATTCTACTCAATATATAGATGGAGTTTGGATGATCTAGAACCCTTTAGATCCTTCCAATGAGATTTTCCACATCTCACGTCATGAGATTTTTTATCACTTATCATGACATGTACAACCCTTGCAAACAGCTTGGCATTCATCCCATTCACTCTTAATTTCTCCCCTACTGAGATATTAGAGGTGTTTAGCTTGCCAAGTTCCTTGTTCATGCCTTAATTTTGAGTTATGCATATGTTACTTAATATGCAAGCAAGTGCTTTTCAAAGCAAGTCCACAATTTAGACCTCAAATCAAAAATGTGGCTAAACCAATGTTTTCAAAATGTTTTCTAGAGTCAAAATGACATATTACATGCCATGGTTTGGATGTGTAGGTTGAAAATATCAATTTCCAACTTTGGTTTATTTAACTTATGTCCTTATTTTAGGTCATTTTTGCAACTTTAAGCTATAAGCATTTCCAACATCTCATGACCTCCTTACTAGCCTTAAAACGTCATTTTGAACAAGTTTGATGTTGAAGATTTTTCCATTTGAAGCTTGGAAATAGGAGTTATGGCTTTATGGTTGAAATGACCTGTAATCTCCAAATGACCAAAATACCCTTGACTTGTCAAAGCCATAACTTGAGTTCTACAAATCCTATCAAGGACTTCTAGTACTCTCTAGAAATCTAAGAAGATAAGGAACAACATTCATGTTGACCAAAAGTCCATAGGAATCATCCTTCTTGGGCAAAAGTTTGATGCAAGTTGGGTGACTTTCAAGGCCCCAGATTCACATACCTCAGATGACCTGTAACTTGTCAAAGTCATAACTTGAGTTCTACAAATCCTATCAAGGACTTCTAGCACTCAAATTAAAGCTAAGACCATGCTCTACCACATTCATGTTGGGGGCAAGATGAGATGTGATAACACGAAATTGTATATATATATATATATATATATATATATATATATATATATATATATATATATATATATATATATATATATTGATGCATAATTCAACTGAAGTTTAACTGTTTTCGATCCGATTCCGGGTTATTTCCGTGTTATTTGTCTGATGTTTTGCATGTATTTGATAATCACGTCTAAACAAAGCAATATGAAGAAAAGAAGCAATCACAGATGAAATATGGAAGAAAACCGGATGAAAACAACATGAAAACGCAAAATGCAGATTCTGCTGTTGTGACGACCGTCACAACCCCATGACGACCGTCACACGGGTGACGACCGTCACACACCGTGACGACCGTCATGCAGGCAAAAACGCCCCACTTCAAATGCACGTGAAAGAAGCAGTTCCAAGTCCCAAATAGTGGACCACTACTCCCTGATAATTCTGCCTCAAAGTCCACCTTCTTCAAGTTATAACCGTTAGAATTCTATTTCTATAAAAGGGGAAGGAGGGGAACTCAGAAAGAGAGCCGCATTCAGATAACGAAGTGCTGCCAATTTATTTTCAGAGTAACCTTTCCAGTTTTTCTATTCTTATTTGTTTCTCTTTTCTTTTTCTGCATTTCTTTGATATTCTGTAATTCTTATTTCCCTTGTACGATCAATTGGCATAAAGACCAGAATCCTGCCAACATTTGTGGAGGATCTTCCCAAAGGTCAATTGGAATATTTACAGGTTTCTCATTTTAATCGTAATTCCAGTTTTTATTATGATGCATGCTATTATCTATTGTTTTTATTTATATTTTACCTTTCCCAAATCCATGTCTAGCTAAATCAAAGTAATCGATATGTAATAATAATTCGAAAGGGATTTGATAATAACCGGTTGAAAACTATCTTTTTCAAAAGTTGTTTATGGTCTGAGTGTTTAAATTAATTTACTAAATAAACTTCGTCGCGAAAGCGAGAACTTATTTAAAAGTAGTTTTGCCACGAAAGTGGGAAATTAATTAAGGTACGAACCAACAAGCGAAAGTTGCGGCAAGACCAGATAGTAAACACTAGTCATCCATTTTAATAACAGCGAAAGCACTTTAAACTGAATTAGAACTTAGAGATTTCCAAAAAATAGTTTTAACCCCGAATGGGACACGAAAGCGTACGTTTGGCCCTTAGAATTATGATTAGCGTTAATAACCATCGTGAGACGAGAGTCTTCAGATCACTATTTTCTGCTTAAATAAACTCTGGAAAATATTTTCATATACCGGTTGTAACACGGTGGGAGAACTGACTTTAAACAATGTTGCGGATAGCAAGAGTCGCCACCGACTTTTATTTTATCCATAAGGAAAGGTTATAAAAGAACAGGAAAGACCTTAGAGAATATTTTGGGTCCGGGGGGTAGGTTATGAAAAGGGAAGGTGTTAGCACCCTTTTCATCCATGGTTATCCATGGGCTCTTAGGTACTTAAGCTCACTTTTGAATTGTTTTGAAAGTGTAGTGTGTGAATAGCAAAAAATTTCAGAATAGTTTAATAATAATCCGTGTATGGATGTGAAAAAAACTTGTTTGAAAATTTTGTTGGAAATTTGTTTAAGTGTGAAAAAGTTTTGAAGTGAGCAAGTATCTAGGAGTAGCCTACCCTAATGTTTTAAGGTCTTTCTTATTCTTTATCCTTTCCTTAGTAAGACTATCCCTACTATAATGGAGTAGGTAGTCCTTACTTTGGATGTTAAGGGACATGTGAGGGACAATTTGACTTTGAAGGCCATTGTGGGATGTAATAAGCACACTGGAGGGACTATCATCATTTTTCGAAAGGGACTCGATTCGTAAAGGCAACCATAAGGGACTTTGATGATTTATCTATTTGAGGGACTTGCTTTATACACCCCACTTAACCATTATTCGTAGGCAACTTGAGGGATATCCTTAGGAAGTGAGACGGCGATTAAAATCGACTTACGTGTGTGACGTGTTTATTTTAATTATCTTTATGTATACATGTTGTTGCACTCCCTTATTACTAATCATAATAATAATTAAATAATTAAACAACTTTACATCCAAGAAACAATTACAAAATAATAAGCAAAATAATTAAATAGCAAAGATAAATAAAATATAAATAAGCAATAATAAATAATAAAGGGGGTTAATTCTAAGTTTACTCGGCAAGACATCGCATCTTGTGCCTACGTATCCTTACGGGAGTGGAATCAGAGTAATCGTAGTTCCCCTCAAAAGGGAGGTTAGAGACTTCTTGACTGTGGTCAAGGCCTCAAGGGGAATAAACGCATCTTAAGGACACGCTTACGCGGAGTGTAGAAACTCCAAATCTCTACGTTGAATGTCAGGTTGTAATTAGGGTTAAATTAGGGATTCCACGGCGGGAAACCCTAAAATGAGCGCGGCGGCTCTTTGACCTAATGCTAAGGGTAAAATTGTAATTTTGCCTACGGCGAGGCATTTGTGAAAATTAGGGTTTGGAATTAATTAAGTTACTAATTATTAAGCTGATTATTCTTAAGGAGGTCCTATTAAGTAAATAAAGTTATATTACATGAAAAAAGTTTTTATTAAATAAAAAAGGTTCTATTATTGTAGATGGGAAAAAAATATAAAAGTGTTTTTTAGAATATGAACAATTATTATAAAAAGATTAAGTTGATGACATTAAAATTAATAAATTAGGTTAAACAGCAAATTAAAAAAATAAAAAAAGGTTAATTCACATGCTAATTAAATAGAGAAAAAGATTAGTTACACAAAACGGGTTATTAGGTTAATAAAAACGGTTGATTTAGGCAAATGACTAGGTCAATGGTTTAATTAGTTAAAAAAAAGTGATTAGGTTCATGATATATTAGTTAAAGGGCAGATTAAATGTTAATTAGTATTTAAATGGCAGATTAAAGGATTATGTGTGTGTGTTAAGTGAGTGTTGTGTGTGATACGTGTACATCACTTAAACAAGATTACAGACAAACAAAACGAAATGAATAAGGAACCCTAAATCCCTTCTCATCGTCGACGGCGTCCCCCCCCCCCCCCCCCCCCGTCTCTCCTTCCAGTCTCTCTCTCTCTCCGGTTTCGACTCAAAATCTCCTGGTTCTTGTACCTGAAATGAAGAATGGAAGCATTAATTGTTCATGATTTCAAATACGAGTAGAGGTTTTACCGAAATCTGGCGAATCGATGATGATTGGTGCGATGAAGTGGTAATGGCTTGTGCGATTTCCGGCGTCGGTGAGGTTCGTAGTGACCGAAGATGGTATCGCCGCTTGAGATAAGTTCTTTTTTCTTCGATTCTTCCGCTCTGAGAATTAGGGTTTTTTTTTTCCCCTCTCCTTATATAGGCCTCAGAATAATAAGGTCTTTGATTGTTGCTTTGAATGCTGATTGATATTTTCCAAATTAGGGTGAATCAGATTTGAGGACATTCCTAATTCGTTTGATTGCTATAATGACTTATCAAATTCTGATTTTTGTGATTTAATTGAAACCGGATTTGATTTTCTTCTGAACCGAATCTTTATTTCCTCCAGTGGATATTCTTCAATGATTCTTGCTAATCCAATTGCTATATTTTTCTGCAGGTGCGAATGGTAAGATATTTTGGGCCAGAAGATGGATAGCCCAGGGTGAGTTCAGTTAGCTAGTGCAAAGGGTTTGGTGAGTCCAAAATCAATCATTGGTGACAACCTTGAGTATGCGAACTTCTCCACTTTGAAGTCAAAGGTTTCTAACTCTGTTCCTCTTTGTGCTAGGATGGTGAATCGCGCATACCAAATGGGAGGTATTGAGCATTCTTGAAACAACCTTTGGACATGCTTTATCGGAACTAACTTTTGTATGTGAACCTTTTCATTTAAATTGAGAATCTCCAAGATGTTTAAATCCAGGTTGTGTCTTCGTCTTGGTGGTTGAAATTGGTTTGTTGTGAATCTTGATGAGAAACCTCTTAGCGGAGACCGTTGTTTTGGCTTGAAGAAGAGGTTGTGCTTGGAACTTTTTGAAGAGGGTTGGCGTATGGAATTCAATGAGTGTCTTGGGAAAGTTTACAAGTTCTGGCGTAAATGCGTTATCAGTTGTGAAAATGGAATTCTGGTTTGGCACAAAGGCGTCAGCACGTAGGTGTTGTGATGGAAAGCTATCAGAATCAGAAGATAGGGCAAGTAGTGCTGCTTAGTGCTGAAGTTAAGTCTTTCTCTGTTTTGCTATTCTCTCATGTTTTCCTCAATTAACTTGATCATGCTTTATCTATTGTTTAAGTTGCTTCAAAGACTTATTGGCTTCATCCATTCCTCTTGACAGGTTGCGAAGAGAAGTGCGCCCAGGTGAGACAAACTTCCTTTCGTACGAGGACTTATAGAGGACATTTGAGAAGTGTGACCGGGAAACTGATGCAAAGTGCTCATTGTGCCTCATAGTGATACGATTAGTATGCTGCTGTCATGACATTGTAGTGTTCGTGATCTCTTGACCATCTTCTGTTTTGACTACCATGCTCAAATAGCTCATGTTGTAACAGGATTTGATGAAGCGACAAGTTAGGGCCGGGGTTAGCACAACCGTGGGAGTTTGTTGTAGTCATGATGAGGTGAAGTTCTAACCCTTCCTTGTTTATTAACACGACCCAGACTAGTGGCAATCTCTGAAAAACATCCTAATACTCTCAAATTTCTCAAAATAGTTCAACATAAAACAAGTTGCATCACTTATAATTTTCAAACCAGCCTAAAGTGTATGTTGGCTTGAATGCAGGTATCGAGTTGAGGAGCCAATATCAGTTACAGCAACAACTGCATCCGTGACTAGAGGCAGAGAATGACTTGTACTACCATGTTGTGTACATAATTGTTGCTTGCCAATTCTATCATCCTTGCTACAGCAAAGCCCTTTGGGCATTACCGGAGTTGTCTGTGCTGCCAAGGAATCTCTAGCTATCGAAGGAGGTCAAGGGCGACGTATGCTGTTATTTTCTGCCACTCTAAGGCATCTGCTTGGAGTTTCTGATAAGTATTGTGTAAGCTCGTCAGTTGCAGGACCTAGTGTTTACCCTACGTTTCCTTTTTCGAGCTATTTCCTCCATCTTCAATTTCTTGAGCAATGTAACCAGAACCCTTTTTTTTACCATTTCTTCTGCAGCACCTCACTCGTGCAGACATTGTTTGCAGTTTTGTAGAATAGCTCCAGGTGTTGTTGTGAGATATTAATAGCGTTTGTCTTTAGAAGAGCTCAGGAGCATCCCGCTACCTGGTGTACCTTCAAGTTTGTGAACAAGATCAAGCCTTTTGGTGGGTTAATTCTGGTGGCTGCTCACGCGAGAAGTGTTGCTGCTGGGTTTGATAATATGTTATTTATGACAGAGTCTTGGTTTGTGATTTGGAGCAAATGTTGTTGGAGTTTAGCGCACCACCTTGAACGATGTAACGCGGGATTTCGGGATCCTCGTATCTAGTATTGATATATTGTTGTAATGGTGTAGCTTTTTACTGTTTTTGAATACTCTTGTAATCCATCTTTGTAACATTCTTGAAATATTTACTAATTTGCAACATACATACTTAAGGGCTTCCCCTTGCTTGACAGTCATATGTGATGAAAAGATTGAGTACAACAATTGTTACCACTTGAATGCATATAAAACGTTCCCTCCAAGTAGTTTAGGATATGAGAAATTTTCTTTCCTTGAGCTTGTACTTATCACACGTACCATACAACTAAATTCTTGTAACCTTGTAGTTTTAGCGTAATACAACTTGTGACTTCTGATTTCTAACGATGAACCCCCAAATAGACAAATCGTTCTAATGCTTCAAGATACTGAACTTCAAGATTTCTTGCACATAATAATCCTCGTAACTAGGCCTCTTGAGTGATGAAAGCGTTATAGTGCAAACTCCAATAATCTTGTTACAAAATAAATGTATTCAAGAATGAGACCCTCGTATCTTGAAGGAAAACTAGAATGGCTTGATGTTTCCCTTAAAATTCTCTGCAACAAATGAACTTGTGAATCTTCTTAGAACACAAAGTCTTGTATTGTGAGGGCAAATTTTGGGGTGCAACAGCTGCCCCTGTTCAATTTTCTGAAACCTGAGGGGTTAGATTGGTATATTTTCCAGTCGTAACCTGGAAGGTTGAAGGGGATTGAACACAAAAGCCCAAAAATTTGCACTCACCAGTGCATGGAGTGATATTGATGGTTGGTTGAACATGATTGAGTGGGCTTAAAGATGCCACTAGGGGAAAGTTCTTCAGTAGTATAATGAGAACTGTCAGGAGTCTGGAGTAATACTGATGTAACAGCATGTCTTCATGAGGATAGAGCAATCAATAATGATAACCCTAAAGCAGTCTTGAAGTGATAAATCTGACCTCAGGAGGATAGAGCAATCAATAGCTCTAAAGCAGTCTTGAAGTAATAATGGCTTCAGGAGGATAGAGCAATCAACAGCTCTAAAGCAGTCTTGAAATAATAATGTGATATGTCTTCAGGAGGATAGAGCAATCAATAGCTCTAAAGCAGTCTTGAAGTAATGATTTCAAGAGGATAGAGCAATGGATAGCTCTAAAGCAGTCTTGAAATAATAATGTAATTTCAGGAGGATAGAGCAATGGATAGCTCTAAAGCAGTCTTGAAATAATAATGGCTTCAGGAGGATAGAGCAATGAATAGCTCTAAAGCAGTCTTGAAATAATAATGTGATATGTCTTCAGGAGGATAGAGCAATCAATAGCTCTAAAGCAGTCTTGAAGTAATGATTTCAGGAGGATAGAGCAATGGATAGCTCTAAAGCAGTCTTGAAATAATAATGTAATTTCAGGAGGATAGAGCAATGGATAACTCTAAAGCAGTCTTGAAATAATTAGATGGCTTCAGGAGGATAGAGCAATGAATAGCTCTAAAGCAGTCTTGAAATAATAATGTGATATGTCTTCAGGAGGATAGAGCAATCAATAGCTCTAAAGCAGTCTTGAAGTAATGATTTCAGGAGGATAGAGCAATGGATAGCTCTAAAGCAGTCTTGAAATAATAATGTGATATGTCTTCAGGAGGATAGAGCAATCAATAGCTCTAAAGCAGTCTTGAAGTAATGATTTCAGGAGGATAGAGCAATCAACAGCTCTAAAGCAGTCTTGAAATAATAATGTGATATGTCTTCAGGAGGATAGAGCAATCAATAGCTCTAAAGCAGTCTTGAAGTAATGATTTCAGGAGGATAGAGCAATGGATAGCTCTAAAGCAGTCTTGAAATAATAATGTAATTTCAGGAGGATAGAGCAATTGATAGCTCTAAAGCAGTCTTGAAATAATAATGTAATTTCAGGAGGATAGAGCAATGGATAACTCTAAAGCAGTCTTGAAATAATTAGATGGCTTCAGGAGGATAGAGCAATCAATAGCTCTAAAGCAGTCTTGAAATAATAATGTGATATGTCTTCAGGAGGATAGAGCAATCAATAGCTCTAAAGCAGTCTTGAAGTAATGATTTCAGGAGGATAGAGCAATGGATAGCTCTAAAGCAGTCTTGAAATAATAATGTGATATGTCTTCAGGAGGATAGAGCAATCAATAGCTCTAAAGCAGTCTTGAAGTAATGATTTCAGGAGGATAGAGCAATGGATAGCTCTAAAGCAGTCTTGAAATAATAATGTAATTTCAGGAGGATAGAGCAATGGATAGCTCTAAAGCAGTCTTGAAATAATAATGTAATTTCAGGAGGATAGAGCAATGGATAACTCTAAAGCAGTCTTGAAATAATTAGATGGCTTCAGGAGGATAGAGCAATCAATAGCTCTAAAGCAGTCTTGAAATAATAATGTGATATGTCTTCAGGAGGATAGAGCAATCAATAGCTCTAAAGCAGTCTTGAAGTAATGATTTCAGGAGGATAGAGCAATGGATAGCTCTAAAGCAGTCTTGAAATAATAATGTGATATGTCTTCAGGAGGATAGAGCAATCGATAGCTCTAAAGCAGTCTTGAAGTAATAATGTGATATGTCTTCAGGAGGATAGAGCAATCAATAGCTCTAAAGCAGTCTTGAAGTAATAACGTGATATGTCTTCAGGAGGATAGAGCAATGGATAACTCTAAAGCAGTCTTGAAGTAATAGGATGATTTCAGGAGGATAGAGCAATCAGTAGCTCTAAAGAAGTCTTGAAGTCATGAGAGGCTATCAGGAGGATAAAATAACCCTGAGGTTACAATAAAGCAGTCCCAAAGTAATAAAAAGCTCATCAGGAGGATAAAGTAACCCTGAGGTTACAATAAAGCAGTCCCAAAGATCATAAGCTTGTTTGTTGGATAATTAACCTGAAAACAAGGTAGCATTCTGTATAACAACATTAGTTTATGCTTTATGTATGCATGTATGACATGATACACTTAGGTAATGTACTATAGACATATATGTTATGGTATGATGTAAATGATGTATGTATGATATGACACTGCTGGAAGTGTCTGGATATCCTTGTATAACAACTGCTGGCCAAGGAAAATAAATCCCGATTCGTTGTTGAAGAATATATAACCCTCCGTCTGCTGGGGATAACAAGGTATAGATAACCTCCCGTTGTTGGGGATAACAAGGTATAGATAACCTCCCGTTGTTGGGGATAGTAGGGTATAGATAACCTTCGTTTTCGTTTGATAGTAGGATAAGTATAACATCCCGTCTTCGTTCATCGTGCCCTTATTGGAAAGTAATTTCCCGTATATCCGTATGAGGATAAAAGAGATGGATATAAATTCCAGGGGAGATTAGACTTTGTGAAAATGGATTAGTCCTACTGATGGTTTGTAACTGTCTTGTAAAAATGAACCGGCGAAGCTTCGTTGAAATCCTTCCCTCGTTCGTCCTTAGTAAATACTATTACTGCATTTTCATGCATTTCTGGTAAACATCAATCATATTAAAAGCATACATGCATTTCTGGTAAACATCAATCATATTCAAAGGCATACATACATTCAAACACAACCAATGGACGTTTCGCTTATGTAAATAGGGTAAAAGTAAATCTGGATTCAAAAGATGGAATTTATTTATATCAAAAGCGACCCATACACGGGTAAGTTTGTACAAGGAGACATAAACCCTAGTAAGAGAATTTTGTCATGAAGCTTCAAAAAGAATCAGCTATGTGGGAAATAATCCTATTGAGTTTCAATTCTACTATTGCCACTCAAGTATCTCATCTTCTTGCTGTTGAGACGGAAACGATTGGATTGAGCTTTATCTGTTTGAGCTTGAGTAAGTAGTACAACTGGTTGCAGTTTCATGAGTGATCCAAACGAGACATAGTCATACGCTTTAATCCCTAACTTTTTCCTGGATTGCCCTTTCAGGTTTTCAATCCACCGGGATACCCTTTTTTGCCCAAGCCGCCTTTTCAGGTTTTCGACTTGCCGGGTGTACATCTTTTTATATATATATCCCTAATTTTTGCCCAAACCCTTTTGGTTTGCCGGGATGCCCTTATTTTTGCCTAGGCCTGTCAACCTAGCGGGTCTCTTTTTATGCGTAGTATTTTTTAACTATGTCTGTGTTTACAGGTTGTGGGAAGTCTTCACCATCCATTGTAGTCAGTATCATGGCACCTCCTGAGAACACTGTCTTGACTACAAATGGTCCCTCATATGTTGGAGTCCACTTGCCCCTAGGATCACCCTGTGGTAATATGATACGCTTGATTACCAAGTCACCAGCCTGATATACCTTTGGCTTAACCTTCTTGTCAAAAGCTTTGATCATCCGTTTCTGGTACATCTGGCCATGACAAACTGCTTCTAACCTTTTCTCATCAATCAAATTTATCTGGTCAAGTCGAGTCTGAATCCGCTCATCTTCATCCAAGCCTGCATCCTTCATAATTCTCAAGGAGGGGATCTAAACTTCAATAGGCAGAACTGCTTCCATACCATAGACTAAGGAGAATGGGGTTGCCCCTGTTGAAGTACGTATTGTAGTACGATAACCATGCAGAGCAAATGGTAACCTCTCGTGCCAATCCTTGTAAGTAACAGTCATCTTCTGTACAATCTTCTTAATGTTCTTATTAGTAGCTTCAATTGCCCCATTCATCTTTGGAGAAGAGTTGTGATGCTTAATCTTGAACTGCATCTTCGAAATCAACAAGGTAGTATGGGTCAACATATACTGTCTTAGTCGGCGAGCAGCCCATGCCAAAGCGCAGCAAGTTTTCTCGAGCAGTGAGTATCTTGTTTCACAGTCGGTAAACTTTTTGCTAAGGCAGTATATTGCCTGCTCTTTTCGACCAGACTCGTCATGTTGCCCCAATACACACCCCATTGAGCTGTCTAATACTGTTAAATACATAATCAAGGGTCTTCCATCAACTGGTGGCATTAAAATTGGAGGTTCTAGCAAATATCTCTTGATTTCATCAAAGGCAGTCTGGCACTCATCATTCCATTCCATCATCTGATCTTTCTTCAACAACTTGAAGATTGGCTCACAGATGGTAGTTAATTGGGAAATAAATCTTGCAATGTAGTTCAATCGTCCCAAGAAACCTCTAACCTCCTTCTCAGTACGGGGAGCTGGCATCTCTCGTATAGCTTTCACTTTTGCAGGATCCACTTCAATACCTTTTCCACTGACAATGAAACCCAGGAGCTTTCCAGATCTAACTCCAAAAGTACACTTGTTTGGATTTAATCTCAACCTGTATTTCTTCAACCTCTCAAACAACTTGTGTAGATGATCAAGATGTTGCTCTTCATTCTGAGATCTGGCTATCATATCATCCACATATACCTCATATCATGAAACAAAACCACCATAGCACGCTGATATGTTGCCCCTGCATTCTTCAAACCAAATGGCATTACCTTATAGCAAAAGGTGCCCCACTGTGTCACAAATGTAGTCTTCTCCATATCTTCAGGTGCCATCTTGATTTGATTGTAACCAGAGAAACCATCCATAAAAGAGAATACCTTATGCTGAGCAGTGTTGTCTACCAGAATATCAATATGAGGCAGTGGAAAGTCATCTTTAGGGCTAGCCTTGTTCAGATCTCTTTTCTGTTTTCTTCAGTTCCCAGATTCACAACTTCGACTGGCTCTTCATGTGGCTGTATAGCTTTCTCTTCTTGTTGTAACAACCTAGCAAGCTCCACAGGTATTTCACAATCGTCCTCGCTTCCGTCTTCAGTTTGATAGATCGGATTCTCGAAATTGTAATTGGCAATAGTAGAACTGTTATCAACTGGATCCAGAGTGGATGAGGATCGGCATTTTAGTGACGTGGGTGTGTGTAAGAACACATAGCTGATAAAGCAAAAATAAAAGAAAAAGAAAGACAAGGAACACAATATTTACGAAAACGAAACGTCCACTGATTTTATTGAATGCAGTATGCAAATGAAATGACAACCCGTAACAAGCACACCATTGTGCCCCGGGTAAGGCACATGGCTTGAAAGTTTTAATTGTTCCAAAAATTGCAAATTTAAAAACATAACACAGTAATAGTATTTACTCCTGACTAAAGGAGATAGGGATAACATCTTCAGCTGTCCAATTATTGAGTCCAGCACCCACAGTAGGAAAAATCCATGCCTCCAAGTTGAAAGTGTTTACATGGCTGACAAAGTATTCTTCCTCTCCAAAGACAGTAACAACTTTTCCATTCACCGGATATCTCAACTTTTGATGTAATGTGGAGGTCACAGCACCTGCCCCATGGATCCAGGGACGACCAAGCAGACATGAGTACGAAGGACGAATATCCATCACATAGAATGTAGCAGTAAACACCTGAGAGCCAACCTTGATTGGAAGATCAATTTCCCCATGCACTACTCTTCTAGAACCATCAAAAGCCTTTACCACAATATTACTGGGCTTCAATACCGTATCTTCAGGACTCAGCTTGTTCAGGACTTCCTTAGGCAACACATTCAGAGAGGAACCATTGTCTATCAGCACATGAGACAGGGTAGTGCCCCTGCATTCAATTGAAATATGCAAGGCCCTGTTATGATCCCTCTTGGCAGGGGTCAAGTCAGCATCAGAAAATCCTAACCCGTTGTCATAGGTCAGGTGAGCAACACAATTCTCAAACTGGTCCACAGAAATTGCACTGGGTACATGAGCCATCTTTAGAAACTTGATCAATGACTTGGCATGAGCCTCAGAACATAATAACGGGGAGAGCATAGAAATCTTTGAGGGGGTATGCCCCAGCTGATCAACAATATCATAATCACTCTTGCGAATGGTTTTCAATACTTCTTCCATCTGCTTAGAGAGGTCATCAGCAGCTGGCACATCAGCAGATACAGGCTCAATAACAGGACCCTTGCCCCGAGCATCAGTGGTGGAAGTAACAGCAGGAGTAACTGCACTCTTAGAAGCAACTGGAGGAGAGAAGACTCTTCCACTACGGGTGATCTTGCTAGATCCAGCAATATTATCAATGTCGACAGGCATATCAGGTAAAGGCTCCTGCTTGACACCATGGATGTAAACATCAGACCCATAGTGCCAAGGCACAGCTTTGTCAGATGTATAAGGAATAGGACCAGGAGTGGTAATGATCAGAGGAACTACTCTGGCTTCAGCAACAACTTTCACAGGACCTTCAGCAGTGATCTGGATTGGGCCCTGATGAGTGATTTTAATGGGACCCTTTGAAGTGATTCTTAGTGGTACTTTGTCAACCATGTCAACCCTCTTCAATCTTTTTACCCTGAGTCAGATGATCCACCATACTTTCTACAGATGCTGGTCTTCTTTCAAACACTATAGTATATTTATCCATGAGACGTTGAATCCCATCTCTCAAAATGAAGCAACTATCCGGCTTATAGGTACAATATAGACAATCTTCATGACAACCTGGAAAGATCCCAGCTTGTACTAACCTCTTTTTGACAACAGACAATGGTGTGCTCAACTCCATAACTGAATATACATGAAGATCTTCATCAATATCTTTATCAATGGCGTTGACAGTCTTCTCGTGATTTGGCATTGGAGCTGTAATCACATTTGGAGTACCTGGTGGATCAAACTCAATTTCTCCAGCATCAATCATATCCTGAATTTTGTTCTTCAAGACCCAGCAGTTATTAGTATCATGTCCTGGACAGTTTGAATGATATGCACATCGTGCATTGGGATTGTACTTGGGAGAGGTTACATTGGGATTCCGAGGGGCCTCCCTCAGGGTAATAAGTTCAGCTTTCAACAAGTGTTGCAATGCCTGAGCCATTGACATGTTGATCTTCGTGAACTGTCTTCTAGCCCTCTGTTGGTTGCCTTGAGGCTGCTCTGTTGTTGCAGGAGTTGGATTTGAAATATGAACTGCACTAACAGACTGATGCCTTCTGTTACGATCAGGCTGACCATACACAGCATTAGATTCTTTCTTCCCAGTGGGAGGCTTCTTTGCAGCACCTGATGAAGAAGTGCCCATTTGGATCTTACCACTCTTGATGCCATTCTCTACTCGCTCTCCTGTCATGATCAACTCAGTGAAGCCAGATGATGAGCTTCCAATGAGATGACTGTAAAACGGACCATTCAGCGTACACATGAACATATCAACCAATTCCCTATCAGTCAAAGGGGGTTGAACTCTTCCAGCTAAGTCTCTCCACTTCTGAGCATACTCCTTAAAGCTTTCTTTGGCACCCATAGACATGCTTGCTTTATGAAGTAGCTTTGTTAGCTCTAGGATCCTTGCTTGGCTTGCTTTGTAATGAGCCTCGAAAGTATCCCTTTGCTCTTTCAGTTGGATCCATGATCTCTGCAAGTCTTCCATATCAGTAGGCATGTCTGGGTGAAGGATGGTATAAGCTGTGTCTCCTTCAGCAACAGGTTCCATGGTAACCGGTAGGATGGCAGGATATGGCATCATGAGTGTCTGAGCACGAAATCGTACCCATCTGAGATAAGCCTCCATAGGAATGGTGTACTTAGGCTCCAGTGTCTTGCTGTCAATCCTGTTTACCTTTCCCCAAGCTCGTATGAATCTCTGACGGTAACCCTGAAGATCGTTGTCGTAGTCAAACACAATGCCCTGAATCAACATGTCATGTGGACCATCGCTCCGGGCGTAACCAAACTGTCGTAAAGCTAGAGATGGGTTGTAGGTGATGCCTCCTCTTATGCCTAGAAGTGGTACATTAGGAAACTCCCCACAACGGTCAATGACGGTGACATTCTCCATAGATCTGGAGCACCAATGGATGTCTGAGTGAGAAAGTGACATGATCCTCTTGGACCATCTGAACCCTTGCTCATTCTTCATTACTGAGCGAGGAAGGTGAGAAATAAACCACCTAGAAAGTAAAGGTATGCAGCACATCAAAGTTCCTCTTGCCCTTGTAGTACGGGTGTGAAGAGAATGTAGGATGTCTCCAAGTAAGGTAGGCACTGGATTGTGACTCAGGAATATGTTGATGGCATGAACGTCTATGAACTGATCAGGATTGGGGAACAACACTAAGCCATAAATCAATAAGGCTAAGATCTCCTCAAAAGCGTCGTAGCTCATAGCCTTCAAGAACATTTGAGCTTTATCCACTAATACCTTGGCAAGAATACCTTTAACTCCACTTCTCGTCTCTAGAACAATGTCAGACTTCTTCAGATGTAGAGCTGCAGCAATAACTTCTGGTTTAAGCTCCTTCTCTAAGCCTGTGAATGGCTTCTGATCAAGAACAGGTATACCCAGAAGTTTAGAGAACTCCTCCATGGTTGGAACCAGCTGATAATCAGGAAATGTAAAGCAATGGTGCTTAGGGTCAAAGAACTGAAACAGCACACTCATCATGTCTTCACTGAACCCTGAAGTAACTAGATCCAATAAGTGACCATGTCTATTGTTGAACTGGGAATGATCAGGCACTAGGGAAACCAACTCCTTGAGCTTAGCAGGTATCCCTACAAAGTTGATCCTGATGGTGTTTCTACGAGCAGAAGCCATGACCTGCAACAAAGAACAAAGATAAATCCTTTGGTCCTTGAAATGGTTAGGGAAAATGATATGCTTATGATGCATGATGATGTCATGATGTCATGCTCAATCACAAACATGTGGCACACACAAACAAGTCACACCATAGCCCTAGGTTTAAAGGCTTGCATGAGGTTCAAAGGCAAGTACCCTCCCCTGAAGTTAGATGGTTCATCCTGTCCTACAAAAGTAACCAGGTTCTAAGGGATCTCAATATCATTGATCCTTCACAAGGGTGGTTGTTCAGAAGGCAACTTACTTGCCAACCAAAACCCTCCAAGTTTAAGATCTCAATGAGCGTAGTATCGAGTGTCAACCAACTTCAGTCTGCACCAAAGCCGGTTACCTCACTACTTTCTAAAGGCCAAGATGAGTTAACTAGGGTTCTAAAAGTCAGTTAGTGCATTGACAACATATGGCAGCCTCAATATTATCCTCAACTTGACTTAAGGAATATAAGCACCAACCAAGAAGTCGCACTAACTATGGCCACCAGATCAACCGTATCGATATACGTCGTACAGTTTCCTTGGTCTATTGCCATTTACCTAAGGTACACTAGATCCGGGTTAGGACCTTTCACACATAAGAGCACCCCAACAATATAATAATAAAGCAAACAAGGCAAACAATTTAAAGTGATCTTAATTCCTAAGGGTACCCCTCTTAAATAAATCCCCAGCAGAGTCGCCAGTTCTGTAACACGGTGGGAGAACTGACTTTAAACAATGTTGCGGATAGCAAGAGTCGCCACCGACTTTTATTTTATCCATAAGGAAAGGTTATAAAAGAACAGGAAAGACCTTAGAGAATATTTTGGGTCCGGGGGGTAGGTTATGAAAAGGGAAGGTGTTAGCACCCTTTTCATCCATGGTTATCCATGGGCTCTTAGGTACTTAAGCTCACTTTTGAATTGTTTTGAAAGTGTAGTGTGTGAATAGCAAAAAATTTCAGAATAGTTTAATAATAATCCGTGTATGGATGTGAAAAAAACTTGTTTGAAAATTTTGTTGGAAATTTGTTTAAGTGTGAAAAAGTTTTGAAGTGAGCAAGTATCTAGGAGTAGCCTACCCTAATGTTTTAAGGTCTTTCTTATTCTTTATCCTTTCCTTAGTAAGACTATCCCTACTATAATGGAGTAGGTAGTCCTTACTTTGGATGTTAAGGGACATGTGAGGGACAATTTGACTTTGAAGGCCATTGTGGGATGTAATAAGCACACTGGAGGGACTATCATCATTTTTCGAAAGGGACTCGATTCGTAAAGGCAACCATAAGGGACTTTGATGATTTATCTATTTGAGGGACTTGCTTTATACACCCCACTTAACCATTATTCGTAGGCAACTTGAGGGATATCCTTAGGAAGTGAGACGGCGATTAAAATCGACTTACGTGTGTGACGTGTTTATTTTAATTATCTTTATGTATACATGTTGTTGCACTCCCTTATTACTAATCATAATAATAATTAAATAATTAAACAACTTTACATCCAAGAAACAATTACAAAATAATAAGCAAAATAATTAAATAGCAAAGATAAATAAAATATAAATAAGCAATAATAAATAATAAAGGGGGTTAATTCTAAGTTTACTCGGCAAGACATCGCATCTTGTGCCTACGTATCCTTACGGGAGTGGAATCAGAGTAATCGTATTTCCCCTCAAAAGGGAGGTTAGAGACTTCTTGACTGTGGTCAAGGCCTCAAGGGGAATAAACGCATCTTAAGGACACGCTTACGCGGAGTGTAGAAACTCCAAATCTCTACGTTGAATGTCAGGTTGTAATTAGGGTTAAATTAGGGATTCCACGGCGGGAAACCCTAAAATGAGCGCGGCGGCTCTTTGACCTAATGCTAAGGGTAAAATTGTAATTTTGCCTACGGCGAGGCATTTGTGAAAATTAGGGTTTGGAATTAATTAAGTTACTAATTATTAAGCTGATTATTCTTAAGGAGGTCCTATTAAGTAAATAAAGTTATATTACATGAAAAAAGTTTTTATTAAATAAAAAAGGTTCTATTATTGTAGATGGGAAAAAAATATAAAAGTGTTTTTTAGAATATGAACAATTATTATAAAAAGATTAAGTTGATGACATTAAAATTAATAAATTAGGTTAAACAGCAAATTAAAAAAATAAAAAAAGGTTAATTCACATGCTAATTAAATAGAGAAAAAGATTAGTTACACAAAACGGGTTATTAGGTTAATAAAAACGGTTGATTTAGGCAAATGACTAGGTCAATGGTTTAATTAGTTAAAAAAAAGTGATTAGGTTCATGATATATTAGTTAAAGGGCAGATTAAATGTTAATTAGTATTTAAATGGCAGATTAAAGGATTATGTGTGTGTGTTAAGTGAGTGTTGTGTGTGATACGTGTACATCACTTAAACAAGATTACAGACAAACAAAACGAAATGAATAAGGAACCCTAAATCCCTTCTCATCGTCGACGGCGTCCCCCCCCCCCCCCCCCCCCGTCTCTCCTTCCAGTCTCTCTCTCTCTCCGGTTTCGACTCAAAATCTCCTGGTTCTTGTACCTGAAATGAAGAATGGAAGCATTAATTGTTCATGATTTCAAATACGAGTAGAGGTTTTACCGAAATCTGGCGAATCGATGATGATTGGTGCGATGAAGTGGTAATGGCTTGTGCGATTTCCGGCGTCGGTGAGGTTCGTAGTGACCGAAGATGGTATCGCCGCTTGAGATAAGTTCTTTTTTCTTCGATTCTTCCGCTCTGAGAATTAGGGTTTTTTTTTCCCCTCTCCTTATATAGGCCTCAGAATAATAAGGTCTTTGATTGTTGCTTTGAATGCTGATTGATATTTTCCAAATTAGGGTGAATCAGATTTGAGGACATTCCTAATTCGTTTGATTGCTATAATGACTTATCAAATTCTGATTTTTGTGATTTAATTGAAACCGGATTTGATTTTCTTCTGAACCGAATCTTTATTTCCTCCAGTGGATATTCTTCAATGATTCTTGCTAATCCAATTGCTATATTTTTCTGCAGGTGCGAATGGTAAGATATTTTGGGCCAGAAGATGGATAGCCCAGGGTGAGTTCAGTTAGCTAGTGCAAAGGGTTTGGTGAGTCCAAAATCAATCATTGGTGACAACCTTGAGTATGCGAACTTCTCCACTTTGAAGTCAAAGGTTTCTAACTCTGTTCCTCTTTGTGCTAGGATGGTGAATCGCGCATACCAAATGGGAGGTATTGAGCATTCTTGAAACAACCTTTGGACATGCTTTATCGGAACTAACTTTTGTATGTGAACCTTTTCATTTAAATTGAGAATCTCCAAGATGTTTAAATCCAGGTTGTGTCTTCGTCTTGGTGGTTGAAATTGGTTTGTTGTGAATCTTGATGAGAAACCTCTTAGCGGAGACCGTTGTTTTGGCTTGAAGAAGAGGTTGTGCTTGGAACTTTTTGAAGAGGGTTGGCGTATGGAATTCAATGAGTGTCTTGGGAAAGTTTACAAGTTCTGGCGTAAATGCGTTATCAGTTGTGAAAATGGAATTCTGGTTTGGCACAAAGGCGTCAGCACGTAGGTGTTGTGATGGAAAGCTATCAGAATCAGAAGATAGGGCAAGTAGTGCTGCTTAGTGCTGAAGTTAAGTCTTTCTCTGTTTTGCTATTCTCTCATGTTTTCCTCAATTAACTTGATCATGCTTTATCTATTGTTTAAGTTGCTTCAAAGACTTATTGGCTTCATCCATTCCTCTTGACAGGTTGCGAAGAGAAGTGCGCCCAGGTGAGACAAACTTCCTTTCGTACGAGGACTTATAGAGGACATTTGAGAAGTGTGACCGGGAAACTGATGCAAAGTGCTCATTGTGCCTCATAGTGATACGATTAGTATGCTGCTGTCATGACATTGTAGTGTTCGTGATCTCTTGACCATCTTCTGTTTTGACTACCATGCTCAAATAGCTCATGTTGTAACAGGATTTGATGAAGCGACAAGTTAGGGCCGGGGTTAGCACAACCGTGGGAGTTTGTTGTAGTCATGATGAGGTGAAGTTCTAACCCTTCCTTGTTTATTAACACGACCCAGACTAGTGGCAATCTCTGAAAAACATCCCAATACTCTCAAATTTCTCAAAATAGTTCAACATAAAACAAGTTGCATCACTTATAATTTTCAAACCAGCCTAAAGTGTATGTTGGCTTGAATGCAGGTATCGAGTTGAGGAGCCAATATCAGTTACAGCAACAACTGCATCCGTGACTAGAGGCAGAGAATGACTTGTACTACCATGTTGTGTACATAATTGTTGCTTGCCAATTCTATCATCCTTGCTACAGCAAAGCCCTTTGGGCATTACCGGAGTTGTCTGTGCTGCCAAGGAATCTCTAGCTATCGAAGGAGGTCAAGGGCGACGTATGCTGTTATTTTCTGCCACTCTAAGGCATCTGCTTGGAGTTTCTGATAAGTATTGTGTAAGCTCGTCAGTTGCAGGACCTAGTGTTTACCCTACGTTTCCTTTTTCGAGCTATTTCCTCCATCTTCAATTTCTTGAGCAATGTAACCAGAACCCTTTTTTTTACCATTTCTTCTGCAGCACCTCACTCGTGCAGACATTGTTTGCAGTTTTGTAGAATAGCTCCAGGTGTTGTTGTGAGATATTAATAGCGTTTGTCTTTAGAAGAGCTCAGGAGCATCCCGCTACCTGGTGTACCTTCAAGTTTGTGAACAAGATCAAGCCTTTTGGTGGGTTAATTCTGGTGGCTGCTCACGCGAGAAGTGTTGCTGCTGGGTTTGATAATATGTTATTTATGACAGAGTCTTGGTTTGTGATTTGGAGCAAATGTTGTTGGAGTTTAGCGCACCACCTTGAACGATGTAACGCGGGATCGCGGGATCCTCGTATCTAGTATTGATATATTGTTGTAATGGTGTAGCTTTTTACTGTTTTTGAATACTCTTGTAATCCATCTTTGTAACATTCTAGAAATATTTACTAATTTGCAACATACATACTTAAGGGCTTCCCCTTGCTTGACAGTCATATGTGATGAAAAGATTGAGTACAACAATTGTTACCACTTGAATGCATATAAAACGTTCCCTCCAAGTAGTTTAGGATATGAGAAATTTTCTTTCCTTGAGCTTGTACTTATCACACGTACCATACAACTAAATTCTTGTAACCTTGTAGTTTTAGCGTAATACAACTTGTGACTTCTGATTTCTAACGATGAACCCCCAAATAGACAAATCGTTCTAATGCTTCAAGATACTGAACTTCAAGATTTCTTGCACATAATAATCCTCGTAACTAGGCCTCTTGAGTGATGAAAGCGTTATAGTGCAAACTCCAATAATCTTGTTACAAAATAAATGTATTCAAGAATGAGACCCTCGTATCTTGAAGGAAAACTAGAATGGCTTGATGTTTCCCTTAAAATTCTCTGCAACAAATGAACTTGTGAATCTTCTTAGAACACAAAGTCTTGTATCGTGAGGGCAAATTTTGGGGTGCAACACCGGTAACTTGTCAAATCCCCGAAGAACATAATTACTGCATATCGATTCACTTAATTATAATTTAATTAACATTCTTAGTTCCCTTTAGTGACAATCTTATTCCCTTAAACATTATCTACCTAGCTAAACATAGTAACTCCCGAGAACACTAGTTTGATTACGAGTCCCTGTGGGATCGATATCTATTATTACTAAGCGATAGACTGTGCACTTGCAGTTAGGTTGTATTAGACATAGAAAGTCGCGATCAAGTTTTTGGCGCCGTTGCCGGGGACCCGTTTAGTCAATAGTGTAACCTTCTGTTACACCGTATAGACTAGGTTAACAATTTCATTTTTCCTTTACTAGTATTGTCGATTGTATGCCAAGTAATCGCCCACAAGGCGATATCTTGAAACCTTCAGTCGTAGAACTAGAGCGCTTCTTACATTTAAGAAGCCGAATCATTGAGTACCAACTCAAACATAACATACCCGATCCTCTCACTCCCATTCCCAAACTAGAAGAAGAATCAAAGATGGCTGAAGGACCTCCAAACAAACCGCTGAAGGCATACGCTACACCCTCTCAAATGGAGCCTAGAAGTAGCATTGCTGCCCCAGCTATTACTTGAAACGATTTTGAGCTGAAACCATCATTGCTGTCAGCTGTACAACAAAACCAATTCTCAGGAAATGCAACTGAGGATCCAAACGAACACTTAACGAAGTTTGTGCAATACGCAGACACAGTGAAAGCAAATGGAGTAACTCCAGACGCGATAAGACTTCGTCTTTTCCCATTCTCTCTTAGAGACAGAGCGTGGACATGGTTACAATCCTTACCATCCAACTCCGTTACGACGTGGGAACAATTGAAGAACGTCTTCTTAGCGAGATATTTTCCGCCAAGCAAAACTGCTATGCTTAGAGCTCAAATCAACGGATTTCGACAAAAAGATACTGAATCTCTTTACGAAGCATGGGAACGATTCAAAGATATGATGAGAACATGTCCTCACCATGGTCTAGAAGACTGGGTGACAATCCATACTTTCTATAATGGGCTTTTATACAATACTAGATTAACAATAGACGCTGCCGCGGGCGGTGCACTTATGGATAAGCCATACGACGAAGCCTATCAACTAATCGAAAACATGTCTCAGAACCACTGCCAATGGGGAGGTGAACGCACTCCAACAGAGAAAACCATAGCGAAAGGTGGGATGTACGAGATCAGCTGCCTTGAACAGTTCAACGCTAAAGTAGATGCTCTAGCACAGAAGATTGACAGTCTGACCGTTAACCCCACTACAACCGTCGCTGCCGTAACTCCAAATTGCGAGTTATGCGGAAGCACCACTCATAATGCGCCCGAATGCCCATTGCTAGCCGGAATCCCACCAGACCAAGTAAATTATGCTCAAGGAAATCCTTACGCAAATACCTATAACCCAGGTTGGCGAAATCATCCAAACTTTTCTTACAAAAGTGAAAACGCATTGCAAATGCCTACTGCTCCGCCAGGATATCAGAAACCAGCTGCTGCTCATACTGCACCTAGGAAATCAAACCTCGAGTTGATGATGGAAAAATTCATAGCTACTCAAGCTCAAACAAACAAAGAATTCCTGAATCAAAACATACACACTAGCGAGCAAATTAAACAGTTGACCGGAAAAGTAGACGCTTTAGCCACCCACAACAAAATGTTAGAAACACAGATATCACAAGTGGCTCAACAACAAGCCTCTGCTGCCGCACCCGCTGGCACATTTCCTGGACAACCCGAACAGAATCCAAAAGGTCAAGCAAATGCTGTCATATTAAGAAGTGGAAAAGAATTGGACGAACCGATCAATCCGAGGACCGAAAACTCAGCCATGCAACAAAAACCAACTGAACGAGCAGAAAAGGAATCCGAGTTAGAGAAGAAGGAAGACAACGAGAAAGAGGATGCCACAAGTGAAAAAACTCAAGCACCTCCAACGCCATATAAACCACCTATCCCTTATCCTCAAAGATTAATAAACTCCAAAACTTCAGGACAATTTAAGAAATTTGTAGAGCTCCTTAAACAGTTGAATATCACTATTCCTTTTACAGAAGCGATAACTCAAATGCCGTCATACGCTAAATTCCTCAAAGAAAACCTGTCAAATAAGAGAAAGATCGAGGATAACGAGACAGTTACACTTACTGCGGAGTGTAGCGCTATGATTCAAAACCGCATGCCTCCTAAATTAAAAGACCCAGGTAGTTTCTCCATACCCTGCGTCATAGGAAAGTTCGTGATAGACAAAGCTCTATGCGATTTAGGAGCCAATATCAGTGTTATGCCTTTATCTATATGCAAAAAGCTGAATATGGGAGACCTAAGACCAACCAAAATGTCCGTACAATTAGCTGACCGATCAGTAAAATACCCCGTCGGAATACTGGAAAACGTTCCAGTACGCATAGGACAATTCTACATCCCAACCGACTTCATCATCATGGACATCAAGGAGGACACTGTTACCCCAATTATCCTAGGAAGACCGTTCCTAACTACAGCCGGAGCTATTATAGACGTGAAGAAAGGAAGGCTAACATTCGAAGTAGGAGAAGAAAAGATAGAGTTCATTCTCACCAAGTTCTTACAAGCACCAGCCATAGACGATACCTGCTATTTAGTAGACGAAATTGACGAATGCATAAGAAAACTTGAAAATGAAGAGACCACGTATTCAGAAATAATAAAGATTCAAATACCCGATATTTCTGAAGACGATGATTGGCGTAAACCGTATAAAGACGACAGCCTAAGCGAAAGCTTAACACTGACCCCAAACCATATGCCAGGTCCGAAGAACCCATTTTTAGAACTTAAAACACTACCCAAAAACCTTAGATATGAATTCCTAGACGATGAACTAAAAAGACCAGTGATAGTCAACACCGACTTAGGACAACCAGAAACCAAAAAGCTATTAGAAGTCCTAAAGAAGTACCCCACCGCGTTAGGCTATAACATAAGCGATCTAAAAGGTATAAGCCCTTCAATCTGTATGCATCGAATTACAATAGAGGAAGACTCTAAAACCTCTAGAGAGCATCAGAGGAGACTGAACCCCATCCTAAGCACTGTAGTCAGAGATGAAGTAAAGAAATTGCTAGATGCAGGAATCATCTATCCAATCTCCGATAGTGAGTGGGTTAGCCCAGTTCATGTCGTACCAAAGAAAGGAGGAGTCACAGTAGTTAAAAACGAAAAAGGCGAATCAATAACAAAAAGAGTCGTGACTGGAAGCAGAATGTGTATTGATTATAGGAAGCTTAACAAAGCCACACGAAAAGATCACTTCTCGTTACCCTTCATAGACCAAATGTTGGAATGATTAGCCAAACATTCATATTTCTGCTATCTAGATGGCTATTCAGGATTTTTCCAAATTCCCATTCATCCTGATGACCAAGAAAAGACTACATTCACCTGTCCTTATGGTACTTTTGCTTACCGCTGAATGCCGTTCGGACTCTGTAATGCTCCAGCAACCTTCCAAAGAGGCATGATGGCAATCTTCGCAGATTTCATAGACGATATCATGGAAGTATTTATGGACGATTTCTCGGTATGTGGACAAAGTTTCGAAGGATGCCTACAAAACTTAGAAATGGTATTAGAACGTTGTGTAAAAGTGAACCTCGTCCTAAATTGGGAAAAATGCCATTTTATGGTCCGACAAGGAATAGTTCTAGGACATGTCATATCAAATAAAGTAATTGAGATCGACAAAGCTAAAATAGAGATTATAAAGGATCTCCAACCTCCAAAATCCGTACGAGAAATACGGAGTTTTCTAGGACATGCTGGTTTCTACCGAAAATTTATAAAAGATTTTTCAAAAATCACAAAACCTTTGACCGGCCTGTTGATGAAAGATGTTGAGTTCGTCTTCGACGACGACTGTCTAAAAGCATTCGAAACATTAAAATCAGCCCTTATCACCGCACCGATTATGCAACCACCCGATTGGTGACTACCGTTCGAAATCATGTTCGATGCGAGTGATTATGCTGTAGGCGCAGTTCTAGGACAAAGAAAGGACAAGAAACTCCATGCCATCTACTATGCCAGTAGAACCTTAGATCCTGCCCAAATGAACTACGCTACAACAGAAAAGGAACTTCTAGCAGTTATATTTGCGCTTGACAAATTTTGTTCTTACCTAGTAGGAGCAAAATTATCATATACACAGACCACGCTGCCATTAGGTACCTACTAAGCAAAAAGGATGCCAAACCAAGATTATTGAGATGGATCATGTTATTACAAGAGTTTGACTTAGAAATCAAAGATAAGAAAGGAACCGAGAACGTTGTTGCAGATCACTTATCCCGAATAGAAGGCATCAAACATGAACCAGTACCGATAAATGACGATTTCCCGTACGAACATCTGATAGCCAAATTAGAAAGTGACATGCCCAACTCAATCTCGGAAGATCCTGAATTCGGAAAAGCTGTAGAAGCCGTCTATGCCCAAGTCACATTACCTTGGTATGCTGACATCGTTAGTTACCTCGCTGCAGGCGTGCTTCCACCGGATCTCACTTATCAGCAAAAGAAGAAATTTTTCCACGATCTGAAACAATATTACTGGGACGAACCTCTACTCTTCAAGAGAGGGGCCGACAACATATACTGTCGCTGTGTCCCAGAGGAAGAAATAGAAAATATCATTTCCCAATTCCATTCAGCACCATATGGTGGTCATGCTAGTACATCCAAGACGTGCGCTAAGATTCTCCAAGCCGGCTTATTCTGGCCTAACCTCTGGAAAGACGTCCACATCGCTGTGCTAAAATGTGATCGATGCCAACGAACTGGCAACATCTCACGACGCGATGAAATGCCTCAGAAAGGAATCTTAGAGGTAGAAATCTTTGACGTATGGGGAATAGATTTCATGGGACCATTCCCACCTTCTTTTGGTAATAACTACATACTCGTCGCTGTAGACTATGTGTCTAAATGGATAGAAGCCATTGCTGCTCCAACAAATGACGCACGAGTAGTAATCAAACTCTTCAAAAACACAATCTTTCCTAGATTCGTTGTACCCAGACTCGTCATTAGTGACGGCGGATCTCACTTCATATCGCGAATATTTGATAAACTTCTTTCTAAATATGGAGTCCGACACCGAGTAGCTACACCTTATCATCCGCAAACTAGCGGACAAGTAGAGGTCTCGAACAGGGAAATAAAACAGATATTGGAAAAGATTGTCGCTACCTCAAGGAAAGATTGGTCATCAAAACTACATGAAGCTTTATGGGCTTATAGGACCACCTTTAAGACACCAATAGGTACTACACCCTACAAATTAGTTTACGGTAAATCCTGCCATCTCCCTGTAGAATTATAGCATAAGGCCTTTTGGGCCATTAAGACACTCAATTTCAACTACACCGAGGCAGGAGAAAAGCGAATCTTGAACTTACACGAATTAGAAGAACTTCGATTGGACGCTTACGAAAATGCCCGTATCTACAAAGAACGAACTAAAAAGTGGCATGATAAACGTTTAGTCAAGAAACAATTCAGTGTGGGAGACATCGTATTGCTATTTAATTCAAGATTAAAACTCTTCTCAGGTAAACTAAAATCTAGGTGGTCTGGACCTTATGAAGTGACTAAAGTACTTCAGAGTGGAGCTGTTGAAATTACCGATAAGACGAATGCACCGTTTATCGTAAACGGGCAACGTCTAAAACATTATAATAAGAACGGAAACAGCCCTCAAGTCTGCAGTATAGCATTGCTTGAGCTGCCAGCTCAAACACCCGAATAGCTTCTCACCAAGCTATCGTCAGGCTTTAGACGTTAAAAACAGCGCTTACTGGGAGGCAACCCAACTTTTCCCGCATTTTTCCTCGTTACTGTATTTCATTTTTATTCTTTTCTTTCTACTTTGAAACTTTAACAAAATCTCTAAACTAGAAATTGCTACTATTTTTCCTTTCTTTTATTTTCATATTTTTATTTTTATTTTATTTTTCTCTTTTGTCTTTTGTTTTTACCGCTTTTCGTTTTTAAAAATCCTGACTTCAAACTTCTGTTTTAAACTTTTCAGGATTTTAAAAGTCTTCAAAACATTCCTCCTGTTTTTCTCCGACTTACTTGAGAGTATGGCCGCGTACGACTTCACCAAGGTTCATTTTTGAGGACTAGCTCAAAAGGAAAGATTTGAAGCATTAACTGAGAGAGAACTAGCCTTAACGTTGTATTACAATAAGTCTACCATGGAGAAACTAGGAATCACGGATAGCATCCAATACCTGTTCAATCAACTGGGTTGGGAGAACACTGCTTTGAAAACACGTTTTGCTACCTATAAGGACCTCACCTACGAATTCCTTAGTTCCTTCAGATACCTACCCAACTATGGTTTTGGATCCAACACAGAGCTGATTACCTTTCGAATGTTTGGAATGGACCAAACCCACAGCCGGATGTCATTAGCCAACCTCCTAGGATTTCCTAGCGGACCGCATGTGTTCATCAGTGTAGAAGATGACGATATTGATTTTGAACTCGACCAATTCTGAGGTAGAGTCACAGGCGACTATCACCCTGAACCAGACAGAATGTATAATGATGAGATTCATAACCCAGCTTTCAGATACTTCTATAAGATACTAGCTCACACCCTTTTCGGGAAAGAAGAAAATATTACTACAGTATCTAAAGAGGAGTTATTCATCATGTTCTGTGCTTCTCAGGGACGTACAGTAAATGTAGTGCCTTTCATGATGAGATCTTTCAGACGCCTCACTCAGGACCCACAATCACCTATTCTAATAGGAGGCCTTGTGACAATGATTGCCCACGAGCTTGGCCTTAGATTCCACCTAAATGCAAGCACTAGTTTTGGCATCATCCGACCCATGAATATCCAGTTCTGCTTTAACAGGCGCATTTTAGGAACTATGGGACCTGGACCTTACGAGTACCTCATCAATGAAAAACCTGTCCAGCTATTCACACTGCCTAATCATCAGATGACAAGTATCCACAACAAGGACAACTGGCTTTATGAATTGGATGAGCCTATGGGACCTCCTTCACCTCAATCAACACCACAGAACTACATGTACGATAATGACCACATCTCTGAAGCACACGACTATATGTACTATGAGGATGCTATATCAGAAGCTGAAGTAGACCCTACGACTCCCCCACATTACAACACCTATCCTGAGCCTATTCCTGAGGAGACCACCGACAAAATGGATACTGTTCTACTCCAATTGGACAACGTTGACGCAGCTCTGACCACTGTCAAAGACGACATCGCAGGCATACACAGCGAACTGGTAGTCTTCATGGACTTAGTCTGTGACCAGCTCGACTACTACGCACGGAAGTTCGATGAGTTGAAGGCACGAAAAGACTAGATACTAGTTTTAGCATTAGATTTAGCTTAGTTTAGTTTTTTCTACTTTCCGTCTGTTTTCAATTGTTTTGACTTTTTTTGCATTGTTAATTTCTTTATGTACTACATACAATCATTCTAATTTCTTGTTATTTCAATTATAGTCTTTATTCATTTATTCTGTTTTTACATTATTCTTTGTTTATTGGCTGCTATAATACATTGCCATATCAATACTAGGCCTAAAAGTCATTGCAAGAACACCCTCACAGCAAAATTCTGCGTTCTGCAGATTTTGTTGGTGTGAAGACCGTCACAAGAGCCTGACGAGCGTCACGCGGGTGACGACCGTCACAGATACGTGACGACCGTCACGAACCCAAAACTGTTATCTGATATAACAGGGGTTGCATTTTCTCTCCCACTCATCTCCTCTCAACTTCCAATCATCAGAAACTCACACCCCACTCCCTATTTTCGTTTTCCCCACCTTGCACCATATATCCCAACTCCCATCTCAAATTCCTACTACACTTCTGTCACATTTTTCCCACTCCTCAGAACCACCTCAACCCTCCAACAATGGCGAGAAACAACGAAACCCCATACCTCAACAACATTGTGTTCAGCGACGGTGACTCTGGAGAAAGACAGCGGGTCAACTACATAGCATTCCATCAACGGTCGCTCCAACCGACTCATTATCCACATATCCCATCGCTCACGGAGCTCGGACTCCTTGAAGGCGTCACTTGGATGCTTCAAAGAGCCGGCATCTGGAACCTCTGCACCAATCCACTGCCGACGTACGAACAACTCACCCTCGAGTTCCTAAGTTCGTTCACCTACGTCACTTCCAGCGGCGACCTCAGCCAACACTCCGGTGCCGCATGCTTCCGGATGTTCGGCACAAACTATCAAGTGAACCAAAACCAGATTGCCGCCATCCTCCAACTCCCTCGTGGCGACAATGCTCACCGCCGCCTCACCGATCAGTTCCAACACGAAGCCTTCGCGCTCTGGTACCAGTTGACTGACATCAATGCCGATGGTTGGGATTCTCTGCACGCAACGCATATTCACAACCCGACCATCCGGTACTTCCACCGAGCATTGAGCAACACCATCTTTGCCCAAGACAGCAACCATAAGGTGAACTCGAAAGAGCTCTTCTTCCTCTGTTGTGTCTTCAACAACGAGCCTATCAACGCCGCCCCGTTCCTCCTGGCCCACCTTCAGGCCAACTGTAACCATGGCTCCAAGCCATTCTACTTTGGCGGGATTGTCACTGCCATTGCACTTGGGCTGAACCTCGGTGACCGCCTCCAGCACCTCCATGCCATTCCCTCGGTGTTCCTTGACACCGACCACTGCAGAGCCTCTCACCTCATCCGTTCCAGAGCCGATGGCAAGTACCACCTGGTAGTGCGTGGCAAAACCTTCCGAAGCATCATCCTTCCATCACGCACCCGGATACACCCAGAGGATCGTACCAACTGGTTATTTGACCTCACTGCCCCTCCTGCTGCCGCTGCTCCAACTCAGGACCACACCCAAGGTTCTGACGACGAAATCCAAGCTGAGTTGGACAGACCAGAGCAACCGGACGCATCGCAACCACTTCCTTCCGAAGGTACATCCTACCGCCGCCGCCGCCATCGTCCCGTGCCCGACTACTCAGAAGAGGACCTCCGCCGCTCTCTCGACCAGCAGGCCCAGATACTCGCTATGATGCAGCAGCAGAATCAACGAGCAGAGCAGTTCGAAGCTTGGCATCAGACCCAAATGCAACAACTTCAAACCGGCCAAGAAACCATTACTGAAAACTTGGCGAATCTGACCTTGCAGGTCGAAGGACTCCGCGACTATGTCTACCACACCGGAGCTATGAGTTTTGAGGACCGAGTCGCCCAGGTCAGAGCCAGAGGACGCGAGTGAGGACGTGACCGAGGCAGAGGCCGTGATTAGTTACCATTTCCCTTATTTGTTTACTATATTTGCAGTTTCTATGTACTTTCATTTTTGTTGTATCTCCCTCTCGCATTCTTTCAAATCAGTGGGGACACTGATTGAGATAGTGTGGGAGCGGAGCGTTTATTTCCCATTCCTGTGTACTTTTATTTTCATAATTTCTATTCAAACATTTTCTATTTTTAGCAAATAAAGCTCGTTTATATATCCTTTTTCCGTTACGCAAACATCCCCACGTTTATATATCCTTTTTTCGTTCGTTCCTCAAAAGCAAAAGCATCACGAGAATGCACCCGAGTTCAAACCAAGTTTTGAAACTCCGAGGAGACGATAATTCTAACAAAACCAATACCGTCCTGACACCTTAGATCTCCGGTTTATGCGAGTTGGTTTCACTACCTACGTGTACCAAAGTCTCAAGTGTCTACACAAACTCAACCCCAAGTAGTTTATACTAGCAGTCAGCACCATCCTAAAGCACTTCTAAGCAAGCGACCAATGCAAATAAGTGTATGATCTCCAAAAAGATGAAAAATCATGAAAAGAAAGCCATATAGCCAAAAAATATAAAGACACGTTTCCTTCTAAGTTAGGTGCTCCTCGCCCGAGCGTTTAGCCCAACGGCACGAAAGCTCATTGAAAAATCAATGATATAAGCTTATGATCAATGAAAAAGATCAAAACAGGAATGAGATCATATTCACTAACAGGTCAACTTGCCATGAAAGTGTATGGACAACGGGCTTAATGTGATTGCGCTAGAACAAACAGGGTGAACTTGCTGCGAGAACCTTGACACCAAGCTACAGTAGCATGACTGGAACCGATTTGCATAAGAAGAAGACCTCCGAAGACTTATATTCCAGTGTCGTCTCCGTACTCGTTTTGTTCTTACTAAGAATCCCGGTTTTTCCCAACTTTGCGAACGAAGAAGCTGCCTCGTGCTTGCCGACTTTTTCACCTTTTACTTGAGGACAAGCAAAGATTCAAGCTTAGGGGAGTTTGATAACACAAAATCGTATATATATATATATATATATATATATATATATATATATATATATATATATATATATATATATATATATATATATATATATATATATATATATATATATATATATATATATATATATATATATATATATTGATGCATAATTCAACTGAAGTTTAACTATTTTCGATCCGATTCCGGGTTATTTCCGAGTTATTTGTCTGATGTTTTGCAGGTATTTGATAATCACGTCTAAACAAAGCAATATGAAGAAAAGAAGAAATCACAGATGAAATATGGAAGAAAATCGGATGAAAACAACATGAAAAACGCAAAATGCAGATTCTGCTGCTGTGACGACCGTCACAGCCCCATGACGACCGTCACACGGGTGATGACCGTCACACACCGTGACGACCGTCATGCAGGCAAAAACGCCCCACTTCAAATGCACGTGAAAGAAGCAGTTCCAAGTCCCAAATAGTGGACCACTACTCCCTGATAATTCTGCCTCAAAGTCTACCTTCTTCAAGTTATAACCGTTAGAATTCTATTTCTATAAAAGGGGAAAGAGGGGAACTCAGAAAGAGAGCCGCATTCAGATAACGAAGTGCTGCCAATTTATTTTTAGAGCAACCTTTCCAGTTTTTCTATTCTTATTTGTTTCTCTTTTCTTTTTCTGCATTTCTTTGATATTCTGTAATTCTTATTTCCCTTGTACGATCAATTGGCATAAAGACCAGAATCCTGCCAACATTTGTGGAGGATCTGCCCAAAGGTCAATTGGAATATTTACAGGTTTCTCATTTTAATCGTAATTCCAGTTTTTATTATGATGCATGCTATTATCTATTGTTTTTATTTATGTTTTACCTTTCCCAAATCCATGTCTAGCTAAATCAAAGTAATCGATATGTAATAATAATTCGAAAGGGATTTGATAATAACCGGTTGAAAAATATCTTTTTCAAAAGTTGTTTATGGTCTGAGTGTTTAAATTAATTTACTGAATAAACTTCGTCGCGAAAGCGAGGACTTATTTAAAAGTAGTTTTGCCACGAAAGTGGGAAATTAATTAAGGTACGAACCAACAAGCGAAAGCTGCGGCAAGACCAGATAGTAAACACTAGTCATCCATTTTAATAACAGCGAAAGCACTTTAAAATGAATTAGAACTTAGAGATTTCCAAAAAATAGTTTTAACCCCGAATGGGACACGAAAGCGTACGTTTGGCCCTTAGAATTATGATTAGCGTCAATAACCATCGTGAGACGAGAGTCTTCAGATCACTATTTTCTGCTTAAATAAACTCTGAAAAAAATATTTCATATACCGGTAACTTGTCAAATCCCCGAAGAACATAATTACTGCATATCGATTCACTTAATTATAATTTAATTAACATTCTTAGTTCCTTTTAGTGACAATCTTATTCCCTTAAACATTATCTACCTAGCTAAACATAGTAACTCCCGAGAACACTATTTTGATTACGAGTCCCTGTGGGATCGATATCTATTATTACTACACGATAGACTGTGCACTTGCAGTTAGGTTGTATTAGACATAGAAAGTCGCGATCAAGATGACAGCCACATCTTGAGCTAAGCTGCCCTGAAGATATGGGTCAAACTAGGGGATTTTACACTGTCAAGCCTTAGAAACCCTAGCTTGAAACTGCTCAAACTCTTCAATCATGATGAGTTAGCCTTGGAATCATCCTTATGGCATCTCAATGCATCAATCCATGATCACATGGCTCTTGAATTAGGTCTCAACCTCCTCCAAATCATCAGTTGACCTAGGGTTGACCCAGTCAAACCCTAATTACACCACTCATGGCTGAGTCTTCTTAATCTTGCACAATGACCGGTCTAGGCTTCATGATGGCTTTCAAGACATCTCATAAGCTCTCTCAAGGCTTTAAGTCCACATTCCTGGCTTCATAATCATCTGAGGAGTTCCCACAACTCTCAAGTTAGGAGGCACACCACCTTGGTTTCAACCACTCTCCCTGAGAATCTTCTGACTTCTCTGACAAAGATATCTACCCTTGAACCCTTGAATAAGCTTCTTAGCTAGCCTCAAAGTCTTGTGTAAATCTTGGTTGGTAATCATACCTCTTGATCTCCTGCATACATGTCAATGAAATGCAAATGATAATGTTAATGTGAATGAAATGAAACATAAGCTAGGTAAAGGAGAGTTGGTCAAATTTTGGGGTGCAACAAACAGCGTCGTTCATCTTCGGGCGATACGGTGACGAATTGTGGTGCTCGATCTTGAAACTTTCACACAATTCCTTCATCATCTTGTTATTAAGGTTTGAACCATTGTCAGTAATGATTTTATTTAGGACCCCATAACGACAAATGATTTCCTTTTGGATGAAGCGAGTGACCACTTGTTTGGTGACACTGGCATAAGATGCGGCTTCCACCCATTTAGTAAAGTAGTCAATGGCCACTAAGATGAAATGATGACCACTCGAAGCAGTTGGCTCAATGCGTCCGATCACATCTATGCCCCACATGGCGAAAGGCCAAGGCGACGTCAAGACATTCAGAGGAACTGGCGGCACATATATCCTATCTGCATAGATTTGGCATTTGTGACATGTTTGCACGTGACGATAGCAATCAGTTTCCATTGTCAACCAGTAATAACCAGCTCTCAAAATCTTCTTAACCATTATGTGTCCACTGGAATGTGTACCAAAAGAACCTTCATGGATTTCATTTATGATCTGGTCGGCTTCGTGTCTATCCACGCATCTGAGCAAGACCGAGTCATAGTTTCGCTTGTAAAGCACATCTCCACTTAAGAAGAATTTGGACGAAAGCCTTCTTAAATACTTCTTGTCTGTGATGGAAACATTTTCTGGATACTCTTGCTTTTCTAGATATCTTTTGATATCATAGAACCAAGGTTGATCATCGGTTTCTAACTCTGCTTCCAGACAGTGGGCAGGCTCATTAAGATATTCAATACGGATAAAGGGTGCCTCATTTTTCCATTTAACCTTGAACATGGATGTCAACGTGGAAAGAGCGTCTGCCAATTTATTGCTTTCTCTAGGAATGTGATTAAAAGTAATCTCATAAAAGTATGGGATTAACTTCAAGACGTGATCCTGATATGGCACTAATTTGCTGTCACGTACTTCCCAATCGCCTCTGACTTGACTGATGACTAGAGCTGAGTCTCCATACACTTCCAGAATCTTGATTCTATGGTCAATAGCGGCTTCAATTCCGAAGATACATGCTTCATATTCGGCCATATTGTTGGTGCATTCAAAACATAATCTTGCGGTGAATGGAATGTGGAAACCGGTAGGAGAGGTGAGGATTGCCCCTATCCCATTGCCTTGAGCATTTGTGGCACCATCGAACACGAGCGTCCATCGCGATCCTGGTTCGGGTCCTTCGTCTGGGCCTAATGTTTCATAGTCTCTGACAAACATGATATCTTCATCAGGGAAGTCAAAACGCATCGGCTGGTAATCTTCCACAGGTTGGTGGGCAAGGTAGTCAGATAACACACTCCCTTTGATAGCTTTTTGCGAGACGTACTGGATGTCATATTCTGTCAGTACCATTTGCCAACGGGCTACTCGTCCGGTGAGGGCAGGCTTCTCGAAGATGTACTTGACTGGATCCATCTTTGATATCAACAATGTGGTATGGGTCAACATATACTGCCTTAAGCGTTTGGCAGCCCATGCGAGTGCACAACAGGTCTTCTCCAACACTGAGTATCTCGTTTCACAGTCAGTAAACTTTTTGCTTAGGTAGTAGATAGCATGCTCTTTTCTACCTGTTTCGTCATGCTGCCCTAACACGCATCCCATGGATCCTTCCAGAACGGTCAAGTACATGATGAGAGGTCTTCCTGGCATGGGAGACATCAAAATCGGTGGTTCTTGCAGATATTCTTTTATTTTCTCAAATGCTTTTTGGCAATTGTTATTCCACACGATTGGTTGATCTTTGCGAAGCAGCTTGAATATTGGCTCACAGGTGGCTGTTAGGTGAGATATGAATCTGGAAATGTAATTTAATCTCCCTAAGAAACCACGAACCTCCTTCTCGGTTCTTGGAGCAGGCATCTCTTGGATAGCTTTTACTTTGTCAGGATCGACTTCAATCCCTTTTTGGCTCACGATAAAACCTAGCAATTTACCAGATCTTACCCCAAAGGTACATTTATTTGGATTGAGTCTTAGCCTGAACTTTCTTAGTGTAATACCCCAAATTTTACCCTTTTCTTTTTTCTTTTTTATTTTTATTCTGATTAACTTAATAAATTAACCTTTTTTTTTTAATCTTGTTTTTTTAACTAATAATAATTTAATTAAATTTTTTTATAACTTTACTAATGTTTTTTTATTAACTTTTTTTTTTCTATTTTTTAAAATCATTTTAAGCTCCTCTTACTAACTTTTAGGATTTAGATTAAAATTTAACCTTTTTTTTTTCTTTTCTTTAAGAGTAAATTTTTTTTATAACCTTTTTTAAATTAATTTCTAACACATTTTTTTCATCAAATTATAATACTTTTTTTAAAAATAAAAATCTAACTTCTTTTTAAAATTAAATCTTTTTTTTCTAACTTTTTTAAAGTTAAATCTATTTCTAACTTTTTTAAAGTTAAATCTTTTTTTCTAAGTTTTTTAAAAAAAATCAAATCTTTTTTCTAACTTTTTTTAAAATTAAATCTTTTTTTCTAAATCTTTTTTAAAGTTAAAACTTTTTCTAACTCTTTTTAAAAATTAAATCTTTTTTTCTCTAACTTCTTTTTATAAAATTAAATCTTTTTTTCTCTAACTTCTTTTTAAAATTAAATCTTTTTTCTAACTATTTTAAAAATTAAATATAACCTTTTTTTTATAAATTAAATCTATCCTTTTTTTAAAAAATTAAATCTAAATCTTTTTTTGACACCTTTATTTTTCAAATTAAAATTCTAATTTCTTTTTAAAATTAAATTATAACTCCTTTTTTTTTTTTTTTTAATTAAGATCTAAATGAAATTCTAACAGTTTTTAAAATAATTCTAACACTTTTTTAAAATCAACATTCAAATATATTTTTTTATTTTAAAATTCTAACTTTTAATCTATTTTCTTTTTCTTAATCACATTAAAAACTCTAACTTTTCCAAATCTCACAAAAAAAACCTAATTCCATTCTAACTCTTTTCTTATTACCTAAATTCTCATCGTCTCAAAACGTTCTTCACTTAACTTCTAATTATCGTCAATTCCAATTTTCATCCTTCATTCCTAACAGTATTCTTGATTATCCATGAACCTGTTCACTAATATTTATTTATTTATTTTTGTATTTATTTTTATATTTGTACATAATCTAACATCATCGTTGCTATTTCATATTCCATTATCACTTGTATATTATCGCCATCTTCTTTGCATATCAATTTTCATTGTTTATTAATTTTTCGCTACCATCCTCCTTTTTAAGATCCAAATTTCTAATTTTCTTCTTGTTTCGTTAAAATTATAATTTTCTACTTAAATTCCTAACATTCCCGTCTAATTTTTTGTCTAACCCCGTATAATAACAGTCTCTGTTTGTTTTGGTTTTTTGCAGCTGACTAAGTTCAATTGATTTTATTTTCAGTTTAAATATTCAATTATCATATTTGTAACTGCTTATGGGATGTAATTTTGCGAGACAATTGTCGCATTTATCTTTCCGCACTTTATTTTCTGCCGTTGTATGTATATTTAATTTCATCGCATCTTTATAATTAATTTCACTCCTCCGAAGGAATTAGGTCTAGCCGTTTGACCGCCGTGTCAATAGTCCTCAACCTCAAAACCTCAAAACTACACCCTTACAAACCCTAATTTTTCATAAATGTCTCGCCGCAGACAATGTTACCATTTTACCCCTAGCACTAGGTCAAAGAGCCGCCGCGCTCATTTTAGGGTTTCCCGCCGTGGAATCCCTAATTTAACCCTAATTACAACTTAACAATTCAACGTAGAGATTTGGAGTTTCTACACTCCGCGTAAGCGTGTCCTTAAGACATGTTTATTCCCCGTGAGACCTTGACCACAGTCAAGAAGTCTCTAACCTCCCTTTTGAGGGGAACTACGATTACTCTGATTCCACTCCCGTAAGGATACGTAGGCACAAGATGCGATGTCTTGCCGAGTAAACTTAGAATTAACCCCTTAGGTCTCTTTTCTCACTTTTAATCTTTGTACATATACCTTAAGCAAATGAATAAAGCAATATAGTAAACATTTGAACAAAAGGTTCCTGTAGAGTACTACAGAAGTTTAGGGTGCTAATACCTTCCCTAAATTTAACCAACCCCCGAACCCTAGATCTTTCCCCGCATTGTGTTTACGATGCAAAAATAGGTTTTCCCTCTTTTGACCTTTTCCTTCGGATAAATCAAAGAGCGGTTGTGAATTGAATTGCGATTCAAACTCATTAATAGTTTGTAATCCTATTTCCACCGCAACAGAAAATGGCGACTTCACTGGGGACTTTCTAAAATTTTGAGGGTTATCCCTAACTTGTTCATATTTATTACTATCTGTCTTACTATTCATTTACATGTATATATTTGTGCTTTGATGGTGGGACTGTTCCTTGTGCTGTGAGATAAGTCCTACGCCCGGACTAGTGACATTATTATAGGATGGGGATATATTCGATGAGGCTTATAGGGAGTGAATCCCGACCAAGCTGATTCGAGAATCACCGCTCAGTTGAGACCTTTTCGAAAATGGTTCGGTTGAACGAGTAATCGTGAAAACTTTTTCCATGGTCGATTGGAGTCTGTGATATTGGGAACCGTAGTACCTTTACACCACCTTGGCCTTATTTAGGACGTAGTGCGGGAACTATGTGGGAGTAGTCCTACAATAGTTGCTACGCGATACTACACTCAAAAGAGGTTCTCTTGAGAATATTATTAACCCCCGAGTCAGTCGGAAGGTTGATAATATCCGAAAGATGGGCTGATGACTTTGGGCACTTTGTAGAACCTTGTTCGGCAGGTACAACTAACCTATAGTACACTCCTTTTGGGATGGGTAGACCTTGACTCCGCTCACGTTCCTTTAACCTAGGACTTTGTGTGTTTTCATGCATTGCATCCATAAAGCATCTCATTGCATTGTATTTCATGGAGTTCAAATATCATTTATGGATATCGCGGGATACCATAAATAAAAAAAATAAAATAAAATGAAAAAACAAGAAAAAGATTTCCTTGGTACCCCACGACATTCGTAAATGTTTGAATTCCATGAAATCTTCATTTGCATTCACATTTTAGCATCATACTTTTGCATTGCATGTGTCTCCCGATTTCTCATACTCGGTTCTCTCACCCTCCAGTTTTGTCACCCTGAGTTCTCTGCATCAATACGACCCTTCAAAAGAATGGAAGATCAAAACCAAGAGATCAACCGTGTCAGCCATGAATTCGAAGATCTTCGAGGAAGTGTAGGGCAGATTTTGGAGATGTTACGAGCTCTTAGTGTGAAGGTGGATGCTCAGTCTACTGTTGTTTCTAAGACTAATACCGTTATGGAACCTCAACCAGCTGTTACTGTCGAGAATGTACCTCCTCACGGTCTTCAATCCGGTTTGGTGCCTCCCAGTGCTCGACCAGTTCGACGAGCTACCCCTCCAAAGTGCAAAACTCCTAACTCCGACCATGGTAAAGGACCTACACGTTCAAAGAACCGCAAAAAGGCTACTCCTCAACCTTTACAATATCAGCAGAGATATGTTCAAGGTTATCCGTTTCTATATGTTCAACAACCCTATGTAGCTACTGTTGCACCTCCTTTCGATCAGCAGTTTCCTACATGCCAGCCTGTACAGTCAGCTCCGGTATATCAGGCACCAGTTTATCAACAACCTTCCGGTTATTCGCCTATGCAAGTTCCTGTCGACAGTCAACGAGTGCCCAACGCTCCTGTTCACCAGCAATCACAGGATCAGGTTCCTTATCCCCGTAAGAGTCAGTATAAGCCTTGTCCTCCAATTCCGATGACCTTCACTGAGTTATACCCCCATTTGGTACAACAAGGTCTGACTACCACCCTTGCTTTGGGTCCTCCACCTAATCCATTACCTGCAAGTTACAACGCTACCGCTCATTGTTTATTTCATGAGGGTGCGCCCGGCCATGATCTAGAGAATTGTTATGCTCTTAAGAAATTTGTCAGAAATTTGCTAGAAACGAAGAAGTTGTCTTTTGGCGATGCTCAGCTGAAGACCGAGACTCCTCTCAGGGTCCCTCACTTGTCAAGTGCGAATTCTGCAAAGCATGCTACGCCTGTGGCAAATCAGTCGAATCCAGTAATTATTCAAAGGCCTAGCTCGCTTCATTTCAGCAACCCTCAAGATGATATGACCGGGATCAACAAAGAATCTGGGAAAGTTATCTTGAAGCAACGACTGAAAACGGTTGAAGATGTGACCAGTGTAACTGGGGCAAGCCATGACTACCCACAGCGATCATAAGCCAGACGTCCTTTCCGTTGAGGCTCTGCCAAAGGAAACTGTTGCTTTTGAATTTCATAAACCATTTAGAAGGATTTTTCCGACAGTTCATTTGTTTATTTATATGTATTTCTCTTTGATTAAGCATATTTAGCATGTACGAACTTGTTTATCTTTGATTAATGCAACGCATATGTTTGTCTTGAATAAGTCCATTCGTTTCACTCATTCAAAATATATTTTTTCATAAATTATAATGCCAACTTTACCCGATCTCTTGTTCTGATGGAGAATTGGGAGGAGGATGACGAACCTAAAACGTCAGATTTCTTGTCGTATGCTTTCGATTGAAACCCGCTGATGATGTAAGGCATTGTTTCAAATCCCAAACACTGGAGATATAAGGATGTTAACCCCTAGTCAACCCTTTGAGCCTTGAAGTAGGAGTTTTTCTTTCTTTTTAAGAACCTTCATCCTAACCTGGGGCAGGGTAGGTTTCAGTTAAACCGATCGAGCGCTTAGACTCTTAAAAAGGAAGAGCAAACCTTCGAGAATTTATCCTTAGCATCTTAAGAAGTCCAATACAATGACTATCCTTCGGTTACCTAAGGAGTGGGGCAGTCACGAGCCTTTCAAAAGATTTACACGACTTGTGCATAAAAGAATATTCAAAAAATAAGAGCCCGCTAAGTCAAAAACCTATGAAGGAGACTTAGGCAAAACTGGGGCATCCCGCTGGACTCCAAAGTCAGATCAAAAGACGTTGTCCAGGCAAAAGTTAGGGAATAAAAGCAAAACAAGAGGGTACAATAAATAGTCCCTAGTAAAGAACAAGATCATGTAATAGGTGAGCGACTGCCATGTCCAAAGCCTTGATAAGTTCTCGACCATAGCAAATCCGCTTGAGATATGAGCGTTCGTATCCGGTTAACTGAATTAGGATTGGAGAACATCACGAAGAATGGGTGGGTACAAATATAACTTTGAGCCTTTATCCTTTTGTTTCTTAAACCGTGAACTGAGCCACGATACAACCTTTAAAAGACCTAATTGAAGTAGGACTTCGGTTGAAAGCATACTTGACAAGATCACGTTTCCTGACTCCTACGAGCTATGCTCAAAAATTCATGTTGGCATTATAATTAAAACTTATATCCTAACTAGTGATTTCGGTCACAAGTTATTGCGATATCTCTTTCAAAACAAAAATTCAAGACAAATATATGTGTACATTGACAAGCTCAGGATAGGCATTTCGGGCATGACGACTTTGCTTGATATCTTAGAGATTTACATATGAACATAACCCGTGGAACTTGAAGATCCTGCTGAACAGGGGCAGGCAGTTTCCCAATTCGCTTACCAACGCGAGTCTGACATTCTTAAGAGCTATTTCCCAAAGATTTCGTCGTAACACGATTAATTTGTGCCAGTTACGTCGAGACCTGACAAATCTCTCAAAGAGTTTGAGAACAATGAGGCAACTGGACCCGGTGTTCCCTATAAAATCCTCTTGAGATGACCCTATCTCACAACACAAGTATCCTGGGGCACCGTGTTTTTTAAAGAAACAAATGGCGACTACTATGAGGTCCTTCAAGATCAAAACTATGTGGTCACAACTTTTCTTCGTGCACCCGAGGGATTTTACTCACAGCGGCCTTCATTCCCCAGTAAATCTCAGTGTTGCAACAGACTCCTAAACTATTGCCTCATCATAGTCCCCAGAGAGACTATAAGCTGACAACTTTTTCTTGGGTAACTCAAAAGTGTCCCTCAGGTTTTCTTCTCCCCATAAGAAGGCGTGATACTGTGCACACAAGCAGATTACTTTCTCCCTCAGAGAATTCAGAACATTTAAAACCAGATTTGGTTCCACCATTGATCCTTCTCACCCATGATTGACGTATTGGTTGCAGAGAACGCAGGGTATTTCCGTCGAGATGTTTATCTCTCGTCCCGTCTCTAGTCTGTTTCGTCAGCATACGCAAGGGCATAAGCATCACATGCCTATTTCATTACATATTCATTACATATTCATTACATATTCATTACATATTCATTACATATTCATTACATACTCATTACATACTCATTACATACTCATTTCATAACATCTTACATACATAGACATCAGCATACATTCACATTAACATATGCATTAACATATGCATTAGCATTCACAGGTTCATTGTGTTTCACCATCATTTGGTTGTTACCGCCGAGTAACTGGGTTCGTCCATTCTCTCCAAATAGATTGTCAGCCCTAAGCATAAAACACATATGTGTTTCCAGTTTCCCCACGGAGCTCGATCCTCGTGGATGACGGTTACTTCAGCTATCTTTCCTCGCCAGGATAAGATATCTACCCTTCGAGTTCATTCCCTCGATGGAGTCTTGATTACCAGTCTTCTTTCTAGCTCGATCCTAGATTGAATCTCAGTCTTGTCGGTCGTCAATCCCAACCGGACGTGCATTTATTTTGCACTATCTTTCAAGAAAATCAACTACAATCCTTTACAGATACATGCCAGTTCATGCCTGGATAATTTATTATTACAATCCTACATCTTACAGCATCGATATGCAACATTTCTCACCTAAGAAGCCGATCCTATCTTCGTTATGACTCGCAGCAAATGGCCATCTCCATGGAGCAGTTGGGCTTCCATTTTACCTGTCGTCTTGAAGTATGGGGGGGTTTTGAACCAAATCGTATTCAGGAGAGCACGATCTTGAAGTACGGGGAGGTTTGAGCGGAATCATATTCAGGAGAGCACGATTCTGAATTATGAAGAATTTCATTTACCCGAAAGAGCCGAATCATATTCAGGAGAGCACGATTCTGAAGTATGAGGAAGTTCAGTTCACCCTTTTCATATTCAGGAGAGCACGATTCTGAAGTATGAAGAATTTCATTTACCCGAAGAGCCGAATCATATTCAGGAGAGCACGATTCTGAAGTATGAGGAAGTTCAGTTCACCCTTTTCATATTCAGGAGAGCACGATTCTGAAGTATGAAGAATTTCATTTACCCGAAGAGCCGAATCATATTCAGGAGAGCACGATTCTGAAGTATGAGGAAGTTCAGTTCACCCTTTTCATATTCAGGAGAGCACGATTCTGAAGTATGAAGAATTTCATTTACCCGAAGAGCCGAATCATATTCAGGAGAGCACGATTCTGAAGTATGAGGAAGTTCAGTTCACCCTTTTCATATTCAGGAGAGCACGATTCTGAAGTATGAAGAATTTCATTTATCCGAAAGAGCCGAATCATATTCAGGAGAGCACGATTCTGAAGTATGAGGAAGTTCAGTTAGCTCTTTTCATATTCAGGAGAGCACGATTCTGAATTTCATTTATCCGAAAGAGCCGAATCATATTCAGGAGAGCACGATTCTGAAGTATGAGGAAGTTTAGTTCGCCCTTTTCATATTCAGGAGAGCACGATTCTGAAGTATGAGGAAGTTCAGTTTACCCTTTTCATGTTCAGGAGAGCACGATCTTGAAGCATGAAGAAGTTTATTTATCCTTCAGTAAGAGAAAAATCAGAATCGTATTCCAGGCGCCGACCTTAAATGCGAGAAGATTTATTTATCAGATAAGCAGCAGCCTCTTTATTTGAGTGCTTATCCATTTTTGCACATAAGTCCCTTCCAACGATAAGTGACAGTTATCCCTCAAGAAGCTTATCAGGGCATTTCCCATCAAAGTCCATTTATTTTGGCATACAGCCGGTCTTTACCCTGTATATTTGTTACGGAGTTCCGAAAAGTCCGTTTGATCTTGTCACGAGGGATAGGTTACAGAAGCTTGGATGTTATTCTTTGCTCAATGCTCCAGCATTCTGTGATCGATCTTGCAATCGTACGTGATCCAGTTTTACTTTTAGATCCCCAGTGGAGGCCGTCCCATAGGTGCCATCTCCATTTGAGAATCTCGTTCCCGTTCTAAAAATGACAATTGGTCGTGTTCGCACCAGTTGACCATCATTTTAGAATTCCCCAGTGTTGTACTGTGTCCCAGCGCGTCGTTTTCCCCAGTGTGTTCTTCTCATAACATCTGTCCCTGCGTCGTCGTATTCGTCAGCATTTTCGCATTCATCATTCCAGCATACGCATCATATCATATTCATGGCATCGTCTGCATTAGTCTGTTCTCGTTTTGTCCATAGCATTGCATATCGCCACATATAAGGGCAAAATTTTCGGTTATCTATATTTAAATCCCTCCACCATGATTCCTCGAGTCTCCGCCACTCAAATCATCCGGTGTAGTTATTTAAATAGGGGCAACTGTAATACCCCAAATTTTACCCTTTTCTTTTTTCTTTTTTATTTTTATTCTGATTAACTTAATAAATTAACCTTTTTTTTTTAATCTTGTTTTTTTAACTAATAATAATTTAATTAAATTTTTTTATAACTTTACTAATGTTTTTTTATTAACTTTTTTTTTCTATTTTTTAAAATCATTTTAAGCTCTTCTTACTAACTTTTAGGATTTAGATTAAAATTTAACCTTTTTTTTTTCTTTTCTTTAAGAGTAAATTTTTTTTTATAACCTTTTTTAAATTAATTTCTAACACATTTTTTTAATCAAATTATAATACTTTTTTTAAAAATAAAAATCTAACTTCTTTTTAAAATTAAATCTTTTTTTTCTAACTTTTTTAAAGTTAAATCTATTTCTAACTTTTTTAAAGTTAAATCTTTTTTTCTAAGTTTTTAAAAAAAAATCAAATCTTTTTTCTAACTTTTTTTAAAATTAAATCTTTTTTTCTAAATCTTTTTTAAAGTTAAAACTTTTTCTAACTCTTTTTAAAAATTAAATCTTTTTTTCTCTAACTTCTTTTTATAAAATTAAATCTTTTTTTCTCTAACTTCTTTTTAAAATTAAATCTTTTTTTCTAACTATTTTAAAAATTAAATCTAACCTTTTTTTTATAAATTAAATCTATCCTTTTTTTAAAAAATTAAATCTAAATCTTTTTTTGACACCTTTATTTTTCAAATTAAAATTCTAAATTCTTTTTAAAATTAAATTATAACTCCTTTTTTTTTTTTTTAATTAAGATCTAAATGAAATTCTAACAGTTTTTAAAATAATTCTAACACTTTTTTAAAATCAACATTCAAATATATTTTTTTATTTTAAAATTCTAACTTTTAATCTATTTTCTTTTTCTTAATCACATTAAAAACTCTAACTTTTCCAAATCTCACAAAAAAAACCTAATTCCATTCTAACTCTTTTCTTATTACCTAAATTCTCATCGTCTCAAAACGTTCTTCACTTAACTTCTAATTATCGTCAATTCCAATTGTCATCCTTCATTCCTAACAGTATTCTTGATTATCCATGAACCTGTTCACTAATATTTATTTATTTATTTTTGTATTTATTTTTATATTTGTACATAATCTAACATCATCGTTGCTATTTCATATTCCATTATCACTTGTATATTATCGCCATCTTCTTTGCATATCAATTTTCATTGTTTATTAATTTTTCGCTACCATCCTCCTTTTTAAGATCCAAATTTCTAATTTTCTTCTTGTTTCGTTAAAATTATAATTTTCTACTTAAATTCCTAACATTCCCGTCTAATTTTTTGTCTAACCCCGTATAATAACAGTCTCTGTTTGTTTTGGTTTTTTGCAGCTGACTAAGTTCAATTGATTTTATTTTCAGTTTAAATATTCAATTATCATATTTGTAACTGCTTATGGGATGTAATTTTGCGAGACAATTGTCGCATTTATCTTTCCGCACTTTATTTTCTGCCGTTGTATGTATATTTAATTTCATCGCATCTTTATAATTAATTTCACTCCTCCGAAGGAATTAGGTCTAGCCGTTTGACCGCCGTGTCAATAGTCCTCAACCTCAAAACCTCAAAACTACACCCTTACAAACCCTAATTTTTCATAAATGTCTCGCCGCAGACAAAGTTACCATTTTACCCCTAACACTAGGTCAAAGAGCCGTCGCGCTCATTTTAGGGTTTCCCGCCGTGGAATCCCTAATTTAACCCTAATTACAACTTAACAATTCAACGTAGAGATTTGGAGTTTCTACACTCCGCGTAAGCGTGTCCTTAAGACATGTTTATTCCCCGTGAGACCTTGACCACAGTCAAGAAGTCTCTAACCTCCCTTTTGAGGGGAACTACGATTACTCTGATTCCACTCCCGTAAGGATACGTAGGCACAAGATGCGATGTCTTGCCGAGTAAACTTAGAATTAACCCCTTAGGTCTCTTTTCTCACTTTTAATCTTTGTACATATACCTTAAGCAAATGAATAAAGCAATATAGTAAACATTTGAACAAAAGGTTCCTGTAGAGTACTACAGAAGTTTAGGGTGCTAATACCTTCCCTAAATTTAACCAACCCCCGAACCCTAGATCTTTCCCCGCATTGTGTTTACGATGCAAAAATAGGTTTTCCCTCTTTTGACCTTTTCCTTCGGATAAATCAAAGAGCGGTTGTGAATTGAATTGCGATTCAAACTCATTAATAGTTTGTAATCCTATTTCCACCGCAACACTTAGCCTAGTAAACAACTTTTCCAAGTGGATGAGATGTTCCTCTTCAGTTTGGTATTTTGCGATCATATCGTCTACATAGCATTCAATCTCTTTATGTATCATGTCATGAAAGAGAGTCACCATTGCTCGTTGATATGTCGCTCCAGCATTCTTCAGACCAAATGGCATAACCTTATAGCAGAAGGTTCCCCAAGGGGTAATGAAGGTAGTCTTCTCCATATCCTCTGGAGCCATTTTGATTTGGTTGTATCCGGAGAAACCATCCATGAAAGAGAACACAGAGAATTGGGCCGTATTATCCACTAACACATCAATATGTGGCAGCGGAAAGTCATCTTTTGGACTGGCTCTATTTAGGTCTCTGTAGTCAACGCACATCCGCACCTTACCTCCTTTTTTAGGCACAGATACAATGTTGGCAACCCATTTAGGGTATTTTGACACTGCCAAGAATCCTGCATCAAGCTGCTTTTGTACTTCCTCCTTAATTTTCAGGGCCATGTCAGGTCGAGTTCATCTCATCTTCTGCTTTACCGGCGGACAATCTTCCTTGAGCGGTAATTTGTGCACTACGATGTCTGAATCCAATCCGGGCATGTCTTGGTATGACCAAGCAAACACATCTGCATACACGCGTAGGAGCTCGATCAGTCTTCTCTTCACGCTCTCTTCTAGGGCAGCGCCTACCTTGACCTCTTTCTTGTTCTCTTCGGTTCCGAGATTGACAACTTCCAATGAATCTTGATGCGGCTGAATGATCTTTGATTCCTGCTTTAATAGTCTGGCTAACTCCTCGGGGAGTTCACAATCTTCTTCACAATCCTCGTTAGCGTGGTAGATTGGACTATCAAAGTCATATGGAACCGTAGCAGTATCGTTATCAATGGAATCCGGGGTGGATCTGCATGATTGGTGATTTTATGCTTTATTTTCAGAAGATGAAAAAGAAAAATGCGAGAAAACATTGCCATTTATTTATGCAAAAGTAAAAAAGAAAGACAGAGAACACAATTGAATGCAAAGAGGTTCATTTCATTCATGATAAACATTATTTGAAAACATGGGGACCCTACAAAATAATCCTTATGCCTTGGGCAGAGCATAGGATTTGAAAGCAGAACAAGGAAAATTACTCTTCGACAAAGGTGACCTCCGGTATTTCCGTAACAGTCCAATTGTTGAGTTGTTGATTTGGTGCCTTTGGGTACACCATGCAGACTTCCTTTAGTGCATCATCTTCAGCTTCCACAACGGCCACCTGATCATCCACCATATGTCCACCACTAACAAAGGCAAGTGGAGGGATGAACCCTTTGCCCTTGCCAACGGTTGTCTTCTGCTGAACTTTGCCAAGGTAACCCAAACCAGTTCTGTTTTTTGTTGATGGGTAGCTCCAACACTCTTCCCCAACCTTCAGGGTGACCGGCCTCAATTACGGTCCTTGCGTCCTTCCAAGTAACCATGGGGGATCCTAACCTGTCTGATTTCTTTTCCTCCTTCTTAGCAGGGATCATTTCCACACTTATAACATCGAATGCTTGAAAAGGGGTCTCATGAACTTCCCCTCCCACTTCAATATAGCGAAATGAAGATAGATGGCTTACTAGCATATCCTCCTCTCCCTCGATGACGACAAGCTGGTTATTAACCATGAACTTTAGCCTTTGGTGAAGAGTGGATGTTACAGCACCGGCTGCATGAATCCAAGGACGACCTAGCAGACAACTGTACGCCGGGTAGATATCCATCACATAGAATGTGATAATGAAAGTATGAGGTCCTATTTTGATGGGGAGATCAACTTCCCCTATCACGGTCCTTCTTGCCCCATCGAAAGCTTTCACTATCACTGAACTGGGTTTCATCATCAATCCTTCAATGGTCAGCTTGGCCAATGAATTCTTTGGTAAAACATTAAAGGATGACGCAGTATCTACCAATACTCTCGATAACACAACATCAACACATTCAATGGAGATGTGCAAAGCCTTATTATGGTTCTTCCCCTCGGGGGGCAACTCTCCCTCATTAAAGCTCAAAATATGTGCGGAGGCAATGTTCGACACCACTCCTTCAAATTGTACAACGGATATTTCTTGGGGAACATGAGCAGTCTTTAAGAACTTGATCAATGACTCCTGATGGGCAGGGGAGCACATTAGCAATGACAACATGGAAATCTTTGAAGGTGTTTGGTTGAGCTGGTCCACCACCTTATAATCGCTTTTTCGGATGATTCGTAAGAATTCTTCGGCATCTTTGTTGGAACTCCTTTTTTTGAGTAGAAGTCTGCCCCTGCTCAATTGTTGGCTGCTTTTCACTTGTACCGTTTGGTGGTGGTACGGGCGCAAAAATCCTCCCACTTCTGGTTATTCCACCGGTCCCAACCATGTTCTCTACAGAATTATCAACTTTCACAGCATCCTCTTCCACCTTCTGCCCATTAATGTAAACAGTTGGCTCATATTTCCAAGGGATAGCCTTGGTGCTCTCAAAAGGGAAAGGAGCAGGTGTAGATATCACTAATGGAGCAAGTGAAGGTGGAGATAATGGAATCTCTACTTGATCATATGTTATTTGCAACGGTTCACGAACTTGATTGTATGGGGTCTGAACAGAATGCCAATCATAATCACATGGGATTTCCAAGGGCGCACGAGGCTGGTCACATGGAATTGTCAGCGGTGTAACATCATACGGGATTTGTAGTGGAACTTGGGTAGGATACCAATCTTCATCATACGGAATTGTCAAAGGTACACAGTTTTGACCATACAAATTGTTCAATAGTTCTTCATCATAAGTAAACTCCATTGGATCATAGGGAATATCAAGAGTGGCCATTTCTTCAGCACTAGACATCTGTTCTATCAATATGACACCTTGATCTAACAAATTTTGGATGCCCATCTTCAATTCATGACAGTTTTGGGGATCTTTCAAACAGGGTTGGCAATCCTCGGTACATCCTGGGACAATATTTTTCATTAGCAATTGTTCTTTAACAACAACAAAGGGGGTCTTCATTTTATCAACTTCTGATACCAACTTCTTTCCTTTAGATTCTTCAACCATGTTTGTGGCATGGTGCTGCATTGGATTTTTAGTCACGTTGGGAGTGTTCTTGGTGAAATTGATGGCTTTTGAATCAATGAGATCTTGTACCACGTATTTCAAAGTTTTGCAATTTTCAATGTTATATCCGGGAGCTCCAGAATGGAATTCGCAACGGGCATTTGCATCATAGCCGGGAGGTAGAATAGCTGGGGGAGCCTTCATTTCTCTCAACTGCACCAATGAACCCCTAAGCAAGAGTGGAAGCAACCTAGCGTACGTTGTCGGAATAAGATCAAATTTTTTCTCAGGTCTCCTTTGTCTTGGCGGACCTTGATAATAGTTTTGACGTTGTTGTTGATAGGGAGCTTGAACAGACGGTTGACTTGCGGGTATGGAGAGGGGATGATTTGGAGTAACAGCGGCCACATGATGATAAGAGCCTTGGTATGCTTTGGCCTTCCCCTTATCCATCAAAGCAGCGCTCGTTTCGCCTTCCCTTTTCCTTGCAAAACCTTGGTAGGGCTTCTTAGAAGCTCCATCGACAATTTGAATCTTTCCAATCTTTATCATATTCTCTATCCTCTCACCAGCCATCACTAAATCTGAGAACACAGTAGATGTGCATCCAGCCAAGCGTTCTAGGAAAGGACCTTGAAGAGTCCCCATGAACATATCGGTTAATTCTCTTTCAAGAAGAGGAGGCTGGACTCTAGTAGCTAAGTCCCTCCACCTTTGAGCATAGTCCTTGAACGCTTCACCAGATTTCTGGGTCAAGCCTTAGAGTTGTGTGCGATTAGGCGCCATGTCAGAATTGTATTGGTAATGTTTTAGAAATGCCTCGGCTAACTCTTTCCAAGTCTTGATGTGTGTACCTTCTAACTGCATGTACCATTCAAGGGAAGCTCCACTGAGGCTATCTTGAAAGAAATGCATTAGTAGTTTTTCATCATCAGAGTAGGCAGCCATTTTCCTACAATAAGATCAGATGTGAGTTCGGGGACAGCTTGTCCCTTTGTATTTTTCAAAGTCAGGGACTTTGAACTTGAGCGGAATCTTAACACCGGGTACCAAACACATATCTGCAGCCTCTAAACCAAAAGTTCTTGGGCCTTGTAGTCCTTTGACCGTCTCTTGCAAGGCGAGTACCTTCTTTTCCAAGTCAGTAGTTGGTGCTCCAGAACCGTCTGCAGCCAAGTCATTGTGAGAGTTGTAGAAACCTTCGTGATCATCAAAGTGGATATGAGGGGTAGTCGTACTACTACGAGGAATAGGGATCGCGCCTGCGCTGGCAGGAGTAGGGATCGTGCCACCAGGAATGGGGATTGCATTTGTAGGAGTAGGAATGACATTGTCAGGAGTGGGAGTTGAGCCTATAGTAGTAGGAACTGGAGCGTTGGCAGCGTTTCTCTCCATAGCTTGCTTCATCTCTTCTTGTCCTTTAGCCATAGCCTGGAGGACTTCCATCAAATGTCCCATCTGAGTCTTCATGTGGGTTATCTCGTCTCTGAAAGCGGCTTGAGTCTGCTCAATTTGATCCATTAGTAACCTTTGCTTGCCACGAGTGTAGTAGGGGTGTCGGGAAGTCAGCTTGTTTACTGCGAATGGAGGTCAAGTTTTTGTAAGTTTTGGTTTTGTTTTTATGAAATGCGATATGATGCGTATGGAATGCATATGAATAATGTTATGCGCAAAGCTCTTAGTAACCTTGTTAGTTATTGTTGAGAATATAAACATTTTCCATTGCAATTAATCAGAAGAGACATAATAGAACAAACTCTCATTTCATTAAGGCTCGAAGCCAAGTTCAAATACAAAATACAAAAGATACACTTCTTAAGAAAATTACAAATCGACTCTAAATGTGACTCCTTGGGATCTGCGAACCGCCTCTAAATCTGTAATAAGTTCCCCCATTGTTTCCTTGCAAAACTTCACAAAGTCGAACACAGGGACATGAGTGTTTTCAGGAGTCATCACTTGATCGGCTACCTTCAATCTTTCAGGGATCTGCTGAAGCACAAAGTTAGAGAATCCCGCCAAGTTTATGAATTTGTTCTTCCATTCCCCATAGAGAATTTTGAGATCATGGATGATGTCATCTCTCTGAAGTACCGCACTGACGACAACTTTCTTCCCAATAGTGGTTGTTGTCCTTCAACTCTAGATATAGCTCATCATATATTCCATCTTTCAGTCTTCGGATTTCTTCGATAGCTCTACCCAACTGGTACTCTGCTTGTACGAAATCCCGCTGCGCATTCTCCTTTTCCAATAGCTCACGAGCTAATTGATCTTCGCAGCCTTTCATAATGTCTTTCAACTTGTGAATCTGAGCCTCAAATTTTTCCCTTTCATCTTTCTTCATCTTGGTGGCTATTCTCACATCATTTTCTAAGTCTCTGACCTTTCGCCACACTTGGTCCAATTTTTCATTTTGGTGATCCAAGTCGGCGTTGGCGTTTTTGAGAGCTCCACCAACCCATTCTTTCTTTCCTTTCTCTTCCCTAGCCCTTTTCTTGCTATCCTCAAACTTTTCTTTCAAATCTTTGTTTTTGTCTTCCCAAGCTTCGCTTTTCTGCTTAGTCTCGTTGAGTCGAATTCGGAGCTGAGTGTTCTCATCTTCAAGTTCTTGGATTTTAGCCTTAAGTTTCTCCATATCTTCGGGTAAGATAGGCTCGGGCTCAGGATTAGATGGGAAAACAGATGCATCAAAGATAAAAGGTAATCTGACCTCTTTCACTCTCTCTTTCACCCATTTGACATAAGGTTCACGAGCAAGGATGTTCTTCCGCCCATTGTCTGGATTGCTTCTTTGGATGTTTACCCATGCTCTTCTTGCCCTTCGTACAGATGGATCACTTGGATCGGCCGTATTGACAAGGAACGACACCAAATCTTCTTCTTTAGGAGGGCCGTCCATGGAGTGTCCAAACTGTCTCTTGAGTAACACCGGGTTGTAATTGATGCAACCTCGCGTCTCCACAAGAGGCACGTTGGGAAATTCTCCACAAGAAAAGATAATATCTTTGGTTTCCCATTCCCTCTTGTACCATGTGATGGAACTAGCGGTGAGTGAAGCGAATCTTTGAGGCCATGGGAGTTCCTTGGAAGCAAAAGGACCTTTTTCGGGCATGTGGGTCCTTAGCCACTTATGCAGGAGTGGGGCACAACAAAGGAACATTCCACCTCCTTTTGTATGTCTTGTATGGAGTGTGTGGTAGAAGTCACCTAAGAGGAAAGGCACAAGGTTCTTGGTCAAGAAGATTTCTACATCACAATTCCGTAGACTAAGAGTGCCAGAATTGAACCATATATTTCCCATTTCTCTTCCTTGGCATACTTCCACGCTTGTTCTTCCAAGAATTTCCTTGAGAAACCCCTAGCTCCTTTGGGTGCCCAATTGGCTATTACATCTGATGTGGGAATCCCTAAGGCAGAAGCCACTTTCTTCAAAGTGAACTCTTCTTCGAGCTTGGGAAAAGGATTGCGATCTTTGATGTAGAGGTTCAAAATCTTCTCAAATTCCTCCAAAGTAGGAGCTATCTGAAAATCGGCGAAGGTGAAACAACGGAAAGACGTGTCATAGTACTGAGCCAAGGCTGTGAGAGCTTCAAACTCCACCTTCTCTGTCAACAGATCCAAAATTCTCCCATAAGAAGAGTGAAATATGTTGTGCTTGATGGGAGTGATCTTGGCACTTAGAGCTTTTAGACTGTCTATTGAAGGATCTTTGTATTTGAAAGTGAAAGTACTCTTTCGGTCGATCTTCTTGTTTAGCTTCATTGTTCCTAAATTCACATTCATCATAAATGCTTCTAAAAAATGCTTATATCTGCAACAAGAACAAGACACTAAGAGCTTTGTTTTTATGAAGCATGTATATATGAACGGATGCAGAATTCGAGCATATGGGTTCATAAGTCCGTGGTATGGATAGGGCCGATACTGACTGCTTTATGAAAAGGTTCTCACAAGGTGTGATCTATCGTTTAATAGGGATCCCAAAGTCATGGATTCACATGACTGTTCATCATACATGACATGAATATGTCGGAGGATGACTCCATCACATGAATCTCTTTTGGGTGAGGTCCTCGAACCGACCCACACGAGAAGAACTTCTCGGGGACCCATACTACGAGACACGTCGACATCGGGTTCTAGGCAAGGATTTCAGAGTCATTGACTTTCTTGACTGTTTGTTACGTATGTCAGTCATTGCCAGGCAACAACTCCATCAAGAAAGTCTCTTCTGAATGAGGTCTTCGTATCGATCCATACGAGAAGAGCTTCTCGAGGACCCATGCTACGCGACCATCAATCTTAGTTGGCAAAAGGTTTAGGGTTCTAAAAGGTCCTTAGAGTAATGGATTCTTGAGAAAACGTTGATCAAACACGCCAAGAGCTTGACGGTTCTCATCATCCTCAAATGAATCTACTCTAAGCGAGGTTCTCGTATCGACTATCACGAGATGAGCATCTCAGAAGCCCATACTACTCAACCTCTCCTATCTCAATTTTAACACTCTAGACTCGGGTATAGAGTCTTTCCCTCAAGGTTTGCCACTAAAGTTTTCAATCCATACCAAGAACCAATGAAACCAAACACGGTGAGATACAATTGAAAAAAACAAGGAAAGCGATAAACAAGCAAAAAGGAAAGAACCAAAACATGCAAAAACAACCTAGGTTAGGCTTGACTCGCTTAGGAATCCCCAGCAGAGTCGCCAGATGTCGCTACGCGAAAAAATGACACAGAGTCGCCACCGAATTTTATTTATCCCACAAAGGGAAAGGAAAATAGCGATAAAACCTTTGGGAAAAGAGCGTGGTCCTTGCAACCAAGTCTTATGGTTCGGGAGCCGGTTATGCGAGGGTAAGGTGTTAGCACCCCCTCGTATCCATCGTACTCGATGGGAACCTCCTAGTTTGTTCAACGTGAATGGGTGTTTTTCTTAAGAGTTTGCTTGTTTTGGGAAAAGAGGGGTTGGTTTATTTATTTTAATGTTCGCCAAGGATTGTGGCCCTTGTGCCTACGTATCCTCACTTAAAAGAAGTGAAGAATCAGAGCTCCGTAGTTCGGAGGCTTATGAAATAGTTGTTTGTTGGTTGATTTTATACCTTAAAAAAGGGTTTTTTTTTATTGATGCCCTAAGGCGAAAAATAGTTTGATGAGTTGATGTTATTTTTAGGTTTTTCTTAGGGAAGAATCTATTCTTGATTAGGATTATACAAAAGACTTTGGATAGAGATGAATGTTTCGAATAACCAAGTCGAGCGCCTTGTATTCAAAACATTCGGAACAAGTGTAGGAGGATTCCATTCTCATTCCTTCTCTACCACTTTAAAGCTCATGGTGCATAATTCCAATCGTATATTTTATTGTGTTTTGGATTTTTATGAGAAAAGAGAACCACTTAACATTGGATCAAGGTTTATTGTTTGTAAAGATACATTTGAAGTGATACGGACAAGGTCGATGGCGTTGCACAAGGCAACCGACTTACAAGGTTGAAAATGGCTCGACAAAATCGAGAGTTTGTTTTTGAAAATGGTTTTTGGAATCAAAAGTCAACAAGGACAATAGCAATATTCACACTAAAATCATGCAAACATATGGGGTTAGTCGGCCAAAAAAATCGAGACATGCAAAAAAAACGGCACAAAGTGGTAAAACAGTGGTGTAACACGGGTGGCCGTGTTGTATGACACGGCCCGTGTCATAGGGCACCTGCAATGTGAGTTTTTTGGGCTTGACAGAGGTGTGACACGGGTGGTCGTGTTGTGTGACACGGCCCGTGTCATAGGGTCTGGGACAAAACAAGCTTTTTTTAGGCCAAACAGGGGTGTGACACGGGTGACCGTGTTGTGTGACACAGCCCGTGTCATAAGGTTTGGGTACTTTACACGTTGAAACCTCAAATAGAGGTGCAACACGGGTGGCCGTGTTGTGTGACACGGCCCGTGTCAGGGGTCCTAGGCATTTTGTGCTATGAAAAGCCTAACAGAAATGCAACACGACCGCCCGTGTCGTGTGACACGGCCCGTGTCAGGCTACCAGGTGAAAAAACCTACTTTTTTCTTGGTTCTCTTTCGTTTTTATGGCTTCTTAAAAATGGTTTCTTGGTCCCTATTAGGACCTTACATGATATATACAGTACCACAATACACAAGAGAACAAATGAAATGAATATAAAAGCAAAAAGTAAAGGGAGAAAGGTTTGAAGAAATGGATACCGAGAGCTTTCTATCCTTCTTGCAAGTACTCCAATGACCTTTGTTGGATGTGCTCTCCACTCTTCACTCTATGTTGTGAAGATTCTGCTTCTCAATGGTCCTCTTATGCTTCTATATCACTCTCTTTTTCCGGTTTTTCTTCCTTTCCATTTTTCTGGTTTTTTAAGGTTTCTATTGCTCTCTATTTTTCTAGTTTGCAATGTGTGTAGAATGGATGTTGAATGAATCAAGAGTCCTCTCCTTTTGTTTACAGCCCCTCTCCTTTTATCTCAGCTTCTCTAGGGTTTTCTCTTCTCCCCACATATCAGATTTTTTCATGGAGTGGTGTCTCTTACCACCTTTCTCATGCCACTCTCTTTCTTTCCATTTCCATGCAAGAGCTATGCTGCATTTTTGCTGTTGCACTTTGCCTATGCTGTTTTTTCTGCAGCACTTTGTGCCTTGCACCCATTTTGTTGGCTTGTGCTTGGACATCTCCTCTTGGTCAATGCTACCACCTTTGACAATATTTTGAAAATTCTAATATGTAGAAGCATTTTCACATGTTATTCCCTTGGTCTTGTGACATGTGATCTTGTGACATGAAGAAATTTGTCACCTCTTGCATGGGACTGTTTTGCCATGATTAAACATGCATAATCTTGGTCTTAAAACATTCCAATATTGATTTAATTCTTGCATATTTCTTGGATGTTTATAAGCATAATGTGGACTTGGTGTGGCATTACCATAACATGAATTTGATTAGAAGCTTGGATTGAGACTAGAAATAGCTTATTTTTCTAAGCATTATCAAGTGCTTGAGACTTTGCAATAAATGTGACATTTTTGCAAATGTCATGAAATTTTTCTTTGCCATATTCTTGAATCTAGTCTTGACTTCATTAATCTTGAACTTTGAATTATGCACTTGTGATCTTGACTCATGCTTTACAAATTTGAACTCCACTTGTTCAAGAATGTTTGAAACAAAATTGGGTGAAGCAATCTTGAACTATGCCTTGTATTTCATGGTCATTAGGAATATATCTTGCATATCCTAATATTTTGTCAAGTAACGTCTTCTTGAAGAAATCCACATGAGTAGACTTTCTAATTTAGATCAAACCTTAAATAATGGACCTTTTCTTCCATGTAGTCCAAGATAGACAAGTTATCTCATTTGAAATGGAAAATGACAAATCGACCCAATCTGTACCCACATGCTCGATATGCAATAAAATGATGTATGATATGGCGAATGTAAGGCATAAAGGCTAAAGGAGAAAATGAGGGTGTGACAAGTACTCGCCAAGACATCACCGTCTCGTGCCTACGTATTCTCATTTGGTATGAGAAATCAGAGCAACGTAGTTCGTGGGCTTGTGAAATAGTTGTTTGTTGGTTGATCTTATACCTTGAAAAAGAGTTTTCGGATTGATGCCCTAAGGCGAAAAGAAGCTTGATGAGTTGATGTTACTTATAGGTTTTTGAGAAGAAATTGTTTTTGATTATGATCACACTAGAAACTTTGGATAGAGATGAATGTTTCGAATAACCAAGTCGAGCTCCTTGTATATAAAACATTCGGAACGAGTGTAGGAGGGCTCCATTCTCATTCCTTCTCCACCACTTTAAAGCTCATAGTGTATAACCCTAATTGTATCTTTATTGTATTTTGGATTTTTTATGAGAAAAGTACCACTTGATGTTGGATCAAGGGCTTTTTTTGTTTGTAAAAAAATATTTGAAGTGAGGCGAACAAGGTCGATGGCGACGCACAAGGCAATCAACCTACAAGGGTGAAAATGGCTCGATAAAATTGAGAGTTTATTTTTGAAAATAGTTTTTGGAACCAAAAGTCAAAAATTACCATAACAATACCCACATACAAAGGGCATACAACCACATCGGATTAGTCGGCTTAAAAAAAAATACAAAACATGAAGAAAAAAAACAGCATAAAAATTTTTTTTTGGAGAAAAAACTAAAAAACTATGGGAAGTTCGTTGTGCGAAGCTGCCCAAAAAAACAACATGAAGTTCGATGTGCGAACTTCCCAGCAAACATGCACTATTCACAAACAAAAGTGAAAGACACTGAAGTTTCCTGTGCAAACCTTGCAGCAAGCTACCCAGAAAAAACAGCAAGAAGTTCGCAGTGCGAAGGTGCCAGCGAACAACTCTCTAGCTAAAAACAAAGGAAAACTGGCATTTTGAGTGCCACGAAATGATGTTCGCTAGGCGAAGGAGATGTTGTCGCTACTGCGAAAATAAGGTGCCGGAAAAACAGAAGAGTCGCCACCTTGCGTTATTTATCCCTCAGAACAGGAAAGGAAACGATCAGAAAAAACCTGACGAAAAGGTATAAGACAAGGTCATCACAACCGTTGTCTGGATTCGGGAGTCGGTTACGCAAGGGGAAGGTATTAGCACCCCTCACGTACATCGTACTCGATGGGATCCACGCTTGTTTGTTTATCGGAAAAGGGTGTGTTTAACTATCTACACTAAAGGTCTAGTCTGAAAAGAAAAGAAAATGACTCGGCAAAGCATCGCGCTCTATGCCTACGTATTCCCGTCTGGAACGAGAAATCAGAGCCAACGTAGTTTGCCTAACTACGGGTAAAAAGGGGGAAGGTTGCTCGCCGTGATATCGCATCTCGTGCCTACATACTTTCACACAGCGCGAAAGATCAGAGCAAACGTAGTTCGGGCTACGAAGAACACAGGTTTGTTCAGGTGTTTTTATCTGAGTAAGGTTAACAGACAGTTCTAGTAGTTGGTGTTTGCAGCTCGATCCTTGGAGACTTAGGCATTACCGTTTGCGGTAGAACTGAAAGTTAACAGAACTCTCTTTACGCAAAGAGTTTTCCTGATTAAGGGTCCAAGAGGACAAAAAACGATTTGAATGTTTGTTTTCAGTTTTTTACGGAAGAAGTGTTTTTTAGTTGTCTGTAGTTTGCACAACACTAGAGACTATGACTTAGGAGCGAATGCTTCGCATATCGTCTAAAGGACATATACTAAACACTCTAGACGATTGAGAGGAGACCGCTCAAACATCATTTCCCAAGTAGCTCAAGGCTCGTAACGCACTTGTACTAACTTGCCTTTATTATGTTTTTTTACTGTTGTTAGAGATAAGAAGAGAAACAGACTCTCTACGGGGAACCTAACTCGATCCTACAGTTATCATGCAATATTCGTCTTGCGGTTGAGGTTAGAGGGGAAACTAACTAATGTTATCATGCATGGTTAGAATCCTAATGTCTGTCATAACTTCTCTTGAACAAGAGAAGTCAGAGCTCCTAGGGGAACATGGTAATGGAAATCAAACAGCAAACAGAAAAACTGTAAAGAAATTACTGTAAAGATGCATGCAATGCAAGTGAGGGAGGAAATGTGTGTGGGGCATAAGCCTCCACAAGCTCATCTCAACCTCAAGCCAGATATGAATAACTGCAAAGACAGTAATAGATAATAAATGCAATCAAACAGACCACAAACCACACAGGCAAGGGAGCGAAGCTCTACCAAATATCAGCAAGCAAAGCCATACAGTAAAAATACAAGCAGAGGGAGAAACTCAACCTCTAATGCAATACAAGCAAGGGGAGAAACTCAACCCTTAGGATACTCTTAGGCCTATGATTGTCTACATGAAGCCTACTGCTAATGCAACACTCCAAGCAAGTCACATCAATACACACCAATACAGTTAAACAGACAGGGAAGATAGGCCAGCAATCTCCACAGCAGAGCAATCTTTTGGAAGCAATCCAATCCAAAGTCTGTATCTGTTCTTCAAGTCCACCATCTTCAAGAGAAGGAAAGGAATCCAACAAGCAACCAATCAAACTTCTATCCTAATGAGGGAAGTTGGATGTTGGGAGACTAGGGTAAGGTCCACAGGAGCTTATCCCAGGCACTCAACCAACAAAAAGATCTTTGGGGAAACCTAGGGGTTTGGATCCTTCAAGAGGGGTGCCATATTCCCCCCACAGGAGGGACTGTGATACCTCAAGAAGGTTCCTAAATAGGAAATAATGAGGGAATTTTAGGAGAATGGAAATGAGAAGCAAGGTAAGTTCCACAGGAACCTGCCACAGACACTCAACCAAATCCATTTCCTTTAGAGAGCTTGCTTAGGCTCAACTCCAATGTGGAAGGCAGGGAATTCCTCCATAGGAGGAATTAAACCCACAATGAAGGATCCTAATTAAGCAAAGAGTGTTTGAAAGGGAACTAATCCTAGGGAAATATCATCACCTACTTGAATTGCTAAAGAAACATCAAGTCTTATCTCCTAATGATCATTTATTCTAAGATCAATTGGTAAAATAGAGAACTAAGGGAAAATCAATCCTAAAAAATCTAAAGAAAATACCATATCATCTTATATGTGTCAACATTCTATGGTAGAAAAATCAGAGGTTAAATCTAAACCAAAATGCCCAAATTAAATCCAAAGCTACAAGGGTGCACTAAAGGAATTCACTAAAGAATACTCCTAAACAACTATCCTAAAGTCCTATTTAAAATCATCTAAAAAAACCAACAAAAATAACATAGCAACATTATCATATATACAGCCAGCACAAAAAAATCCAAGATCAAACTCAAAAAAAATGAGAGAGAAATAAAATGCACAAATTCAACATACCATTATTTCATTATTACAAATGCATTAAAAAGAAAATATGAAATAAAATGGAAAATGCATGAAAAAATAAAATGCAAAACATAATAAAATCCTAAACATCTAAATCTATGATCATAATTTTTCTCAGAATTTATTTCCAAGATTTACTATTTTTTATGAATTAATTCAACAAGCAATTAAACTAAAAAAATAAAAGAAAAGAACTAAAAGAAATAACAGGGGAGGGGTGCCACTAGCAGCTAATCCAAGGCTCACGGCGCCTGGGCCCAAGACTGGGGGTTCTAAAAGCAACTGGGCGTAAGGCCCATCTGAGTTTGTTGATTCAGCAAAAACTCAAATCCTAATAACGTTCAGGGGGTGTAGGCAGTAACTAATTCACTTGAAATTCTCGCTTGGGCCTAGATAGGGAGGTGCGCATAGTATAAAAACCAAGGCCCAATACGTTAATTCACTCAGTTATCTCAACAATTAATCAAAAATAACCACGATGGGATTCGAACTCCTGCACTCAGGGATCACGTAGCGCTCTGAATTGGCTTGGATTTCCACTTAACTAAACGTTGTGTTTAGAGGCTTCGTCACGTGGCGCGCTCGCATTCTTTGGATCGTGAGACTTAGTCCAAATTTCCAACCTAATGGAGGGCACAGATTGTATCTTCCTCATTTTGAACTTTCTGCACATCATGAACTCGCGCGCAGGTGCAGGATGCAGAATCCGGCCACGACCGCCGGAGTTCCGCCGGAGAACCTCATGTCCCCCTATCTCTCTCAATATCCCACCAAATGCAACGATTCCAGAATGAAACTTGCACGAAATTTTACGAGGATTACAAATATGCTAACTAAACGGCCTAAAACTCCAAGAATCACAAATTCCACATCCTAACCGAAAATGGATCTAATCCTAAATTGTCAATATTCCTCAAATTAATTGTCCAGAAATCATCTACAACCTAAAGTAAACCTAACCACATGATTCTAATGCATTGAAAATGCAAGAATTGAGTGCAATTTCAAGAAGAAAAAACCTGGTTTCAAGCTTCGATGTGAGGCATTTCTGGCTTGATTCTTGCTCTAAAACGTTCCAAATTCAATCAGTGATGATGTTAGAAGAAGATAGAAGCTTCAATTGCACTTGAAATGGCCTCAAACAGAAATTTGATCTTTCACTTTTCTTCTTCAAGCTTCAATGGCAATCTATGCTCTCAGCCCCAATCAATCACCAACCTTGTTTCTGATGGGTTCCTAGACCTTTATAGAATTGTTTAAAACCTTCTAGAGGTAAGGCCCAAGCCCAAAATCAAAAATCCATTTCCAAATTTTTCTCCAAAAAGTTTCAATGGTGATGTCCAATTCTCCTTCAATAACTTGCTTGGGAAGCTTTTGTCAGCTTACTGAACTACCCTTGAGTGAAATCAGACCACAAAGAGCCTTTAAGTTGCCTTGGTGAATGATTTGTGTGATGTAACTTAAAAATGAAAAAATCTTATGAAAGGCCATGAATTGTGCTTCAAATGAAAAATCCACAATTGCCAACGTCTCTAAAACATGATTTTTGACTAAAATGAGTGGTCATTTGACTTGTTTTGGATCCATAATCATTTATTTCAACTTCCCACCAAAAATGCCTTTGAATTTCTTCTTTATTCAAACCACTTCACACCAATCTTTGATATGAGCAAAATCAATTCACCACGAGTTCTTGGTTAACCTAAAAACCACATTTTGAACAAGTTCCATGTTGAACAAAAATCCATTTGACAAGTGCAAGTTAGAGATTTTGACCTATGATTGAAAATGGCCTATAATCTCACTTTCCCAAAATACCCCTAACTTGTAAACCTCATAACTTGAGTTCTACAATTCAGATGGAAGGTTTCTAATAAAATTTGGAAAGCTTAGACCATGAGGAACAACTTTCATGTTGGCCAAAAGTTCAGGTGAAACCTCCTTCTAGGTCAAAAATAGCTTGGAAGTCATATGATTTTCATAGACAAATTTCAGATGCATCTGAGGACCTGTAACTTGTCTGGCTCATAACTTTAGTTCTACAAATCCAATGGAGGACTTCTAGTACTCAAATTAAATCTAAGACCATCCTCTACAACATTCATGTGGAGGCCAAAGTCATATGAGACTTGTATCTTGACTTACATGGCTTGGAAGTTTGGCACTAAACAGGGGATTTTACCCTAGGAATCCTGACTTAGCAACTCCAACCACTCTTGATTCTTCTCAACTTGATCTTGAAACAACCTCTCATATGCCTCAACATATCATTTCATGATCTCAATGTCCTAGAATTAGGCTTTGATCTTCTTCAATTGCTCATTTTGGCCTAGGATTAACTAGATGAAACCCTAGTTGCATCCACTTCAACTGTGGCTCCTGTACTTGCTACAAACATCTGACTGAGCTATGTCTTGATCCTATAGGAACTCCGTGAGCTCTATCCACACATCATATCCACATCCAAGGCTTCACAACCTCTGCTACTCTTCAAATGGCTCCTCATGCTAGGAGATAAACCCCATACAAGCAACTGGACCTCTTAAGAACCCAACCCCCTGACTGATGATCATGATGGCTTCTCAAACTTGCATAAGACCTATGGCTAGGCTTCTTTTGACATATATTACACTTGATCCCCTGCTAAATGCTAATGTAATGATATGCAAATGCTAGAACTATGTTATAATAATGTTATGTTATGCAATGAAACATAAACCAGGCGAGATAAGGTTAGACAAATTTTGGGGTGCAACAGCTGCCCCTATTCAAGCGGCTTGGACCCGACTGGGTGGAAAGCAAATGGCTTTCAGGAAATCGAGGTATAAGACGGTTGAATACCAGAGAACCCAGAAATTTTCTAACCGAAGAAATAATCTGCACAAACTGCTTGGGGACAACATATCTAGACGATTGAATCTGGTTGTCACGACAACAACTGGTCAACCATCCGATAAAGAAACTGGTTTCACTATTAACCACCTGTGTGACGCCACAGGTGTTGAATCAACATACAATCTCCAAAAATATGCTACTGTAAGCGGGCATAGAGCCACAGGACCATATCGAAATATTATCCTTGAGTTTCCACCTCCGAAGAAACGAGCAAGCACTATGTGAAGCACGAAATCAATATCATTGATCCTCCATTTCCGCAGAAACTGGCATACGCTAAATAAAAGCGAATATCGTCAATATCTCTGACCTTCCTTTTCCTAAGAAACGGGCAAACGCTAGACAAAGCGAGAAATTGTCAATATCCTTGACCTTCCTTTTCCTAAGAAACGGGCAAACGCTAGACAAAGCGAGAAATTGTCAATATCTCTGACCTTCCTTTTCCTAAGAAACGGGCATACGCTAAATAAAAGCGAGTATCGTCAATATATCTGACCTTCCTTTTCCTAAGAAACGGGCATACGCTAAATAAAAGCGAGTATCGTTAATATCTCTGACCTTCCTTTTCCTAAGAAACGGGCATACGCTAAATAAAAGTGAGTACTGTCAATATCTCTGACCTTCCTTTTCCTAAGAAACGGGCATACGCTAAATAAAAGCGAGTATCGTCAATATCTCTGACCTTCCGTTTCCTAAGAAACGGGCATACGCTAAATAAAAGCGAGTATTTTCAATATCTCTGACCTTCCTTTTCCTAAGAAACATGCATATGCTAAATAAAAGCGAGTATTGTCAATATCTCTGACCTTCCTTTTCCTAAGAAACGGGCATACGCTAAATAAAAGCGAGTATCGTGAATATCTCTAACCTTCCTTTTCCTAAGAAACGGGCATACGCTAAATAAAAGCGAGTATCGTAAATATCTCTGATCTTCCTTTTCCTAAGAAACTGGCATACGCTAAATAAAAGCGAGTATCGTCAATATCTCTGACCTTCCTTTTCCTAAGAAACGGGCATACGCTAATAAAAGCGAGTATTGTCGATATCTCTGACCTTCCTTTTCCTAAGAAATGGGCATACTCTAAATAAAAGTGAGTATTGTCAATATCTCTGACCTTCCTTTTCCTAAGAAATGGGCATACGCTAATAAAAGTGAGTATTGTCGATATCTCTGACCTTTCTTTTCCTAAGAAACGGGCATACTCTAAATAAAAGCGAGTATTTTCAATATCTCTGACCTTCCTTTTCCTAAGAAACGGGCATACGCTAAATAAAAGCGAGTATCGTCAATATATCTGACCTTCCTTTTCCTAAGAAACGGGCATACGCTAAATAAAAGCGAGTACTGTCAATATCATTGACCTTCCTTTTCCTAAGAAACGGGCATATGCTAAATAAAAGCGAGTATCGTCAATATCTCTGACCTTCCTTTTCCTAAGAAACGGGCATACGCTAAATAAAAGCGAGTACTGTCAATATCACTGACCTTCCTTTTCCTAAGAAACGGGCATACGCTAAATAAAAGCGAGTATCGTCAGTATCACTGACCTTCCTTTTCCTAAGAAACGGGCATACGCTAAATAAAAGCGAGTATCGTCAATATCACTGACCTTCCTTTTCCTAAGAAACGGGCATACGCTAAATAAAAGCGAGTATTGTCGGACCAACACGTCGACTGTTGAACCATCTCGTCAACCTTCCAATTCCTAAGAAGTGGGAAAAACACTAAATAAAAGTTCAAACCCGAAGACTGGAACAAACAACTCTGCGGGGAAATTCTAACGACAGTCGTCAAACACCTATTTCGACAACAGGTAACAACTTCAAGATCTTCAATACTGACGTACGGCAGTCTGAAGAATACTTTGTTGGGGAAGACGAGAAACTTAACCAAACTCGGTGGGGAAAAACTCTACTGGGGAAATCCCGGATAACAACTCTGACAGTTTGAACCACGCAATTCTTTAATGCTGGCGCATCAGCAATCTAAGAAGAACTCCATTGGGAGAGAAGAGAAACTTAACCAAGTAACTCTGTTAGGGGAACATATGATAGGGCGAACACTATCATCGCGTACCTCGCGCCACAAATCTGAATATCTGGGCACCTTCCTAAATAATAGTCTCGATTATCTGCAGGGAAACACACCTGAAAACCAAGAGATAACCAACCTGACTTATGTTTCAAGATGCATATGTTTGACAATGACATAATGCTCCATACAGCATGGAAATGCTACGCATTTGAGTAGATGCAATTATGATGATATATGCAAATGCAAAGGGGTGCTCCAGCAAAATAAATGTTGAAGACAAAGCCAAATCCGCTGGGGATAATCGGGTATCATAGACATATTCTAGCAAAATAAATGCTGGAAAGGTGAAACCAACTCTGCAGGGGATAACCATCCTGCTGGGGAATAGCTCGCAAGCCCTGAGTTGCGAACTTTGCTGAGGATGATCATTCTGTCGGAGGAAAAACAACCTGCTGGAGAACAGAAAAGGAAACCCTGCTCGGGGATGATCCTTTCAAACCACTGATCACCTGATCATGCTCTGTGGGGATTAAACATCCTGCTGGGGATACTCAGCTGGGAATCGATTTGCATACTCTAATTGTACTCTGCGAGGACTCTCTGGGGAGTAAACATGCTCATAACCAACTACCAGGAATGCACCACTCCGCTGGGTACATCAATATTGACCCACTGAGGATGACTTTATCCTACCGATTAAATCAATCTTGAATTGTTGAGGATAATTTGATCCTGCTCTGATGCAATCCCACCTTTTCTGGGGATAAAAACTTCGACTTCCATCTGCCGGGGATGAAAAGCAAATTCCGTCTACTGGGAGGAATAAGTTTCACATAAAGTCTGCTCCTGTGTTAAAGGACTCTGGCTGGGGAACATGATCCCTTGGATATCTGCTGCAAAGGTGACAACAACGCCCCAGTCCAAACATTTCAACTTGAAAAGATAAACTTGCCACAAACCGCAGACTTCGAAATGGCTTGCCCCTAATCCTGCGTCAATTTCTGATAAACTCTGATAAAACAGAGAGGAATATTTCCTTCGCTTCTACTTCTGCTCCCAGCTCGGGGGATCTTCGTAAAAATCTCCCCCTAAGAGGGCCTTGCAATCTCTGTACCCTAATGGTTGGATACGAACTACTTTCGCGTTTCGAACCTCGAAGAGGTGCTTCAGATTGGTCTCCTTCTGATTGACAATAGCCTTTGTGCTCTCAGGGTGGCCTGCCCCAGTCTTGCAACGACTCTGCCCCTGATTAGCTGATTCGTGGAGCAGTACTTCTAGCTGCGAGAGAGATTTGCTGAATCTCGACCTGATTTCACCAGATTAACCATTCTTGGACGGCTGCTCTTACTGGGCGGTTATTTGATATAGCTGACCACAACTTGACGGAGTATTCAGGCATTCTACATTCTATCCCGATCAAACTTTCCACTGCGGAAACCTTCCTGCTGTCAAGTGCTTACTCGCATGTAAAACAAATTGTTCTGCATAAAAGATATATTAAATGCAATGCATATGGCAGTTTTGAAATCCAAGTTTGTTCACTGGAGAAAAAATTTTATGACATAAATGAATCAACTATCAAAATGTCAAAATTAATACAATGCTGCAAGAGGAATTCTTTCAGGAGTCAGTTTCGACGCGGTCTTTACCGAAGTATGCTCTCGAAATAAACCTGCTTCAATTAGGACTTTTTAAGGTCGTAACGCGGCCAGGTTCACGATTAACAAGAAAGGATATGAGGCTCAAAATTCTTTTTAACCCACCCATTCTCCTTGATGTTCTCCGCTCCTATGTTTAGCTAATTCGACCTTAGCGCTCACCTTTCAAAGGTTGTATAGGAGTGATAGTTCAGGACATCACATGTTTTCGGAGTGAGCGTCATTCGCTTTTCATCTTTGGACATCTAAGTCACACGACTTCATTCTTGTTTGAGGATTCTCCTTTTGCAATCCTTTTGCTTTTCGGTTCTTCTCGTTTTTCCCTAACTTTTGCCTGGACTAATTCCTATGAATTTTCAATTTTAAAGTCCAGCGGGATACCCTCATTTTTGCCTAAGTCCCTTGTTTTCAGGATTCGACTTAGCGGGTTTTTACTTTTTCGAACAAGTCGTGTGACACTGGTTGTCTGACTCTTTGAGGACTAACGTGACTGTTTCACTCTTGACGTTTAACCATTGTGGTTTTTTTTCTAGGCACGACCTCTAGAGGTGTGATTGATCCTTGAACGGATACTCCTTTCTGCAATTTGGACGCTTGGTCAAATTAGCTAACACCTACCCTGCCCCGGGTTAAGATTGAGGGTTTTTCGTTTTCAGAAAGAACTTCTACTACTAGGCTCAAAGGGGTTGACAATGGATTATCTTCCTTATATCTCCGGTGTTTGGGGATTTGAAACAATGTTTGTACATCATCAACAAGTTTTATTTCAAAAGCATACAATCAGAAGCTCTGGGTCTTTCGATTTTCGTCATCCTCCCTGAATTCCACTTAAACAAGCGTTTAAAATAAAAGAAAGCAATAGAGTGAACACGAATGGATTAATTCAAAACATGCATATTTATTTCATTGTCAATATCAATTGAAAAACAACAAGTTTTACAAGCAAAATTTGCAATTCTAACAGGAACGAAACTACAAATGTAAAGAAATGGCACAATAAAATGCAGATTGTTGACTGCTGGGAACCAGGCTTTTTGAACTCGTCTTGCTCTGCGCTAGCCATCTTCAGCGCTGATCGTCGAAGTCATCTTGATACTCCTCTGAACATCTGCTTTCAGTGAACTCTCCCATAATCTGGACTGATACACCCACTTGGCTGGATGAAGGAAGGTCGACACCCCGAGGCGTGATAGATATTCTGTTAGAGTCTAACAAGGTCTGAATTTGGCATCGCAACACCTTACAGTCATTTGTTGAATGCCCATGTGCCCCAACATGGTACTCACAGCGAGCGTTGGCATCAAAACCTGGAGGGTAAGGCGGGATCATTGGATCAGTCTCTTTCGGCACTATCAGCCCATGTTTGACCAAATCCGGCAACAATTGACTATACGACACCGGTAGCTGCGTAAACTGCCTTTCGGGCTTCTTTGGTCTTAGTTTGGTATGTCGTCCCTGCTGATAGTGATACGATCGTTGTTTTCGGAGGGGAGATGATGTCTGATGCGCGGCCCCTAGGGGTTGTTGACTTTGAACGGTCAAGACATCTGGAAATTGAGCCTGAGATACCAAGGACTCCTTTTGCTCTGACGTGCTCATCCTTAGGTTTAGCCCCGGAATTGGCAAGAGCTGCGGGCACGGAGATTTAGAAGTCATAAATTGTAAGGCCTCCTTGGGGTCCGATGCCGTTTTGGGGACAAAAGCAGGAGTGTCAGTCTTTTCTGTAATGCCTGGAATGATACCCTCTGTTAGACTCGTGTCGCCCGACGCGAACTTAATAGCCTTTGAGTCGATCAAGTCCTGAACTACGTGCTTAAAAGCTTTGCAGTTCTCAATGTAGTGTCCGGGTGCCCCCTCATGGAAATCACAATGGGCGTTTGCATTATAGCCACGTGGTAGGGTCCCAGTTAGTGGATGTAATTTCCGTAATTTGATCAACCGAAGCTGAAGTAAGACTGGCAGCAACTGAGCATAAGTCATGGGGATCGGATCGAAAGTTCTTTCAGCTGACATTACCTTCTGGGTGTTCTCCCTCTTAGTCACATGATTATCCTGAGAAGCGCCACGTAGAAGAGAAAAATTCAAAGCTCTTTGTCTCCTATTAGACATCTAAGGCTTATCAACCTTCGGCACTGGTTGCACATGCACCGGTTCCACAGACCCGAGTGGATTAAGCATCTTTACTGCGGTTTCAGGTAGCTGATCATCTTCTTTCCTGAGCACATCCTTTAACACCTCCATGATCAAGCCCACCTGGGTCTTCAGCTGATTGTTTTCATCTTTGAGTGCTTCATGCTCCAGACGCAACTCTTGCATATCTCCCATAACCCGCCTCATCTGGCCTTGGACCTCACTCAGCTCTGCTCGTACCAGTTCCATAGCCTTGTGGGGACTCACGCAATCTTCCCAGTCGGATCCTGAGATAACCTGCATCAACAGAGGGTTAGGAAACACAGTACGAGGCACCTGCTATGCAAATGATTTATGCAAATGCAAACACGTATCCATGCATTAGGAGGAAGTCCCCCTCGATTCTAGCTCCAAGACAAATAAAGTCTACTGTCCAATCATGGAGAAGAAATCCTCGTATATATATGAAAAGCCCGCATGGGTAGCGTACAATAAAAAGCAAAGTACAACTGAAGCAGCGGCATGACCCCAACCAACAAGCCTGGTGGTGATCAGCATATTAATGCATAAAATACAAAGAAATACAAAGAAAATCAAGTGCGGCCACGGGCACGGAAATCCTCTAGTAACTTCTTCATATCAGGATGGTCAGGCTGAGTGAGCAGGCCCTGGATCAACAGATCCCTTTGCCTGATGGCATCTGGGAAGTTCTCAGTAATGCTCCCACACACACCTTCCTCAGAATGGTTCTCCACCATACTCCTCTTAGCGTCAGCCCGGAGTTGATAATCCAGTAAGTTAGCTTTGAGCTCAACTACCTTATATTGGGAATCTCGTCGGAGTGAGGCTTCAGCCTCTATCTTCTTGTTTTTGGCCTCAACCTGTACTTCCAACTGGACTATCTGCTGCTTTAGCTTTTCTTCCCTTTCTTTGTGGCTAGTCAAGGTACTATTCCACAGCTTCTCGGACTGGGTCAACTTCCGGTATACCCTATCTAAATCCTGCTTCTTGGTAGTCAATACCCCGTGCACTGCCTTTAGGTCCAACCCAAGACGCTCTCTAGCATCGGTCTCTTTGGTCAAGTTGGCACCCAGGTGGTTGATTATCTCTGCCTGCCTCTTGCAGGTGTAGACGGCTTCACTCTTTTCTCTTCGAAGCTGAGCGATCTCATTTTCTAATTCTTCATTGGCTTTGACTAGCTATGCATTCTTGGCTTGAAGCTGCTCGTACTTCTGGATCTCGATCATGGTAGGCTCTGAAGGTTCATCCTGTTTGACAGGAGGAAAAGGCATCAACACTCTCGCTGCTCTATTACGAATCCAGTCCACATAAAGGGGATAAGCCTGATTATTGCTTTTCCCTAATGAGGTTTTTCCCTTTCGATGAACATTGTTCCAAGCGTGTTCAAACCTAACCAGATCATCCCCTTCTAATACGCCAGTGAGGTACAGAGATTCCTGTACCTCTTCGTCTTTAAGAGGTCCTCTCAAAGCATACCCGAATTGTCTGATAGCAACGGATGGATTGTAGTTGATATAGCCCTTCCTACCCACAAGAGGGACATTAGGAAAGCTCCCACAACTGTAAATAATTTCGCTCCCCAGACGTTCTCTATCAAACCAGTCAATGTCTTCGGCAGACAAGCTCATCAGTCGCTCTGACCATTCCTTCGTCTATGCCGTGTTTTTAAAAGGACCATCCTTCGGTAGATGAGTGACAAACCATCTATAGAACAATGACGCACAACAGGACACCCCCTTGCCTCTTCTATTTTCGTTCTTGTAGTGCACCAAATGGTACACGTCACCGAGCAAGGTTGGGATTGGATTCTTTGAGACGAAGATACGAAGAGCATCCACATCCACAAAATCTGGAATATTAGGGAATAGCATGACACCATATATGCACAGGGCCAATATAGCTTTGAACGCCACCCAGCATTCCTTCTTGGCGAATTGTCGGGCTTTCTCAGCCAGAAAAGGTAGTAGGAATCCCCAGGCTCCATTTCTCTTGACAGCCTTTCCCTCTAACTCAGAAACATCAATATGCAGCGCTGGAGCAATCTTAGCTAGATCCGGCTCCTGATCGATAGGCCAAAAGGGTACCTGCGCAAGAATGGGTATCTCCAATAGGACAGGGAACTCTTCCAAAGTGGGTGCCAGCACATAGCTCGGAAACGTGAAGCAACGCAGCGGGGGATCATAAAATTGAAGTAGAGTCTGGAGTTCGTTCAACTCATACACTGACGATTTGCACACAAAACTGAGCAGCTTCCCATAGGTTCTTCTGAAATATCCCATCACTTCTTTACCGGGAAAGGAAATCAAACCCCTCAGAGTAGTAATATCCGGAGTAGGAAATTTGTAGGCCAGAGTTCTTCTCACACTGGGCTCCATGATGAACACAGAAAGGACAAGATTGCTAGAATCAAAGGGAACCGCACACCTGCAACACAGATACGTGTTAGATGCAATGCAATATGAAAAGGTAAATGCATATGCAAAATGCAGCAGGGGATCAAGTGTTGTGCGGTGCTATGTTGTGCTGTGAAGTGTTGTGGCAGACCATAATTTAGCTTCAACAAGAAAATACCACACTCTGATAATACAGGACTACTGAAACCCACAAAACTGATTCACTGACAAGAAAACCAGGTTGTCTGAAGGTTATGGTTTCCTGCAATAAACCCGACCCCGCTCACTAGTATGGACCTAATCACTGACAAATGTACGACATCCTATGTGTTAATCAGCGTCACAGACTTTCAAGAAACAATGATACGATACCCAGAAGGTGTGGCATCATCATCCCTTGAAGTGGCCTCACTCTACTGAATCACAAATGATCGGTCCCCAGAGTCGACAATCCTAAGATCTGAAATCCTTTCAACGGCCCACTGGGATGGAAATGGAAATCATCTCAAAGAACCTCGTCTGAGTGCAGATTTCGTGGGAACTAGTGCATGCCTAACATACAGGTTCACCACAAATCTGCTTCTAAATCTATGTAGCTCTCAAGCCTGGGTCTGGCTTATCACTCATCAGAGCCTCTTCCCACAACAGCACAATAATAATAATTGTACTGAAAATAAAGTGCGGAAAGTAAAAAAGCGATAAACAAACATAACCCAATAGGTAAACACACAAGCGCTAGGAATGACTCGCACAGGGAACCGTTAGAATCCCCAGCAGAGCCGCCAGCTGTCGCTACTGCAAAAATAAGGTGCCGGCAAAACAGAAGAGTCGCCACCTTTCGTTATTTATCCCTCAGAACAGGAAAGGAAACGATCGGAAAAAACCTGACGAAAAGGTATAAGACAAGGTCATCGCAACCATTGTCTGGATTCTGGAGTCGGTTACGCAAGGGGAAGGTATTAGCACCCCTCACGTCCATCGTACTCGATGGGATCCATGCTTGTTTGTTTATCGGAAAAGGGTGTGTTTAACTATCTACACTAAAGGTTTGGTCTGAAAAGAAAATAAAATTACTCGGCAAAGCATCGCGCTCTATGCCTACGTATTCCCGTCTGGAACGAGAAATCAGAGTCAACGTAGTTCGCCTAACTACGGGTAAAAGGGGGGCAGGTTGCTCGCCGAGATATCGCATCTCGTGCCTACGTACTTTCACACAGCGCGAAAGATCAGAGTAAACATAGTTCGGGCTACGAAGAACACAGGTTTGTTCAGTTGTTTTTATCTGAGTAGGGTTAATAGACAGTTCCAGCAGTTGGTGTTTGTAGCTCGATCCTTGGAGGACAAAACTCTCTTTACGCAAAGAGTTTTCCTGATTAACAGAACTCTCTTTACGCAAAGAGTTTTCCTGATTAAGGGTCCAAGAGGACAAAAAAGGATTTGAATGTTTGTTTTCAGTTTTTTACGGAAGAAGTGTTTTTTAGTTGTCTGTAGTTTGCACAACACTAGAGACTATGACTTAGGAGCGAATGCTTCGCATATCGTCTAAAGGACATATACTAAACACTCTAGACGATTGAGAGGAGACCGCTCAAACATCATTTCCCAAGTAGCTTAAGGCTCGTAACGCACTTGTACTAACTTGCCTTTATTATGTTTTTTACTGTTGTTAGATATAAGAAGAGAAACAGACTCTCTACGGGGAACCTGACTCGATCCTACAGTTATCATGCAATATTCGTCCTACGGTTGAGGTTAGAGGGGAAACTAACTAATGTTATCATGCATGGTTAGAATCCTAATGTCTGTCATAACTTCTCTTGAACAAGAGAAGTCAGAGCTCCTAGGGGAACATGGTAATGGAAATCAAACAGCAAACAGAAAAACTGTAAAGAAATTACTGTAAAGATGCATGCAATGCAAGTGATGGAGGAAATGTGTGTGAGGCATAAGCCTCCACAAGCTTATCTCAACCTCAAGCCAGATATGAATAACTGCAAAGACAGTAAAAGGAAATAAATGCAATCAAACAGACTACAAACCACACAAGCAAGGGAGCGAAGCTCTACCAAATACCAGCAAGCAAAGTCATACAGTAAAAATACAAGCAAAGGGAGAAACTCAACCTCTAATGCAATACAAGCAAGGGGAGAAACTCAACCCTTAGGATGCTCTTAGGCCTATGATTGTCTACATGAAGCCTACTGCTAATGCAACACTCCAAGCAAGTCACATCAATACACACCAATACAGTTAAACAGACAGGGAAAACATGCCAGCAATCTCCACAGCAGAGCAATCTTCTGGAAGCAATCCAATCAAAAGTCTGTATCTGTTCTTCAAGAGAAGTAAAGGAATCCAACAAGCAACCAATCAAACTTCTATCCTAAGGAGGGAAATTGGGTGTTGGGAGACTAGGGTAAGGTCCACAGGAGCTTATCCCAGGCACTCAACCAACAAAAAGATCTTTGGGGAAACTTAGGGGTTTGGCTCCTTCAAGAGGGGTGCCATATTCCCCCCACAGGAGGGACTGTGATACCTCAAGAAGGTTCCTAAAGAGGAAAGAATGAGGGAATTTTAGGAGAATGGAAATGAGAAGCAAGGTAAGTTCCATAGGAACCTGCCACAGACACTTAACCAAATCCATTTCCTTTAGAGAGCTTGCTTAGGCTCAACTCCAATGTGGAAGGCAGGGAATTCCTTCACAGGAGGAATTATACCCACAATGAAGGATCCTAATTAAGCAAAGAGTGTTTGAAAGGGAACTAATCCTAGGGAAATATCATCACCTACTTGAATTGCTAAAGAAACATCAAGTATTATCTCCTAATGATCATCTATTCTAAGATCAATTGGTAAAATAGAGAACTAAGGGAAACTCAATCCTAAAAAATCTAAAGAAAATACCATATCATCTTATATGTGTCAACATTCTATGGTAGAAAAATCAGAGGTTAAATCTAAACCAAAATGCCCAAATTAAATCCAAAGCTACAAGGGTGCACTAAAGGAATTCACTAAAGAATACTCCTAAACAACTATCCTAAAGTCCTATTTAAAATCATCTAAAAAACCAACAAAAATCACATAGCAACATTATTAGAATTTATTTCCAAGATTTACTATTTTTTATGAATTAATTCAACAAGCAATTAAACTAAAAAAATAAAAGAAAAGAACTAAAAGAAATAACAGGGGAGGGGTGCCACTAGCAGCTAATCCAAGGCTCATGGCGCCTGGGCCCAAGACTGGGGGGTTCTAAAAGCAACTGGGCGCAAGGCCCATCTGAGTTTGTTGATTCAGCAAAAACTCAAATCCTAATAACATTCAGGGGGTGTAGGTAGTAACTAATTCACTTGAAATTCTCGCCTGGGCCTAGATAGGGAGGTGCGCATAGTATAAAAACCAAGGCCCAATACGTTAATTCACTCAGTTCTCTCAATAATTAATCAAAAATAGCCACGATGGGATTCGAACTCGTGCACTCAGGGATCACGTAGCGCTCTGAATTGGCTTGGATTTCCACTTAACTAAACGCTGCGTTTAGGGGCTTCGTGACGTGGCGCGCTCGCATCCTTTGGATCGTGAGACTTAGTCCAAATTTCCAACCAAATGGAGGGCACAGATTGTATCTTCCTCATTTTGAACTTTCTGCACATCATGAACTCGCGCGCAGGTGCATGATGCAGAATCTGGCCACGGCCGGCCGGAGTTCCGCCAGAGAACCTCACGTCCCTCTATCTCTCTCAATATCCCACCAAATGCAACGATTCCAGAATGAAACTTGCACGAAATTTAACGAGGATTACAAATATGCTAACTAAACAGCCTAAAACTCCAAGAATCACAAATTCCACATCCTAATCGAAAATGGATCTAATCCTAAATTGTCAATATTCCTCAAATTAATTGTCCAGAAATCATCTACAACCTAAAGTAAACCTAACCACATGATTCTAATGCATTGAAAATGCAAGAATTGAGTGCAATTTCAAGAAGAAAAAACCTGGTTTCAAGCTTCGATGTGAGGCATTTCTGGCTTGATTCTTGCTCTAAAACGTTCCAGATTCAATCAGTGATGATGTTAGAAGAAGATAGAAGCTTCAATTGCACTTGAAATGGCCTCAAACATAAATTTGATCTTTCACTTTTCTTCTTCAAGCTTCAATGGCAATCTATGCTCTCAGCCCCAATCAATCACCAACCTTGTTTCTGATGGGTTCCTAGACCTTTATAGAATTGTTTAGAACCTTCTAGAGGTAAGGCCCAAGCCCAAAATCAAAAATCCATTTCCAAATTTTTCTCCAAAAAGTTTCAATGGTGATGTCCAATTCTCCTTCAATAACTTGCTTGGGAAGCTTTTGTCAGCTTGCTGAACTATCCTTGAGTGAAATCAGACCACAAAGAGCCTTTAAGTTGCCTTGGTGAATGATTTGTGTGATGTAACTTATAATGAAGAAATCTTATGAAAGGCCATGAATTGTGATTCAAATGAAAAATCCACAATCCCGAACATCTCTAAAACATGATTTCTGATTAAAATGAGTGGTCATTTGACTTGTTTTGGACCCATAATCATTTATTTCAACCTCCCACCAAAAATGCCTTTGAATTTCTTCTTTATTCAAACCACTTCACACCAATCTTTGATATGAGCCAAATCAATTCAACATGAGTTCTTGGTTAACCTAAAAACCACATTTTGAACAAGTTCCATGTTGAACAAAAATCCATTTGACAAGTGCAAGTTGGAGAGTTTGACCTATGATTGAAAATGGCCTATAATCTCACTTTCCTAAAATACCCCTAACTTGTAAACCTCATAACTTGAGTTCTACAAATCATATGGAAGGTTTCTAATACAATTTGGAAAGCTAAGACCATGAGGAACAACTTTCATGTTGGCCAAAAGTTCAGGTGAAACCTCCTTCTAGGTTAAAAATAGCTTAGAAGTCATATGATTTTCATAGACAAGTTTCAGATGTATCTGAGGACCTGTAACTTGTCTGGCTCATAACTTGAGTTCTACAAATCCAATGGAGGACTTCTAGTATTAAAATTAAATCTAAGAGCATCCTCTACAACATTCATGTGGAGGCCAAAGTCATATGAGACTTTTATCTTGACTTACATGGCTTGGAAGTTTGGCACTAAACAAGGGATTTTACCCTAGGAACCCTGACTTAGCAACTCCAACCACTCTTGATTCTTCTCAACTTGATCTTGAAACAACCTCTCATATGCCTCAACATATCATTTCATGATCTCAATAGCCTAGAAGTAGGCATTGATCTTCTTCAATTGTTCATTTTGGCCTAGGATTAACCAGATGAAACCCTAGTTGCATCCACTTCAACTGTGGCTCCTGTACTTGCTATAAACATCTGATTGGGCTCTGTCTTGATCCTCTAGGAACTTTGTGAGCTCTATCCACACATGATATCCACATACAAGGCTTCACAACCTCTGCTACTCTTCAAATGGCTCCTCATGCTAGGAGATAAACCCCATACAAGCAACTGGACCTCTTAAGAACCCAACCCCCTGACTGATGATCACAATGGCGTCTCAAACTTGCATAAGACCTCTGGCTAGGCTTCTTTTGACATATATTACACTTGATCCCCTGCTAAATGATAATTTAATGATATGAAAATGCTAGAACTATGTTAGAACAATGTTATGCTATGCAATGAAACATAAACCAGGCGAGATAAGGTTAGGCAAATTTTGGGGTGCAACAGATGTTCACAGTGCGAACATGACAGGAAAATGAGTATTTTTCAACTCATTTCACTATGAGGACTACACTATGTTTTTCGTTTCTTTATTTGTTTTCTACAACATTCCTTGGTCATTCTTGATACCATATTACAACATACAACACAAACATCACTTAAAAATAAAACATGTAAAATGTAAAGAGATAAGAGTTTGAGAGGAGGGATACCCAAGAGCTACTATCTTCTTTCACCAATGGCCTTTGTTGGATGTGGTCTATGATCTACTTCCTTCTTCTGGTTTTCTATCCCTCTCTTGTTCTCTCAATGGTTAGTGAATGCTCTCAATGTTTCTCTTCTTTTTTCTGTTTTTTTCTCTCAATGCCTTTTTCTGATTTTTCTCTCAATTCCTTTTTTTTTCTCTATGTCAATGTGTTCTCCCTCTCTCAATGTGTCCTCTCTTTTTTACTGTTGTTGTCCTTCTTATCCTCAAAACATTGGGGTTTTCCCCCCTTTCAAAACTTCATATTTTTTTACTTAGAAATGTCCAATGCCACTTTCTTGGTGCACCCTCTTTCTTTCCATTTCTAGCATGTTGTTTTTCTGCTTTTGCTTCTTTTTCTGCATTGCTGTTTTTTCTGCTGCACTATTGCTGGATTTTGTTGCCCTTTTGCATTGCTCTCCTTTATTCACTTGTTCTTGGGTTGCCCTTGTGGTCCATGCTTCTCCTCTTGACAGAATTTTGAAATTCTGAATTTTGGTATGCATGTGAACCAACATGATCTAGTTCCCAAGTTTTTTGACATGGTTTGTTTGGTTGGGAATTAGTTGGTCATGAGGTTGTTTTAAATCACATTGAAATTGCCTTGAAATTCCCCATGGCTAAGCACTAATGGTCTTGATCTTGAAATGTTCCAATGTTGCATTAAACCTTAATTGTTTTTCCTTGGATATTTGTGGGCATAATGTGTAACATGTAGACTTAATGAGGCATGAAGGGTACCATAGCATGAAGTTGATTAGAAACTTGAATTAAGATTATAAATAGCTTAATTTTCTAAGCATTACTTAGGGTATGGAAACTTTGTAACAAATGTGATATTCTTGCAATGTAGTTAAATTTCCCTTTGTAACATTCTTGAATCTAATCTTGAATTCATGAATCTTGAATTTGAAATGATGGATCTCCCTTATGCCATTGAATTTGAAATGAATGAAGTCTTGAATTATGAACTTGTGATCTTTTGAATTCTATTTGAACATAGAATTTGAAACAAAATTGGATGAAGAAATCTTGAATTAAGCCTTGCACTTCATGTTCATTAGGAATATTGATCTTGAATATCCTAATATTCTTCAAGTAACTTCTCCTTGAATGAATCTTGTGAACCCACATGCCCGACATGCAATAGAACGGTGTATGAAAGTAGGACATGAAAGGCTAATGGTGAAAATCTTTGGCTCTTGATATCTGAAAAATTCTTGAAGAGGTTAAACCTGATATCTTAGGGTTTGATTCACAGAGACTCATGATCCCATGCTAAGTATGATCATGAATTACAACCTAATGATGATGTAGATGAACACAAAGCAAAAGCCAGTTAAGATTAGAAAAAGGGAGGGCAAATTTTGGGGTGCAACAAGGCTCTCGTGCCTACGTATCTTCACTTAAAAGAAGTAAAGAATTAGAGCATCCGTAGTTCGGTCTACGGTTTACTGGTATTTTTGTAGATGATGCTAGTGTGTGCATTCTAGCAGTTAGGTGTATTGCAGCTCACTTTGTGAAGTCTTAGGCGTTACTTGTTTGCGGTAGAACGAACGTAACATATCCTTTTGAAAAGAGATAGTTCTTGCCATCGAGGCAAGATGTCTCATTTGATTTGTGAAAGTTATTTTTAAGGGTGAAATAGGTCCTCAGAGAGTAACCCGTTGCCGGTAGTACCTAATTATTTATCTCAAAAGATTTATTGTGAAAATGGTGAGGCGAATATAGTCATGTCTTCATATTGAAAGATGAGTATCGAGACCACACACTCTAAAGTGAGTATCCTGACACTCAGAGAGGAAGAAGTCTGCATTCAATCCTCTCTCTTTAGTCTAATACAAAGATAACTTCATTCTCTTATTAAAGATGTTTTTATCTTGAATGGTAAGTGCTTTACGACAGTGAACCCTAAAGGTAATGTCAAGCACTCGGGATAGGACAAGGCATTTTCCTAACCACTCCACAACCATCCAAGTTTATTGGGAAAAGAGTTTTGAAAATGCACTTGGTACGAGACCAAGGTTTTTAGACTCAAGGAGACAAAAAGAGATGTAGAAAAGTTTTGGAAAGAAAAGGTGGTGAATAGAGCATGGTAGGTGATGGCGATGCGTGAAACAATCGACTTACAAGGGTTGAATACATACAAGGTTAGTGTGGTTTGATGGAAGAGATGTGAAAAGAGAAGGTGAAACCTTAAGGTGGTCCAATTTGAAATGAGTTTGAAAATGGCTTGACGTTGGATCAAGCCTCATTTGTTCTTTATTTTGAAAACATGTTCTCGCCTAATTCATTTTTATCGTTCTTAATAAGTAGCAAGCAAGCATGAAACGAACTAAGCTATTACACTGCAACGGGAGGGGGATACATATAAAGTACAATGGATTACGTGAAATAAATGGTCTCATTGTCAGGTAGCCCAAGAAAACGTCGTGTGTGTGCGAGGTGTCCTAAACTAAACAATAAAAAAGAGTTCGGACAAAAATATCTAAACTAGGGGCTTATGTACAATGTCTAAACTTCAATACCTAGGGTAATGATCAACAATCCTCCAATTAGGATTTTTAGGGTTTAAATAGTGTTATTGTGTTTTCGGTATTTTTGGATGAGATAAACAAGAAAGGAGTTAGATGAACAATATATGAATAATATGGCATGATGAAATATGAACAATGATTAAAAGGTGAGCAAGACAATATCAACAATAATAATACGAGCAAGAGTATATAAACAATGATATAATGACTGAAATTAAATCAAGGGTATATTTTACTAAAAAGTAAAGCAATTGTATATGGGACAAAAATTAAAATCAAGAATTAATAATTGATTGAATGAAATGGGTTGAAATGTAACGCTAAACCGTCGTAGCTCGACTTATGACGAAAGTCGGACTATATGAGGTCGCGTAAATCAATATCTGTGCTAAGGCAAGATAGAGAAATGATATTGAGAATCATTCTTTGATTTAATCGTGTCGTACAGACGAAAAAAGAATGGGATCTCGTCTTAATCATAAACTCGCACCGGTTAATCGAAGGTAACCCCTCACGATCCCAAAGTATAGAAAAATGATCCAAATGATCATTTTCTACAGATTTGAAATAATGAAGATTATCGACTTCGATAAGTTGACATTTACAAATGTAAAGACTTCATTGAAAAATAAAATCAAGATGAAATTGGAAAGTAAAGTTAGATCTCGTCTTAATCACAAACCTTATGTTAATTGGTCGAGGGTAACCTCTTACGATCCCAAAGTATAGAAAAATGATCTAAATGATCATAGTCTACAAATTTGAAATAATGAAGATTATCGACCTCGAAAACTAACGTTCATGAATCGAAAGACTTCATCGATTCGAGAAATGAAATAAAATCGAAATGAAGAAGAAAATGAGAAGAGAAAAAAGAAGGCGTTCTCGAATAAATCTCTATTTATCAATAATTTGACCAATAACAATTTATGGAGGTCTCGTCATCGACCAAAAATAATGAAATTTTATGATAAAATTGGAGATTCAAATCAAAGTAGAAACGAAAAAGTGAAAATCAATCAAGAAATAAGACTTAAATCTATGAAAATAAAATTAACAAAAAACGTTTGAGAAATAAAATTATAAATTAAAAAAAGTTAATAAAAAAAAAGAATGGGAAGAAGGGTGAAAACAGTAGGAGGGTGTAAACAGAGTGGAATCATGTGGGCTTTACTAAGCCCATCGTCCATTTCTTAACACACACAGCTGAAAAAAGGTGGTGAGACAAAAAAATGAGATAGATCATATACAATCCATGGTCCATGATCCGAAAACAAGGTTTCAAACCTCCAAGCATTGTTAATACAATTAACGGCCACACATTTCACCTTAAAAAGAAAACAAAAGCAGAGCCTTGATAAAACATCAGAACACGTACAAAAATCAACAACAAGATGGAAAATATCTGGCATCGAACAAGGAAGATTGAGATCATGCAATTTTCGTCCCAACCTTCTTCAAACTCGGCTTCTTGCTATGCTTGTTCAGGTTCGTGTGTTTTGAGATTAAGATTTGTATCTTGTTTGATCGCCCTCATCTTCTTCCCTTTTCTATTCCTGCTTTGTTCGAATCTGGCTTTATTGATTTCGGAGTTTGTTGGCTTTTAGTTTATCGTCTCAATCTCTCTTCTCTTTGTTCTTGGTTTTTTTTGGATTGATTTGAAGATGGGGTTTATTTGAGAGAAATGGATTGAAGGAAGGTTTTAGGAAGGAGGAAAAGATTTGATAAAATTATTTGAGCAGCAATTCTTCGGCTCCACCGAGCCTTTTTTAGAAATGAGAGAGACTAGCTGCCTTTATAGGAAATGTTGAGGGGTAGAATGGTATTTTGAAAGGGAAAGTATATCGTTGTGTTTTGTTGTATGAATTCTCTCTGCATCTGCTGTGTATGATGCGTAATTGTTGGTGTGAGGTGTTGCATCTTATGGGCTTGGACAATTTTGTCGGTTTGTCGACTGTTTTTATGCAGGAGTTTTGTTGGCACCGTTTTGGAGGTTTTGCAGGTGGCTGTAACTCATGTGTAGGTGGGTGCATGATGGCCAGAATCGAAAGACGTTCATGTCGTGGTTGTTGCAATTTGGTTTGTACAAACCGTGTTTTTCATGGCCAAATGAAGTGGACCATCTAATGGACTTTTGTTTTTGTCTGGATTTTTGATTTTTAACTTTTGCGTTAATTTCTCTATGTAATAAACAAAAGGATTATTGACCCTTATTGTTTTAGTGGTTTTTTTTTTGTGGATGGACTTTTATATTATATAAAAAAAAGAAATATCTTTGTAACGATTTCTTTGGGTTTTGACAATTTAAATTGAATGTGGGATTTTTCTTCAAATGATATGGGTTTAGGAAAAATATAATGGTTAATACTTGAATTTCTATGTTGATCAACATCTTCAATTATCCAACTTACACCTTTGAATTATTCACTTGAAACTTAAATCGGTCCTTAAAAAAATACGCTCCATCATTAAATCCATCTTTGTGAAATAAAGTTAAAATGGATCAACCTTGGATCTTGACTGAGTTGGAAGTTTGAACTAACAAAACCAATAATGAATAAATCTCTAAAATTTTCCACTTGCACTGCTACACCAAATTTTCACCATGAATCAAATGTTCAGTCACCAATATGCCTTGAAATCATAGGAACATGACTTAAAGTGTGAATTGTGTCATCATTGTTCCAAATATCCTGATTGAAAAGGAATTGATCTCTGATGATCCACAATCATGAAACATTTAAATTCATCATAGTCTGATAATCTGAGTTCATGCAGAAACCCTAACTGAAATTCCAGGCACACACCACTCAAATCATGCATATCCTGACCTTAATTATGAAGCAAAACTTGCTTGACCAAGATTAGGTCAAACCTAACTAATCTCTGATCAATATTATACTTATCCATGGCCTGATTAACCGCAAAATAAAGTAATAACATATTATTGGTATTTTTCCGAATAACAGTTAGTGGATGGATGCACAACTGAAGATTATATACAGATAGGAGTATTACACATGTAGGACAAATTTGAGGTATGACAGATGCCCCTATCTAGTTGACTTAGACCTAGTAAGATGAGCTTCTATGACGTTCACTCTTTTGAGTTTGAAGTCAATTAAATATGAAGAAGACCCTAAATTTGTTTGAAAAGAAAGAAAATGTTTGGGAAGTGGAGTAATGGATCAAGACCTACCCTCGAGTAGACAGTGGGTAACTAGTAAAAGGTCGTTATCACCAAAAGGATGATAACATAAACAATATGACACTAAAAGGATGACAGGTTTATCACCAAAAAGATGATAGAGCGAAACACACAACCCTAACACCAAAAGGATGTAGGGAAACACTCGCACAATTCGACACCAAAAGGATGATAAACCTCTCACCAAAAGGATGATAGAGTGACACACATAAGTTGCTACCACCAAAAGGATGATAATAACTTCCCAATCTTGGAGGCAACCAACACCAAAAGGATGCAGGCTAGGTTGAACTGACGGGGTTCAGCTATCACCGAAATAATGATAGTAAGGCAATTGACAAAAGGTCAAGTTTTCTAGAGGCAACTCACTAGGGAACACCCAAGAGGAAGATTGGATTGAAAAAAAATTAACGGGGAATGCCCATTGACTTGTTTGGGAGCCATAACTTTGACAAAAAAATGTTGAAATAGATTCATGAGGAACGACCATGAACTTTGGAGAAGATGCCCTTGACTAGGCCAAGTTTTGCTTTAAAACTCTTGATCTTGGTTAACAAAAGGTTGAACAACCTTGTGAGGAACGCTCACGTCTTCTAAGGAGATGCCCCTGAGTGGGCTGAACATTGCTTTGAAACTCTTGAATTTTCCCAACAAAAGGTTGAACAACATCGTGGGGAACACCCAAGGTTTTGCAGAAGATGCCCATGACTGGGCTGAATATCAACTTGACAACTGATCAACCCTAAGGTTGAAATAACATCATGGGAGATGCCCATGGTCTTGAAAAAGATGCCCCTGGCTAGGACGAACCTTGTTTTGATATCCTTGAATTTCGTGAGAGGTAACCCAGGATATTGCAAAAAATGCCCCTAACTAGGCTAAAGATAGTCTTGAGAAATCTGTGAGATGATCTTGGACCTTGACCTGCATATGCCAATGCTTGATGATAATGATATTCCATAACGAATGGAAATGCAAATGAAAATGCTGGCGCGCGGAAATGCAAGAGCTGGGGGAATTATGTTATAGTTTAGGGTATGCATATGATGCAATATGTATGCAGAATGCTAGGGATATGAGAGACTTTGGGGTGACGGTCGCGCCTAGTGCGGTTGGGCTTATTGGGGAATGGAGACATGTAAGGTGAAAGGTACCAGTCAGAGATGGTTTTTTACAAAGAAGTATCAGCTGTAAGTGGCTTCAAAACAAAAAGGTACCAAATGTGATTGGGCTTTGGTCTGGATGAGGAACAAGATCGACTTCTCGACATCGTCTCTTCATGATGCAATCATATTTTGGAGATGCTAAGATTCCCAAATTGGTGCCAGTTTCTTCTGGGATAGATGATTTGTCTTGGCCAAGTCACTTCGGGATTTCAAACGTTATTCCTGCATGTTTCTCAGAGTCACAATCACCCCTTAGTTACCCTAAGAGAATAAGTAACCCCTTAATTTATTTCCATCAGAATGCTATTACGTGCAACACTTATCATCAATAAAACAAATCTTACAAAAATATAAAAATAAAATAAAAGAGAAACTTTTGATGAAAGTAATCTTTATTGATGAAGACGCATAAACGGGAAAATTACAAAAGGAGGCAATTCCTAAAAGATGTAATTGCTTTGAAGGAGAAATAAAATACAACGACAATGTTGAAATCGGTTTTTGCTGAGTTTCAATTCTGCTATGACCAATATATCTTTGAAGACCCTTTATGCCTTGCTTTTTAGTGCAACGGTTGAATTGATCTCTCCCAGTCGGATCTCAGTGTTCATGGAGAAAAGTTCACACGTCTTTTCTGGATGCAGTTCAGCCTTTTAAATCCCTAACTTTTGCCTAGGCCTCCCTTTCGGGTTTTTAGCCTACTGGGATATTTCTTTTATTTTAGTCCTTAATTTTTTCCTGGACCTTTTCTTTTTACATGGTCCATCAGGACGCTCATTTTTGCGTGGATTTTCTTTTTGGTCCACCGGGTCTATCTTTTAGGCATAATATTTTTTAGTTGCATTTGAATTCACAGGGGATGGAAGATCATCACCGTCCATGGTTGAGAGAATCAAGGCTCCTCTGGAAAAAACCTTTTTCACTACATATGGACCCTCATAGTTCGGCGTCCATTTTCCCCTTGGGTCAATGTGAGTTGGTTGAATCTTCCTCAAGACCAAATCTCCTGCTTTGGTATGTCGTGGGCAAACTTTCTTGTCAAAGGCCCTCTTCAACCGCTTTTGGTATAGTTGACCATGGCATATGGCCATCATGTGCTTCTCGTTGTTGAGATTAAGTTAGTTGAGTCTTGCTTGTGTCCACTCAGCTTCATCTAGCTTGACGTCTACTAGAATCTTCAGGGAAGGAATCTATACTTCAATAGGCAGCACTGCTTCCATGCCATACACGAGAGAAAATGGGGTTGCCCCAGTGGAGGTGCACACTGAAGTGCGGTAGCTATGCAGGGAAAATGGCAACATCTCGTGCCAGTCTTTATAGGTTTTCACCATCTTCTGGACGATCTTCTTGATGTTTTTATTCGCCGCCTCCACAACTCCACTCATTTTGGGGCGATACGGGGCCGAGTTGTAGTCTTCAATCTTGAAGCTTTCGCATAACTCCTTCATCATCTTATTGTTCAGGTTCAAACCATTATTAGTAATGATCTTATTTGGAACTCCATATTAGTAGATGATTTATTTCTTAATGAAGCGAGTCACCACTTGCTTAGTGACGTTAGCATAAGATACGGCTTCTACTCACTTGGTAAAGTAGTCAAAGGCCACTAAGATGAAACGATGCCCATTGGAGACGGTTGGCTCGATGCGTCCGATTACATATATACCCCACATGGAGAAAGGCCAAGGCGAAGTCAACACATTCAAAGGAAGCGGTGACGCGTAAACTTTGTCTGCGTAAATCTGGCACTTGCGACATGTTTGGACATGGCGATAGCAGTCTGTTTCCATTGACATCCAGTAGTATCCTGCCCTCAAGATCTTCTTAACCATAGTATGGCCACTGACATGTGTCCCAAAAGACCCTTCATGCACCTCATTTATGATGCATTCTGCTTCGTGTCTATCCATGCATCTGAGCAGAACTGAATCATAATTTCTTTTGTATAACACATCACTGCTGAGGAAGAACTTTGACAAAAGCTTCCTAAGATATTTCTTGTCAGTGATGGTAATGCCTTCTGGATATTCCTGTGTTTCTAGGTACCGCTTGATATCATAGAACCAAGGATGATCATCAACTTTAGGCTCTACAGCATCAGTTTCCAAGCAATAAGCAAGTTCGTCAAGGTACTCTAAACGGATGGAAGGTGCCTCACTCTTCCACTTAACTTGAAACATGGATGCTAATGTTGCTAGACCATCTGCCAATTGTTTTTCTGCTATGAGAATGTGATGAAAAGTGATCTCATCAAAGTATGGGATTAGCTTCAAAACATGATCTCTGTAAGGAATTAACTTGACATCAAGTGTTTTGTATTCCCCTTTTATTTGGCATATGACAAGCGCAGAATCTCCATAGACTTCTAGAATTTTGATCCTATTATCAATAGCAGCTTCAATTCCAAAGATACAGGCTTCATACTCGGCCATATTATTAGTATACTTGAAGCACAGTCTGGCAGTAAATGGGAGATGAAATCCATTTGAGGAAGTAATGATTGCCCCAATTCCACAGCTTTTAGTGTTTGCAGCACCATCAAACACGAGCGTCCATCACGACCTTGGTTTGGGTGCATCGTTTGGGCCTAATGTTGTATAGTCTCTGGAAAACATGACATATTCGTCAAGAAAATTGAAGCGCATAGATTGGTAGTCGTCCACCGGTTGGTGGGATAGATAATCAGAGAGCACACTTCCTTTGATAGCCTTCCGTGTGACATACTGGATGTCATACTCTGTCAGTGCCATTTGCTAACGAGTCACTCGACCAGTGAGAGCAGACTTCTCGAATATGTATTTGACATGACCCATCTTGGAAATCAGCAGAGTTGTATGAGTGAGCATATATTGCCTTAGGCGCTTTGCTTCCCAAGCTAATGCACAACATGTCTTTTCGATCATTGAGCATCTCGATTCACAGTCATTAAATTTCTTGTTGAGGTAGTAGATTGCATGCTCTTTCCTACCGGTTTCATCATGCTGGCCCAACACACATCCCATAGATCCTTCCAACACAGTTAAGTACATGATCAGAGGCCGTCCGGGTTCTGGAGGAATCAAGATCGGCGGTTCCTGTAGATAGTCCTTTATTTTCTCAAAGGCTTTCTGACAACTATCATTCCACACAACAACTTGATCTTTTCTAAGTTGCTTGAAAATGGGTTCACAAGTGGCTGTCAGATGAGATATGAATCTGGAAATGTAATTCAATCTCCCAAGGAAACCTCAGACTTCCTTTTCGGTTTTAGGCGCTGACATGTCTTGGATATCTTTGACTTTATCTGGGTCGACTTCAATTCCCTTTTGGCTTACAATAAAACACAGCAGTTTACCTAATCTTACACCAAAAGTGCATTTGTTGGGATTTAATCTCAGTTTGAATTTTCTCAGTCTTGTAAAAAGCTTTTCCAAGTGAATGAGAGGTTCATCCTTTGTCTGGGATTTTGTGATCATATCATCTACATAACATTCAATCTCTTTATGTATCATGTCATGAAAGAGAGTGACCATAGCCTGTTGATATGTCGCGCCTGCATTCTTAAGTCCAAACAGCATTACCTTGTAATAGAAAGTTCCCCATGGGTGATGAAGGTCATTTTTTCCATATCTTCTGTCACTATTTTGATTGATTATAGCCAGAAAACCCATCCATGAACGAGAAGACAGAGAACTGGACTGTATTATCCACTAACAAGTCAATGTGTGGCAGAGGAAATCGTCTTTTGGATTTTCTCTTTTGAGGTCTCTGTAATCAACACAAGTTCGCACCTTCCCATCCTTCTTCGGTACTGGGACAATATTTGATATCCATTGCGGATAGCTGGATACTGCCAGGAAACCAACATCTATCTGTTTCTGAACTTCTTCTTTGATTTTGAAGGACATCTCCGGTTTCGTTCTCCTCAACTTTTGCTTCACCGGCGAGCAATCTTCTTTGAGGGGTAGCTTATGCACCACAATGTCCTCATTCAGACCGGGCATTATCTTTGTAGGACCAAGCAAACACATCAACGTATTCTTGCAGTAATGCGACCAACTTTGTCTTCACCTCTTCTTCCAAGGCGGCACCTATCTTGATCTCCTTTGCATCCTTTTTAGTTCCCATGTTGATGACTTCAACCTCTTATTGATATGATTGAATGACCTTTGACTCTTGCTTTAACAGTCTAGCCAGCTCTTCTGGGAGATCACAATCTTCCTCGCAGTATTCGTCAGCATGGTAAATTGGGTTATCAAAGTCATATCGGACCATAGCAGTATCGTTATCAATAGTAACAGCGGAAGATCTGCACAATGAATGATTTCATGCTTTTATTGTAAGAAAAATGAAGAAGAAGAAAACAAAAACATTGCCTTTCAAAAACATTTTTATGTGGAAAAAGTAAAAATGAAAGAAAAGGAGCGTAATTGGATGCAAAAGTCATTTATTGATGATAAGTCTATGCTTTAAAAGCAAAATTCCTACAACATGATCCATATGGCTTGGGCAGAACATGGGACTTTTTTAGAAAAAACAAAAAAACAGGGAATTACTCATTTACTAGAATAACTTCGGGAATTTTGACGATACTCCAGTTGTTCAATGTTTGATTAGGTGCCCTGGGGTACACCATGCACAGTTCTTCATGACCACTGTCTTCAGTATCCAAAAATGTGACTTGACCATCTACAAGATGGCCCCCACTAGTAAAAACTAACGGAGTTGCAAGTCCTTTACCCCTATCAAAGGCGTTCTTCTCTTGTATTTTCTGCTTATAACCCAGACCGGCTCCATTCTTGTTGACAGGCAACTCCAAAACCCTACCCCATCCTCGAGGGTGACCTTCTTCTATCACTACCTATGCATCTTTCCAAGTTACAATTGAAGACACCGGCTTCTCATGAATCATTTCAATGTTGATCACTTCAAAGGCTTGGAATGGAGTCTCATGCACTTCGTCTCCCACCTCAACATAGCGAAACGAAGCAAGATGACTCACGAGAACATCCTTCTTCTCCTTCAATGATAACCATCTGGTTGTTAATCATGAACTTGAGTCTCTAATGAAGAGTTGACGTTACGGCACCAGCTGAATGAATCCACGGGCGACCAAGAAGGCAACTGTAGGCGGGATATATGTCCATTACATAAAATGTAATGCTAAAAGTATGTGGCCCAATCTGGATCGGGAGATCAACCTCGCCAATTACAGTTCTCATGGCTCCATCAAAAGCCTTCACAATAGTCTGACTTGGCTTCATCACAAGCCCTTCAATTGATAACTTGCACAACGAGCTTTTAGGTAATACATTAAGCAACGACCCAGTATCGACCAACACTCGAGAGAATACAACATCTACACATTCCACAGAAATGTGCAAGGCCTTGTTATGATTTTTACCCTCAGGGGGTAATTCACTATCATTGAAGCTCAAAATATGACCTAAAGATATATTCCCTACCACTTCTTCAAATTGTACCACTGATATTTCTTGAGGCACGTGAGCGGCCTTCAAGAATTTCAATAATGCTTCCTGGTGGGCTTTTGAGCACATTAACAATGACAGCATGGAGATTTTTGAAGGAGTTTGTTTGAGCTGGTCAATCACTTTGTAATCACTTTTTTGTATGATCCTTAAAAACTCTTCTACTTCATTATTAGGGACAACCTTCTGTTTGGAGGACTGTCCCTATTCAATGGTGCCTTGTTTCCCAGTGTCTTTGTTTACATTGCCATTGTTGTTGACGGGTGATGTTGTTGGTGCGAAAATCCTACCTCTTCTGGTGACACCACCAATTCCCATAATATTTTCCATAGTCTTCTTTTCCTTTAGAATGTCCTCCTCTCTAACCTTTTGCCCGTTGAGAAAAACAGCCTCGTCATATAACCATGGAATGGAATTCGTGCTCTCGTAAGGAAACAGAGATGGAGTCGAGATGACGAGCTGGTTCATTGAGGGTGGAGATATAGGTATCTCAATTGGATCATAAGGTATACTTAGAGATTTTTCATCTTGATCGCAAGGAAGCACATAATATTCGTCATAAGGGATCTGTAGAGGGCTACGAGTCTGCCCATACACATTGTCCCAATTTCTTCATCGCACGGAATTGTTAATGGAACACGAGTCAAATTATTGGAAGGGTTCCATGATTCACTTTCATCATCATATAGTATTTCCAATGCCTCAAACGAAATATCAAGAGTGGCAACTTCTTCAGCCTTCGAAAGTTGTTCTACCACCAATATTCCATGATCAATCAGGCATTGAATGCCTTTCTTCAATTCAGTGCATTCTTGAGATTCGCTCACACAAATGTGACAATCGGCTGTACAACCAGGATAAATATTTTTCAATAAGAGTTTCTCTTTAACAATGGAGAGGGGTGTCTTCAGTTTACCAATGTTCAAAATTACCGAATCCCTTTAGAGCTCTAAATCATATTTGTGGAGTGATGATGAGACGACATTGGATTTGTCTTGATATTTGGAGTGCTTCTGGTAAAAATACCTCCAATTGTCCAAAAATTAAATAAAAATTAATGTCAAACATTTCAAATCCTTATTTAATTTTTCACAATTTTTGTTTCTGATTTTATTTTATTTGGCTATTTTATTTTAATTTTTCAAAGTGAGGTGTTTTTAATATTGTTCTTGTTTGATCATCCATACTTGAGCCACCATTTGAATTCACCAATGAATGAGGTTTCCTCTCCATTTAAAGGATGGATTGAGGTACCTTTGAGTCTGAATTTGGTCTTGGTTTGATCACTTTTTGTTTGACTTTTCTTTGATTTTGTTTGACCCTCGATTATAATTCAATAAGGTGGAGCACCCTAGTTGATCAAATCATTTGGTGATGCCTTGAATTGAATTTAGTTTTGAAACTTTGGCCTCTGTTTTCCAACATACTTGGTTAATTTGTGTATTTTCTTTGAGATTTATTGAACATTTCTTCTATTTTTGGTGAACTTTGCAAGTCAAGTCACCCTAGATGAAGTTCATACAAACTAGTTGACCTAGTTTCTTTGGGAAATGACTTTGATTGATCCCATATGCATCATATGACTCTTGATTCTCATTATTAACATAATTAAGGTGATGGCTTTGCATTTATAGGTCACACACTTATGTAGTTTGTGTTACAAGTCACTTTGAATTAGGGTATTCCACTTGGTTATAAGTGTTGAATGTGGTTTGAACTTTGGTTCTTTCTCTAGCCTTGACTTATAATTTTCTTGTGCCTTGGTTTCCATTTGGTTTTGGCATCTCCTTCTTGTGTTTATGCTTCTGTCCTTTGGCTTTTGATACTCATTTAAATCAATTTGGTATCTTTTGTTCATACTTTGAGTTTGCTTTGAATGAGGGGTCACTTTGAGCACTTTTGCTCCTTTCTTTTGCATGATCAATATGTTGTGTTTGATTGAGATATCTTTCATGTTGCTTGCTTCCCAAGCCTATTCTCCCATCTCCATTTTGATCATGGCTCCTCCCTTTGGCTTTGTTGTTTATATTTTGGTTTTAGTGATTGATGCATGAATGGTTGTAGGAGTTGTGACTTCTCCCATTTCATCTCACTTTTTCTTTGACTTGTTTAAGTCATTTTTGCTTCATCTTTTGTTTGTGTTGCATCTTGCATATCATGTTTACTTTATTTCTTGACTTGTTTAAGTCAACTTCATCTCTTTCTTGCATCTCATTTGTAATTGATTTATCTTGTGTTTTCTTGGTCTTTTGCCATGATCGCTTAGGATTCCTAGTCCCTCCGTTTAGGATGGGAGTAGGAGAGACATTATCATGGCAAAATTACACAGATATCAGAGTAAATTATTAAATTTCATAAAAGCCACCTCAAAAGGGCGTACATTTCCCAAATCAACAAAATCGGTCAAGGCTCTGTAACAACAGGTTTTCTAAAAATAATCAAATCACACAAAGCAGCGGAACTCAAAGGCATAAGCGGAACTCAAAGGCATAAATCAAGGTTTCTTCATCAGGGAAAAATAAGCAAAATAACTCAACAATATATAGTTTAACTCAAAAGAACCCAACCCGATGTTATATATCAGAGCAAGACCCTCTAAGCTAACTAAAAGGCTAAAAACTCAAAAACTTCAAGAACTCCTCGACGGCGTCCACGACTAAACTTGGTCATCTGCACGTTACCCACGTGGAAGTAACATTCAAACAGGCAGGGTGAGTAAAACAATTCATAATAACCAATGTATAAAAATCAACATATCACGACGTCATATTCATATTCAACACATTCATATCCTTCAATATACCTCGAAGGCCACAACATCATAATTTATACAAAGAGGCTCATAAATGCAAATGCAACATAGACTCAATGCATGTGGTACCAATCATCACAGTGCGATGGACATTGGGCCATCAACCCTCCATAGATCCCCATCAATAGGATCGGTTCTGCTAGAGAACCAGAACACATCAAAACACTTCACATCCACACAATGGGATTAAAGCCAAAGTAATCGAGGTCCTGAACCGAAGTCCGGATGCACATGAATGCATGATGCACGTGTCACAAATCATCCTCATATAACAGCATAGGTGCATCATCATTCATCATATTCATCATCGTGTCAATCATCATCATATCTCATATCATCATATAATTCATCAAAGTCATGGTAATATCATCATATTAAGTCATATAAATCATCATGTCATCATGTATACATCACATAAAACTCACAGTCATACTCATGTTAATTCATCATAGAAATCATAGAATCAAACATCAAGGCATCGCTGCACACGATCAACATTCGTGAAACTCTGCTACGTTCGCTGGCAAGTTCGCTAGGCGAGTCTAGGGCGAGTTTCTTCGCTAGGCGAAGCTTTCTTCGCTAGGCGAACTGCGCGATGACAGCAAATTCTGCTATGCACCATAACTGATTTCTACCCAAAAGGCCCTACGATTCACTTACCCAACGCCCCCAAAACATCCCTAAATCATCCCTAAGGTCCTACGGTGATAAAGGTACAAAACCTACGATTTATTAGGCCAATCCCGGAACATATTCACGTCCTAAATCACAATTTCCCTACGATTTCCCTAAAGGCATCTCAGTTACTCACATTTAAATATTCCTATTCCTACAGGGTCGGACATATAGCAATTCAAGATTTTGGCCACGAAGGCCTAAGGTTTCCCTTTCTCGTATTATGCTCTACTATCAGGAATACTTACCACTACACCACAACATAAGAATTCCCAAAACTAGATTTAGGCCACGAAGGCCATGGATCACTTGTTCTCATATCCTTCTAATCTTCCTTAACCCAAATAAATCCCCACGGTCAAAATCTCAATAATAGATTTAGGCCACGAAGGCCAAAATCCCTTTTTCTCATAATTCTCCATAAAACCTTTAAATCAACCATAATCACATCGAAATCTACACATAGGAAATCATGAAAAGCTATACTCCCCATACCTTAGTCGATTCAAAGCCTTCACAATTATCTCCAGGAATCCTTCAAGCTTCTGCCTCCAATTTTCTCTTCAAAGTTCTCTTGGCCTCAATTCTTACGGTTAACACAAATGAATCTTAAAAACCCTTCAGAACTCTCTTTTTGTTAAACCTAAACTTGGGCCAAATAATTGGACTTTCTCCATTATACCCTGACTTACTCCTCTCAAATGTCCCAATTACCCTTCTTTCACTATTATTTATTTTAATTCATAATAATACTAATAAATTAGTATTATGTACTATCAATTAAATAAATAACCCACAAATTGCATGATTCTTAATAATCCACACAACACACCAAAAATCACCGGAAACACCTAAAATACGAATATTCTCAATTAAATAAATTAATTAAAATATTCCGATTAAAATTAGGGTGTTACACCAATGAGCATAACAACTAAAGTCTGAGGTGGACAACATGAGGGCTTACACCAGCTGATGAAAAACCACTAATAATGACGTAGTCACTTTGGTTTAGATACTCAAACCATGGACTAATCTTGGATCCAACCCCTCATTAAGATTAGATGAAGATCCAACGCAAAAATGATAAAGTGCACGACATGCCCTCTCACCACTTGAACAACTCTTGAATTTGAGTTTAAACTTGCAACTTTCCAGATTAGAATGAGAACTTGAATGCTTCGATGACTGAACTTGAACTTGGAATTTTCCAACTTGAATTTCGTGAAGGACGTGATTTTGGAGATCTTGGCATGAAGCTTTATTCTTTGGGATCTTGATCACCTAAAAATTGTAATTGCCAAAGCTTCCATGAGACGTTGTAACCTCAAAAACACCCTTGACAAAGTCTAAAAACCCCTCGAGACTAATGCGTCTAAAAACTTAGGACCTCTCAGGATCAACACATTCCTCAAAATACTTGACTGTGAGCAATAAGTATCATTTGCACCTGCTGTTGCACCCCAAATTTTGACCAACATTTATTTACCTAGCTTGTGTTCACTAGCATTATCATCTGCATCTCATTGATATGTGTGCGGTAGATCAAGAGGTATGATTACCCAGCAAGAGTTATACAAGACTTGGAAGCTAGCCAAGAAGGTTGTTCAAGTGTTCAAAGGTTGATACCTTTGTCAGAGAACTCAAGAGATCCTCAGAAAGATTGGTTGAAACCAAGGGTGTGCCCCCTAACTTGAGAGTTATGGGAGCTCCTCAGATGATTCTGAGGCTATGAGGATGGACTTGAAGCTTTGAGAGAGCTTATGAGATGTATTAAGAGCCATCCTAAAGCCTAGAGAGGCCATTGTACAAGAATAAGAAGACTCAGCCATGAGTGGTGTAATTAGGGTTTGACTGGGTCAACCCTAGATCAACTGATGATTTGGAGAGGGTTGAGACCTAATCCAAGAGCCATGTGGTCATGAATTGATGCATTGAGATGCTATAAGGATGATTCCTAGACCAACTCATCATGATTGAGGAGTTTGAGAAGTTTTAAGCTAGGGTTTCTAAGGCTTGACAGTGTAAAATCCCCTAGTTTGATCCCTATCTTCAAGGCAGTTTAGCTCAAGATGTGATTGTCATCTCATCTTGCCCCCAACATGAATGTTGTAGAGCTTGCCCTTAGCTTTAATTTGAGTACTATAAGTACTTTATAGGATTTGTAGAGCTCAAGTTATGACTTTGACAAGTTACAGGTCATCTGAGGTATGTGAATCTGGGTCCTTGAAAGTCACCCAACTTGCATCCAACTTTTGCCCAAGAAGGATGCTTCCTAGGACTCTTGGTCAACATGAATGTTGTTCCGCATCTTCTTAGCTTTCTAGAGAGTACTATAAGTCCTTGATAGGATTTGTAGAACTCAACTTATGGCTTTGACAAGTCAAGGGCATTTTGGTCATTTGGAGATTATAGGTCATTTCAAGCATAAGGCCATATCTCCTATTTCCAAGCTTCAAATGGAAACATCTTCAACATCAAACTTGCTTAGAATGATGTTTTAAGGCTAGTAAGGAGGTCATGAGGTGTTGAAAAGGCTTGTAGCAAAAAGTGATAAAAATGGCCTAAAATGGAGGCATAAGTTAAATAAGTTCAAGTTGGAAATTGGAAATCCCAAGTTACACATCCAAACCATGGCATATAATAGGTCATTTTGACTCTAAAAGGCATTCTAAAAACAATGGTTCAGCCACTTTTTTGAATTGAGGCCTAGATCATGGGGCTGCTTTGGAAATTGCTTGCTTGCATCTTAAGGCACAAATGCAAAACATAAGGAAACTCAATGTACAAGCTTGCTAAGGGTTTTAACATACCATATATCTCATTTAAGGAGAATTTCAGATTAAGGCAAGTGCTGCAAAGGGCTATGGCATGAGATGATACATGAGATGGATGATTTCACAAACTCATGGCATGAGAATCCCAATTTCTCATGGGATGGTTCCAGATGGTTCTAGATGATTCTAAACCACTCTATATAGTGTATAGAACTTGCTCAGATGCAAGGTTGGTGAGAGAATTGAGAGAAGAGAGAGTTGGCCATTTCACTTGCTTCCATTGCAAGTTGAAAGCAAAATCCACATTCTGATTCAATTCCATTCATTCTTTCAATCTAAACACATTCCTCTGATCATATTGAAGCTGTGCAGATCAATTTGAGAGCAAAACCATGGAGATTTGAAGAGTTGGCATTTGGATTTTCAAGATTGCAAGTCACCATCGAATTCTGAGATTCAAGCATTCTCCTTCAAAACTTTTGCAAACAGAAGCTCTATCATCATTCAAGGATCGATTCTGAAGAGTTTGAAGGCTTGCAGTGAAGGTTTACTCCATCTGTTAATCAAGATTCAACAGGTTAGTAACTTTTCTTCTACACCATGATTTAGGCATGATTAGCAAGAATGGTTAGGTTAGAACTATTAGAGACCAATAGGAGATGGATTCTGAACAGTTTGAGAGCAATTGGTGAGGTTTCAGTTGGTGTCACCATTTTTGTTTGGACCAAGAACTCGAGTTATGGTGAGCTATACAATGAATTAGATATCAAGAATCAATCAGTGTGAGTTGGTGATCAATCTGAGGTATTTAATTGCAAGAATTGTTGAAGTTGATGTTTGAGCTCATTTTTTATCTTGGATCGGGTTTGGAGATTTAGAATGTTTCAATTGATTTCAAGGCCATGGTTAGATTCAGCATGGAATTCTGGACAGATTAGGGTTTGGAATTTTGGTTTTTCATGGAGAATTGATGAGGTACGAGTTTGGGGAAGATGGAGCTTGAAGCTCTGCATTTCCATGGCTTCCTCACTAGAACCCTAGCTGGAGGAAGAAGATGAAGAGAGGGCCATTGGATCAGGCGTGGACCCTTTGACTGAGGGGAGATCCAAGGGCTAGGATTTAATTTCATTTGAAGAGGGAATTTGAAGATATTGAAACCCATCGTTTCATTAAAAGGGGGATTGGGCTGGATTGCTAACCACACCCCCAATTCATGGCCCATTGGATTTTTAACTATATTTTGTTACTTTCTGCACCGTTCTCTTTTCTTTTTCTTTATGTTTTTTGATTTAATTTCTGATGATAATTGGGTCTGGCACGCATTGCTTTCTGAACCCCCATTCTGAGCCCATTGCATATTTGAACTGGATATACTTGCTATTCACACCTAATGTTTCTCATTTTAATTTCTTTTTCTCCAATTTTCATTAATCTTTGAAAAATCATAATAAATAGGAAATTAATGATTTTTGCATGGGGATGTTTTTCTCCCATTTCATGATAATGTCTAGAAAATTATAAAACCATAATATTTGCATTTCATGCATTTTTAATATTTTTTGTGTATTTTCTCTTTTAATAGCTTTTTATTTCTTTTATGTTGATGCATAAATTTGTAGAATTTTTTTTAGCTAGGTCCCTTCATATTTTTAGGCCATTCTTTTTAGGATAGTTAGATTAGGACTTTAGCTCCCCTCTGGATTTATTCCATAATTTTGTGATGAATTTTTGATTAGTTTTGCTTATATGACATTAGGTTGTGTAGAATTAGGTCAATCCTTAACATAGGTCCACAATAACACTAGAATTTTGGGTTTCTAGGTCAAGATAGATGTTGGGACATATAGGGTATTAAGGGTAGGTATATAGGATCCCCTAGAAATTATATTAGGTTTTAGTATAGTAGTATACTATGTTTTAAGTGATTTTTGTAGTTGATGATTGTTTGTGTTGCCTTCGTGGGCTGGTATTTTTGTTTGCTTTGCTTTGTGGGCTTGGAGAGCTTGGTCTTTCTTTGAGGAGCATTGAGGAGCATAGTAGAAGACTTGAGGACTGATTGAGGAGCTTGAGAGCTTGAGAATCTTAGTTGTTTTGTTGTTGTTTTAGGGTTAGGAATTAGGAAGAGTTTAGACCTAGTTAACTTCTGTCTTAAACATGGATGGTATCTTTCACCTTCATTCCTCCCTATGATTCAAAGTCCTTCCATGGTATTCACCTCTCTCCTTTGGAGGGATAAGTGATGGTACCTAGGAAGTAGAACTTTTGAGGGAACCATTCCTTTGATGTTGAACCCTTATAGGTCACCTTTGGTGGTCAATAAGCAGTTTGACACCCCAGCTTATCCAGTTAAGTGATTGCCTCTGGTTTGAGTATCTTGAGAGATGTTGAGCTTGAGTGTGAAGATGAAGACTTCATTGAAGACTGTGAAAGATGATGATTCCTTGAGTATTGCCATTCCAGCTGAAGCTTGAAGAGCAACAAGAGCAAGTTGATACTTGAAGACTCAATGAAGACCCAGTAAAGACTGAATGAGAAGCTGAGGCTTGAAGAAAAGATTGAAGGATGAAGTTGATACTTCTAAGTGATTGAAGATTACTCTGAGAAGCTGAAGCTTGCAGGAGGAGAAGACCAAGTTGAGACTGGTGAAGCAAGAAGAGCTTGAGAGCTTGAAGATGAAGTTGATACTTACTTTGAAGCTTGAAGAACAAAGGAAGTTGATACTTACTTTGAAGCTTGAAGATCCTGAAGGAATCCAGTTGATACTGGTGGTTAATAGTGAAGCCTGAAGGTGGAACTGATTAAGGAGCTGAAGCTTGAAGAAGATAAGTTGAAACTTATGTTAAAGGGTTGAAACCTGGAAAAGCAAATTGATATTTGTCAAGAGTGATGGAAGTCTGAGGACTGAGTTGCTGTTGGAAGAGCTGAAGTTTGGAGTTGAGAGAGGAGTTGAGCTGCTTTCTTCTTTGCTTCTCTTCTGTATTGATGTGTCTTGTTTGACTTGCTTGATGCATTAGAATAAGTCCATATCTAAACTAGACTTTAATCTAGGAGCATGATTGCACTAGAGGTTGAGTTGCTCCCTCTGCTTGTACTGTTACTGTATGGCTTTGCTTGCGGGTATTCGGTAGAGCCCGACTCCCTTGCCCATGTGGTTTGTTTTGCTTGATAGCATTTTATTTTCTTCTGTTTGATTGCAGTTTACTGTATTGCTTGATAGCATGTTTTATATTTCAGTATGATTACTGTTATTCATTCTGGCTTGAGGTTGAGATGAGCTTGTGGAGGCTGATGCCCCACACACATTTCCTCCCTCACTTGCATTGCATGCATTTTACAGTTTAAGCTGGTGCTTTATCTGCTTCGGTGTATCATTGACATGATCCCTTAGGACTCTCATTTCCTTTGATAAGGAATTGATGATAGAACTTTAGGTTGAAACCTATGCATGACAACTTCTATGATTTCCCTGTTCAAGCCTCAACCATAGGATGAATCCTTGGCATGACAACAGTAGGACTTAATAGTCTCCCTCCTAGTTGGGCCTGTTCTTTTCTCATCTCAAAACAGTTTAAGATACAGTAATCGCGAATGATTTCTTTCGTACGTCACGAGCCTTAAGCTATCTGAGAAAGGATTGTGGGAGAGTTTCTTTTCCACAGTCTGGATGTTTAGTATGGTACCCTTTTGGTGACATGCGACACATTCACTCTCAGGTCATAGTCTCTAGTGCGATTGAAATTGCAAACACAATAAAAAACACTTCTTTCGTAAAAGACAGGAAATAAACCGTAGTGTCCCGAACTACGTAAGCTCTGGTCTCTCATACCTGTTGAGAGTACGTAGGCACAATACTGATGTATTGGCGAGCCACCTTCCCCATAACTCGTCGTAGTTCGAACTACGTTGACTCTGATTTCTCGTTCTCTGATGAGAATACGTAGGCATAAAGTGCGACGCTTTGCCGAGTCAGTTTCTTTTCTTTTTGAGCCAACCTTGATAGGTAGATAGATAAACCAACCCATCCAAGTAAACACAACAAGCGTGGATCCCGTCGAGTACGACGGACGTGAAGGGTGTTAATACCTTCCCCTTGCGTAACCGACTCCCGAACCCAGACAATGGTTGCGACGACCTTGTCTTACCTTTTTTCGTCAGGTTTTTCCGATCGTTTCCTTTCCCGCTCTGAGGGATAAATAACGAAAGGTGGCGACTCTTCTGTTGTGCCGGCACCTTATTTTCGCGGAAGCGACAGCTGGCGACTCTACTGGGGACCGAACCCAGAATCTCTGGTTCTCCGGTTCCCCTGCGAGAGTCAATCCTAACGCTTGTATGATTACTTGTTGGGTTGCGTTTATTTATCGCATTTTACTTCTCGCCTTTTATTTCCCGCATTTTATTTTCAGTATGATGTGACTATCTATGCTGTTGTGGGAGGGGCATCCTGATGAGTGAGAAGCCAGACCCAGGCTTGAGTGCACCATAGCATTAGTTGTGGAAATTAGTGGGCGCGTGCTTGCTTTGCAGGCACTAGTGTCTCATGAAATCCACGCTCAGACGAGGTTCTCCCGGTTGGCTTCTCTTTCAACCCTTTGGGTTGAGACGGTTTCTGGTTTGGTGGATTGTCGACTCTGGGGACCGATCATTTGTGATTCAGCCGAGTGAGGCCGCTTCATGAGCTGGTGATGCCACACCTTCTGGGTATCGTATCACCCCTCTTGAATGTCTGTGACGCTGATGAACGCATAGGATGCCGAACTTGAGTCAGTTTAGGTCCATACCTGTGAGCAGGGTTGGGTTTATTGCAGGAAACTTTGACCTTCAGACCACCTGGTTTTCTTGACAGCGAATCAGTCTTGTTGGATCAGAGGATCTTATCATCAGGTGTATGTTTGTTCTTGATAGAGCAGATTTTTGATTGGGGTCTGAAGATCTCATCAGCAGGTGTATGTTTGTTCTTGATAGAGCAGATTTTTGATTGGGGTCTGAAGATCTCATCAGCAGGTGTATGTTTGTTCTTGATAGAGCAGATTTTTGATTGGGGTCTGAAGATCTCATCAGCAGGTGTATGTTTGTTCTTGATAGAGCAGATTTTTGATTGGGGTCTGAAGATCTCATCAACAGATGTATGTTTGTTCTTGATAGAGCAGATTTTTGATTGGGGTCTGAAGATCTCATCAGCAGATGTATGTTTGTTCTTGATAGAACAGAGTTTTATTATCAGATGTTTGTTCTTGATAGAGTAGATTTCTTGGTCCTATATCAAGAGGTCTTTATTATCAGACATTTGTTCTTGACAGAGCAGAATTATGATCCTATGTATATGGCCCTATCAGATGGTTGTTCTTGACAGAGCAGATTTGTGGTCCTACACCAGGGTTTTCTTCTCATCAGTGGTTGTTCTTGATAGAGCAGCGTTATGATTTTGTTGATATAGAATCTCCACAGCAGTTTCCTTGGTCTCCTATTGCATGATTGCATTTTGCATTAGTTTGCATATTCATTTGCATTTCATTAACGTGTGTCTATGTTACAGGTACCGTTTTCCCCGATCCAGGATTTCTTGCCTCCTATTATATTGTTATGGGCTCTCTGAGGAAGACCGTGGCTTACAAGTTCCCTGCCCCTGATGTGGTTAAGTTGACTGGTTTGATAGCTTTAGCAGATGATTCTGTAAGGGATGAGTTCAGAAAATCTTACGGCAGGTTGCTCAGTTTGGTTCATAAACCTTCTGTGTTCGAGTTGAATGGGTTGCACGCTCTTCTGCAGTTCTACGACCCTCCGTTGAGATGTTTCACTTTCCAGGATTTTGTTCTCGCACCTACGCTGGAAGAATATGCTGATTTGTTAGGCATGCCTATCAAGAGGCAGATGCCTTTTGTTCACATGGATGCTGAGCCTGATCTGGCTGGTTTAGCTCCTTCACTTCATCTGGATGCCTCCGAGTTGGTGTTGACTAGTTGGAACAAGGTTCTGGGGTTCTCCTTGCAGTTTTTAGTGGGAAAGGCTCAGCAGTGCGCCAAGGACGGATGTTGGGCCGCGTTCAATGCCATCCTCGCTTTGTGCATATATGGCATCGTGTTGTTCCCCAATATGCCCGATTTTGTAGACTTTGATGCGTTTCACATCTTTGCTTCAGGGAATCCAGTCCCTACCTTGATCGGAGATGTCTAGCATTCTATCCACTACAAAAACGAGAACAGGAGGAGTAAGAATGTCTCATGCTGTGTACCCTTGCTTTATAGGTGGCTTGATAGTCATCTGCCCAAGAGGGGTCCTTTTGTCTCGTCTGCAGCCACAGCTGAGTGGTCCGAGCGTCTGATGAGTTTATCTGCAGAGGATATTGATTAGTTTGACAGAGATAGGTTGGGTATTGAGGTGATCTTCAATTGCAGCGGGTTTCCAAATGTGCCTTTGATAGGCAGGAAGGGTTGTATAAACTACAATCCGTCGTTGCTGGTTCGACGGTTCGCGTATGCTTTGAGAGCTCCGCCGAAAGATGAAGAGGTGCAGGAATCTCTGTACCTCACTGGTCTTCTAGAGGGGGATCTGCTATCCAAGCTTCAGCACGCCTGGAATGGTATCAGTAAGCAAGGAAAGCCATTGCTGGGAAAAAGCAATAGTCAAGCCTACCCTCCGTATTTGACTTGGATCAGAGCCAGAGCAGATGCTATAGGGATGCCGTTTCCTCATGCCAAGCCAGAGAGTCCTCCAATGATTGAAGAGCCTACTACTGTGTCCATCCAGCAGCATAATCAGGTGTTGGCTGAGCGAGATGAATTGAAACGGGCGAATGAGGAACTGGAGAAAGAATTGGCTCAGCTCCGAAGCGAGAGGAGCGAAGCCGTTCATTCTTTCAAAAGGCAAACAGAGCTGGTGAACCAGCTGGGAGTAGACCTGACTAAGCAGATAGCCGAGCGTGAACACATGGGTCAAGACTTCAAAGCTGTCAACGACGTACTGGCTACGAAGAAGCAGCACTTGGACGAGGCATATCGGAGGATATCCAAGTTCAACCAGCACTGGAAGGCTTCCCTGGCCACCAGGAAAGAGCGGGAGGATAAGTTGATGCTACAGATCTCCAAACTGGAAGCCCAGGTGAAGGATAGTGAGAAGAGGTTTGATGAAGAAACCGCTCGCTGATACGCCACTGAAGGCCAGTTTAACAGAGCTCTCGCTAACCTGAAGGAACGCAAGCTGACGTTTGAGTCCAAGAAGCGGAAGTTAGAGGACTGCTTCGGCGAAGGAGCATGGGAAGATTCGGTCGAAGGACTTCAGTATACCATTATGCAGAGGGAATTACTCGTCGAGGGGTTGCTCACTCTGCCTGATCATCCAGAAACGAAGGAGTTGTTGGAAGAGTATCGCGCCCGTGGCCGTACCTGACTATTTGTATTCCTTTTGTTTTGATCATTGTTGTATGCTGACCATCACCAGGCTTGTTGGCTGAGGTCACGCTGTTGATTCATCTTTGTTGCACCCTAAAATTTGCTCAACCTTATTCACTTGGTTTATGTTTCAATATCATTAGCATTTGCATATAGAGTCATGTACATAGTTTAACCATCTGCATAGCATAGCATAGCCAATCATCCAACAGGGACCAATCATTATTCCTATCTCTATGAGCCTATCAAGAGGTTATTATTCAAATTCAATCTTATTCAAGTCATCAGAGAGAATTTGAAAGCTAGGAAGTCAATGGATCAATCAGTGCATCTATCTCCTATCTGAGGGTATCTGGGGATCATCAAAGAAATTGTAAGTTGTGGGCTGAGCATGGAGAGTATGTGGCCATCATGGAAGACTTAGAAAGTCATTTGGAGAAGGAGACAAGTCATTGATATGATCACAAGAGTTGCAGTTGAAGACAGCCAACTAGGGTTTCATCTAGGGGTCAACTCTAGGTCAATTGACTGATTGAAAGGCATTAAGGGCTATTGGAGAGATGTGGGGTTCATCATTTGGCATGTAAAGAAGGATATGGTGATATTTCAATAAGAAATCAAGAGAAATCAAGGAGAAGAGGAGTTTCTAAATTAGGGTTTTTGTGTAAAATCCCCTAGTTTAGGTCAAATTTCCAAGCAAAATAAGTCAAAATGCAAGCTTCTAATGGATCCTTGGCCAACATTAAACTTGTAGAGGATCTCAAGACCTTTAATTTGAGTGGTGGAAGACATTATGGAGATTTATAGAACTCAAGTTATGGTCCTTGCAAGTTACAGGTCACCTGAGGTATCTGAAATTTTGTCTGTGAAAGTGACTTGACTTCCAAGCAATTTTTACCCCTCAAGGAGATTTCAATTGAATTTCTGGTCAACATAAGAGTTGTTCCTTATTGTCTTAGATTTCTATAATGGTATGGTATGCCTTCATATGATTTGTGGAACTCTACTTATGGTCTTGGCAAGCAAAGGGTATTTTGGTCATCTGAGGATTACAGGTCATTCTTAGCCTATGCCTAAAACTCATACAAGGAAGCTTCAAATGAAAAACTTCACAACATCTAGAAAAGAAGTCATGGAAGTTTGGAAATGCATGGAATGAGACTTGACCAAAGTTGGTGGAAAATGACCTAAAAAAGGCATATAAGTTGAAAAAGTTGAAATGAAAAATTGGTTTGAGAGATCTACAAATCCAAAATGGGTCATCCAATATACCAAATTGTTTCCAAACATCATTTTAGAGACATTGGTTCAGCCACTCTTTTGAGTTAGGAGTTAAAAATTGGACTTGCTTTGTATTTTTATTGCTTGCATGATAAGGCAAGAAGAGAAAACTTGGCATAAGTGACTTTTCAAGGCAAGGAACTTGGTTATTTCATACATACCATGACAATAACTCATAAGAGGAGATTTTGAGACAAATATGAAAGGAAATGCATGAGATATGAGATGGATCAAAGTATCATTAAGGGAGAACTTTCATAACTTTCCACTACTTTCTAGAATCATCTAAGATCATTCTACAACCTTCTAGATCTGGCCATCATCATCTATATAAACACAAGAGTGGCTCCAAAATGTGGTTGGTGATTCATTTGGCAAGAATACATAGTTTCCTTCCATCTTTCCAATTTTGCAAATTGCTCTCAATCTCTCACAAAGTCCCATCAATTCACAAAGTTCTTGATCCTAATCTACTCTACAATCATCCTAGAACCAAAATTCATCAAGATCTGGCTGAGTTGAGTTCATTTTCGTGTGCTGTGATTTTCACCATCAAGAGTGCAAAAGGAGTTCAAGTATCATATTCAGAGCATTGGATCAAAGGTTATTGCATACAGTAGCAAGGATCAAGAGTGTTGATCAAGATCAGAGCATTGGTGGCTGCTGATTCAAGAACTCTACATCTGTTTTCAAGAATTTGCATCAGGTACGTTTTCCTTCGAATTGGCTAGAATAGTGATCATGGCATAGGATTGTTAGTATATTAGAGACCTAGGTAGTTAGAGGATGAATCCTGGAAATTTTGGCATTGATTGGTGAAGATTTTCATGCATGCACAAAAAAGGTTTTGATCCAGAACTTGATGGATAGAGTGTGATAATTAGTGTGGATTAGTTTAGAGTGATCATGGAAGTATAGAGTTGGTTCTGTTAGCAAGAGTTTGAAGTTTGGTGAGGGTGAATTTTGAGTGTCCATGAAGGTTGTATACCATCGGGTCTGGAATTTGATTAAGCTTCAGAAAAAACTAAGGGTGCAGTTGTCTTCTACGTGAACTTTGGGTTAATTTTGGTGTTTATATCGTGGCCTTTCATGGAGAGACGAGGGAGATATGATGGCTTGAAGTTGGCTGAGTCGAGCTCGTGTCCAGGTGTTGCGGTGGAAATAGGATCACAAACTATTAATGAGTTTGAATCGCAATTCAATTCACAACCGCTCTTTGATTTATCCGAAGGAAAAGGTCAAAAGAGGGAAAACCTATTTTTGCATCGTAAACACAATGCGGGGAAAGATCTAGGGTTCGGGGGTTGATTAAATTTAGGGAAGGTATTAGCACCCTAAACTTCTGTAGTACTCTACAGGAACCTTTTGTTCAAATGTTTACTATTTGCTTTATTTATTTGCTTAAGGTATATGTACAAAGGATTAAAAGTGAGAAAAGAGACCTAAGGGGTTAATTCTAAGTTTACTCGGCAAGACATTGCATCTTGTGCCTACGTATCCTTACGGGAGTGGAATCAGAGTAATCGTAGTTCCCCTTAAAAGGGAGGTTAGAGACTTCTTGACTGTGGTCAAGGTCTCAAGGGGAATAAACGCGTCTTAAGGACACGCTTACGCGGAGTGTAGGAACTCCAAATTTCTACGTTGAAATATTAAGTTGTAATTAAGGTTAAATTAGGTTAGGGATTCCACGGCAGGAAACCCTAAAATGAGCGCGGCGGCTCTTTGACCTAATGTTAGGGGTAAAATTGTAATTTTGCCTGCGGCGAGGCATTTGTGAGAAAATTAGGGTTTGTAAGGTGAAAGGGTTTGAAGTTGAGGACTATTGGCGCGGCGACCAAAAGCTAGACCTAACTTTCGGATGTGTGTGGTGTGACAGAATAATTGATGAATGTGGGAGATCATGCAAACAGAGAATAATGTCCTAATTTAACCATGCAAGCAGAAATTTAAAGGCAGGAATTAAAGCGCGATTGTTAGGATTCGCGAGGTTACAACCGAGAAGCAGTTACAATAATGATAAAACACAATGTAATAAGCTGCAAAAATGAACGCACGCGTTAATGGGCAAAGTCAGACGGTAATTGGACGAGTCATGAGACAAGAGTGCAATGTTGGAGGTTCTTTGTTGTTTTTAAAGAAAAAGTTTTGATTTAAGTTAAAAAAGATGTTTAAACATAAAAAAAAAGATTAATTTTAATTTTCAAAAAAATAGTTTTGATTTGATTATAAAAAAAGGTTTTACTTTTAATGTTTATTAAAAAAAAGGTTTAAAGTTATTATTTTTTTAAAAAAAAGGTTTAAAGTTATTATTTAAAAAATGTTTTTTATTTATTATTTTAAAGAAAATCTTGATGCTATTTATTAAAAAACAATTTGAATATTTAATTAAGAAAATAGTTTTAAAATAAATCCTAATTATAAAAAACAAAAAAAGAAAAGAAAAATAAAAGGGGGTTGGGCCGGTAATCACTTCCGGACCCAACCCGGTCCTGGAACACAAAGGAAAGGGGAAAGGAGTTGGATTAGGGTAACCCTAATCTTCCTTTCACTTCTACGGCGCCGCATGCATTCGCGATCTCATCTTTCTCTCTTTCTTGCTTCCGTCTCTCTTCGTTTGCATGCTTCGTTCTTCTCAACTATCCTGAAACACACACGAAAACATGATTAAGTATTGAAGCACAGATCCTTGTCTTACTTTTCGAAGGCTTCGCTGGCGGGGTTTTGCGTTGAAAAGCGATGATGACGATATGGTCTGAGCTTCAAGGGGGTTTGCCCGTTGTTGTACGAAACGGCGCCGGTGGACCTCCTTCGGTTGACTCGTCTGCGCTTTAGTGATGCATTTGATGATTTCTTCCGTTAGTTTCTTGTTCTCTGCTTGCGACCCTTCTTCGTTTTCGCCGTTAACCCGTTAGGGTTTTTAATCGGTGGTTTTTCGGGGTTTCTCGATCCTCTTCTTCGCCTTCGTCTAGGGTTTTAGCCGTTAGCCCCCTTGACACGAGGTGATGTTGTGTCCTTTTATAATCTCTCCTTTTGGGCTTTTGTTGGTTCTGAGTTTTTTACGTTACTGAGATATGATTCTGATTGAAGTTGATCTGATTTGATTTCTTTCCTTTCCAGGTTTACTCGAAACTGAGATTGGATTTGATATCGATTCTGTTGTTATTTTGCAGATGTGGATTTGTTATATTGTGATTCTGATTTGATCTCTATTATCTTTTCTGATAGGATTTGGTTTGCTCCCAATACTGATTTTGATTTTTCGTATTTGTTGGCTTGTTGGATACGGATAACCTTTGATAACTGGATTCGTTTTAGATTCGTTTTAACCTTCCTTTCAGATGTGGATATCCAATTTTCTTAGGTTCTGATACAGTTTTGGATATGAACTTGTTCCTTCTGATAAGCTGACATTCGGTTATTGTTACCAACTGGGACACACTTACTTTTCTTCTTCTTATTTCAGAATGGATGCTAATGCTTTGGTCGAATCAAACGTCGCCGAAGAGGGTATGCGGTGATGATGACCATTGGTCTGAACCTTTGAGGGATGCTATTCTATTCGGAGTATGATGTGGAATCCTGCTGTTATACTGACTCTTAACGTTGTTTGATCCTTGATGCCTGTGTTAAACTTCCGGCGGGAGACTCATAACCTGACGGATATACTTACTTTTCTTCTTCTTCTTTCAGAGGGAACTGATAATGCGGTTATTGCCGGGTCGACGCCGCTGAGTGAGGTTACACGGTGATGATGACCTCAGGGTCTGAACCGCTATTTTGTATGTGGCTGCCCCTATGTGGTTGGTGGCTTCGCAATCTGTTGAGTGTTTGTTCGTAATTACCATATGCTATGCAACTCGACAATCGGTAGGGAGTTGGCAACGTGCTTCGGCCGTGGCTCTCCCGGCCGCTCGAACTTCACGCCCAATGATGAATAACTGAGGGCTGAAACTCCTCCCACTTCCTTTTTGTCTTGCTATTTGGGACATATTTGATTTGTCATTAACCGTTCTCATGTAGCTGGTGATTCAAACTGATTTAGGAAGGAAAGATTGGAACTTTGAGGAAAATTCTATGTGCATATCAAATCGATCCACTGGAAACTTTGAGGAGTTGACTTGCAAAGTGGATGCTCTTGGAAATTTGCTGCTGAAAGTAGTTTATTAGGAACTTGTTGTTATTGGTGGAATGGCTTAGGATAGCATCATTTTAGCGTGTAACAGAGTTTGGAATTTGTTTGATATTTGAACTGGTTTGGTTTTGATGGACTAGATATGGATTCTATTTGAACTGATGTGCTGATTTTCCTGATGCAGCTTTAAGTTCAGATTTCAGTTCAGTTTTTCATATCTGGTTTGGGCTTGGTTTGATATCCCTTACTATCTCTGATACAGCCTGAATAACCTGCTTTTATCTGATATGGTTTTGAGTTGGTGCAATTTTGGAATATCTTTTGTTATGCCAACTTCTGATATTGTTTGATTCCTTTTGGCAGATGTTGAACTCGGCTGTGAATGCGCTGGTTTCATGGATTGTTCGGTTATCCGTTTGTGGAAGTCGAGCTCGAATTCAGTTCTTTTATTTTTTGATACCAAGTTGCCTCGTTTATAAAACTGAACTGAATTGTTCTTGCAATTGCGGATTCCAGATGAAACATATTCGGATTATGATTAGTTTGGGTTTACAAATCCAATTTCGGCATATGATCCTTTTCGGCAAATCATTTCGGTCCCCACTTCTTTTACTCTTTATCTCTCTCGGTTGCCCCTTAGATAAGAAACAGTAGCCACTTGATCTGACGCCGATGGTTCAGATTGGTAACGGAGGTAGGATGCAGCTTCGGTTGTGCCACTCCCGGCACTCGATGATGACGATGTTCTGAGAGTGTCAAAAATAACCTCTAACCCTTTCCTGCTTCTGTTTGTTTCGTCTTTGTTGTGCAGGTTGATCGGAGATTTACGGAGAAAACCAAAGGAGCATCATGAAGAACACCTAGGATTCTTTAGGACCTTTTTTTAGAGTAGATGTTCAGTGTAAATGACACTTCTTGTAAACACAAAAATGAATATTCATGAATGAAATTCAAAGATTATTTACCCCTTTCAATTGTAAATTAAATACTTATGAAATAAAATTCCACAAATACTTATTTCTTTCTCAATTGAAATCTCAAATACTTATGAATTCCCAATATTTATATTTACTTCTTAGTTGTAAATTATAAATATTTATGAATAAAAAAAATCCACAAATATTTGAATTCACTTCCTTATTGTAAAGTATAAACATTCGCGAATGACATCCATATATACTTAATTTCTCGTCCCTGTGTTTATTCCTCTTGTGGCCTTGATCTCACTGCCTGATTAAATCTGAGGGAATTCAAACTAAATCCCAATCATTGCATATCAAGAGAACGCGTTATCAACTGAAAGGGAACCCCGCCCAGAATGGTCTTGAACCTTAAGCAAATGAACGACCCAAATTTAGATACACTCCCGGCAATTTTCAATAATAAACCGTGCCAGCTCGATGCCTCGATGATAACCAACTCATATGACAGACAACTGTCCCACGTATCATGGTCTGAACGCCCCGAGGCTTAAAGATCGATTTTCTTCAGGATTGGCCAAAATAGTGTAAAATGACCAAAACGCCCTTGAACTGGATTCCTGCAAAACAAATCAACTCCAGGACTGGTTAGTGATTACAAATGGAATGATATGCGATATGGATGACCAAATGTAAGGGGAAAATTTGGGGTATTACAGCAGGGTTTATTCTGCAAACCCTAGAGTTGATTGAGGAAGACGATCCAATGGTCGTCCGATCATGCCAATTATTTGACATTTTCTGCCCATCCAATGGTCCAGATTTGAAGGAAAATACGGAGGGAAAAGGCCAAGTGAAACGCACCGTATCACTTAAACATCAGCATGGGCCTTGGATCCAATTTCATATCCCCACCCCCCATTTTGAGAAGCCCAATAAATGAACGTGATTCTGTTACTTTTTGCACCGGGAGTTTAATGTTTTTTCTTTTATTTTTTCATTTGTTTTCTGAACCAGCTGGGCCTAACGCCAATTGCTATGCACGCCTCCCCCTTGTGGCCCATCTGGAGATAATAACTGGGCGTGCTTGCTTATAACACCCCCTCCCCTTTTATTTCATATTTTGTGATTTTATTTTCTTTTATATTTTTCTCATCTTTAAAAAAATCATAAAAAATAGAAAATTTGGTATTTTTAATTCCTTCTTTTTGTGGTAGGCCAATAATCCTGTCTAGAAAAATATTAAATAATAAAATTGGCATTTTATTTTGTTTTAATATTTTTCATGCATTTTTCTTGTAAATAGCATTTTATTAAGTTTAGTTTGATACTTAAATTTGTTGATTTTTGTTCTAATAGTTCCCTTTAACTTTAGAGTTCATTCTTTTTAGGTTGATTAGTTTAAGACTTCAACTTGTATATAATATTTAATTCACAATTTTAGAAATTAATTTTAGGTGATTTGTTTAGGTGTGAATACCATGACCAATTAGGGTTTTAAGTGAGCATAGGTGAAATAGATTAGATAGTTTTTATAAATTTTCATCTAATTTTTGGGGTATGGGACTATAGGGGTTATGGGTATAGGATAGATCCCTTAGAAAACATTAGGATTCCCCTACTGCTATTAGTATTGTCTGTATTTGCTTGACTGGTGTGGTGTGCCCTCTCTAGGGATTATAATTTGTCTGTGTGGGTATTGGGATTGCTTGGGGATTGGGAGAGCTGAAGACTTGAGAAGATGAAGCCATGTGAAGATCAAAGACTGAAGACCAACTTCCAGAGTTGATGAGGAGACTCTGTGCTGGAAGCTGTTGAAGGCTATAGGGTTTAGGAGCTAGTCAGAGCCCTAGAGTAGAAAGCTTAATTCTCAAACATGGAAGGTCTTGACTGCCTCCATTCTTCTCTGTGATGCAGAGTCTCTCTAAGACACTCACCCCTTCCTTTGGAAGGCTTGGTGCTACTGTCTAAGGGTTAGAACTCTTGAGAGAAAATATCTTATGTGTTAGTAGCTGTTTGTTTACCACCCTTGGTGGTCAACTAATTGCTTAACACCCAATTCACTCTTGTGATTGATCCCTCATCCTGGAGGTTTGAGACTTGAAGAAAAGCCATTGTAGACTGAAGACTGATGATCAAAGCCCTTGCTTGAAGGCTGTGGAGATGGAGATTGATGCTTGCTGAAGCTTGTAGCTGATTGGAGATGACTTGAGGATAGGTGTTGATGCAGAGCTGTTGTGGCTGTTTATTTTAGTTGTTATTCATTTCTGATGTATTGATTGGTTTTCTAGACTGTATTGTTTGCTGTTAACCTGTTAGGTTGAAAGTGGATTCTGTTCACTTTTGCCTGTTGTTTTCTAGGTTCGAGGTTGAGTGGGACTCCCTTGCCTCGCTTGTATTGCTGCATCCATGCATTTTACTGCTTTATTGTATATTTGCTATTGTTTCTGTTTCCGTCTATTCCCTTAGGATCTCTGTTTCTCTCTGTGCAAGAGAGGAGCATGATAGACATTAGGTCTTAACCCATGCATGATAACACTAGGTTAGTTTGATTCCCTTTTCAACCGTAGGTTAGAGTTCTGTCTCTTCTTTCTCAAAACAAACAGAAAAACACAATAAGATTTCAAACACAATAAAAGACACTTCTTCCGTAAAAGAATGTGAACTCATCAAAACGTCATTTTTGTCCGCTTGGACTGTTAATCAGAAAAACCTTTTTCAGAAGGAATAAAAACAATTAAGACAGACTTATGTCGTACGTGGCCCGAACTACGTTTGCTCTGATCTTTCATGCTGTATGAAAGTACGTAGGCATAGGATGCGATATCCTAGCGAGCAACCTTCCCCTCCTTTCCCGTAGGTAGGCGAACTACGTTGACTCTGATTTCTCGTTCCAGACGGGAATACGTAGGCATAAAGTGCGATACTTTGCCGAGTCTTTTTCTTTTCTTTTTAACCCTGACCTGTAGAATAGATAGAAATAACAATCCATACCCGAAAACAAGCGTGGATCCCGTCGAGTACGACGGACGTAAGGGGTGCTAATACCTTCCCCTTGCGTAACCGACTCCCGAATCCAGGTTTTGGTTGCGACGACCATACCTTTCCCGTGTTGTGTGAGGTTTACTCTGAGCGTTTCCTTTCCCTCCCGTGGGATAAATAACGCACGGTGGCGACTCTTCTGTTCAGCCGGCGCCGATTTTCGCAATAGCGACAATCTTGTACTCGCTGATGCTGTGTACTGCCTTGATAGGCTTTCTGTATATATGAGATTGTTATTTCCATGATTGGACTCGGACTTCTTCTTATTATTATCAGCACTGGCACTCAGGAACTAGGATCGGGGGAGATCTCCCCAACGCACAGACACACGCATGCATTTGCATGAAGCATTTGCATGACAAGCATTTTGTTGTTTTTCCTAACCCCTTTTGTGTTTCACAGGTTATTTCAGGTGGTCGCAGGTTGTTTCAGGTTGTTTCAAGTGGTTCCAGGATTGATCAGAGACCGATTCACCGCTATCCTACTAGAGCTAATCAGACCAGGATCATGGAGCAAGTGCAAACTGATGTTCAGGAACTCCGCGAAAGGATGGATCACTTCATGGAGCTCATGCAAGTGGTCGCCAACGGCCAGGATCAGCTCAGAACTTTGGTTCAACCTTTGATTTCCAGGGTTGATAGCAACGGCGTACTCCATGGTGGGACCGTGCCTACTCCTCCACCAATTGAAACTCCGCAGAATGGTGTTCCTGTGACCGGGGGCAACGGCAGTGCTAATGGCAATGTAATGGCCAACATCGGACTCAATACGACGGGCGTCGGTAATGGAAGTCTGGGAGCTAATGTCAACATCGGGCCGGGCAACAGCAATGCAGGCGTTGGGAATCTGTTTGTGCCTCAGCCATGGCTTGAGGATCGTCAGGATGATGTGTTCTCTCAGAGAGGTGCTGAAGGGGAGCTGAATGCTGAAGCGCAGCTTATATTCAAGGCACTGGAAGACAAGATGAGAGATATCGAGAATCAGAATACTTTGGGCGTTGATATGTCCAAGCTGGGATTAATTGCTGATTTCAAGGTGCCTCCTAAGTTCAAGGTACCTTACTTTGAGAAGTATAAGGGCACCACTTGCCCTCGTGTCCACCTGAGATCGTATTACAGGAAGATGTCTGCTTATTCCGAAGACGAGAAGTTGCTGATGCACTTCTTCCAAGACAGTCTTTCCGGGCCATCCCTCGAGTGGTACATGGGTCTGGAGCCCACTAGTGTGCGCACATGGAAGGATCTTGCTGAAGCATTTGTGCACCACTACCAATACAATAGCGACTTGGCCTCGAACCGAGTCTAGCTGCAGAACCTGTCGCAGAGGAATAATGAAGGATTTAAGGAGTACGCCCAGCGGTGGCGTGAGTTGGCAGCTAGGGTTCAGCCGCCGATGGTTGAACGCGAGCTCGTGCAGATGTTCGTTGCCACCCTCCCAGGGGTCTACTATGAGAAGTTAGTCAGCGGTATGTCTGGGAAGTTCTCAGATCTCATTATCATGGGTGAGCACGTCGAGAATGGCATCAAGATCGGGAAAATTCAAGGTGAGTCATCCTCAGCTGGAGGAGGCGGAAAGAAACCTTATGCTGGCAAAAGGCGAGAAGGAGAAGCGAGCGCTGTGACCAACACTCGAAGAAAGGGTAAAGGTCCTCACCAGCAGGTGGCCAGTATAAATATCCCGGCAGCTCCGCAGCAGCAGTAGCAACAACCGAATCAACAGGGATACAGAAAGTACCAGAATCGGACATCTTTGGCGAATCATCACTTCGAGACACCGCCCATGTCGTACGCGCAACTCTTGCATACTTTGCTTCAGCTACAGTTGGTCCAGAAGAGGGTGATGGCTCCCTTGACAGGGGCACCCCCTCCAGGGTACGACGCAAACGCCACTTGTGAGTTCCACTCAGGGGCACCAGGCCACACAATCGAGAACTGCAAAGCCTTCAAGCATAAGGTGCAGGACATGGTGGATGCCAAGATCATCAACTTCTTCGATAATGTGCCCAATGTCACGAAGAATCCTATGCCGAATCATAGGGGAGGCGGAGTGAACGCCATTATCGAAGAGGAGAGTGCAGATTTGTTGACTGACGTCAAAGATCTGAAGACACCGCTTAGCTTCGTTAAAGCTAAGTTGCTGAAAAGAGGGTTCTTCCCAGGTTGCGGAGAGTTATGTATGGACTGTGCCACACGTTCTGATGGATGTGAGCAATTGGTAGAGGGAATCCAAAGTCTGATGACTGAGGGGATTTTACAGTTTAGCCGAAGGGCTGAAGGTGGATCGGGAGAGGTATTGCTGAAGCAGGCCGATGAAGTCGCCACCATCACCATCCCTCGCCGGCCGATAACCATTTCTGCGCCCAAACCGCCCACAATCACTATTACCAAAGCTGGGCCGATACCATTTGAGAGCACTAACGCCGTTCCGTGGCATTATGGGGCTGAAGTCTACTGCAACGGACAGAGGTTGGAGCTAGAACCGTATGGGTCGACTGTGGAGAACCTTGCGGGAGTCAGTGGTATTACTCGCAGCGGAAGAGTATTTTCACCACCAGAGGTCGTGGCGGATAAAGCGGTCAGAGCTGATGCGGCCGACAAGGGTAAAAGTAAAGTCGTCGAAGAGGCCCCGTGTGGGGTAGAAAAAGATTTGCTTGTTAAAGATGCCGAGGAGTTTATGCGGTTGATAAAAAAGAGTGACTACAAGATTGTGGACCACCTCCATCAGACGCCCTCGAAGATTTCCATTCTCAACTTGTTGTTGTGTTCTGAAGCACACCGCAACGCGCTGCTGAAGGTGTTGAACGCCGCTTACGTACCGCAAGAAATATCGGTAAATCAACTAGAAGAGGTTGTAGCCCATGTGAATTCCGGAAATGGGCTAGGTTTCACGGACCTGGAGCTGACGCCGAAAGGGAGGAATCACAATAGCGCCCTGCACATCTCGATAGAGTGTAGGGGAACAATCATGTCGCACGTGCTGGTGGACACGGGTTCGTCACTTAATATTCTTCCGAAGAAGGCATTAATGAAGTTGGATACTCGTGGAGTGATCTGCACACCCAGTGATCTGGTTGTGAAGGCGTTCGACGGGACTAAACGCCACGTTTTCGGGGAGGTGACCCTGCCGATCCAAGTTGGTCCGGAAACGTTCGACGCGTTCTTTTATATTATGGACATCATGCCTGCCTACGGTTGCCTCTTGGGCCGGCCGTGGATCCATGCTGCTGGTGTCGTGACCTCCACGTTGCACCAAAAGCTCAAATATCCTGTCGGGGGAAGCATCGTAACCGTGTGTGGCGAGGAAGACATAATGGTGAGCCATTTGTCGTCCTTCAAGTATGTGGAAATGGATGGCGAAATCCATGAAACTCTGTGCCAAGCGTTTGAAGCTGTTAAGGTGAAGGACGTAGCTCCTGTAGTCACAGAAAAGCAAGAGATGACTCTCTCCTCGTTCAAGGAAGCTCGGGCCATTGTCCAAGCCGGATCTACCCCAGGCTGGGGGAGAATTTTGGAGATACCCAACAAGCAGGATAAGTTTGGGTTGGGATATTCTCCTGGAGCTGAAGCTTCTTCTTCTTCTTCTAGCAGTACGTCCCGAGGTAAAGGGCCGATCCAGTTCACCAGTGGCGGAGTGATTTTCGAAAGCATCAACACGGTGTCTGAAGACAGCGGAGATAGCGACTGTGACCTCGACTCTTGGATTCAGCCAAGCAAGCCAGGCGAGGGCCTTACCAATTGGTCCATCAAGGATATCATTCAGATGACAAGCGAAAAGTAATGATTTACTTTTTCCAATCATTGTACAACCCTATGTCCTACCCGGGGCATAATGGTTTTATTGTCAGGGCCTTGTTGGATTATGTACATGCATTTTGTTAATAAATCAGAGGCGTTTTCTTCATATTCAAATATTGTGATCTCTGTTATTCTTGTTTTGTATTTGTTTTGAAAAACAATAAAATGGCAATGGGGTTTGTGCTAACCTGCACATCCTTGTTTTAAACTTAACCCTTGTTATTGCAGGATCCACATAACAGACGACATCGACTCTGGACCTTCTATGACTCACTTCGACTTTGATTGCCCGATCTATCAAGCCGAGGAAGAGATTGACGAAGACGAAGACCTTCCTGAAGAGTTGGCCCGCTTGTTGAAGCAAGAGGAAAAAGTTATTCTGCCTCATGAGGAGGAGATCGAGATCGTGAATCTGGGTTCTGAAGAACTCGTCAGAAACGTCAGGATAGGGGCTGCATTACAGAGTGATGTCAAGTAGAGATTGGTCGAGATGCTAAGAGAGTATAGTGACGTCTTTGCTTGGTCATACGAAGATATGCCCGGACTTGACACTGACATCGTGGTCCACCACTTGCCGCTGCGAGAAGATTGTCCTCCCGTTAAGCAGAAGCTTAGGAGGATGAGACCAGATATGGCCGTTAAGATCAAGGAAGAAGTGCAAAAGCAGCTTGATGCTGGCTTCTTAGCGGTCACTACTTACCCTCCGTGGGTCGCCAACATAGTGCCTGTACCGAAGAAGGACGGTAAGGTACGAATGTGCGTCGATTATCGGGATTTGAATAGGGCGAGCCCCAAAGATGATTTCCCGCTGCCTCATATTGATGTGTTGGTCGACAATACAGCGCAGTTCTCCGTGTTTTCGTTCATGGATGGCTTCTCCGGTTACAATCAGATCAAGATGGCGCCGGAGGACATGGAGAAAACAACGTTTATCACTCCTTGGGGAACATTTTGCTACAAGGTAATGCCTTTCGGTCTGAAGAACGCAGGGGCCACTTACCAACGAGCAATGGTAACTTTGTTTCATGACATGATTCATCACGAGATTGAAGTCTACATTGATGACATGATTGCAAAGTCCCAAACGGAGGAGGGACATCTGGTAAATTTGCTGAAGCTTTTTGAGAGGCTTAGGAAATTCAGGTTGAGGATGAATCCTAACAAGTGTACTTTCGGAGTACGGTCCGGAAAGTTACTGGGGTTTATCGTGAGTGAACGAGGCATCGAGGTTGATCCTGCGAAAATAAAAGCCATACAAGAAATGCCAGTGCCAAAAACAGAAAAATAAGTTCGTGGTTTCCTGGGCCGAATAAACTACATTGCAAGGTTTATTTCTCAGCTCACGGCCACGTGTGAACCGATGTTCAAGCTTTTAAAGAAAGATCAGGCGATTACTTGGAATGAGGATTGCTAGAAGGCATTCGACAAGATAAAGCAGTATCTCCAGGGACCTCCAATCTTGACACCCCCAGTGGCTGGACGACCATTAATCATGTACTTGACAGTTCTTGAGAATAGTATAGGGTGTGTTCTCGGTCAGCACGACGAGACGGGCAGAAAGGAGCATGTCATTTACTACTTGAGTAAAAAGTTCACTGACTGTGAATCTCGCTACTCGATGCTGGAGAAGACGTGTTGTGCACTAGCCTGGGCTGCCAAGCGTTTACGACAGTACATGCTCAATCACACCACCATGCTAATTTTGAAGATGGATGCGATCAAGTACGTCTTCGAGAAGCAGGATCTTTCGGGCAAGATTGCCAGATGGCAAATGGTATTGACGGAATACGATATTCAGTACGTGTCCCAGAAGGCCATCAAGGGAAGCGTATTGTCTGATTACCTTGCCGAACAGCCGATCGAGGATTACCAGCCGATGAAATTTGAATTCCCTGATAAGGATATTATGTTTCTCAAAGCGAAGGATTGCGATGAGCCGTTGCCCGACGAGGGGCCAGATAGGAAGTCCCAGTGGAAATTGATATTTGACGGGGTTAATTCCTACGGAAGTGGCATTGGGGTGGTCATCATGACTCCCCACGGATCCCATATCCCATTCACTGCGAGACTGACGTTTCCAGTCACCAATAATGAGGCGGAGTACGAAGCATGCATCATGGGTCTAGAAGAGGCAATTGATTTGAGAATCAAGAACCTAGACGTATATGGTGACTCGGCGCTTGTGATCAACCAGATTAAGGGGGAGTGGGAGACTCGTCAATCGAATTTGGTGCCGTACATGAATTATGCCAGAAGGCTACTTCCGTTCTTTGATCGAGTGGAACTCCATCATGTGCCCAGAGCAGAAAATCAGATGGCTGACGCCTTAGCCACGATGGCTTCAATGTATAAAGTCAATTTTTGGAATGAGGCTCCAAGAATTGTGCTATCTCGTCTTGATAGACCTGCATTTGTCTTTGCAATCGAGGAAGCTGTTGACGGCAAGCCATGGTTCCATGACATCCAGACTTTCCTTATGACTAAGGAGTATCCTGCGGGAGCGTCAACCCAGGATAAGAAGACTCTGAGGAGGCTGTCTAGAAATTTTTATCTCAATCCTGATGGAGTTCTGTATAAGAGAAACCACGATCTCGTGCTACTCAGATGTGTAGATGAGAAAGAGGCGAGTATGCTCATGGAAGAAGTCCATGAAGGCACATTTGGTACGCACGCCGGCGGGCATGCTATGATGAGAAAGATCCTGAGAGCAGGATACTACTGGCTGACGATGGAATCAGATTGCTTTAAATTCGCGAAGAGATGTCATAAATGCCAGATTTATGCTGATAAAATTCATCTGCCGCCGTGCCCGTTGAATGTCATGTCCTCCCCGTGGCCGTTCTCCATGTGGGGCATCGACATGATAGGCAAGATCGAGCCCACTGCATCTAACGGTCATCGCTTCATTCTGGTAGCTATCGACTACTTCACCAAGTGGGTGGAGGAAGCCTCGTACGCTAATGTGACCAAGCAGGTGGTGGCTAAATTCATAAAAAGGAACATCATCTGTCGTTACGGAATTCCCGAGCGGATCATTACCGATAATGGTTCGAATCTGAATAACAAGATGATGAAGGAGCTGTGCCAGAGTTTCAAGATTGAACACCATAACTCATCTCCTTACCGGCCGAAGATGAATGGCGCCGTTGAAGCGGCCAATAAGAACATAAAGAAGATTGTTCAGAAGATGGTTGTGACCTACAAAGATTGGCACGAGATGCTGCCATTTGCATTGCACGGTTATCGTACAATGGTACGTACGTCAACCGGGGCAACTCCTTTCTCCTTAGTGTACGGTATGGAAGTTGTCCTGCCGTTAGAAGTGGAGATCCCTTCTTTGCGAGTTTTGGTTGATGTGAAACTCGACGAGGCAGAATGGATTACGAATCGACTGAACCAACTCAGCCTGATGGACGAGAAGAGGTTAGCATCGATTGCGTTTGGTCGTCTGTACCAGAGCCGAATGAAGAAAGCTTATGATAAGAAGGTGCGTCCTAGAAGCTTTCAGACGGGTGATCTCGTCCTGAAGAAGATTCTTCCTCCACACCCCGATCACCGGGGCAAGTGGACTCCAAATTATGAAGGTCCGTATGTCGTCAGCAAGGTCTTCTCGAGAGGAGCTTTGTTGTTATCCACAATGGATGGTGAAGATTTTGCATCCCCGGTGAACGCGGACACAGTTAAAAAATACTTTGCTTGAAAGCGACCCGCTGGACAAAAAAAAAGAGAGTCCAGGAAAAAATGGGGCATCCCGGCGAACCATAAAAAAGGAAAGAGGTTCGGGCAAAAATTAGGGATATAAATTGAAAAAATGTACACCCGCAAAGTCGAAAACCCGGATGGGAGGCTTTGGCAAAAAAGGGTATCCCGGTGAACTGAAAACCCGCAAAGGGCGGTTCACGCAAAAGTTAGGGATTTGAAAAAGCAAATGACTGCGTCCCGCGTGTGGACTTTCTTTGTTTAGTGGTTTGGAAGACCTGAGGGCCGTTTATCTGAATCAATCTCTTCCGAAGCTGAAGCGTCGGAGAAGTATCGAAGTCGAGTGGATCATAGAGGGATAAACTCATGGTGTTCCTCTACGCCTCGTTGCCGACATTTGTATATACTGATGTATATTTATGTTTTATTTTTGCGCGGATTCCTCATTCCAGGAGCTTGCATCTGTTGTAAAACATTTTTACCCATTCAGGGGTTCATTATCAATAAAATGCATACTATTCAGCAATTATGTTTGCCTGTTTAGCATTTATTTGTTTTGTTTGCGAAAAAGAACGCCGATGTTTTTGATAAAATGCGCATACATAAACTTGCTGGCCTAGGCCACTGATTGTTGAAACAATGAATTGCTTAAACATTGTCATAAGATGATAACCTTGATAGGTCCCTTTGAGAAGGGTATCTTGTCTGTTTGTTTGTGTTGTTACAGGTGTAGCATATTCCAGACAGTGCGTCGTGCGTATCCCCAAGCAGGATGATTCCTCTTTCTCCAGCAAAGTTCAGCAACCTCTCCCTGCAGAGTCGGAACACGAGATCGTGAGCATTGATATGTCTCCCCAGGCAGAGAAGATTCTCTCCCTAACCAGATGCATCCTGAAGGAACGTCATCTCCTCAGCTGAGTCATACTGAAGTGTGCAGCAATTGATAGTCCAGAATGAAGTCTCCAGCGGAATTGAAATTCCCCACCAGAGTCGTACTCTCCCCCGAAGCCGGATGATTCCTCCTTCCCCAGCGGAATTGAAATTCCCCCGCAGAGTCGTACTTTCCCCGGCAAGCAGAATGATTTCTCCTTCCTCAATCGAGTTTGCAGATACCCAAGAGAGCCAAATCCATGGAAGCTGCTCAAACCATGATTGGTTTTCCGCAGTGGAGTGTCGAACAGCTGATGCTGTGTTTCCCCACCGGAGTCGTTATCTCCAGAGAAGTAGCCATGAAGGCCGTGCAGTTTATTCCCGCGATTGACATCGCTTTCCCTCAGCAGGTCCAGGTTCTCGTAGAGCTTCGTTCCCCTGCAGCAGTCAACCAAAGTCGTTTCCCCCGCAGCAGTCAACTGAAATTGTGTCCCCTGCGAAGTCCAATTGAGATTGGCGTGACCTTGCTCTCCTCAGCAGGACGATTCCTCTATCTGAGTAGTTCTTTCTCCTTGACAGGAGGATTCCTCCCTTCAGCATTTATTTTGCTGACAGGATCGCATCATTTTGCATGACTGCATAGCATTTATCATAAACGCATAGCATTTCCACCGTGTGGAGCATTGCGCCATTGCCAAAGCATGCGCATAATACACATGATCTAGGTTGTTACCGTTCTTGTTTTACAGGTGTTCCGCCGCAGAATTGAGTGCTCAGGATGATTCCTGAAGTTCTCCCCAACGAAGTCGCTTGCTCAAGATGATTCTTGAAGTCCCCAGCGAAGTCTTCGGTTCAAGATGATTCTTGAATTCCCCAGAAGGGTCGTTTATTTAAGATGATTCTTAAGACCCCCGTACAGTCGCCAGAGTGGTTGCTCAAGTTAATACTTAGAGTCCCCGGCAGGTTGTTTTCTCAGGATGATTCCTGAAAGCTCCAGCATGGTTATCGGTTCAAGATGATTCTTGAAGCCCTCGGCGGAGTTATTTGTCCAAGATGATTCTTGAAGTCCTCAACAGAGTTGATTCACCCGGAATGATTTCTGGATCCCCGAAGCGGAGTTACTTGATAGTTCTCCAGAATTCCCCAGCGGAGATGCGTCATCCCCAGCAGGTTTTTAAACAGCAAAGTTGAAACTTCCCTTGAAGACTTCATGATTGAAGTCTGACCGTGTTAATGAAGAAGTTCTCTCAGCTTATGTGGAGTGCCTGATGGCAGAGGTTTAGATATTCCCAATTGGCTCATGATTGACCAAGAATTCTATTCCCGACTTGCTGATGAAGTCCGACTGATGCCCGACAGTTTTCTTTGAATGCCTAATGGCATGGTCAACATGATTGTTGACCTGATGGAGTCCGGCTGATGCCCGACTGTTTTCTTTGAATGCCTGATGGCATGATCGACCTGATGGTTGACCTGATGAGTCCCGAGGAATCGTGATGCCTGATGGCATGATCGACCATGTACTACCGGTTACCGTATGACCAATTCTCCAGCTAGTTGTCGTGCAGCTATTATTCCAGTTTCCGAAGATTTGTTCCCGCCAGAGTACCGTGTACTTTTGCAGTTGGCAAATTTCCGGGTTTATCGGTATTCAACCGTCTCGCACCTCGATTGGCTGAGAGCCGATCGCTCCTCACCCAGTCAGGTTCAAGCCGTTTAAATAGGGGCAGTTGTTGCACCCCAAAATTTTACCAACATTTATTTACCTAGCTTGTGTTCACAAGCATTATCATTTGCATCTCATTGATATGTGTGCAGTAGATCAAGAGGTATGATTGCCCAGCAAGAGTTATACAAGACTTGGAAGCTAGCCAAGAAGGTTTTTCAAGTGTTCAAAGGTTGATACCTTTGTCAGAGAACTCAAGAGATCCTCAGAAAGATTGGTTGAAACCAAGGGTGTGCCCCCTAACTTGAGAGTTATGGGAGCTCCTCAGATGATTTTGAGGCTATGATGATGAACTTGAAGCTTTGAGAGAGATTATGAGATGTCTTAAGAGCCATCCTAAAGCCTAGAGAGGCCATTGTACAAGAATAAGAAGACTTAGCCATGAGTGGTGTAATTAGGGTTTGACTGGGTCAACCCTAGGTCAACTGATGATTTGGAGAGGGTTGAGACCTAATCCAAGAGCCATGTGGTCATGAATTGATGCAGTGAGATTCTATAAGGATGATTCCTAGACCAAATCATCATGATTGAGGAGTTTGAGAAGTTTTAAGCTAGGGTTTCTAAGGCTTGACAGTGTAAAATCCCCTAGTTTGACCCCTATCTTCAAGACAGTTCAGCTCAAGATGTGATTGTCATCTCATCTTTCCCCCAACATGAATGTTGTAGAGCTTTCCCTTAGCTTTAATTTGAGTACTAGAAGTCCTTGATAGGATTTGTAGAGCTCAAGTTATGACTTTGACAAGTTACAGGTCATCTGAGGTATGTGAATCTGGGTCCTTGAAAGTCACCCAACTTGCATCCAACTTTTGCCCAAGAAGGATGATTCCTATGGACTCTTGGTCAACATGAATGTTATTCCTCATCTTCTTAGATTTCTATAGAGTACTATAAGTCCTTGATAGGATTTGTAGAACTCAACTTATGGCTTTGACAAGTCAAGGGCATTTTGGTCATTTGGAGATTATAGGTCATTTCAAGCATAAAGCCATATCTCCTATTTCCAAGCTTCAAATGGAAAAATCTTCAACATCAAACTTGCTTAGAATGACGTTTTAAGGCTAGTAAGGAGGTCATGAGGTGTTGAAAAGGCTTGTAGCAAAAAGTGATAAAAATGGCCTAAAATGGAGGCATAAGTTAAATAAGTTCAAGTTGGAAATTGGAAATCCCAAGTTACACATCCAAACCATGGCATATAATAGGTCATTTTGACTCTAAAAGGCATTCTAAAAACAATGGTTCAGCCACTTTTTTGAATTTAGGCCTAGATCATGGGGCTGCTTTGGAAATTGCTTGCTTGCATCTTAAGGCACAAATGCAAAACATAAGGAAACTCAATGTACAAGCTTGCTAAGGGTTTTAACATACCATATATCTCATTTAAGGAGAATTTCAGATCAAGGCAAGTGCTGCAAAGGGCTATGGCATGAGATGATACATGAGATGGATGATTTCACAAACTCATGGCATGAGAATCCCAATTTCTCATGGGATGGTTCCAGATAGTTCTAGATGATTCTAAACCACTCTATATAGTGTATAGAACTTGCTCAGATGCAAGGTTGGTGAGAGAATTGAGAGAAGAGAGAGTTGGCCATTTCACTTGCTTCCATTGCAAATTGAAAGCAAAATCCACATTCTGATAAAATTCCATTCATTCTTTCAATCTAAACACATTCCTCTGATCATATTGAAGCTGTGCAGATCAATTTGAGAGCAAAACCATGGAGATTTGAAGAGTTGGCATTTGGATTTTCAAGATTGCAAGTCACCATCGAATTCTGAGATTCAAGCATTCTCCTTCAAAACTTTTGCAAACAGAAGCTCTATCATCATTCAAGGATCGATTCTGAAGAGTTTGAAGGCTTGCAGTGAAGGTTTACTCCATCTGTTAATCAAGATTCAACAGGTTAGTAACTTTTCTTCTACACCATGATTTAGGCATGATTAGCAAGAATGGTTAGGTTAGAACTGTTAGAGACCAATAGGAGATGGATTCTGAACAGTTTGAGAGCAATTGGTGAGGTTTCAGTTGGTGTCACCATTTTTGTTTGGACCAAGAACTCGAGTTATGGTGAGCTATAGAATGAATTAGATATCAAGAATCAATCAGTGTGAGTTGGTGATCAATCTGAGGTATTTAATTGCAAGAATTGTTGAAGTTGATGTTTGAGCTCATTTTTTATCTTGGATCGGGTTTGGAGATTTAGGATGTTTCAATTGATTTCAAGGCCATGGTTAGATTCAGCATGGAATTCTGGACAGATTAGGGTTTGGAATTTTGGTTTTTCATGGAGAATTGATGAGGTACGAGTTTGGGGAAGATGGAGCTTGAAGCTCTGCATTTCCATGGCTTCCTCACTAGAACCCTAGCTGGAGGAAGAAGATGAAGAGAGGGCCATTGGATCAGGCGTGGACCCTTTGACTGAGGGGAGATCCAAGGGCCAGGATTTAATTTCATTTGAAGAGGGAATCTGAAGATATTGACACGCATCGTTTCATTAAAAGGGGGATTGGGCTGGATTGCTAACCACACCCCCAATTCATGGCCCATTGGATTTTTAACTATATTTTGTTACTTTCTGCACCGTTCTCTTTTCTTTTTCTTTATGTTTTTTGATTTAATTTCTGATGATAATTGGGCCTGGCACGCATTGCTTTCTGAACCCCCATTCTGAGCCCATTGCATATTTGAACTGGATATACTTGCTATTCACACCAAATGTTTCTCATTTTAATTTCTTTTTCTCCAATTTTCATTAATCTTTGAAAAATCATAATAAATAGGAAATTAATTATTTTTGCCTGGGGATTTTTTCTCCCATTTCATGATAATGTCTAGAAAATTATAAAACCATAATATTTGCATTTCATGCATTTTTAATATTTTTTGTGTATTTTCTCTTTTAATAGCTTTTTATTTCTTTTATGTTGATGCATAAATTTGTAGAATTTTGTTTAGCTAGGTCCCTTCAAATTTTTAGTCCATTCTTTTTAGGATAGTTAGATTAGGACTTTAGCTCCCCTCTGGATTTATTCCATAATTTTGTGATGAATTTTTGATTAGTTTTGCTTAGATGACATTAGGTTGTGTAGAATTAGGTCAATCCTTAACATAGGTCCACAATAACACTAGAATTTTGGGTTTCTAGGTCAAGATAGATGTTGGGACATATAGGGTATTAAGGGTAGGTATATAGGATCCCCTAGAAATTATATTAGGTTTTAGTATAGTAGTATACTTTTTTTTAAGTGATTTTTGTAGTTGATGATTGTTTATGTTGCCTTTGTGGGCTGGTATTTTTGTTTGCTTTGCTTTGTGGGCTTGGAGAGCTTGGTCTTGCTTTGAGGAGCATTGAGGAGCATAGTAGAAGACTTGAGGACTGATTGAGGAGCTTGAGAGCTTGAGAATCTTAGTTGTTTTGTTGTTGTTTTAAGGTTAGGAATTAGGAAGAGTTTAGACCTAGTTAACTTCAGTCTTAAACATGGATGGTATCTTTCACCTCCATTGCTCCCTATGATTCAAAGTCCTTCCATGGTATTCACCTCTCTCCTTTGGAGGGATAAGTGATGGTACCTAGGAAGTAGAACTTTTGAGGGAACCATTCCTTTGATGTTGAACCCTTATAGGTCACCTTTGGTGGTTAATAAGCAGTTTGACACCCCAGCTTATCCAGTTAAGTGATTGCCTCTGGTTTGAGTATCTTGAGAGATGTTGAGCTTGAGTGTGAAGATGAAGACTTCATTGAAGACTGTGAAAGAGGATAATTCCTTGAGTATTGCCATTCCAGCTAAAGCTTGAAGAGCAAGTTGATACTTGAAGACTCAATGAAGACCCAGTAAAGACTGAATGAGAAGCTGAGGCTTGAAGAAAAGATTGAAGGATGAAGTTGATACTTCTAAGTGATTGAAGATTACTCTGAGAAGCTGAAGCTTGCAGGAGGAGAAGACCAAGTTGAGACTGGTGAAGCAAGAAGAGCTTGAGAGCTTGAAGATGAAGTTGATACTTACTTTGAAGCTTGAAGAACAAAGGAAGTTGATACTTACTTTGAAGCTTGAAGATCCTGAAGGAATCCAGTTGATACTGGTGGTTAATAGTGAATCCTGAAGGTGGAACTGATTAAGGAGCTGAAGCTTGAAGAAGATAAGTTGAAACTTATGTTAAAGGGTTGAAACCTGGAAAAGCAAATTGATATTTGTCAAGAGTGATGGAAGTCTGAGGACTGAGTTGCTGTTGGAAGAGCTGAAGTTTGGAGTTGAGAGAGGAGTTGAGCTGCTTTCTTCTTTGCTTCTCTTCTGTATTGATGTGTCTTGTTTGACTTGCTTGATGCATTAGAATAAGTCCATATCTAGACTAGACTTTAATCTAGGAGCATGATTGCACTAGAGGTTGAGTTGCTCCCTCTGCTTGTACTGTTACTGTATGGCTTTGCTTGCGGGTATTCGGTAGAGCCCGGCTCCCTTGCCCATGTGGTTTGTTTTGCTTGATAGCATTTTATTTTCTTCTGTATGATTGCAGTTTACTGTATTGCTTGATAGCATGTTTTATATTTCAGTATGATTACTGTTATTCATTCTGGCTTGAGGTTGAGATGAGCTTGTGGAGGATGATGCCCCCACACACATTTCCTCCCTCACTTGCATTGCATGCATTTTACAGTTTGAGCTGATGCTTTATCTGCTTTGGTGTATCATTGACATGATCCCTTAGGACTCTCATTTCCTTTGATAAGGAATTGATGATAGAACTTTAGGTTGAAACCTATGCATGACAACTTCTAGGAGTTCCCTGTTCAAACCTCAACCATAGGATGAATCCTTGGCATGACAACAGTAGGACTTGATAGTCTCCCTCCTAGTTGGGTCTGTTCTCTTCTCATCTCAAAACAGTTTAAGATACAGTAATCGCGAATGAAATCATTCGTACGTCACGAGCCTTAAGCTATCTGAGAAAGGATTGTGGGAGAGTTTCTTTTCCACAGTCTGGATGTTTAGTATGGTACCCTTTGGGTGACATGCGACACATTCACTCAGGTCATAGTCTCTAGTGCGATTGAAATTGCAAACACAATAAAAAACACTTCTTTCGTAAAAGACAGGAAATAAACCGTAGTGTCCCGAACTACGTAAGCTCTGATCTCTCATACCTGTTGAGAGTACGTAGGCACAATACTGATGTATTGGCGAGCCACCTTCCCCATAAACCGTCGTAGGTCGAACTACGTTGACTCTGATTTCTCGTTCTCTAATGAGAATACGTAGGCATAAAGTGTGACGCTTTGCCGAGTCAGTTTCTTTTCTTTTTAAGCCAGCCTTGATAGGTAGATAGATAAACCAACCCATCCAAGTAAACACAACAAGCGTGGATCCCGTCGAGTACGACGGACGTGAGGGGTGCTAATACCTTCCCCTTGCGTAACCGACTCCCAAACCCAGACAATGGTTGCGACGACCTTGTCTTACCTTTTTTCGTCAGGTTTTTCCGATCGTTTCCTTTCCCGCTCTGAGGGATAAATAACGAAAGGTGGCGACTCTTTTGTTGTGCCGGCACCTTATTTTCGCGGAAGCGACACCTGCACACATTCGTTAGTCATACTAAACATGCACGCAGAGATATAAAGATAAAAATGCAAGAAAGAAAAAAAACAAGGAGGTGAAATCTTAAGGTCAAAAATTAGGGTGTGATAGTGTAGTCTATACTAAGCCCAGTAAGTCTCCTTCCTATATAAGGGAGGAATGTAATCTGATGAGTCTTCAACTCTAATTTGGATGCATGTAGTTTCATGGTAGCATGGAATTCCAATGAGCATCTAACTACTACAATGGCACTGCATCTACATGAGATTAACTGTCAATTTATCTCCTGTCACATTTATGTGCCTTACATCATAAGTAATCTCATCAGATAACCATGTAAACAAATAAAATTCCATGAGTTAGTTGTTAATAATAAAATACAATTACGAGATAAAATAAACTATTGAATTACCTAGCCATAAAGAATCTTGATATTTCTTGTTGTCTTTCAAACCCTTTTTTAATTCTTGGAAGTAAATAACCACTATAATCTTCAATCTTGATTATATTATTTGCCCATCTATCCATGAAGTACCCTATTATCTCCTCTAGCACTGTTACAATTGGCTTTTGTCCTAGTCCAATTATAACACTATTAAATGTTTCTAACATATTGTTCACCAACATATCACATTTAGTATTATAATTAAACATATACTTACTCCAAAATCTAGGAGGAATTTTCAATAAGTATTTGTAGGTCTCGTTATTAACCTTCCTCATTTTCTTCGTTTTTCTTTTCCATGCTTGAGGATATGTTGCCTTGGTTGCCCTCCACAACATTTTCTGCTTGTCAAGAAATCACCTTTTGAAGTTGTTGTACAAGTCTCTAACGCACAATCTCTAGTCAACTCCAAGTAACAACTATTCCATTGCAGGTAACAACCCCTATACATAGAAACAAAGCTAAATATAAAATTAATGTAAGTAGATTATTTATAAATGCTATTGAATATTATACCTCTTGATGACCTAATATGAAAGTGAACTGTTTGCAAACTTCTGACCCTTACTAATTCTTGAATTAGTAGATCAAGGAACCAAGTCCATGAGTCTTTAGTCTCTACTTCAACTACAACTAATGCAATGAGCATCATTTGATCATTAGAGCTTTACCTACTACTACAATAATTTATCCTCATAATGACCATTGCGAAAACACCCATCAAGTCCTATAATTGGTCTACATATTAGAAAACTTCTCTTACAAATGTCAAGGCACATATAAAGTCGCTGAAAACTTGGTAATAATGGTCTGCTGATGTAGTCTTCGAGTTGTTGCTCAATTTCCTCTAGTTGTTGTTCAGTTAGTTAGACTTTCGACTTAATTGTGTTGTTTAGATTAGATCTCAACAACTGATGAGCGTAGTCATGCAATCTAAGATATTGATACTTGAATGACCATTCAACTAAATTAAGTGCTTCCTTCCGTGTTCTATAAAGCTTTCATCCTACTCATACTAGTATTCTATTTCTCATGCACTTTCTCACATATTGCAGTAAGTTTCACAACTTAGTTAATTCTAAACGTTGAGTACAATTTCTTACCAAGCTAATTAGCGTTAAACATCATAACATTACACTCTGTATTGCACGTGTGAGCGTCATTCAATTTTCTCATTTGTTATGTATTCTCATTTGACAATTTGAAACATAATGCAACTCATCCACACCCTTCCTTGCATCCCATTCTAACCCATATCTTATCATTTTTTTATAAATTGTAAATCTTTATTATTATGAATAGAATAATTTGCAATAGCTTCTTTGAATTTAAATGGCCAATCTATTATACGTAGAATATTTACATAATAATACCATTTTCCTTCTACGTGTGAATAATTTCTTACTCCTCGGTTCTTTTTCTAAAAACGGCTATTTCAAGTCCTTAATCCTTATTTTCATACTACAATTTTTAATTCAACAATAGAACAACAAATAATGAAGAGCAAGACGCTAGTTGGTGCTGATGCACATGTATGCTACTTGTTAAAATATACTATCAGAACTAGTTCATAATACAATACCTTTTTATGTGATAGAACAATCATCTAATATTATTGACAAAGTCAAAGTCATTCTGAAGAGGACCCCCGGGCCAATTAGCATGCCATTATGCTTTCATTTTGGAATTAAACGAACATTACACGTGATTAGTAACTTCTAGTGTTATTGGAAGGTGATCAGTCCCTTTTCCAAATTTTGTTGCTACCAAGCCGTTGCTTTCTCTAGCAAATGCAAGATCGAGAAGGAAAGGAACCCATCATTTATTCAAAGGAAATAACAAATAATTATTGACCTTTTTATAACTTATGCAACACCATATATTCACTTACCAACCATCGAGATTTGTTAATCAACGGATTTCATGGAGTTTGAAATTTATATTCATTTGAGTTTCCTTCATTTTCGTGCATTTAGGCTTATGATTTTTTTCGTGAGAGAAAAAATGTTAAGTGTGTACGTGACTTTGTAGCTAGTATATGTTGCAAGGACAAAAGCATCTTAAGCTTTTATTTTAAGAATGCATGTCTATTATATTTAGAAAAATGCTATTTTTACATTCATTCTTACACTTAAATACATACACCGTATCTACTGTTCACCGTATTTATACGGTGAACAGTGTTTTTTTATTAAAATAATATATTTTTTTAAAATATTAATTTTTTAAAAAAAAAATATTTATTTTTAAAATTTATTTTATAACACAAATATAAGATTGCGCATTAACCAACTTCATAATTGCATTAACCATAAAAATCTACATCATTACCCAATTATTTTATCTATAATTTATTAACCACTTTCACTACTTTATTAACCAATAAAATACATACTATTAACCATGTTCTGAGAAATTTGTTCACGTATTTGTGAACAGTAAATTGGGTGTAGGGTGTAGGAATGAGTGTAAACATAGCAGACCTGTTATATTTAATGTGTTTTTTAACAAACGGATTGGCTTTTGAATTTGGATGACGTTGTGGCCACTGAGCTATTCTAATAGCGAATATACTATAGATATTAGATAGTAAAGTACAGCTATTTAATTGTTAAACAGATAAAAAATTTGGGATTTGGATGGTTTTTGATGTCATCAGCAAAAGAGATCCTTAGACTTTTAGGAATTGCCTTTACCTTTCGGTTAGTGGCTACTAGTGAAGAGTGACGAATTATTTATATTATTTGTATTGATATATTTGTAAAAGACCTATTAAAAATATTGAGTGAAGTCATAGACGACATAAAATATAGTCTACACTTGTTTCATGTGTGTCTGTTTATTGGTACGAATGTCTTTTCTTTTGTGTTGTCTGTTTTATGAAAATGTGAAGCAACGTGTCTCGACCCACAACGTGTCACGTTGTGAAAAACGTTGATTAAAAATAATTTTTTTAAGAAAACTAGAATTTGAAATCATTCATAAAATAAATAAATAAGTAGGGGAACAAAAGAACAACTGAAAAAACAGAAGAAATAAAATAAACAAAAGAGAAAAGGAAAAAAGAAATACCTAACAAACTAGAGAGGTTCGGTCTAAATGAAGGCGGACTAATTCTCTACTAATTTTTTTTTAGAGTTTCCAGTAACGTGATAGTTTTTAATAGAATGTGCCAACGAACCTTCTTTTACAAGGATTTGAAGTTTAATGGTTAACTTCTAACCAAACTTGGAGTTTTTACTCGCTATCCTTCGAACCAAATAGATTTTTACGGGCTCACCTCTGAATCAAGATGGAGTTTTATACTAGCTATTCTCCTAACTAAGATGGAGTTTTATGCTGACTATCCTTCGAACAGAACTAGGGTTTTACATGGGATGACCTCTAAACCGAGTTAACATTTTACGCAGATTTTACATGGGCTGATATCAAACTAAGATGAGATTTTAAATGGGGTGATCTCGAAACGACATAGGTTTTACACCTGACTGAGCTCGAGAACCTTTGTGGAGAATTTTATGGGTGATCTTCAAGAACCAAACGAGACCTTTTGTAGTAGGTGAGACTCACGAGCCAAATAGAGAATTCCTAAGACAACCCCTAAACCAAACACAAGTTTAATACACTTGATATACAATTAAAGGTGTACAAAATCAAAGGTGTATAAAGAATCCATAACAAATAAACTCTTAAAGACTTAAGGATTTATAAGATATACAAGGCTAAGAAAACCTATGTTTAAGTTGTGCTTTTACTTTGACAGGGTAACTTCTGTTTTGTTGTCAATTGATTTATATTGAAGATGCAGCATAACATAGTCCTAGGTTTTAGCTCCTTAAATAGAGAAGAAAATATTTGTTGAAGATGCAGCATAGCATAGTCCTTTGAGAAGCTTCAAAAGAGACGTTGGGATGTTTCACCAAACTGTTAGGTTATGTGAAAGTTAGTTTGAACAACCTTTGCTACAAAAGGAATTAGGAGTTGAATCTCAACTGACTTTATGAAGAAGATAATGCTTAGGTCTTCACATGACAAAGTATTTTCAGAGATGAACAATGACCTATCAGTGTCACCTTGGTCATTGCTTTTGGCTGGCTTAGACTCTGATCACCAGAAACAGACTTCTCCAAATTATGATCTTCGGAGGATGACTCCTTCAGACTTTGATATTTTAATGTTGACCTCTTCAGAAGATGACATCCTCAAAGTGTGGTCTTTAGCTTCTGATCCATCAGAAGAGACGTTAGGATGTTTCACCAAACTGTCAAGTTAGGTGAAAGCTAGTTTGAATAACATTTGTTACAAAATAAATTAGCAGTTGTATCCCATTAGACTCTATGAAGAAGATAAAGCTTAGTCTTCACCTGATAAAGTATGTTCAAAGATGAATTGTAACATATCAGTTGTTAAATGAGGGCAACTAATCTAGAGGGGGAGGGGTGAATATATCACCAATTAAAATTTAGAATTTAAAATTTAGTTTTGAAAATATCTTCTATGGTTTTGCAAAAGCACTTCCGGGTCGAAAACTCGTCTATCCAAACCCGTTATCAAAAAGACCGGATATGCGTCTAAATCATAATGTGTTAAGTTTGATACGATGCTAAGATGAGAACTAAAATTGATCTGATTTTCTAAGACACGTTTGAACTTTATAACACTTTGTTAAAATATTTCCAATTATACAAGATGACAAAATTGACTTAAGCAATTTGTCAAGCACTTGGTGTGAAATGATCATGAAGCGGAATTCCTCTAAGTGTTGATAATGGTGGAATCTAATTGCAATTTTTAGATTGCAATGCTCTTCACAAAAATAGTTTGGAAAATAATCCAACACTTAGGAATTTTCTGTAATTAACTATTGAACACTTAATTCAAAACAATACTAAATTTAAACTAGAGAGAGAGAGAGAGAGAGAGAGAGAAGATATGTTTAGGCAGTTCCCTAATCGACCTCGCTATGAGTACGTCTGCCCCTAATTCCAAATGTGAAATGAGATAGTTTGTATAACCTTTTGCAAAATGTTATATAAGAGAAGAAATAGCAATGCAAACCCTCACATTCAATATTTGATGTCGATCCTATCCTTTTCTCTCCCCTTTATCTTAAGAAAGATCAAGTGACCCAAGAACTCTGATTGATCCTCTGATTACGATACTCCTTTGATAAACAACATTGTTCTTCAAGGCTTTCACTCAACTGAATCCAATCTTGTGAGACTCTTGTAAAAAAAACCAAATCAACCCGATCTTGGAAGGAAACCCCCAATTGGTTTTATTAATGAATCCCCCAAAGATTCTCAACCCAATTATGATTTCACAAACCCTAACTTGGACGTTATCACTCTTAATCTAGATCACTCATAAAAAATAATTATGTGTAATTGTTGAATGTATGCAAAGAAGAAGAATGAAGATGAAGAGAAATCTTTGTATATTTTCAGGTTTCAATGTTTTGAAATGAGATGCATGAATGTATTTATATGTGTGTGAGAAAGAGGGAATATAACAGAAAATCCATGCAAAGAATAATAGAGTCTTTCAGCAAAAAGAAGTTATGAGTCGACCTATAGAACTTCATACATCGATGCATAAAGACCAGAGAGATATGATTTGTGAAAACATGAATTATGCGTCGACCTATGAAGCCATGCTCAACTCATAGAAGAAAATTTTATTTTATATGGCGACTTATTATAACATGGGCGCCTAAATCTATATTGTCCCTAAAGGTTTCTTTAAAAAATGATTTTTCATGCGTCGACCTATAGCAACCATGAGTCGATGCATGCTGAGTGATATTACTTTCCCAGATTTTTGGTGCAGTAGGAGTTGACCTATGTCTTTCATGTGTCAACATATCAAATTCATTTTGACACAAAACCTCGTTTTTGAATTAGGAAATGACTCTAAATGGATAAGAATGACTCTAGGATGATTATGCACTCCTAGTCATGAAAATGCACACCTAGACTAAGAGGATATCGTCCAATGTACACAAATACTAAGTGCCCTAGTTTTGACACCAATCAAAACATACTACTAGAAGAGAAATACACTCACATACTCCACCTTTTTTATGATGGCAAAACTTAACGAAGTATTTGATGTATTGAAAGTTCCCTCTGAATATGTGCACCACAAATAGATGACTTCGTCTTCGTTTACTTCTCCCCTTTTGACAACATCAAAAAAGAGAAAAAGCACCTAAACGTGAGAAGAATAAAGTAACCTTTCAAACATACATAAAGAACTCATAGGCATTTGCAAAAAAAATATAATATCAACGCATGTCCACATATAATGACGTTAATGATGAAAATGCCAAAACATAAATAAACAGAACAACTCAAGCACAAGTATAACAAAATTATAAGATTTAAACAATGCTTATATGAGTGTTCATAAAACAAATACATAAAACATAAGCACAAAAGAAACAATAAATGCATGCTAAGATGATTTTGTATATATATTTTCACTTTAGTGCCCTTTGCCTCTGAGATAAGGTTCCTCCCTTTGAACCAAACATGTCCATCATGTCCATATTGATCATCCATAAAGTCACACATCTTCCTGTAGAACTGCATATAGTGAGTGTGATTTTCATTTTCATGATGAATCACGTCATTAATACCAAAAGATGTAGATCCATGATGGAATGCTATGTCTTCCATTATTTGAGTGAGTTGTGTGGTGGCATATGATACAAAACTTTCAAAAACTTTCAAAAGCAAACACATACTTCATAATAAAGTCATAACTCAACACATTACACCTTCTTCACCAAACATATAAATACTTACAAATCAACCATCCAAAGAGTAATAAATATAAATGATTGCAACGAAACCATGATGAATTAATATTTATGATATACAACTAGACCATGATCTGAATATCGCGTCAATTTTCCTAATAGTATAATCGTCCAATTCAACACTTATAAATATTTCTCCCCATTTGGACCATAATGCACATAAACCCGTATAATATAGATGTGTTTGGTTCATATTTAGTTTTTTTTTTAAAACTCTTCTTCCAAATACTCAGTCAAAATCGACTTTAACCTAATTCCAGTTTACTAAAAAAGGATCTCCTCCCCATTTGTTTAGGTACAATGTAAATGTTATATTGTCTAATATGAATGAGCAACTAAACCAAATGGATCGGTGTCTTAACTACCACGATTAAAACTATTTTTAGTGTTGGATATTTTCGTTTGTCAATTGATGATTAACGTGTTCGTTGGTTCTAAATTTTATACAATCTAGTTAAGTGTTTGTGTTAATTATATTTTTATGAGATTTATTAATTTAGGATTTTAGAATCCAAAAAGGAAAGATAAAAGATAATGAATTTAAATTTCAAACTTTTGAAACTGCAACCTTTAACGTATTGAATGAACATTGTTAGTTTTTTAATATATTAGCCATTCTTGATCTAGGCGGCATTTAAGGTGGAAAGTGCCAATTTTAACTATAGATTTATTATTATTAAATTTGAACAATCAAGATCAATTACATGTTGCCTAAAAAGATAGTCCTAAACCTTTTTCTTTAACACCCACTGGTCTATAATATCCAAAGTACTGAAATATGTCTTAAAATTTTCACACTCAACTTCTAAATCCAATTGTGTACCACTTTCTTCATGAATGACATCATGCTCTTCAATGTGTAATTACTTCTAAAAAAAATATGAATTGGTTCTAAAGGAACAATAATGCCTTGTATTTGGAAACCGGAAAGTTGACATGCACAGGGTAACCCATGTGTTGTTCTAATGAAGGAACCACAAGCATCTTGGCTTGCACCAACAAGTTTTACCATTTCTAGTTCCTTTTCAATGTGTTGTATATAGTGTCTCGAAATGAAACCGTGCAATTTGGTATAGAATGGAATGTTATATTGATGCTCAATGTTGACAATACTTTTTTTAAACGAGACCCTGATTGAACCTAGCTGCAGCTTCAACATGGTGTTCACATCATTCCAACTTCAGCATAAATCTCCCCAGCTTGTAGTAAACATGTTTTTTAGCCTCCAATGAGCAAACTCCACCCTAAAAACCATAATTAAAAATATATGTTAAATTATGTTTAGTAATGTAATAATATCAAAATAACGTCTGAGTACTTATTGGTTATTGTCTTTCCTAAATGAGTGGCTTTGTTAGTCTAAGTAGCAACAAACCTTTCTTTGTAAGGTGTTAATCATGTTTCCCTCACATATTTAACAATTAAAGGAATATCAGCAGAAACCAATTATAAGGTGCCAACAATGTTTCAGTCACATACTTAACAAATAAAGGAATATCAACACAAATAGTCTCAAAGTGCTTCTAGTGTTCGACAAACTTAGTTTCTCTATTAGCATACATGATATTGTTCCACGACATATTCTTGTCTTTCTGATTTAACACACTTTTTACATTTGATACTAACATTTTTTGAAATATGCAATAAACTCAACATATGAGTTGAATTGGGAAACATAACTTCCATGACATTCATCAACTCAAGTTCCCGATCCATAACCACAACCTTCGGTAGGAAATTATCGGAAGAGAACAACTCTTTGAGCTTCTCTAGTGCCCATTTGAAGTTCTTCTCTCTTTCATGTTCCAAATAGGCAAAAGCCTTCCGAAAACGTCAACTTTGTTGACGTAACACCAACAGTCTCAAGCAGTGGTAGTCGGTACCTGTATGATAATGATGCACATAATAAAAATATGATAAATCAAAGTATGCCGAAAAGATATCAAAAATCAACATCTGGCCATTACATATTTGTCTTGTATGTACAACAAAAAATTACACCAAATGAAACATATTCAACAACTTCATTGAACCAGGATGTGTAAAAAAGATATCAGTAATAATATTTGGGTCTTCCCTATTTCTATTCCAGCACATGTATTTTTCTCTATTAATAAGACTCAACAACATTTTCATTTCCGTCAATGAACCTCTCTTGCTTGCATTATATGTAGCTCTAACTTTATACACCTGGGTAACACTAGTGAGATTTTCTAGATCTTTATCTTTCAAAGCAAGAATTATGTACCATGGAGCCATGTTGTACTTCGTCATGTTATTCACAAACTATCTTTCATGATCTTTTAGACGACCCAATATGTCATGGCCTTCTAAATCCTTAGATAGTTTATGATTGTGCAACCCACACCTAACTATCACCTTCCAACCGATACCACTTGACACAAATCTCAACCTAAAAGGACATTTCACTTTCACACTATAAATGTCTTATGAGGATTTATTGCTTTCAAATGCATTATTCCTTTTGTAGTTTTCTCCTCTCTCACAATCCATAATCAGTTTATCTTTCCTACCTCGCTTCCCATTTGTAGTATCAGAATAAACAATCACAATAATAATACCATGTTGTTTACCAATAGTTTGTGTCCATGCTAATACTTTAGATCGGGACTCAAATATCTGTCATTTACAACATATAAAAGTAAATTATAAATATCATATAGAGACGGAAAAACATTTAAATTAAACTTATTACATAGAAAACATATAGCGTCAGTGGTGAAAAACTGCGTAAAACCTATACAAGAATTTGTAGACGACTCTGTTGGCTCTGAACCACACAAGTAAAACATTTTTCTGCACTTGTAGCATAAATTTTAAGTATGGCAAAATCTTCAGTATACTTGAAAAATTAAAATTTCCAGAAATTTTTGTAGTTTTGTGAAATTTTCAGTATTTTTTAGTATGGGTTTGGGATTTTTCAAAAAACTATCCGAATGTTTAAAGTTTATGGTTTTTTTTCATTAAAAATTTACAAAGTTTCGATAAAGATGTGAGAATTTCAAAAAATACGAAAAAAATGCGTATTAGAAATTTCGTTTATGTTGTGAATCGGATACCTTTAAACAAAGTATAAACGGTTTCTTAATGATCAAGAAACTCACAAGGGTTAGGGTTAACAAAGAAAACAAGGTAAAACAACAAGGATCAACAAGGATTGGTTATTAAACTGCTATTCTTTCCTTTCTCTTAGAACAAGATTACAAGTATACAAGAATAACAAAATAACTTATCTCCCTTGAAATTAGGATTTTATCTTCCTATTTTTCCTTATGCCAAGATTGAGAAACTAGCATCCTATTTATAATAAAATAGCACATGCTAACAACCCTAGCAATATTTACTCATGCTAACAACCTTAGCAATATTTACTCATGCTAACAACCTTAGCAATATTTACTCATGCTAACAACCTTAGCAATATTTACTCATGCATGTTAGAACAAACTTCGACTACAACACGCATTACTTGCGAACAGACTTCGACCACACTAGAGTTCGATCCAATGTCTCACAGTTTACATTACTGAAAATTTTATTTTTAGAATGTTAGTAAGTGTAAAAAATTTGAAAACAAATAAAATTTAATTGGTTAATAATATCATAAACAATTTTAAAAATATGAAAATAAGGAGAGTGTCAAATACAATGGGGGGAGTTGACAAGTTAAATGCTGCTTATATTCCCTCAAATTTTGACCCACTTAGCTAGCGGGCTTGATGAAAAAATTGTTTTATAAATTGAAAGTTCAATAGAATATACTGGAAATCTTTTGGGATGTGGGGGTGCGCTTATTAAAATATGATGTGTTTGTTACAACACCCAACATGAGTCACTACGAATTTGGCCCGAAGACTAATTCGTATTATTTTATAGATGGATTTCTTTTACTTGTTTTACCACTAATATACTGAATATTTTGAACAGTAAATGAAAAATTCGAGAACAAAATACATTCTAAATTCTCTGAACTATAAGATTTTCTCTTTTGGACATACATAAATTAAATGTCTGAAACAAATCCTACCACACTTTTTAGGTGGAAAAAATACGAAATATATTTTCTATTCGAATTATTTATTTGGCAACACGAAACATGTAGAGTATATTTTGAACAACAATGTTTTTATTCTGGGTATTTTTCTTTATTCAAAATGTTTGGAATATATAAACTATCACATTTTTTAGAGGGAAAAATTCATTCTATTATGGATCTTTGGCAATATGTGTTAAACATAATTCTTTTATTATTATGATATTGATAATTGATACTGATTTATTGTTATTAGTATATTTCTATGTAGTTTGTTGCAACAATCATTCCTTATTTTGTGGCCTTTTTGTTAGACCCAAATATATATATTTGAGCCCATTTAGTTGTAAAATTTTAAGAGAAAACAATACTTTTTTCCCCTTCATTTTAATTTGTTTTTGCATATTTTCTATTTGAAAATATGTCTCGGTTAAAGTGTCAAATTGATAAAAGTTAATATGTAATTGTTTTTGCATATTTTCTATTTGAAAACATGTCTTGGTTAAGGTATTAGAAGTATCAAAATTTGATCCTCTATTTCATTTTCACCTTTATTTTAATCATTCTTGGTCACTTCTTGGTCAAATCAATATTCTTCATCATACCTTCTTTACTACACGTGCCAACAAATCTCTTTTTCAACCTGATTTTATTCATCAATATATACAAAGTTATCAACATTCACTTAGAAAGTCATCTTATGTTAATCTTTCATTGATTCACCAAAATTTTTACCTTATATCTTCCCTCTGTTTGACAACCAAAAGTTTAATTTTTTTTCCTTTAATCTCTCTCTCTCTCTCTCTCTCTCTCTCTCTCTCTCTCTCTCTCTCTCTCTCTCTCTCCATCTTTTTTAACTCGTCTTCAAGCTCAAACTTTAAATCTCTCACCACTCAACCTTCATCTTTCATATTTCATCCTCACACTGTCATTTCAACATCATCACCACCCAACCTTCATCTTTCAAATCTCATCTTCAAAACCACACTCTGATTTCACCATCATCATCACCTTCATCTTTCTTGCTTCTTCTTTAATTTTAACTCTAATTTCACCACCCCCACAACTTTTACCTTTTTCCATTCGTCTTCAATTTCAAACCCCTTTTCTTCATTAACAATGCCTACTCCCAATCCCCTCGTTAAACCAACACACACACATATCCCCTTATATAGTCTTCACCATATTTTTCCACCATTATCACCACACTTTCAATAATCATTCACAACTACCAGAATGACATGCTAGACCCATATTTTATACACCTCAATGATAATTCGGGTCTAGCCCTTATTTCTCCTTCTCTTAACAATTTTAACCTAGAGTTATCATCTACACCACACACTCTAAAAATAAAATATATTTCCTTAATGGAACCCTAGCTCGACCTGCATGAAGTGATCAAGTTTTCCTTACATGGGATAAATGCAATACTATAACAATGGCATGGATAACAAATTTCATTGAAGGAGGCATCACTTAGAGTGTCCTTTGGATAGACACAACTCACGACATATGGATAGAACTTTTTGATCTCTACCATCAGTGAGGTGTTTTTCAAATCTCTAGTCTTCAAGAAGAGATCTTCAGCCTCTAATAAGGAGATTAATCTATCACTCGATATTATATAGTGGTCAAGAAACTATGGCAAGAGTTGGAGAATTTTCGACCATTTATAGTATGTTCTTGCACAACTAAATTTGCGGTGACTTCATCCCTACCATAAACAATATAGAGAAATTGACTATGTTATAAGGTTTCTCATAGGCCTCAATGATCAGTGCGCATCAGTTAGGTCTCAAATTGTTCCCGTGAGCCCTCTTTACAAAATCAAGAAGGCTTTCTCCATGCTCATTTAATAAGAGGCCCAGATCATTTCTCCTACTAGTGATGAACACAAGATTCTCGCTAATTTTTCTGAATTCAAGAATCGTTCAAACAACCAAGATTCTACAAACAATCATTTCAACATGGACGTGGTAAACGGTCAAAGGTGTGTAGCTACTACAACAAACTAGGGGAAACCATTGTTGTTTGTTTTAAAAAACATGGGTTACCTCCCTATATCAAGAGAAGCACCAACAATGAGACTTCCACTATTATTGACAACTTGGATGGAGATTAACAAGAAGACTCAGAGGATCTACAAAATGGCACAACCCCATCTTTATTCACTATTGAACAACGCAAAGTATTACTTGCTCCACTACAACAATCTTTACCTTCAAGTTCGACCAACATTCAACAATTCCCACCTTGGTAAACAAATCTTCAAGTACTCCTAATTCAACTTTCTCTTTAGATAACAAAAACACTTGGTTATTAGACATTGAGGCTACTTATCATATGTTCCACTATCATTCTTTATTTCATACTCAAGTTAGCATACTTACCATCATTGTTAAATTCTCTAATGGCTGCACCTTAACTTCTAACAAATATAGAACCATAAAATTCATAATGAGTTTTACCTTAGGGATGTTTCATACATCCCCAAATTATTTACCAACATTATTTTTGTTCCTAGGTTAACTAGTTCCCTGAATTTCAATATTATTTTTAACTCTATGTATAACCACATGCTTGAAGGTTTAATCAAGAAGTGATCAAAGCTAAGTATGACTTGCCTAGATATATCATTGTTTTGATGATGAAAACTCACAGAGATGCAACATGACTGTGATGATAAATCATGACGATGTAACTTGACTTTTATGGCAACAAATCATAAAAAAACAAGCAAGTACTACAACTATTTGAAGCAATCAAATATGTACAAGATAGTTTAATCAAGCCCTTCCTCCAAAAAAAGCCGAAGAGTTTGTGTTTTATGATCACCGTTAATATTATTTGATGATGGTGTCTGACTTGAAGATATATCAAGCATTATCTCCAAGAAGATTCAAGTCAATGGCTTATATGATTGGTGTATTTTAAGCAAAAGACTTGAAGCTTTAGAGTGTGAAAAGAGGAAGTGGGAAAGCTCGCCTTATCATATCTGCGTGATCGATGTTTTCAGATAGCAAAATGGACTTTTTTTGTAAATTAATACGGATAAATCACACACTCACTAAAACAATTTTTAAAGGATCTATTTCTCAAAGAAAATAACCTAAAAATATTTTAGAGGCCAGCCCGATGATTTTGAATTGTCAGAATGATTAGGACATGTTTTATGAATTGTCCAATTGATTGGACCATATACCCAATTGATTGGATAAGGGCAAAATGAGTTTATAACTGATTATGACAATGTCTTAATGAAGAGTAACAACTCTCTATGAAGTCTTTCCAAAATGGCCAAAATTAATTGATTATTTAGGTCATCCAATCAATTGGAATGACGACCCAATTGATTGGACAATTATATTGCGCATAGGTAGTTTCATTTTTGAATCAACCTTTGGCCTATAAATAGAAACCTCTCCCCTCATTTTTTTCACATCCGTAAATGTGAGATTTCTCACCTTTCTCATTCTCTCTAAATAATTTTCTCTTTCTCTCACGTAAATTTGCCCATAGTGGTTTGAGAAAGTTTTTTGTGTTTAAGTGAGGAAATTGTTCTAAAAAGGGTAATATTATAAATTCCCCTATGGTTCTTTTTCATCTTGAGTGAATTTATCTTTATTTGGAAGTTTCTATTTAGGTTCGAAGCTAAACCCGTAAAAGCTTTGGTTGAGGGATTTAATATTAAGTCCCTGCTTGGTTCGTGAGTTAAGCCACTTAAGGAAAAACTATCTTTTTGGATTATTGAAGATAATCGTGAAAAATATTATCATCGACTCTTGACCTCAAATCGGTATAAAATCTCAGTTGGTTCAAGATAAGTCTGTCTAAAATCTCAGTTTTGTTCGTAGCCATCATATTATAAAACCTCGATTCGGTTCAGAAGATAGCCAATTCAAAACTCCACATTGGTTTGATATAAGTCCGTATAAAATCTCAATTTAGCTTGGGGAATAACCGCTCGAAGCTTTTTTCGTGTTTAAAAGTAGGACTAATAGCTTCATTCCATTGTTGGTTAATTGGTTAGAAGTTAATCTAAAACTTCATTTTTTCTCGTATAAGGGGGTTCGTGCGTTTAAACTTCTAAAAGCTCATAAGAATGTATGGATACTCTCAATATCAATTCTTAAGGAGAGGAGTAGGTCACTTCATTTAGATTGAAACTCTAAAAATATCTTGTGTCATCTCTTTTTCCTTATATTTTTACTTTACACATATTTTCTTTACATTGTTTTTTTGCTGCAATTTTCAAATGTTTTGTGGAAAATATTTTTGAATTGGGATTTAAAAAACAATTTTTCAACCAGCGTTTTTCAAACATCCACAATTCACCCCCTCCCCCGCCACCACCACTTATATGTCGAGTCACATGTTAAACAAGTGGCTTCAAAGCCTAATTTTTATTCAAAGACTAATCATCTGAGGAGGAGAATGACTTCCAACACTATTTCTAACAATAGATCTTTGCTAAATACACCTCCTCCATTCAATGGTGATAGATTATAACTATGGAAATCTAGATTTAAAATCTTCATTCAAAGTTTTAGTTTTGAATTGTGGGAAATGATAATCATTGGTTTGTTATCCCTACATACCACATAAATGGAGTGTTGTGAATCGGATACCTTTAAACAAAGTATAAACGGTTTCTTAATGATCAAGAAACACACAAGGGTTAGGATTAACAAAGAAAACAAGGTAAAATAACAAGGAACAACAAGGGTTGGTTATTAAACTGTTATTCTTTCCTTTCTCTTAGAACAAGATTACAAGTATACAAGAATAACAAAATAACCTCTCTCCCTTGAAATTAGGATTTTATCTTCCTATTTTTCCTTATGCCAAGATTGAGAAACTAGCATCCTATTTATAATAAAATAGCACATGCTAACAACCCTAGCAATATTTACTCATGCTAACAACCTTAGCAATATTTACTCATGCTAACAACCTTAGCAATATTTACTCATGCATGTTAGAACAAACTTCGACTACAACACGCATTACTTGCGAACAGACTTCGACCACACTAGAGTTCGATCCAATGTCTCACAAATCTCCACCTTGGATCTAACTCTATAACATCAAGAAACTAGCTTTCTTCATGCAGATTTATTAACTGCATACAGTGGAAAAACTTGCAACTAGGCAATGTCTTGGTGATCATATCAGCAGCATTATGATCTGTCGAAACTTTCAGCACTTGGACTTCTCCACGCTCGATTACCCCTCTGATGAAATGCAGCCTCACATCAATGTGCTTGGTTCGCTCATGATAGGCTGAATTCTTCGACAGATGTATTGCGCTTTGACTATCACATTTAACAGTGATAACTCGGCCTTGAAGCTTTAGCTCCTTTGCAAAACCTTCAAGCCACACTGCTTCCTTCACAGCTTCAGTTAGAGCAATATACTCCGCTTTAGTGGTTGATAAGGCAACGACCTTCTGAAGTGTTGCTTTCCAACTGATTGTTGTCCCAAACATAGTGAACACATATCCGGAGATAGATTTTCTAGAATCCATACAACCTGCATAATCAGAGTCGACATATCCTTCGATTACTGCTTTACTATCTTCACCCAAGGCTCCACCATAAATTAGGACTCTATTCAGAGACCCATTTATGTACCTTAAAATCCACTTCAATGCTTGCCAGTGAGCCTTTCCAGGATTCGCCATGTACCTGCTTACAAGACTTACTGCATATGCTATGTCGGGTCTAGTACAGACCATAGCATACATCAAAGAACCTACTATGTTAGCATATGGAATGCTATTCATATAAGTTCTTTCAACATCAGTGTTGGGACACTGATTTATACTCAGCTTGAATTGAGGGTTTGTCGGAGTCACAACAGGCTTTGAATTCGACATACCAAACTTTTCGAGAACCTTCTGTAGATATGCCTCTTGAGATAAGCATAATTTCGAATGCTTTCTATCTCTCCGGATGTCAATCCCAAGAATCCTGGACGCAGCTCCCAGATCCTTCATTTCGAACTCTTTATTGAGTTCAGCCTTCACCCTCATTACCTCTTCGACATTGTTGCTTGCTATTAGAATATCATCCACATAGAGCAACAAAATAACAAATGAATTACCCGGTCGAAATCTGAAGTAAACACAGTGGTCGAACTGGCTTCTGATGAAACTTATGTGTGCCATGAACTTGTCGAATCTCTTATTCCACTGTCGAGGAGATTGTTTCAGTCCATATAAAGATCTATTCAGTTTGCACACATAATCTTCCTTCCCCCTTTCGACATACCCTTCAGGTTGCCTCATCAGGATTGTTTCATCTAGATTACCATACAAGAACGCAGTCTTCACATCCATCTGTTCCAGTTCAAGGTCGAACTGGGCCACCATGGCAAGCAACATTCGAATGGATCTGTGCTTCACAACAGGAGAGAACACATCATTAAAGTCGATACCTTCTTTCTGAGTGAATCCCCTAGCAACCAATCTTGCCTTGTATCTCTTCGACGTCACTCCTTCGATTCCTTCCTTAACTTTAAAAATCCATTTACAGCTGACTAACCTGGCTCCAGCAGGTTTCTTGATCAGTTCCCAGGTGTTGTTATCATGAAGAGATTTCATCTCATCATCCATGGCCTTCAGCCATTCAGTCTTCTTTCGACACCTCATAACTTCCTTATAGTCTCTAGGTTCTTCATCTAGAACCTCACTAGCAGAGATTAAGGCATAAGCTATAAGATCTGCATACCCAAGTCTCTGAGGTGGCTTGATGACTCTCCTCGACCTGTCTCTTGCTAGCAGGTAGTCATTATCAGTCTCCTCATCTTCGACAACATCTTCTGTGTCTTCTTCAACTTCATCTGGGGTAAGCAATTCAGCATCAACATGCTCCACCTCAACAGGAATCTCTCCCTGTTCCAGCTCTTTGTCAGCATCATCAGTTTTCTTGAAAGCCATCTCTGCTTCATTGAAAACTACATCTCGACTGGTGATACACCTTCTGTGACCTGGCTCTAGACACCATAGCCTATAAGCTTTGACTCCTTCAGGGTATCCCATGAACATGCACTTCAGAGCTCTAGGTTCGACCTTGTCTTGCCTAATATGAGCATAGGCCACACAGCCAAATACTCTCAGTCTGTCGAGACTAGGTGGCTGTCCCGACCAAAATTCTTCAGGTGTCTTCATTCCCAAGGCAGTCGAGGGACATCTATTTATCAGGTAAGCTGCTCTCGAAACAGCTTCCGCCCAAAACACCTTCTTCAATCCAGCACTAACCAACATGCATCTAACCCTTTCAAGGATTGTTCGATTGAATCTCTCAGCTAAGCCATTTTGTTGAGGAGTACCTGCTACAGTCTTATGCCTTGCAATCCCAGACCCAACACAATAACTGTCGAAAGCTTCGTTGCAGAATTCAAGGCCATTGTCGGTTCTCAACCTCTTAACCTTTCTGCCAATCTGAGTTTCGACTAGAATCTTCCAACTTTTGAAATTCTCAAAAGTTTCATCCTTCGTCTTCTGAATGAATACCCATAGTTTTCTGGAATAGTCATCAACGATGGATAGAAAGTACCTTGCACCTGAGTGTGAAGGATTCCTTGCAGGCCCCCAAAGATCAGCATGAATGTAATCCAGAGATCCGTGTGTTCTTTGCTTGCCTTTGTTAAACTTCGCCCTACAGGATTTACCAAATACACAAGATTCACAAAATTCCAACTTTTCGACTTTGTCACCTCCTAGCAGGTTCTGCTTCCCCAATTCGACCAGGCCTCTTTCGCTGACATGGCCCAATCTCATGTGCCATAATTCTGTCTTCGACATAGATTTCGTGGATGCAACATTTGTCGAACCACTTACAACCTCAGCCTCAAGGGTATACAAGCCTTGTTTCTTCACGCCTCTCAAGACTTCCTTCGACCCCTTCATGACTCTTAGGATACTTTTCTCTCCTTGAAAAACATATCCTTTTCTGTCGAATTCACCAAGAGAAATCAAATTTATCTTCAAGTCAGGTACGTACCTGACTTCAGTCAATAACCTTATTGACTCATCATGGAGCTTGAATCTCACAGATCCAATACCTGCAATTTTGCAAGATTTGTTGTTTCCTAACAGCACAGATCCACCATCTTGATAACATAGCTCCTCGAACAATTCTCTGTTTGGAGTCATGTGCCAAGTGCAACCTGAATCCATAATCCACTTTTTCCTCGAGTCGCCACTTGAAACCACAAGAACATCAGATGAGTCGAAGTCATCTTGAACAATGGCTGCATTGCCATTACCTCCATGATCTTTCAGGCGTTCAGGGCACAGCTTTCTTATGTGACCCTCCTTCTTACAGTGGTAACATCGAATACTAGATGTTTCGCCACTATAAGACTTCTGTTGACTTTTACCTTTTTTCTTGTCGAACTTACCATCCTTTCGCAAGAATTTTCCCTTAACGGCCAAACCTTCGCCCACCGTCGAAGGTTTATGCTCCTTTCGTTCGTTCAAGTCCTTAGAATACAAGGCTGATTGAACTTCTTCAAAGGTCAGGGACTCCCTTTCATACAAGAGAGTTTCTTTGAAGTGAGCATGTGTTCTGGGCAAAGCACACAACAACAATAGTGCTTGATCTTCATCATCGATCTTCACATCAATATTTTCAAGATCAAGAATCAGCTTGTTGAACATATCCAACTGCTCAGCCAACACTTTGTCTTCACTCATCTTGAATGAATATAAAGCTTGCTTCAGGTATAGTCGATTCACCAGAGATTTGGTCATGTACAAACTTTCAAGTTTCACCCATAATCCCGATGCTGTAGTCTCCTTTGATACCTGTTGAAGAACCTTATCACCAAGGCTCAATAATATTGCGCTGTGGGCTTTCTCGATCATGCCCGTCTTTTCTTTTGCCGTTAACGCAGCGTCCATGGCTGCCTCACCCTTCAACGCTTCCAAACAACCCTGTTGAACCAATAGGGCTTTCATCTTCAAGCGCCACAGACCAAAGTCGTTCACTCCGGTGAACTTTTCAATCTCATACTTTGTTGAAGGCATCTTCTCCACGCTCACCGCACCAATTTGTTGTGAATCGGATACCTTTAAACAAAGTATAAACGGTTTCTTAATGATCAAGAAACACACAAGGGTTAGGATTAACAAAGAAAACAAGGTAAAATAACAAGGAACAACAAGGGTTGGTTATTAAACTGTTATTCTTTCCTTTCTCTTAGAACAAGATTACAAGTATACAAGAATAACAAAATAACCTCTCTCCCTTGAAATTAGGATTTTATCTTCCTATTTTTCCTTATGCCAAGATTGAGAAACTAGCATCCTATTTATAATAAAATAGCACATGCTAACAACCCTAGCAATATTTACTCATGCTAACAACCTTAGCAATATTTACTCATGCTAACAACCTTAGCAATATTTACTCATGCATGTTAGAACAAACTTCGACTACAACACGCATTACTTGCGAACAGACTTCGACCACACTAGAGTTCGATCCAATGTCTCACATGGAGAAGTAGAAGATAAATTTATTTTCCTTTGGAATGTAGAGGAAAAGATAAATTTTGAAATTGATTTTAAAACTAAGAAAATTTTAGTTTTGTCTTTAGATGATGTTCCATTCAGGAACCAAAAATGAGAGGAGGAACGACGGTGATGGGGGATTGTGGCTTCCGATGCAATGGAGTGCGGGGACCTGCAAGATTAGAACTCCAACACTCAATTCAATATATAAGAAAGAAGAGTCAGGTGAAATTTAATTTGAAATATATATATATATATATATATATATATATATATATATATATATATATATATATATATATATATATATATATATATATATATATATATATATATATATATATATATATATATATATATATATATATATATATATATATATATATATATATATATATATATATATATATATATATATATATATATATATATATATATATATATATATATATATATATATAGATAGATAGATAGATAGATAGATAGATAGATAGATAGATAGATAGATAGAGAGAGAGAGAGAGAGAGAGAGAGAGAGAGAGAGAGAGAGAGAGAGAGAGAGAGAGAGAGAATGAACTAACTATTTGTTCGTCGTGATTTGCGGGGTGTCGTTGGATGTATTTACAATTTATATCTTTTGTGATATTGAGGATTTTGTATATTGGAAAGGAGTGGGACCCTTTCAAGGTGGTTGGTTGGGGTCAACGTGATCGGTCCAGAATAGTCCGAGATCGATTTGGTCGGTCCATTACAGTCCCCCCCCCCCCTAAAAAAAGCCCTTGTTGATGTTTAAAGTAGGCGGGGGTTTGATATTGCAGACCCGAATGTCGATCACCCACTTATTATTTTAAGATAGATGAATAAGAAGCACCATACTTCTTAGAGAACCATGCATTTAATGTAATATACTTCAAGTCTCTTTTCATATATATCATCATGATGAATCTTAGGAATTGAAACTTTTGAGTGTTGCGTATGAGTGATTAAACGTGTTTGGCGAAACCTTTTTGCAGTCTAGAATATAGTTTTCTTTTAGAAGAATAAGTATTCTCTTTTCTTTTTTAGCCCTTCTTTTCCATCCTAGGTGTTATTTTCTTCTTTATAATTTTGTTTTCGTGCAACTACAAAGTTAATGCAATATGAATAAGAAATCACATAAAAGTATTCATAAGTACTAGAAGGATACTTCATCTTCTTAGATGGATTGCATTTACTCTTCCATTGTTTTTTCTTTTGCCAAACTAGGTGGTTTTGACGATGTTATTTCAGAAAAAGCAGTTTATATATTGACTGGGGAACCTTGAGCCCTTCTGAAGACGAGAGAATATGTGACAAGTATGACAATTAGGGTATTCCTTTTCATGAATATGTTTTCTATATCATGGGCCTTCGTATCCCATTTACAACTTTTAAATAGAAGTCCTGAAGCATTTGGTAATGGCTCCCTCGTAATGTTAGACGATGGTGCAGATCAAAAAGGGAGGTTGAATAGATCCCTTATTAAAAAATGAGTCGGCGCTACCAATAAAATTGGTTTTAAAAATTTGTTTAATTTGCGAAAGCGGCTGTGGAAAAATTACCGTCTATAACGAACCGTTACTAGAAAACCGGATATCCGTCTAGCCTATGGAAATTGATAATGAGTAAAGAGAATCACCATGCTAGTCACACTATCAATTTGATTTAGTTCACTACTTGGTATGCCTAGTTCCAATGCCTTAAAATGACAACAAAATAAATGGACAGCACACGAGAATTTTGGTTCAGACAATTTATCAAACACTTGGCGTGCGGAGCACTCCAAGTGATTTTGGCTTCGAGTAAGTAGCTCTAGTTTCCTTGTACAATAAACTATTGTACTAGAGTCAAAATTACTTCAGCACTTACTCAAAACAGTCCTAAATTTGATATTATTGTTTGAACGAAAATTCCGCATATATTTAGCAAAATGAAAATGCGTAAAGTAAAAGGCACAAGGATTTGTTGAGGAAGTTCCCCCGCCGTCCTCGCTTCGGAGTACGTCTGCCCTCAATTCTAACAATAGAATTGAGCTCGTATAATATAAATGTAACCTGTTGTTGAATCGTTTATACAAGAATAGAATAGCAAATGCACAACCAAACTCCCTTGTTGTTGAAGATGCTTTCTCTTCTTGTCCCTTGATTCTAGTCGAATCAAGTCCTTCGATTTCTTGTGAATGAACCTCCGATTACAGCTCCTTGGTTGAACAACCTTACGTATTCAACCCCAGCCCGACTGATATCAAACACTTATCAATCGAACCCGAACCTCTCTTTCACAATTCACCGATTACCGCTACTAGATCGACGAAACGCACCGCTCCTCGATCACCTTCGCTCAGCTAAACATATATTGAGAAGATTCGTACCAAAAACCCCAAATTCAGTGAATCTTGGAGGAAAAAACCTTCAAGGTTTTATTCAAGAAAAACCTGCCAAAATCTCAACCCGAGTCGGATTACCAATCAACGGCTTCAGACGTTATCACTTCAAATAATCCATAATACACAACAAAGGTTATTGTGTGTGATTGTTGTGGTTTGAAATGTATAAGATGAAGATGATGAGAACTAATGGCACCTCTTTCACTTTTCTTGTTTTACAATTGATTCAATTGTCTCTAAAATGAAATGAGAAACTTTCTATTTATATCAGACCAAAAATAACTGATAAAACCACTTTTCAAAATGATAGACAGACCAAAAGTTATGCAGCAAACAGCAAACGGTCGACCTATGCAGAAGGCAGCGGTCGACCAGAGCTTAACATGTGAAAATAGATTCTGTAAAATAAACATCTATGCATCGACCGAAACAGGACTATGCGTCGATGCAAAGCCTTCAATTTTTGACAAATAGAAATGATAATTGTATGTGTCGACAGGTAAGTCGACGTGCGCCAACCCGTGGAAAATGCAATTTAGAGACACCTTTTATGAGTCGACCAGAGCAGATGAATGGTCGACTCAAAGACCTGTATTTTGCAAAAATGCCTATTTTTATGTTTTTGACTCTTCTAGATGCAACATATAATACACCAATGATGTTTTACTCGAATAACGCTAATTTGAAGACACAACATGCAAGCAAATGAGACATAAGAGATAAGGTATGCTTATGCCTTGTGGTGATAATGCCAAGTATCAACTTTTCCATGTGGTTGTGTTTTGACATCATCGAGACACACATGTATAGTATATGAGGCTTTACCCTCACATACTCCCCCTTTTTGATGATGGCAAAACATGTGAGACCAGCTTGTGTGATGTGCGACATTATCCTCCCCCTTGCTTAATGCCTTCATTTGCGATGTCTTCATGGTTTTACTATTATCTTGGCACACTCTTCTCCCCCTTTCACAACATCAAAAGAAAGAGAAATCGGTTAAGAAAAAATGCTCAAATCAAAATATGTACAACATGTAAAAACAACATTAACAATTATCCACACATGATAACGTTAATGATCAAGAAACCAATAGATAAAATACAACCATATAAAAATAAAACACATAGCAATTGTTGCTAAGGAATGACATATAAATTCAAAATGAAAGTAATTGTCACAATGATAAAGTATTTAATACAACGCAAAAGAAAAAGACACCATAAAACAATGAAATGCAAGTATGCTAAATGCATAGGCTTCAATGTCTCCTCCCCCTGAAGTGTTGGCATCTTCCACGATACAGATCCTCCATGTCGGTAAATTCCAAAACAACACTGTTCAAGGTATTGAGGCTGTTTGAGATGACCCGACGATGACTTTCAGATGATTCAACTAGAGCATCTAATCGTTCATTGATAATCGAGGAGAAAGTGTGGAATCTTTCAGTTTGTGTCTCGAATTGACTTTGAAGTTTGGCGAGACGCTCATCCTGAGCAGTCATGAAGGCACGTTGCTCTAATTGCATGTCCCTCATCATGTCTAGAAGTTTTGAAGAATGTTTTTGCAGAGGGTTTGAGAAGTGTGGTTGCGCTTCATAACCCCACTGGGGAGGTTCCTCATAACCCTAATTTTGAGATTGCTCATGACCCCACTGCGAATTGTCTTGATACTTCGAGTATTGTGGGGGCTGATAATAGTCACGCAACGTTGTCCACCTGGTATGTTGCCATTGGTCCCAACCTTGATCATTACTAGAATCTGTGGGAGGTGTTTGTGCAACCCAATCCTCATTTATTTGATCGGCAGTTTCCATTAGTTGTTGATTATCTTGCTCCTCTTGTTCATATCCTTCTTCATACTCTTCACTTTCCTCATCACTCTCATTTGAATCACCTAACTGAGAAGTAGCGGCTTTAACAATGAATTTGTACCGCTGTTCATCATGAAGCTAGATATAACCCATCATGGTAAGAGTTTTCTGACAAAACTCTTGATTCGAAGTGAGCGATTTATACGGAAACTCCGAAAGTGCAACTTTAGCGCTTGTTAGGATCTCTTGAATAACTGACCCATAAGAGAGAGTTGTACCACGATCTGAGTCCCTTAGAGCGTAAATCCTACTTGCAATGTAGTAAGGCCAATTAATTTTAATCTTGTTTCTCAAAATGTACATCAAGTGAACTTCAACCTGATCAACGCGAGAAAAACCACCTTTCTTAGGTCGTAGAATGGACGCCACTATCCATTGCAATATCCTATCCTGTGGTTTCAATTTTCCTATGGTGACAGTCTTCAGAAATAAGTCGCTTGCCACAATATGAGCAGCATATGACTTTTTCAACATAGAGTTCAAAGCTGTCTTGAACTCATAGCATTCCACTGTGTGGGTGTCAGTGAGCTTAAAGAGAGACTTGTACGAATCAAGAGACATATTAAAGTACTTTTGCCAGACATCAATAGTGACACTAACCTTTATGTTGCCAACCTTAGTGTGAAATTGAGAACCCGAAAACTTGCCATGAAGACATGTGTAGAAAATGCGTACAAGGTCTTCATTATACTTTTCATTACACTCCAGAAAGTTGTTTACCCCTTGAAAATCAAGAAGACTTACTATGTAAGGAATGTGCATGCACTCCGCCGAGAGACGATAGTAAGCGTGTTGCTTGACCACAAATCTTTTGCTAAAATTTTTGGTGAAGCTTTCAGTAAATTCTAGAGGAACTAACGATACAGCGGAAACTGGAAGGGATGCAGATGAGGAGGCCCTTGTAGATTGTTTACCTATCACTCTTCTAGTAGTCATGGTTTTTGATGTCAAAGAGATGAAGATAAAAATGGGTTGATGATGATTTGCAAAGATTGGAGAAGATTCTTGAATGTGTTGAGAGGTTTGAGACTTTTACCCTTTTTGTAGGAGCTATTTAGGTTTTTGGGAAGAGGAGAGTGATAGAGTATAAGTGTGATGTAGTGTCAAGTTACAATGCAAATGCAATGATACACATTGGATGAGTCATAAAGAGAATTGGAAAGTGGAATTTTGAACGGTTTTTTAAAAAATTTTGACTGATTTCGTGTGATGCGTCGAACGCTTATTGTGTGCGTCGATGCATACCGTGTTAAAAATTATACGTTCAAAACTCAACAGGTATGCATCGACCGGTAGGTCGACCTGAGCATACCCGAACAAAATTTCAATTTTGGTGACACTTTTGTGAGTCAACCGGACCCTGTTTTAGGTCGACTCATGCAGGAAAAACAAGCATATTTTCACATTTATGATCATATAAGCAACAAGGATACATAAATAACCAGCCACAACAAACTTCAAGCATTCAAATAGACAAGATGCATATATTATGACATATGTGACACATAACACAAAATTTGATGCATTTTTGTGAACATGAGAATAAAGAGATAGAGTTGTGGAAAGATATCACCTTCATTCCAAATGTGGCTAGATGAACACACACATGTACTTTTAACATCTTCAATTGGTTAGATATCTGATAATCAAAATAGATGTAAACATAGATATATAAAAGATGTGCAAGAAATGTTACTAAACACGATCCAAAATATCGAGAATACCTAATTCCCGTCGGATATGAAAGAAGGGCTCAGTAGCAAGAGGTTTTGTGAAACTATCTGCTAGTTGATTTTTAGTATCAACGTGTTCAAAAACCACATCGCCTTTCTCCACATGACCCCTAAGGAAGTGGTGTCGTATTTCGATATGCTTAGTACGTGAATGCAACACGGGATTCTTTGTGAAATTAATGGCACTTGTATTGTCACAAAAGATCGGAATACGCTCAAGTTTGAGATTAAAATCTAACAATTGTTGCTTAAGCCATAAGACTTGAGTGCAACAACTACGGGCGGCAACATATTCCACTTCGGCGGTTGACAAAGCAACAAAAACTTGTTTCTTGCTATGCCAACTGACCAAAGAGTTTGAAAATAAGTGTCAAGTACCACTGGTACTTTTCCTATCTGATTTGCACCCGGAAAAGTCGGAATTGGAGAATCCAACCAAGGAACAATTGTTTCCTTTGGAATATCATAGTCCATACTTCGGAGTACCCGAAAGGCATCGAAGTATGCACTTAACCGCTTTAAGATGGGATTCCTTAGGAGAAGTTTGATATCTAGCGTACATGCAAACACTAAACATAATATTGGGCCTAGAGGCGGTAAGATAAAGAAGAGAGTTGATCATACCTCGATATCTTTTTACCTCTACATCCTTACCATTTTCATCTCTACTGAGATTTACACAAGTCGGCATTGGTGTGTCAATAGCTTTGGAATTTGCCATGTCAAACCTCTTGAGAAGCTCAAGACAGTATTTTGTTTGACTTACAAAAGTTCCTTCCTCAAGCTGCTTGTTTTGTAACCCGAGAAAATATGTGAGCTCCCCCATCATACTCATCTTGAATTCACCCTCCGTTAGGTTAGAAAACTCTCTCACGAGATTCATGCTAGTTGAACCGAATATAATGTCATCAACATAAATTTGCACCAAAATTAAGTGTTTTTCTTGACGCTTAACGAAGAGGGTTGTGTCGACCTTGCGTCTTGAATACCCTTGATCAAGTAGAAACTTGCTTAGGCGCTCATACAAAGCCCTAGGAGCTTGTTTGAGTCCATACTAGGCATGTTTTAACTTGTATACGTGATCGGGATATTCATGAGACTCAAAACCTGGAGGTTAGGCAACATAAACTTCTTCATTAATATAACCGTTAAGGAATGCACTTTTTACATCCATTTTTTAAATAGCTTAAAATTTTTCGCACAAGCGAAGGCAAGTAAAAGGCGTATAGCCTCGAATCGGGAAACCGACGCATAAGTTTCCTCATAGTCGATGCCTTCCTCTTAGTTATACCCTTGCGCGACTAAACGCTCCTTATTGCGGGTTATTACCCCGTTTTCGTCCAACTTGTTCCTAAACACCCATCGGGTGCCGATTACTCGATGACCTCGCGGAGGAGGGACAAGGCCTCAAACCTCATTTCTCTTGAACTGATTAAGTTCCTCTTGCATAGATAAAAATCAGTGCTCATTGAGTAAGGCTTCTTTAGGGCTTTTAAGTTCTATTTGTGAAACAAAAGCAAAGTGATAACAAAAATTACTTATCTTAGACCGAGTCGTAACTCCCTTTGATATATCACCAAGGATATTGTCGATTGGATGGTATTTGGACGACTTCCAAGCTGGAGGAGATCATCTTTTGTAGACGGATGAACTTCCTCGGTTTCCTCATGGCGGTCATCTTTCTCCTCCTCAATTTTGACTACGTCAGGTTGATCAATTCCCAGCTCGGCACTATTGAGTATGTCTTTCGAAGATACACCTGCACCATGAACAACACTACCTTTTTCGACATCTCTCGGATAAGATTCATCAAATGTTACGTGTACAGACTCTTCAACAGTAAGTAATCTCTTATTATAAATTCTATAAACTTTACTCGACTGAGAGTATCCGAGGAAGATGCCTTCGTCGGCCTTGGAATCAAATTTACCTAAGTTTTCCTTTCCATTATTCAACACAAAACATTTACAATCGAAGACATGTAGGTGAGATACATTCGGCTTGCGCCCTTTTAAAAGTTCATACGGTGTTTTGTTTAGAATAGGACGGATGGGCACCCTATTCAAAACATAACATGTCGTACTTATGGCGTCGGCCAAAAGATATTTAGGTAATGTACTTTGATTGATCATTGTTCTCCCTAACTCTTCTAAAATACGATTTTTGCGCTACACAACCCCATTTTGTTGAGGAGTACATGGAGCGGAGAAGTTGTGATGAATTCCGTGTTTACCGCAATATTCCTCAAACAAATAGTTTTCAAACTCACCTCCATGATCGCTCCTAATTGAGAAAATGTTTGTGTTTAATTTATTTTGGAAAAGCTTAGCAAATCTTTCAAAGGCGGCGAACGTATCGCTCTTGCTAGCCAAGAAGATAGTCCAACAAAATCTAGAAAAATCGTCAACTATTACAAAACTGTAATCGTCAATCATATGGAGAAGCTCGAGAGGTCTCGTAGTTGAAAAGATATTTTTGGATTTAAAAGAGATCCTTGTTTGCTTTCCCATTTGGCAAGCATCACAGAGGTGATCCTTGGTGAACTTTATTTTGGGTAGACCTAAGACTAGATCTTTGGAAACTATCTTGTTAAGCAAGTCAAAGTTGACATGTGCTAAACGTCTATGCCATAACCATGAGTCCTCACTCATTGTCATGAGACATTTGTCACTTGTCAAAGATACTTCATTCAAGTCTAGCATATAGACATTGTTTACTCTTAGGCCATTAAACACACTCTTCATTTCATCATTATGCACAATTTTGCAACACTCTTTTGAAAATGATACATTGTATCCTTTGTCGCATAATTTGCTAATGCTAATGAGATTATGTTTAAGACCCTCGACAAGCAATACATTAGATATAGTAGTGGAATAAGGGTTACCTACACTACTTTTTCCAAGTATTGCACCGCGATTGTTATCTCCATAGGTTACATACCCCTTCTTCTTTTCCACAAAGTCGATGAAGAGAGATATGTCTCCTGTCATGTGTCTTGAGCAGCCACTATCGAGAACCCATCTTCTCTTGGTGGTTTCAAGATGTTGTACCTATGAAAAAACAATTAACAAGAGTAGGTACCCAATGGCTTATTGGGTCCTAAGTTGTGAGTGACAAAATGGTCGCATTTGGGAAACCATTGATAAATGCCTTTAGGAACCAAAAATCTCCTAAAACGACATTTAGCAATGGAATGGCCTTTCTTGCAACAATATAAACAAGAAAAGTTAACTTTTGAATTACCTTTGCTATCGTGATCTCTTACAACATATTTGTATTTTTGATATGGATTAACCATACTCTTTCTAAAATCAGATTTATCGATGGCAACAGTAATTTTGGGCTCTAGAGCCTTGTTAAGTTTGACATTTAGGTTTTTAACTTCATTTTGCCAAATGTAACAAGTGTCACACCCAAAGTTAACTACTCTACTTCTTAGATCCTCACAACTTGCTTTAGTACTTTCCACTATGGAAGCTTTAAGTGCCTCAAGTTTCTTTTCGGACTCACGAATCTTTTGCTCTAAGTGAGCAAAGATTTGATTATTTAAGGCAAGCCTTTTAAAGGCTTCTTTTGCTTCACAATGCAAAGTATTGAAAGCAGTTTATAATTCAAAATGAGACATTTTAGAGGAATTTTCATATTTAGCATGTCGTACTTGTTTCTTCTTGTTCTTTTGGTGAGCGAAAAGACAAAGATTTACGGATTCATCTTCATCACTTGAGCTTTCATCCTTGGAGGAATCCATATCGCTTTCCCAAGCTATATACGCTCTCCTTGGCTTTGATTTCTTCTTATGTGATCTATTTGTTTCCTTTTCTTTGCCCTTTTTGTTCAAGGGACAATCTGATTTGTAGTGTCCGGTCTTTCCACAAGTATAACATAATCCTCTTGTTTTATTTCCCATTGTGTCATCATTTCTAGAGTACCTAGATTGTTTCCGGAAGTTGACAAGATTTTTCTCGGAGTGTTGGATGCCGTTCTTTTTGACATAGTGGTTGTAACACTTTACAAACAGCCCCATATCCTCACTCTTGTCATCCTCTTCGTCATCACTCGAAGTGTAGTCACTATGCTCTTTAGATTGAGACTTTTAGGAAGAAGTCTTGAGAGCAATTGACTTCTTTTCAGTATTTTTTTATTTATCCTTCTTTTCCTTTTTTTCATGTTGCTCTAGGCTTAGAAGCACTTGTTCGTGCTCCTGCAGCTTTCCAAATAATGTTGTGAGATCCAAAATTGTGAGGTCATTAGCTTCTTTGATGGCGGTTACCTTCGGTTGCCATTTCCTGTTAAGACATCTGAAAATTTTGTTAGTAGCAACATCATTAGCAACTGGCCTACCTAGTGAGTGCAATCTCTGATAAGATGAGTTAATCTTTTTTGCATGTCCGCAATGGTTTCCCCTTGCTCCATGTAAAAGAGATCAAACTCTTGTGTTAGCGTATTGATTCTTGCCAGCTTAACATCATTGGTTCCCTCATGGGCAACTTGCAATGATTCCCACATAGCTTTTGCCATTAAACAATGAGAAACCCTATAATATTCATCAACTCCTAATGAGGAGATCAAAATATTTTTGGCTTTCCAATCGTAATTATATTTCTTCTCATCAGCATCAGTCCATTGTGCTTCGGGCTTAGGCACAACCATGTTATTCCCGTCGGTCATAGTTATTTCAATTGGACCATTAAGAATAACATTCCACACCTTTCGATCAATGGAATTAATGTGCACCCGCATACAGTCTTACCAGTAACTGTAATTTTCTCCATTAAAAACAGGAGCTCTATTATAGGACCCTTTAGGTTCGTTAGCCATTTTCTACAAAGTTATACTTGAAGCACGAAGTGAACCTGACTCTGATACCACTTGTTAGACGATGGCGCGGATCTAGAAGGGGGGGGGGGTGAATAGATCCCTTATTAAAAAATGAGTCGGCGCTACCAATAAAATTGATTTTAAAAATTTGTTTAATTTGCGGAAGCTGCTGTGGAAAAATTACTGTCTATAACGAACCGTTACTAGAAAACCAGATATGCGTCTAGCCTATGGAAATTGATAATGAGTAAAGAGAATTACCACGCTAGTCACACTATCAATTTTGGTTCAGACAATTTATCAAACATTTGGCGTGCGGAGCACTCCAAGTGATTTTAGCTTTGAGTAAGTAGCTCTAGTTTCCTTGTACAATAAACTATTATACTAGAGCCAAAATTAGTTCAGCACTTACTCAAAACAGTCCTAAATTTGATATGATTGTTTTAACGAAAATTACGCAAATATTTATCAAAATGAAAATGCGTAAAGTAAAAGGTACAAGGATTTGTTGAGGCAGTTCCCCCGCCGTTCTCGCTTCGGGGTACGTCTACCCTCAATTCTAACAATAGAATTGAGCTCGTATAATATAAATGTAACCTATTGTTGAATCGTTTATACAAGAATAGCATAGCAAATGCACAACCAAACTCCCTTGTTGTTGAATATGCTTTCTCTTCTTGTCCCTTTATTCGAGTCAAATCAAGTCCTTCAATTGCTTATGGATGAACCTTCGATTACAGCTCCTTGGTTGAATAACCTTACATCTTCAACTCCAGCCCGACTAATATCAAACACTTATCAATCAAACCCGAACCTCTCCTTCACAATTCACTGATTATCGCTACTAGATCGATGGAACCCACCGCTCCTCGATCACCTTTGCTCAGCTGAATATATGTTGAGAATATTTATACCAAAACCCCCAAATTCAGTGAATCTTGGAGGACAAAAACCTCAAGGTTTTATTAAAGAAAAACTTTCCAAAATCTCAACCCGAGCCGGATTTCCAATCAACGACTTCAGAAGTTATCACTTCAAACAATCCATAATGCACAACAAAGATTATTGTGTGTGATTGTTGTGGTATGAAATGTAGAAGATGAAGATGATGAGAACTAATGGCACCTCTTTCACTTTTCTTGTTTTACAATTGATTCAATTGTCTCTAAAATGAAATGAGCAACTTTCTATTTATGTTAGACAGACCAAAAATAACTGATAAAACCATTTTTCAAAATGATAGACAGACCAAAAATTATGCAGCAAACAACGAACGATCGACCTATGAAGAAGGCAGTGGTCGACCAGAGCTTAACATGTGAAAATAGATTCTATAAAATAAACATCTATGCGTCGACCGAAACAGGACTATGCATCGACGCAAAGCCTTTGATTTTTGACAAATAGAAATGATAACAGTATGCGTCGACAGGTAGGTCGACGTGCGCCAACCCGTGGAAAATGCAATTTAGAGACACCTTCTATGAGTCGACCGAAACAGATGAATGGTCGACTCAAAGACCTGTATTTTGCAAAAATGCCTATTTTTATGTTTTTGACTCTTCTAGATGCAACATATAATACACCAATGATGTTTGACTTGAATAATGCTAATTTGACAACTCAACATGCAAGTAAATGAGACATAAGAGATAAGGTATGCTTATGCCTTGTGGTGATAATGCCAAGTATCGATTCTTCCATGTGGTTGCGTTTTGACATCATCGAAACACGCATGTATAGTATATGAGGCTTTGCCCTCACACGTAACTCTACCCTACATGTTGGGTATATTAAAGTCTATTATTGGTGTTAGTATGTGAATGGAAGACCTTGAGTGTTCCTCTTCTTTCATCTCTTCAAATGCCTTCGTGACTCGACATTATGGACTATGGGTAGAAGGTTGCTCTGTCTCAAGCCATATATTCACGGGTTCGATTATCTTCTAGAGCTTTCTCTTTTTGATGATCAGTTCTTTCTGGTAACCCTCAATATCCTTGAAGCATGTGTTGCAATTTTCAATGTTGGTGCTGGAATGGAAGGCAGATATGCCAACTTGTTTTCCAAGTATTAAAATGAGGGTCACTTTCTATTAAGGAAACATTTTTTTCTTATAACACGAAAAGAATCTCTCTGGTGAGGCTCGGTATTAGAAAGCTTAGTTGGTGAAGTTCATTAGCAATATGAGTTATATTGGGGGAGCTACCCCGGTGATGGAGGTTGATAAGAAAAGTTTAAAGCATTTTATTGATGGGTGGTTGTTGATAAAATCCCGCTATCGAGAAAATAAAAAAAACCATTTTTGGTAAGTGTCATAACCCAAATTTTGAATCCAAGATTCCATTTTCATTATAGGAGCATCAATCATTATTTCCTAACCTTAACTTTGTTTCAAGTTTATTGTTGTTGAGGCCTATCTGAATTAGGGTTTTGCATCTTTCGAATCAAAAGAATTATTGCTTAATCAGTCAATGTTTTAGATTTGTCATCATCAAATCAAAGTTCTATATATTTAAGAAGCTTATGTTCAACAAGAATCAAGTGCTAACTGATCTCATTGCAAGATCATTGAAGCTCAATTTCATCTGGCCCTAAATTAGGGTTTTATCACGAAAAGTCAACTGTGCCTTTGACTTTTGATCCAAGCATGACCCCAAGCCTTGGAAAATGATTCAACATGTTCATATACATCCTTGGAGCCTATCTAGGATGTTTGATAAGTCCAAAGATGCAAATTTATTAAAGATCACACAGTTGAATTTATCTAGTACAAATTTCATCTGACAAAGTCAACTCTTTGACTTTTAGGTTTTTTGGTCCAAATTGAAGCATCCACATAAAATTTCATCAAGATATGTTTAATAAATGAGTTTGATCATGAATAAATCAAGATTGGAGATGTTTCTTGCAAAAGAAGAAAACTTGGTTAAACTTGAATTTTTTCTAAGTGTGGAAGAAACCTCATTTTGGTACCAACTTTGAGAGATCATAATTTTCAATCCACACATCCATTTTTTGAGTACCAAAGATCAATTTTTATATCTCATCATGTACTAAAAAAGTGTCCACCTATGAGAAAAATATGCTTAAATTTTGAGTTATGAAGCTTCAAAGTTTGGAAGAATTTCAAAACACTTAGAATATTTTCAAGACAACTTTGTTCCTCCATTTTTCAACCAACTTTAAGGCCAGTTTTCATCATGATCCCTTTAGATTCAAGATTTTCATCAAACATGAAAGTTTTAGGGCATGTTTAAGGCTTTCTAAAAAGTAAAATAACTCCTTCATAACATATGTGAGCTAGGAGTTTCGAAGAAAAGAATTTGAGGTCCAAGAACTTGAAATACAAGGTTCAAACTTGTTGTGACATGTTGCAAAAACTAGTCTTTTGATACAAACCTTTCGGTTTTAAGATGTTTGATGAAAAGATACCCTTTTATCAGAATAGTAGACAAAAATACAGTTATTTCCCAAGATTTTGAGACATGAACCAAGTGATGGTACAAGTTGCCATCTCCATTCATAGTACAAAGCATGCCCTTTCCCTTATTTCAACATGGAGCCACTCCCAAAGTCTTTCAAGTACATATTCATCTGGAGAAGCTTTCCCAAAGTCAACCACTTTGTACTTGATGCCTTGAACCATACAAAAAACCATCATCACATTTAGTTCGAAATTGAAAATGGATGGTTGGAAAAAGGTTAGATTTTGATCACACCATAATCATCCCCTTTCCCTATAAATACCAAGTCAACTTTCATTGCTAAGGACAAGAAAAAATCCTCAGAAACTTCACAAAAACACTCTTGCATTCGTGTGGTTCAGTATTCTTGCAAAACACCCTAATTTTTGCAAAACCTCTGGCCAAAATCATTCCATTTATGCCAAAATCAAACAAGCATCATAAACCTCATCTACACTCTCATTAGAACTTATTCCAACCATTGAACAAGTTCTCTAACACATCAAATACCCTTCACGGTCTTCAACCTCCATTATTGCAAGAAGAATCGTGCTATGTGTTCTAGCCTATTTCTAACTAGATCAGCCATCCAAACAAGTTCTAAGCACTTAAGGAAGTTAAGAAGGTTGTTATCTTTCATCTGCAACAGCTGAAAATAAGCATTGGAATCTCTCCAAGAGGTAAGGCATTCTGACTTTAAAACTCTTATATTCATGCATTGTCTTGTTGATATTTGAATAGAGAAAATGTAGTATGTTTGGTGCTTTGTGATTCTGATGGGATGTTTTCCTTGTTTGGTTCGAATATTACATGTTGTAACATGTTGAACTTCCATGGTGTTACATTATTGTTGAGTGATTTGTGAATTACTCAATTATTTTTAGGACGAGATATTTTTATATTCTTGATCCTTATGAAAAATGCTATGACTTTTATCTTTACATCATTGAAAATGGTTGAGAGATGAAGGAGTTCTGAGGAAAAGAAATTCCAGCCGTGGAGTTTTGTTTAGGGAATGAAAGAGAGAAGCGAGGAAGAAGAAGAAAGAAGCTAAGGTGGAGGTGAGTTGACATGACATGGCGTTGATTTGGCCGTTTCATGGTGTTTTAAAATAAAAACAATTGAAGGCGTATTATGTTTGGATGTAATAGCCACCCCAGTGGTAGAAACTTAACCATGCCTTTCCCTTTAACCTGCCGTGCATGGGTTCGATCTTGCTGATCAACCCTTTTGTTTTTTTTCTTCTGAATATTCATTGTGTTTTCATATTTTATTAATTGCTGGCATCTCATGTTCCCTACGCACATGTGGCCTAGTTGGTATTAATTTTGAATGGTAATCTCAAGAGCGTGAGTTCAATCCCCTTAGGGTGAATTTCCATTATTTTTGTCACTTGTTTTATTTATTTCTATGGTTTTCTAATGCAACTTAAAACTTTCACAACTGCTTTGTTTTTTATCCTTTTGATCCCATTATTTTTGCTAGATTCTCATGAATATGCCTATTTTCTGTTTGTAAAAAGAAAGTTCCAAAAATGTTTATTTTTCTTGCACTTATGAGTGATCCAAGTATATGACTTTTTTAGGGTTTCTTAGGTTTCCTTTTGATCTTTTGATTGATCCTTTGATTCTCTTTGAACTTCTTGAGTTGTATGAACCATATGCATCTTGTATGAACCTTATTTGATGTAATGAACTTACATACCCTTGTTGTCACATGGTTGTTATTACTTTTTTCAATTTCATGTCCTTGTGTGAATACATGTTTGAATCTTTTGAGACCTTGGTTATTACCTTGCCCTTAACTTGTGATTCTCTTCTATGATCAAGTGATTTGAATGAACATGTGATCTATGTCTCTCAAACCATGCCTTAAGTGTTCTTAAATACTTGTTTTTTTCTTCTTTGAAAGATGTTTAGTATGCATGTTTGTATGAATCAATCCTTGTGATTGTTTCTCATCTTACTCAAAGATGATGATTGAACCCTTTTACATGTTGGTTTTTACTTGCTTGTTTAACATGTTCACCTCATATTCATAATGTTTCCAAGATTTTTTTGTCACTCATATGATATGATCTTGATGTCTACAAGTTATCCTTTGAATGTTTACACTTTAACTCACATGTTGTTGTCACATATGTCTCACTCTTATTCAAAGCTATTTTGGTTGTTACCTTTGCCATACTTTGGTTTGATATCCATGCTTTAAATATTGTCATAATTTATGTATCTTGATTTTGAGTTTTGATCTCCACCATGATAAGTAATGTTTTGACTTATACATGATTTGTTAGTACTTCAAATTGCCATCTCTGATGTTTGGTCTTGTAAGAACGTTATTTCATGATCTTTTAGATGTTGTGACATCTATAGTTACCTTTTGATTGTGACCATTGGTTTTGGTTCTAACTACTAAGGATGGATGTTAGGTGTTAGCTCTCATTTTCGACGCTAGTAGAATTCAGAATTATCTTAAGTTAGAATGTCATTCTAAAAACATGTGAAGGCTTCGACACAATTATGAGGAAATATGAGTCGAAGAAAGGTGGACAAAGTTTCTGGAAAAAATTCTAGGTGTTGGAGAAGCTCTCGACCAGGATCATGTTAAGGAAAACGCAAGGCAATTACCATCAAAGCTGGAGGGAATTCGTAGTATCTAAGTTCAAATTGATAGTGGGTGAACGTGGGAGCAGTTGAAGTTGTAAAAAAGCGCCAAAAAAACACGCCGTGAAGCCATAACCGTCATCAGTAGTTACTTTCTAGAATTATAAATAGTTGTCATTTTTATGTAATAAGGGTGTTCATTCATCTTGTACTAGTCACTCCAAAACACTCAAAGTACCCGTTGTAACACGGTGGGAGAACTGACTTTAAACAATGTTGCGGATAGCAAGAGTCGCCACCGACTTTTATTTTATCCATAAGGAAAGGTTATAAAAGAACAGGAAAGACCTTAGAGAATATTTTGGGTCCGGGGGGTAGATTATGAAAAGGGAAGGTGTTAGCACCCTTTTCATCCATGGTTATCCATGGGCTCTTAGGTACTTAAGCTCACTTTTGAATTGTTTTGAAAGTGTAGTGTGTGAATAGCAAAAAATTTCAGAATAGTTTAATAATAATCCGTGTATGGATGTGAAAAACTTGTTTGAAAATTTTGTTGGAAATTTGTTTAAGTGTGAAAAAGTTTTGAAGTGAGCAAGTATCTAGGAGTAGCCTACCCTAATGTTTTAAGGTCTTTCTTATTCTTTATCCTTTCCTTAGTAAGACTATCCCTACTATAATGGAGTAGGTAGTCCTTACTTTGGATGTTAAGGGACATGTGAGGGACAATTGGATTTTTGAAGGCCATTGTGGGGTGTAATAAGCACATATAAGGGACCATCATCATTTTTCGAAAGGGACTCGATTCGTAAAGGCAACCATAAGGGACTTTGATGATTTTTCTATTTGAGGGACTTGCTTTATACACCCCACTTAACCATTATTCGTAGGCAACTTGAGGGATATCCTTAGGAAGTGAGACGGCGATTAAAATCGACTTACGTGTGTGACGTGTTTATTTTAATTATCTTTATTTAAAAGTGATCTAAATTTATTTTAATATTACATACATGTTGTTACACTCCCTAATTACTAACCATAATAATAATTAAATAATTAAACAACTTTACATCCAAGAAACAATTACAAAATAATAAGCAAAATAATTAAATAGCAAAGATAAATAAAATATAAATAAGCAATAATAAATAATAAAGGGGGTTAGTAAGCAATATTTAACAAAATAATAAGCATGATTAGAATATAAATGGGTTAGTAAATAAGAATAAACAGAATTAATCCAAATATTATAATAATAAGAAATTAACAATTTTTTAATATAATCGACTAAAAAAAACAAATATGAATAAACAATTGTTTTAATTTACAAATTATTAAATTATATTTTAATCATGAAGTTACTACAAAAAATCTAATTATTATAAGCACAATTATTTATAAACTAAAGTTATGTAAAAAAATATTTATAAGTATATTTACAAAAATTTGTAAGAATTATAGTAAACATACATACATAATAATTATATTAGAAAATAACATTAAAAAAAAAATAGGATTAGATTTGTATTAAAAAATATTCTTAGAGTTTTATGAAATTAGGGTTTATATGAGAAATAAATTTTTAGGGTTTATATAAAAAAAGTAGGATTTAGTTATATACAAAAATTTTCTAATTTATACATATTACAATTTAGACATAAAATATAGAAACAAAATTTGTGAAAAAAAACATATTTTTTAAAATTAAAGAAAACAGACATATTTTATTATTATTTATTTATTATTGAGAAATATACATAATATATTTAATTTTTAATATTATAATATTTAAATCAAATAAAAGGAAAGAAAAAAAAAGCGGAAACTTACCTGGCTGAGGTTTGAACCCAGGCCAGCTTGATTTCCAGGAAGCACAACAACCATCAGGCTGCGGATTTTGCAACGTTTTCTCCTACGAATATTGTTACGAGTTCTTCCACCCTGCGAAACACAAACTTCATCCAAACGGCAAAATTTCACAAAATTGATTGCACCATTGTATTGCTACTGAGTTTTTCAATCGTCCTATGTTTTTCAAATCCATTTATCATTTGAAAATCGTGAAACCCTAAAGAGGGCCGAAAACCCTAATCATGGTGAATTCTTGTTCCTGCAATGAAAATCCAATTGAACCACCCAGAATCGTTCTAGAGTTCATTCTAAACATCCTACAACAATCAAAAACAGTTTAAACATGATAAATCAATGGATTCGAAAACAAAATATTCAAGGTCAAGATGAACTCGGGTTGAGCAATTGGGTGTGTATATGATGCATATGGATGATGATTTATGATCAGAAGAGTCCAAGGAAGCTTGCTATGTCTTTCAAATACCTTGCAAGGCTCTGAATTTGAGAACCCGAATATGACTTTTTGAAAGATTTTTGTGCTTTTGATCTTACCTTTAGGCTGCTGCAAATTCGTGTCTAGGGTTATGTTTGTGCTTAATATATATGTGTGATGGATTTAGGTCAGAAACATTGATGTGTTGTGTGGATATTTGATCCAAAAAATATTCAAAAAGATCATTGTATAAATTTCAAATATTTGATCATGAGTGCTTGCTATTTTGGGAGAGATCACATGATTTCCTTCTCATTCTAATTCAATCAATGATTATGAATTTCTAGAAACAAAATCTTCACCCAAAAATAGATTTTTATATTTTTTATTTATTTAAAATGATTTTTATGAATTAAATCAATAATAAATAAATAAAAAATAATAATTTGGGAGAGATCACATGATTTCCTTCTCATTCTAATTCAATCAATGATTATGAATTTCTAGAAACAAAATCTTCACCCAAAAATAGATTTTTATATTTTTTATTTATTTAAAATGATTTTTATGAATTAAATCAATAATAAATAAATAAAAAATAATAATTTGGGAGAGATCACATGATTTCCTTCTCATTCTAATTCAATCAATGATTATGAATTTCTAGAAACAAAATCTTCACCCAAAAATAGATTTTTATATTTTTTATTTATTTAAAATGATTTTTATGAATTAAATCAATAATAAATAAATAAATAATAATTTGGGAGAGATCACATGATTTCCTTCTCATTCTAATTCAATCAATGATTATGAATTTCTAGAAACAAAATCTTCACCCAAAAATAGATTTTTATATTTTTTATTTATTTAAAATGATTTTTATGAATTAAATCAATAATAAATAAATAAAAAATAATAATTTGGGAGAGATCACATGATTTCCTTCTCATTCTAATTCAATCAATGATTATGAATTTCTAGAAACAAAATCTTCACCCAAAAATAGATTTTTATATTTTTTATTTATTTAAAATGATTTTTATGAATTAAATCAATAATAAATAAATAAAAAGTAATAATTTGGGATAGATCACATGATTTCCTTCTCATTCTAATTCAATCAATGATTATGAATTTCTAGAAACAAAATCTTCACCCAAAAATAGATTTTTATATTTTTTATTTATTTAAAATGATTTTTATGAATTAAATCAATAATAAATAAATAAAAAATAATAATTTGGGAGAGATCACATGATTTCCTTCTCATTCTAATTCAATCAATGATTATGAATTTCTAGAAACAAAATCTTCACCCAAAAATAGATTTTTATATTTTTTATTTATTTAAAATGATTTTTATGAATTAAATCAATAATAAATAAATAAAAAATAATAATTTGGGAGAGATCACATGATTTCCTTCTCATTCTAATTCAATCAATGATTATGAATTTCTAGAAACAAAATCTTCACCCAAAAATAGATTTTTATATTTTTTATTTATTTAAAATGATTTTTATGAATTAAATCAATAATAAATAAATAAAAAGTAATAATTTGGGATAGATCACATGATTTCCTTCTCATTCTAATTCAATCAATGATTATGAATTTCTAGAAACAAAATCTTCACCCAAAAATAGATTTTTATATTTTTTATTTATTTAAAATGATTTTTATGAATTAAATCAATAATAAATAAATAAAAAATAATAATTTGGGAGAGATCACATGATTTCCTTCTCATTCTAATTCAATCAATGATTATGAATTTCTAGAAACAAAATCTTCACCCAAAAATAGATTTTTATATTTTTTATTTATTTAAAATGATTTTTATGAATTAAATCAATAATAAATAAATAAAAAATAATAATTTGGGAGAGATCACATGATTTCCTTCTCATTCTAATTCAATCAATGATTATGAATTTCTAGAAACAAAATCTTCACCCAAAAATAGATTTTTATATTTTTTATTTATTTAAAATGATTTTTATGAATTAAATCAATAATAAATAAATAAAAAGTAATAATTTGGGATAGATCACATGATTTCCTTCTCATTCTAATTCAATCAATGATTATGAATTTCTAGAAACAAAATCTTCACCCAAAAATAGATTTTTATATTTTTTATTTATTTAAAATGATTTTTATGAATTAAATCAATAATAAATAAATAAAAAATAATAATTTGGGAGAGATCACATGATTTCCTTCTCATTCTAATTCAATCAATGATTATGAATTTCTAGAAACAAAATCTTCACCCAAAAATAGATTTTTATATTTTTTATTTCTTTAAAATGATTTTTATGAATTAAATCAATAATAAATAAATAAAAAATAATAATTTGGGAGAGATCACATGATTTCCTTCTCATTCTAATTCAATCAATGATTATGAATTTCTAGAAACAAAATCTTCACCCAAAAATAGATTTTTATATTTTTTATTTATTTAAAATGATTTTTATGAATTAAATCAATAATAAATAAATAAAAAATAATAAAAATGATGAATTTTGGTCAATTGGGTCGTGCACCATGTTATGAGATGGATTGGGTCATAAATTAGGCAGCCCATTTGGAAAGAAATACTTCTAAGCCTCCATTTTCAACATAAACCATCACAAAATTGCCCAACTTTGCAAGGGCACATTTCTCTCAATTTTAAAGGTATGATGGTGTTCTTGGACTTTTTGGAAAGCTTGAAGAGTCCTCTAAACAACCCCATTGGTTTCAGGTCCATATCATTTACCAATCTCAAGTTATGCCCTTTTGAAGTTGTTGACTTTTTGTTGACTTTTGAAATGACCTATAATGTCTTAGATCATATCTTTCAAATAAAGCATTTTTGGGCTTAACCTTCAACATCAAAGTTGTAGAGAATTCAATTTCCTTCAAAATGAGCTTTGGATGGAGACTTGGTGATGAAGTATGTGAAAGTTATGCCTGGTCAAAGTTCAGTTGACTTTTACTGAGGAAACCCTAATTTAGAAACTCCTGATTATTGATGATCTGGAATCTCCTTGATGAATCATGATCAACCCTTGATCAAATGATGAATTTTACTTCATATACTTGATGTTGGCAAAAAATCATGAAGTTTGACTTTGGTTTGACCACAGTTGACCTCAGTTTGACTTTTTAACTGCATTGACTGCTTTTGACTTATCTGATCATCTGACTGAGCAAACTTTTGAGAAAAGTCTTGAAACTTGACATGGGGGTTCTTATATACATATAAGATGTTATGAAGCTCACTTGAAGTCTTGGAAGTCCATTTAGCCTGATTAAAGTCAAAACCCTAGTTTTGGATGCACTGCTTAGGAGGTGCATTGTCTGAGGGAATTGTCAACTCTTCTGACCAATTGTGAACTTTGTGAACCTTGTGAATCTTCATAAGATATCTTGTGATACTCATGGGAGGTATTGTGAAGCTTGTGAACCTTGTGAACATCATGAAGTGGCTTTGTAGACCTCATGACCCTTAGGAAAGCTTTGTAAACATTGCGAATCTTGTGAACCTTGTGAACCTTCAAGAAGCAACCTATGGACTTCATGAACCTCATGAAAGGTCTTGTAGATGTTGAGAAGTTTGTGAACCTTGTGAACCTTCAAGAAGCAACCTATGGACTTCATGAACCTCATGAAAGGTCTTGAAAGCACTGTGGAACTTGTGAACCTTGTGAACCTTCTTAGAACACAAAGTCTTGTATTGTGAGGGCAAATTTTGGGGTGCAACACCCGTGTGTAGAGAAACGAGTTAACGAGAATATACATGATACAACACCAACTCCTTTTCATTAATGCAATTTACTTGCCTTTACCATTTATGCGTTTTTACTCATTCTGCACTTTAACCTTCAGTTTTTACGTTTAAACCTCCCTTTTTTCCAAGTCTTTATGCAAACTTACTTTCATTTACTTTTCACACAAATTTAGACATTATGCACTTATTTCAAGCTTTTTATGTTAAAGTCATTTACCTTACAAAGATTTTATGGTTGAACGTGGAGTTTAGATTAGAATCTTTTGCACCTTTATTTTCAAAGTTATTTACAATTACTGCATTTACTTTTGAAGATTTCATAGTCGAACATGGAGTTCAGATTATAATCTTTTGCATAGCTACATTATTGCCTTTATTTCAAAGTCATTTACTTTTTAAAGCTTTTACGTTATTGCCTTTAATCTTCGACGCATTACTTGCTTTCTTTTAGATACTGCCTTTGATCTTCAAGTTACTTTTACTTTACAAAGATTTCATAGTCGAAGGTGGAGTTCAGATTAGGATCTTTTTGCACACTTAGCACATGTCCTAGGATTTAGTATAGTCGATCCTGCAAGTTAATCAATTTTATCCTAAATTGATAGACTAGCGGTTGTTTACCAAAATTCACAGTAAACAAATTGACACACTTGGTGGGACCCAATGCTAAGCATTTTAAAGTTTACATTAATATTTTGGGCGAATACTTCGTTGTATGTTATTAAGGAGTGGAAAGTTAGCAATAACACACGAAGAAGTACCAAAAAGAAGATACACTAAAAGAATGGCAACAAATGCTAGTCAACAAGTTGATCCTCAAGGAAGCATTTCAAATACTCAGTCAAGCATGGGGTCTCAGAACAATCCATATCTAGTTTCTTCGACGGGAGGACAAACGCCACCGCCAGTAGTTGTGTTTGAACAAATGCAGCCCATGGCCAATCCAGGATCAACATGTGTACGAACGTACACTCGACCTGTGTTGGAATATATAGGACCACAAAGTCCTAATTCACCAACACCTCTAGGGAGTTCAATATATAGGCATATTCCTCCGCCAAGTTTTTCACAACCATTATCAAGGAACCCATCTTATGGTATGCCTACGTCGATGATGCAGAATCTGCAGAATGTGCCACCCATATTTTCAGAGAATGTGGTATCTTTGCCAGTACAAGGATCTGGATCAGGTGGTCGAAACAACCAAAGCATAGGTATGGGTTACTCTGTTGAAGTACCCAGTCTTACAAACACATCCATAAACTGTTTAAGGCAACAAATGGATGAAAGTAACATGCAGATGGTGCACACATTGTCTTAGACAATGGGAGAAGTTTTTCAACCATTAATTCAGAATACTACTCAAACTAATTAACAGTTGACGACACAATTAGCCCGTATGGCTGATTTTATGAGAGTACCAGCATTTGATCAAAGAGAAATAATTGTCGAAAACATGCCACAATATCAGCAACGAAATGTAGCTGAGGCGAACATGGAAGACCATGAAATGGGCGAACCTTTCAGAGTCGAACCACAAAGGAATCAGGTACCAGTTCATATGGAGGAAGAGCCAGGAGTAGTCATGGTGAACAGGAATCAGAATGCTAACCAAATACTTAGACAGGTTCGACATCAAGATATAGCAGAAGAAAATAAACTTGCAGCCATGGTCGAACGAATAATGACCAGAAATGGTGCAAACTTTGGTTTCACGAGGCCAAATTATACTTCCCCTATAGTGGATTATATTCTTCAAGCTGAATTACCACCTAGGATGAAGGTTCCAAAGTTCAGTAAGTTCGCAGGAGATACTACTGAATCAACTGTCGAACATGTGGCTAGGTATATGATTGAAGCAGGAGAGATAGCAGGTGACAAAAGCCTTAGGATCAAGTAATTCCCAAGTTCTCTCACCAAAAATGCTTTCACGTGGTTTACCAAGTTGCCTCCTAATTCAATTTACAATTGGGCTCAATTAGAACGTTTGTTTCACGAACAATTCTACATGGGACAAACTAAGATCAGCTTCAAAGAATTGGCTAGTATCAAACGAAAAGTCACTGAGCCAATTGATGATTACCTGAATAGGTTTCGACTTCTTAAAGCCAGATGTTTTACACAAGTACCAGAACATGAGTTGGTCGAGATGGCTGCTGGGGGTCTTGATTATGCCATTAGGAAGAAGTTGGACACCTAGTATCTCAGAGATACGGCACAACTAGCTGATAGAGTTTGACGGCTAGAAAGGCTAAGAGAAGAGAAATCTAGGTTCAACAAGGGTTAAAAAGTAGCCTTTGTCGAATGTAACGAAGATGTAGAAAATCTCTATGATGAAACATCTTATTTCAATAAACATGAGGTTGATGTTGCTGAATTAAAGCAAAGTCCACCTTATGCTTGTAAACTCTTAGCTCCCTCGAATGGGAAAAATCCCCCTGAGTCTAACTGTTGTACCCCAAAATTTGACTAACCTTTTCTTGAACTTGACTTATGTTTCTTTGCATTTTAGCATGTGCATTTGCATAACATTGTCCTCTGTAGGGGATTAGGAGGTGTCTTGTGCCATTCAAGAAGAGGGTTTCTTTGGTTTCAAGCTCAAGCAAGAGGTATTTGGGAAAACCATCAAGGGTTTCATCACCATGAAAGTTTCAAAGCTCCTTGATGGGAGAGATTTGTGTATATGCATCACCTCCTATCCTGAGGATCATCAGAGGGTTATAAAGGATCCATGAGGTCTTGTTCTTGGTTAAAATTGGTTCAAAAGCTCATTGTGTGTCTTGAGAGGTCTTTGTGGAGCTTGTATGGTCATACAAGTCATGTGCAAGAGCCTCAGTCAAAGGATATGGAATTAGGGTTTCATCTGGTTAACTCAAGGTCATTTGTGGACTTGAGAGGTTTCCAAACTAGTTTTTAAGTCACACAAGCCATGAGAAGTCACCTTAAAGAATTTGAGATGCCATGATGAGATCAAATCAAGAGGAATTAAGAGTTCAAGAGGTTACTAATTAGGGTTTCATATGACTTTAGTGTAAAATCCCCTTCTCTAGTGCCCAACTTCAAATACATTTTACCCTATGATACAAGCTCAACCTCCTTTTCATGAAAACATGAGACTTGAAGAGCATGTTCTAAGATTTCTTTTGATCACAAGAACGCATCCATTGAGTTTTTACATCTCAAGTTATGATGCCAACCAGTTAGGGGTCTCAGATGAATAGAATTTTGGTCAACAAAAAGTCAACTCACTTCCAAGGAATTTTTTGACCTAGAAGCAAGTTTCCCCTCAACTTCAAGTGAACTTGAAAGTTGTTCCTCATGATCTTAGCTTTCCAAAAAGTCCTAGAAGTCCTTTTTATCATGTGTACATCTCAAGTTATGGTCTTCACAAAGCAAGGGTATTTTTGGAAACTTCATTATAAGTCATCTTGTTCAATGGTCAATTTCATGAACTTTAAGACCTCAAATCCAATTTTAACCAACATGAAACTTGTGCCTAAGGGTCTCAATTTCACAATGGGTTCAAAATTCATAAGGATTGATGGATTATATGATCATGTGGACCATTTTAAGGTGAAAAGTTGAATTTCTGGTCATGGTTTGTTTTGCTTCATTTACAAGTCATCAATGGACTTTGTTTTGAACTTTTTACACTATCATGTTATCAAATATTAGTCATGCTATCTCTTTACCTATTTTGGACCAATAATGGTACATGTTACATGCCATATTTTCAAAATCCACACCATAAAAAGCAAAGATCAAAACTTGATGCATAGGTATCCTACATGACCAAAACCAATTCAATTATTTCCTACACACCACATTTGCTTGATTGCTGACCCATTGGTGAGTGGAGGATGTTCAACCCGTGTGTAATCAAAAATTGAAGTTTTTGGTCATTTTTTGTAATCAACTCATACAGCCATTATGGGCATGCATGGTTGCCATAAACCCATGATATTTAAGCTCAATATTTTCCCTAAACCATCAGAGTGGTTGCTAGCTGAGAGAGAGAGAGAGAGAGAGAGAGAGAGAGAGAGAGAGAGAGAGAGAGCTCCTACGCTTCAAATTTTCCAAAACTTTCACATCTTCGAATCAAGCATTTCCTGGGTGATTTCTCCAAATTTCTGCTTGCTTCTTCTTCACCAGAGCTCAGGGAAGAGTTTGGAAAGCATAAACTGAAGCGTGTTGGCCATTTGAAGAGTCAACAGAACTGCTTCGTTTGGTAGGTTTCCCTCGATTTTTCTCTCATTCTAGACTTGTATTAGGCTCATACTGGCTTGCATCTGAAGTCCTATGATTCATAGGCAATGTTTGAATCATTTTTACTCATGTTTGATACGATTTCAATTTGCATACTCAAATTTTCGTGCCATGATTTCTTGTTATTCAAGAGCCTTTTTGAAATATAAATGGTGGATTTGGATTCCTTGTTGAAGGAGCTTTTTATTGGTACCAGCTTTTACCATTTTTATTGAGATTTTTAAACTGAGCTCCGACGAGTTGGCCGAAAAAGATGACCGGAGCCCTAGCTCCGGCGTCCAGTCATATCTCTGGTTAAAGCTGAGCTGGTCTTGGTTGAACATTTGACCTGATGGCGTGTTACCTTCTAATTTGCTTGACCATGCCACGTTTTTGTTTGACTCCACGTCTGATTAATGAAATGCTGAGTTTCATTAACTCAGCTTCCATTTGATAATTGGGCCTTGCCCTTTTGCTATGCACACCCCTCCTTTTCCAGGCCTAGGCGTGTTGTTCTTGAGTTCAGTTCAAGTGATTTTGCTGGCCACACCCCCTCCTTGCTTTGTTTTATTTTTATTTCATTTTAATTCTAGCTATTGTTTTAATTGCTTAAGAATACTTCTGATTTCACCAAAATTCAGCAAAAATATTTTTCTAGCATTTCAGAATGTTATTTAATTTTCTATATTTTTTATTTCTGTTTTTATTTTATTTTGCTATTTTATTTGGAATTTACAATTAAATAGGTTTTATGGTGTTTACCTTATATGATCATGACCATTTGGACCTTAATCTTAAATCCCCTATGACCATTGCTTCTCTCTCATTTAAGTGAGGGATTGAGGCATTTTTGAGGGTGAATTTGAGGGTCCAATAATCATTTTTCATTTAGTTTTGAGTTGACTTTTTATGCCCCTCGATTACTGCTCAATAAGGTGGAGCACCCTTAACAATGGAATTGTTTGGTGATACCTTGAGATGAGTTTCACTTTGAAACTTTGGCTTCTGTTTGCCATTGGACTTGACAACTTTGTGCATTTTATTTGGTTTTTATTGAACATTTTTCCTAATTTTGATGAAGCTTGCAAGTCAAGTCATCTTAGGAGAGGTTCACACAAACTAGTTTGACCTAGTTCCTTTGGGAAATGACTCTTATGGATCCCATATGAACCCTATGAGCCTCGATGCTTATTTATGACATGATTAAGGTGTCGGTCTTTCATTTTTAGGTCATACACTTGTGTAACTTGTTTCACAAGTTACTTAGAAGTTAGGAAATTCCACTTGATTTTAAGTGTTGAGCATGAGATAGAACTTTGTTTCTTCCATTTGCCTTAATTTGATTCTTGCTTGTGCTTTGTTTTCCATCTTGATTTGAACCTTTTTCTTTTGTTTTCACTTCTGCCCCTTAGGTATTGATCATCATTTAAGACAATTTGGTGTTCATGTTTATGCTTTGAGTTTGTCCTGAATGATGTATCACTTTTAGCTTTTGTTTGTTCTTCTTTTTCACATGATCAATTTGGATTGTTTGGTTGAGATACTTTTCATATGCTTGCTGCCCAAGTCTCTTTTCTCCCATCTTCTATTTGATCATGGCGTTTGTTTGTGTTTTATGCTGGTCTTTTGTTTTAGTGATTGATGTTTGAGTGGTTGTAGGAGTTGTGACTCCTCCCATTTCATCTCACCCTTTCTTTGACTTGTTCAAGTCAACTTATTTGAATCACTTGCCTTGTCTTTGTTACATCTTTTTGTCTTGATTTTCATCTGTACATCTTTGCATGTCATGTTTGCATTTGTCTTGAATTGTTTAAGTCAATCTCATCTTCTTTCTCATTTCATCTGTGATTGAATTATTTGTTGTTTACATGGTTATTTTTCCATGATCCCTTAGGATTGCTAGTCCCTCTGTTTAAGATGGGAGTAGGAGAGACATTAGGTGTTCACTCCTTTGCATGATAACATTAGGATAGATTTCCCCTTTCAATCCCAACTTTAGGAGTATTTTGCATGACAACATTAAGGTTGATTAGTTTCCCCTTAGAGTTTGTGTCTTTCTCTTCTCATCTCCAAAACATCTTTTAAGACACCTAGTAAAGGATAATAAGTGTTGTATGCTACGAGCCTTAAGTACTTGAGGAATGATCGTTGGGGGCCTCCTCTCAATCTATCTAGAGTGTTTAGCGTATGCCCTTTGGGCGATATGCGACGCATTCACTCTCAAGTCATAGTCTTTATTGCAACACGAGTTACAAACTTAACTCAATTCACTTCTTCATAAAAAAAACACAAAACAAAACACCAAACCTTTTTATCTCTCGGGATTGTTTGAAAATCATTTTCAGAAAGAGTGTGTTAAGTCTTGGTTCTACCACAAATAGGTAACGCCTAAGTCTCCAATGGTCGAGCAGCAATACACCCAACTACTAGAACGAAGGTTTAACCCTACTCAGTTAAAACACTTGAACCAATCTATGGTCGTGTCATCCCGAACCATGTTTGCTATGATTTCTCCTACCAGACGAGAATACGTAGGCACACGATGGTGATGTCTTGGCAAGAAACCTTCCCCCCTTCACCCGTAGTTTTTTGAACTACGTTGACTCTGACTTTCCCATTGCACGAGGGAGTACGTAGGCATAGAGCGGTGATGCTTTATCGAGTCTCTTTTCTTTTCTTTTGTCCCTGTGAACCAGCCTTTGATAGATTAACACCATTTTAGGTAGACAACAAGCGTGGATCCCATTGAGTACAACGGACCTGAGGGGTGCTCATACCTTCCCCTTGCGTAACCGACTCCCGAACCCAAGATTTGGCTACGATGATCGTTTCCTTTCCCTCTCTTTGGGATAAATAACGAATGGTGGTGACTCTTCTGTCTTTGCTGACCCCTCTTTGCAACGATGCGACAGATGACGACTCTGCTGGGGACTTTTCCCATCCCCTATGCGAGTCAATCCTAGCGCTTGTGTGTTTTATCTTTGGGTATGTATATATGTGCATTTGTGTTGTATCTGTATTTTATCGCATTTGCGTTTTACTTTCCCGCATTGTTATCATATTGTTGTGTTGTTGGGTGGGACTGTCCCACTGTGTTATAAGCCAAAGCCCAGGCTTGAGTATAACCATAGCATTAGAAGTGGAAAGTAGTGATGGACCTGTATGGAGACATGCACTAGTCCCCACGAAATTCGCGCTTAGACGAGATTCTCTTTGATGACTACCTTTCCAATCTGTTTCGGACAGTTGAGAGGATGTTGGATCTGAGGATTGTCGACTCTGGGGACCGTTCATTTGGGAGTCAACTAAGTGAAGCCGCTTCGTCAGACTATGATGCCAAACCAAAAATGGTGAATGTATCATCATTTTTCGAAAGTTTGTAATGCTGACTACCGCATAGGATGCCAGACCTTGTCAGAGATAGGTTCATACCTGTGAGTTGGGAGGGTTATGCAGGAAACCTGACCTCCAAACTACCAAGATTTATTATCAGTGCGGACCTTTGATCTCTGATGCTATGAGGTTCCTATACTTTGGTCTTTTGGTGTTCCGGTATTTTCTCGCCAAAGCGAAACGCTGGTTCATCTCAGTCAGCGGTACAACAATCTTGATTCCATGTTACATTTGCATACTTATTTGCATCTTAACATTGACATGTATTTGTGTTTCAAGTGCACATTTTCTTCTTGATTCTAGTAATCTAATCCACTGTCAGCATGAAGCCCAACTTGAAGAGAACAGTAGTGTACAAGTTTCCAACCCCATATATAGGGTCCTTGCTCAGTTTGATCTTTGCAACTGATCACAGTGTGATGGAGGATTTCAAGAAATACTATAGGAAGATTATGGGTTATGTCTGCAAAGCTTAATTGTTTGAGTTAGGAGGTCTTCATACATTGCTTCAGTTTTATGATCCTCAGCCGCAATGTTTCACTTTTTCAAGATATGTATTGATGCCTACTTTGGAAGAATTTGCCATGTTGCTAGGAATCCCAGTTCTGGAACAAATGCCTTTCTACCATGCTGAAGCAGAGCCCAACTTGACAAAGCTTACAAATTCTCTTCACTTGGATGTTTCTGAATTAGATGGAAAGATGAGTTGGAGGAGTGGAGTACTTGGATTCCTATTACCTTTCTTGGTGAGCAGAGCTCAACATTTTGCAAAAGAAGGTTGTTGGATTGTCTTCAGTGCCATCTTGGCTCTCTGTATCTATGGCATAATATTATTTCCCAATATCCCTAATTTTGTTTACTTGGATGTCTTTCATATCTTCGCCTCCAAGAATCCTGTTCCAACACTCTTAGGAGATGTTTATCATTCTGTCTGCTATAAGAATGAGAACAGAAGAGGGAAGAATGTTTCTTGTTGTGTGCCTCTCCTATACAAATGGTTTATTTTGCATCTACCTAAGTGTGGTCCTTTTGTTGACATCTCTGACACTGCTGATTGGTCAGAAAGGCTTAAGGGTTTAACTTCTGAGAATATTGTATGGTTTAACAGAGACCTTCTAGGTGTGGAGATTGTCTATAGATGTGGTAGTTTCCCCAATGTTCCTTTGATTGGGAGAAAGGGGGGCATTAATTATAACCCTGCTCTCGCAGTCAGACAATTTGGTTATGCTCTAAGAGAACCTCCGAAGGAAGAAGAAATACATGAATCTTTGTATTTCACCGGTTCAATTGACACTAAAACCTTAATCAAAGTGGAAAAGGCTTGGGGTAAAATTCACTGTCAAGGAAAATCTTCTTTGGGCAAGAGTGATTGCAGAGCCTATGGACCATATGTGGAATGGATCCAGGAGAGAGTTGAAAGACTGTTGCTACCATTTCCAGTCAGGGAGCCTTTGTATCCTCTAGTAGTTGAAGAACCAACAACAGTTGACATCCAGAAATACAATCAACTGTGGGCTGAAAAGGAAGAACTATGTAGAGTGAACAAAGAGTTGGAATAGAAAATCAATCAGCTTAGGAGGGAAAAGAATTAGGCCACCCACTCATCCAAGAAGCAGATAGAGATAGTGAACAAGATGGGTAAGGAATTGACGGAAGAGATTCGCTCCCGAGAGCGAGTAGATCGAGACTTGAAAAGCGCCAACGATATTCTCAAAGATAAAAAGAAGGGGCTAGAGAAAGCACATTTAGAGATATCAAAGTTCAACGCTCAATGGAACGTTATCCTGACTAACAACAAAGAAAGAGAAGATGGACTTCGTCAACAGATTGTCAAGTTGAAGACTCAACTCCGTGTAAAAGATGAGAAAGATCCAGGTGAGTCTTCTCGTCATTACCAATGAAACCGCAAGCTACACGAAGCTCTTGCAACATTGGAGGAATATAAGTTGAGAGCAAATCTGAAGAGGCCTAAACTTGAAGATGCATTTGGGGAAGGCGTCTGGGAAGATTATGCCCAAGGCTTACAAGCTAACATCAGCAGGAGGGAGTTGCTTATCCAGGGATTGATTGCTAGGCCTGATCACCTTGACACGAAGGAGTTGTTGGAGGAGTTTCAGACTCGCTGTCATACTTAATGTATTTTCTTTTTCTGTACTTTGTTGTTTTGTATTCCGACCATCACCAGGATTTTTGGATGGGGTCGTGTTGACTCAATTGTATGAGAGAGACTCCATCTGTTGGCTCTTTATTCTCCTCTTGTTCACGTGGAACTAGAATCAAGGGGAACATTTCCCTGAACCATATTTACATGTCTGCATTTTGCATCATTTTTCATATTGCATTGCAGGTGTTCCTGGTTTTGTTGACCTTACTTATTTATATGGTTTTCTCAACACTGTTTCAGGATTGAAGACCGCACCATTCACCGCTATTCAACAAGAGGGAATCAACAAAAGGCCATGGACCAAATTCAACTTGAGTTGCAGGAGTTCCGTGACCGTATGGCACAATTTATGGACCTGATGCAAGGGGTCTCCAATGGTCAGGAACAGTTAAGAATACTCGTTCAACCTCTGATTACTAGGGTTGACGGAAGTGGAGTTCTGCATGGAGGGACTATGGTTGTTCCTCCTACAGCGGACCATGGCACTCCTCATGCCACTGCCATCCCAACAGTTGTTATCCCTTCGTGCGGAGGTAATCAGACTGGAGTACATGTTCTAGGGGCTACATGTTTTATACATGGAAATGCTGGTCCTCAGTGGGAGGAGGACGAGCAAGATGATATTTTCTCCATGGGAGATCTGGGAGCAGGTTTCCAGCTGGATACAGACAGGAGGTTTAAACCGATAGAAGAGAAGATGAGGAACCTTGAAAATCAGAATTCTCTCGGTCTGGACATGTCAAACTTGAGGCTGATCCTAGGTCTAAGGATCCCACCAAAGTTCAAGGTCCCAGACTTTGACAAATACAAGGGCACGACCTGTCCCAGGGTGTACCTCCGTTCATATTATAGAAAAATGTTTGCATACTCTGATGACGAGAAGTTGCTGATGCATTTCTTTCAGGATAGCCTGTCTGGTATTTCCTTGGAATGGTATATGGGTTTGGAGCCAGTCAACATTAGAAGCTGGAGAGATTTGGCAGAGGTTTTCGTCAGACACTATCAATATAATACTGATCTGGCGCCTAATCGTGTGTAGTTGCAGAATTTGTCGCAACGGAATAATGAAGGATTTAAAGAGAACGCCTAGAGGTGGCGCGAACTTTCTACAAGGGTTCAACCTCCCATGATGGAGAGGGAACTCATTAATCTGTTTGTAGCTACACTGCCTGGTGTGTAATACGAGAAATTGGTAGGGAATATGTCTGGTAGCTTTTAAGATTTAATCATCACTGATGAACGAGTTGAAAATGTGATTAAATTGGAAAAGATCCAAGCGAGAGAGGGGTCCTTATCTGGAGGAGGTAGGAAGAATTTTGATAACAAGAAAAGAGAAGGGGAGACAAACGCGGTCTCGGGATACAGAGGTAACAACAGAAACAGAAATAGAAATCAACAGTATCATCAACAGTAACCTCAAATTACGAGTATTGCTATTCCGACAGTACAACCACAACAACAACAACAGAATTATGCTCCGCGACAGTTCCAAGATCGTAGGAGGACGATGAACAGACATTTTGACATAGAATGCCATACTCACAATTGCTACAACATTTGATGCAGTTGCAGTCAATTCAGAAGAGGACACTGACACCTCTTCCTGGCGCGCCACCCCCAGGGTATGATGCAAATTCTAGGTGTGACTTTCAATCAGGAGCTCCCGGCCATCACATAGATAATTTCAAAGCATTCAAGAATAAGGTTCAGGACCTTATAGATAGCAAGGTGATCAATTTTATGAATGATGCGCCTAATGTTGTCTAAAATCCTATGCCCAACCATGGAGCGGATGGAGTAAATGCTATTGCGGAGGAATAGAGTTTGAATTTAGTGAGCAGTGTTGAAGAGCTGAAAACTCCTTTGAGTGTTGTTAAGAACAGGCTGTTGAAGGGTGGAGTGTTCCTTGGTTGTATCGAAAACTGTGAAGGCTGTTTGGCTCATCCTGAGGGATGTGAAGACTTAAAAAGTCATGTGCAAAGATTAATGAATGAAGGTGTGCTACAATTTGACATAATTGGTAAAGAGAAAGTTGAAAGGGTGATGATTCAAGAGCAGGATGAGGTTGCCACAATCTCAATTCCTTTTAAAACCATTAACATATCTGCGCCGCCGAGGCCAGCTACCATTATAATCACCAAGCATGGCCTGTGCCTTATGAAAGCACTAAAGCGATCACGTGGAACTATGGGGATGAAGTCTTTTGTAACGGCAAAAAACAAGAGCTGAAGGGAACGACGTCTGATTCAGTGGATAATTTGGTGGGAACAGGCGGAATAACGAGAAGTGGGAGAGTGTTTGCACCTCCAGAGGCTAATGTTGAAAGACAGGATAAGGGAAATAGGAAAGTTATTGTTGAAGAAAGTACCCAAGGGGCTGAAAAGAATGCTTTGTTGAAAGACGCTGAGGAATTCATACGTATAATCATAAAAAGTGATTACAAGATTGTGGACCATCTACAACAAATCCCATAAAAAATATCAATCTTATCATTATTACTGTGCTCTGAGGCACATCGGAATACCCTTCTGAGGATTCTGAACACTGCGTATGTGCTACAAGAGATATCGGTGAACCAACTGGAAGGAGTGGTAGCGCATGTGAATGTTGGAAATGGATTAGGGTTTACTAATCTAGACTTGACACCCAAAGGGAGAAACCACAATCACGCCCTGCATATTTCTATTGAGTGCAGAGGAGCTGTATTATCTCATGTTCTGGTGGACACTGGGTCTTCACTTAATATGTTGCCCAAAAAGGCTTTGATGAAGCTTGATACCCAGGGAATAATATGTACGCCTAATGATCTGATTGTGAGAGCATTTGATAGGACAAGGAGGTCTGTGTTCGGAGACGTAACTCTTCCTATCCAAGTTGTCCTGGAGGTTTTTGATGTCGTATTCTACATAATAGATATCCAACCAGCATACAGTTGCTTGTCAGGTCGGCCCTGGATTCACTCGGCAGAGGCAGTGACTTCGACCTTGCATCAGAAGTTAAAGTATATGGTGGGGGGTAACATTGTCACCATCTGCAGTGAGGAGGACATTATGATCAGCCATTTATCCTCCTTCAAATATGTGGAAGTTGATGGGGAGATACATGAGACCCTGTGTCAAGCATTTGAGACAGTCCAGGTCAGAGAGAAGGCTCCAGTTGTGGGCAATGTTCCTAAGGTTGCTATATCTTCATTCAAAGAAGCGCAAGTTGTGGTAAAGTCTGGATCATATCAAGGTTGGGGGTAGGTGGTGAGTATCCCCAATAAACAAGATAAGTTTGGATTGGGGTACAACCCATCGTCTTTTTCTTTGCAGAGCGCGCCAAGCTACAGGGGACTAGTCTAGTTTACAAGTGGTGGGGTGATATTTGACCGAATCAACGATGTGGCCGAGGATGAAGGTGATAGTGATTGTGGTATGGATGCATGGATCCAGCCATGTGTGCCCGGCCGAAGCCTGAGCAACTGGACTATTGAAGAAATTGTCCAAGTGACCCGTGAAGAGTAATTATCTTGTGTTCTGATTATGTGCAGCCCTATGTTCTACTCGGAGCATAGCGGTCTTTGACTATAGTGCCTTATCCTTGTTTATGTTTTGAACAATTGTTTTATCATTAATCAAAGGGCGTTTTTGCATTCAAATATTGTGATCCTTATTTTTCTTGTTTTTATTTTTAACAATAAAATGGCAATGTGGTTTGTGTTGTTCGCATATCATTTTAAGCATCAAATTATCATCATTGTAGGTTTCACATAGTAAATGCCACCGATTCAGACTCGTCTATGACTTGGTATGACTTTGATAGTCCAATATTTCAAGCTGAGGAAGAGATTGAAGGAGACGAAGACCTGCCTAAAGAGCTCGCCAGGCTGCTGAGACAAGAAGAGAAGGTTATTCTGCCTCATCAGGAGGAGATTGAAGTCGTCAACCTGGGAACAGAGGAAGATAGAAAAGAAGTCAGGATAGGGGCTGCTTTAGAGGATGATGTCAAACAAAGACTGGTAGAAATGCTCTGAGAGTATAAAGATGTATATGCTTGGTCATACGAGGATATGCCCAGACTTGATACGGATATTGTGGTTCATCGCTTGCCTCTTCGAGAAGAGTGCCCACCTGTGAAACAGAAGCTAAGAAGAACCAGATCAGACATGGCAGTTAAGATCAAGGAAGAGGTCCAGAAGAAATTGGATGCCAAATTTCTTGTCGTGACGAATTACCCTTCGTGGGTCGCTAACATTGTACCTGTACCAAAGAAAGATGGTAAGGTTAGAATATGTGTAGATTACCATGATCTAAACCGAGCGAGGCCGAAAAACGATTTCCTGCTCCCCCACATTGATGTGCTTGTTGATAATATGGCCCAATATTCAGTGTTTTCCTTCATGGACGGTTTCTCCGGGTATAACCAGATCAAGATGGCCCCGGAGGACATGGAGAGAGCGAATTTTATCACGTCGTGGGGGACTTTTTGTTACAAGGTAATGCCTTTTGGATTGAAGAATGAAGGGAAAACCTATCAGCGAGCAATGGTGATTTTGTTTCATGATATGATTCATCATGAAATCGAGGTTTATGTTGATGACATGATCACAAAGTTACAAACGGAGGAAGGACATTGTGTGAATCTGTTGAAGCTGTTTGAGAGGTTAAGGAAATTCAGACTAAGGTTGAATCTGAATAAGTGCACTTTTAGTGTATGGTCAGGAAAGCTATTGGGGTTTATAGTCAGTGAAAAAGGAATCGAGGTCAATCCTGCAAAAATAAAAGCTATACAGGAAATGCCAGCACCGAAAACCGAGAAAGAGGTTTGTGGTTTTCTAGGTAGATTGAACTACATTGCAAGGTTCATATTCCACCTCACAGCCACGTGTGAACCAATGTTCAAATTGTTAAAGAAAGATCAAACGGTGGCCTGGAATGAAAATTGCCAAAGAACATTTGAAAAAGTAAAGGAATATTAGCAGGAGCCTCCAATACTGATGCCTCTAGTGGCTGAAAGACCATTGATAATGTACTTAACGGTTCTTAAGAACTCCATGGGTTGTGTTCTCGGGAAACACGATGAGACAGGAAGAAAAGAACATGTCATCTACTACTTGAGTAAAAAGTTCACAGATTGTGAGTCTAGATACTTAATGTAAGAAAAGACGTGTTGTGCACTTGCTTGGGCCGCCAAACGCCTAAGGAAATATATGTTGAATCACACAACCATGCTGATTTCAAAGATGGATCCGATTAAGTACGTGTTCGAAAAGCAAGCGCTTTCGGGAAGGATTTCTAGATGGTAGATGGTTTTGACAAAATACGATATTCAATTCGTCTCCCAAAAGGCTATCAAAGGGAGTGTTCTGTCAGAATATCTCATAGAGCAACCAATCGATGATTATCAGCCAATGAAGTTTGAATATCCTGATGAGGATATCATGTTTTTGAAGATGAAATATTGTGATGAGCTAGTGAGAAAAACACTTAGAAGAGGGGGGGGGTTGAATAAGGGTTTTAAAACAACTTAGTTGATAGAAAAATAACACAGTATTTTTATCCTGGTTCGTTTGAACTCAAACTAATCCAGTCCACCCTACCAAGGTGATTTGCCTTTCTCAACAAGGACTTAATCCACTATATCAAACTTGATTATAGTGTAAGCCACTAAGACAACTGTCTTAGTCTTCTCAAGAAATTCTGACCACAACTTGGTCTTCTTAAGGAAATCTTTTACAAAGATAAACTAACAATTTGTGTTTAAGATGTGCTTCTAAAAAGCAATATAACAACAATGATTTTTACACAAGTGTTTAGAACGAAATAAAAATATTCAGCTTTTGAAGAGACTTTGAATGAGAGCTTGTTGAATAACTTTTCAAGAATTTGTTTCAAGTTCGTTAACCTTTGAAGTGATGCTTAGAAATGCTTTTATAGTACTTTGAAAATCCTTTCTCAAAGACTGTGCAATCTGTGCATTCTATTCTTTTTGTCTTCTATTGACTTTTCCTTTCTCAGATGAGGAATGTTCTGACAAATCCTTTTTGTCTGAAATCCTGTGTCATGCACGAATAGGGAAAGAGCCGTTTAGGATAATGCCAAATAATATGCCAACGAATCTTTATTTGAACAACATCTTCTTCACCAACTTTAGAACGTCTTGCATCAGAACTTCTGATGATGTTCTTAGTTGTTCAGGTCAGAATTTAACTCACTCAGAGTTTCTCTATCAGAGTTTGCAGCAAAGTGCTTTAAGTGTGAATTCTTTAACAGAGCATACTTGCTTATCAGAACTTCTGTACTTGCAGCGTTGAGTACATTCAGAATCTTCTGAAGCTTTACGTATGTTCTTTGCTCAAGTTCTTCTTAGCTTCGCTCAGAGTCATTGTAGCATATCAGAGTCTTCTGATGACTTGCTTCTGACGCTCAGAGCTTTCTCGTTCTTTAATGTTCAGAGGCGTTCTTGCTTCCAGAATAATGTTAATTTGGATATCTGAAACAAATAAACACTTGAACAAAATTAGTGTATATAAATTCTTTATACAAAATTTCATTAATGTTATCATCAAAACAATGAGATATATTGAATATCAATCTGTGTTCTAACAATCTCCCCCTTTTTGATGATGACAAAAAATATGGGAAATTTTGTTGAGATAGAAAAAAAATATTACTCCCGCTGAGAATATTAATCTCCCCCTGAAATGAATACTTCTGAAATGATAAAATACTTCCCTTTCAACTTTTGTATTCTTTTCAGCTTCAGAGGAAACTTGTAGATTCTCAGACTTTTAGTTCAGAGTTAATTCTAAGAATTTATCAGATGAGAATTATTAGCTCTGAAACACTCAAGAAAAATGATTAGTTGAAATTTATCATGTATGAGTTTCCTTTGGTAACTGTTTGTGTGAATTATCAAAATTACCATTTTCTCCCCCTTTTTGTCATATAAAAAAGAAAATCTTTTAAGAAAAACATTAAGACAGAAAAAAAAAGAAGAGAAACAATAAAGCAGCAGATAAATTCATTCAGAAAAATATATCATTCAGAAAAACATATCATTCAGATGCATTAATCAAGATAATCTAGATACAAAAACAGACAAGCAAACAGATAACACAAAAGTGCAGAAAACGACAAGGAAAAACTAAGAAGGACGAGAAGCCAGCATCCTCAGAATATTCGTTATCTCAGATGTGGATTCGTCTTGTTTTTCCATCCATGTCTTGATTTCATCAGTTTTCTTTTCTTGTTTAACCATCCATGACTTGATTTCAGAGTTGCTAGCCTTGAGTTCAGCAATCTGAGCATGCAGATCTTCATCTTCCTTCTTCACTTCAGATGACTCTGGAGCAGATGCAGAAGTAGAAGCAGAAGCATAATGAACAACCAAGGACGCAGAAGTATTCTGAACGATCATATCAGCAGGTTGAGCAGAGTCAAGAGTCTCAGAAGCAGGAGTAGAAACTTCTGGAGCTACTACTTCAGGTCTAATCACTACAGCAGTATCAGAAGCAACCAAGACTTCAGAAGGAATACACACTTCCTTTACAGGTGTGTTTTCCAGAAGCAATGTTGGGTTTCTGCTGACTCGCAGAAGAATTTGTCTAACAGCCTCAGCAAATCTGACCTTGGCATCGTCAGTGTAAATCTCTTGAAGATTAGAAGCTACAGAGTCAAATCTGGATCTGAATCTTTGCCAGATAGCTTCAGAATCATCAGGATTCAAGCTTGGCATGCATTCCTTCTTAACAGTAGATAGCCACATGTTTAATTCTTTTTCAAACCCAGCAAATAAAGTACTAACATCCAGCCTAGGTTTAGGTTTCAGATAATTTTCTAGTGAAGGTGTTTTGGTGGTTTCAGAAACTGAGGGGATGGAAAAAGAAGGGATGTAGATAATAGGTGGGTATGAAAAAGAAGTATGGATAAATGAAGGTTTAACAATATGAGGTTCAAATGGTAAAGATTCATTATCAGGGTCAGAAGGGGTGGAAACAAAGGGTTTGAGAATAGATAAAATGAAATCAGATCTATCATAATTTGTGGAGTCAGATGAATATGAAGAATCAGAAGATTCAGAAAATTCAAATGATCCAGAGGGAACTGGATAGACAGTCATAAGAGGTTGAAGACCAAGAATCATTGGTTCAGGATCATATGGAGTGGTTTCTGGTTGTTGTTGTTTAGAAGTTTGTGTTTCAGGTGGGGGAATTTCAAAAGTTTGGTTTACAGAGATTGTTGGTTCAGAAGTTTGAGGAGCAGAAGTTGGGGTTTTCTCAGGAGTGGTTTTCTGATGTATGTTGAATGAAGGTGTGGATGATACAGATGATTGTGGTTTAGATGGTTGTGGTTATTGTTTTTCAGAAGATTTCTTTGGTTGAGGTGTAGAAGGAATAGGTTGAGATCTTTGTGGTTCAGAGGGAATGGGTTCAAAATCATGAGGAGGAGAAGGTGAGGGAATAGGTTCATAAGGAGGGGGTTCAGATGCTAGTACTTCTTTGACTGTTTCTAAAATAGAATTTAAACTAGCAGACGGAGGGTTACCTTTCTGTTTCTTGACACACTTTGGCTTTGCAGAAGCTGCCTCGCCAGAAGCTTTTCTCTTTGACTTAGAAGATCCTTCTTCTGAGACTTTCCTTTTCTTCCTTTGTCTGTCCCCATAAAAATATGGTTCAGGTTCATCTGTTCTTTGAATCAGATGTTCTAGAATTGGAGTTCCATTTGCCAAGCATTCTACTATGTAAGCCAGAATAATTTATCTTGGTTCGTTAACGTGGAAAAGAGGGAAATCGTCTACTGGTATCCTTCTCTTGCTGACTTCTTTAGAGTTGATCTGATCAGGTGCAGAAGTAAGTTCTTCTACAATCCTCATCCTCTGGAGACTTTTTCCATTCAGAGATTTGCCAACCACTGAAGCTAATTCTTCTTTCATTCCAGCTTCTGTCAGATGTCCAACCAAGCCATTCTCAGTCAGAATGTCTGAAATGAGTCGTCCCATAGGTATCCAGTTTCTCATCTTCTGGTGCTTGGTTCTGATTTCTTCTCTAGATTGCTTCACATGAGTCCTCAGATGATTGAATAGCAAGTAAGGCAGATCTACCTTAATACTTTTGCCCAGACAATACATGAAGTACATCTGATCAGAGTTGATGTAATCAGGAGAATTTGTAGACTTCCTGTGATGAATGCAACCCAAGAAGATCTTAGCCCAGATCTTGTACTGAACTTTCAGATCCTTTATTTTGCTTGAGGCTTCTCCAGAAGTAAACACCTCACTGTAAACATCATCCATATCCATACGATTAGCTGGTAGATGAGTAACACCATCTGATTCTTGATAACCTATCAGCTCGCGAATCAGATCCTCAGTGATAATGATTTCCTTGCCCAGAACTAAAGACATGATGAACTTGGGGAAAACACTTGCATGAATCCAAAATTCTTTGACCAAACAAGGGTAAACAGGACCAACCAATCTGTCAAAGTACTTTGTCCACCCTTGTGAAGACACTGTTGGACGTAAATTAAACCCATTCTCAGCGATGCTTTCAAAATCCACCAAGAATTCACTCAAAACCTCCAATTGTTCAATGGGTGTGAGAAGAGTTCTAACTGGTTCTTTGAATGGAGTAGGACCCATTGCAGAAGAAGAAACAACATCCATTGTTGATTCAAGTTGTTGAGAGGTTGAAGATGAGGTTGCCATTGTTGAAGAAGTGAGATAATGAATGCTTCTTTGGGTTTTGGGTTTGGAAGAGATGAAGAAACAATGGAGTAAATACAAATGCATAAACGTGAGAGAGAGAGAGAGAGAGAGAGAGAGAGAGAGTGTGTGTGTGTGTGTGTAGAGTGTGAAATGGTGTTGTGTTGTGGCATTTATAGGGAAACAATTAGGGCACACATTCATCAATTAATGCATTTAATTAAATCAAAAGGTCACATCAAAAAGAATAATAATTAAAAACATTTAATGATTCTGACAAGCGTGGGGAGAAAACCGATAATTGAGAATTCAAACAGTACCTCAAAAAGGCGTCTCATTGTATTACACTCCACCTTTTCAGATTTCGTGTGACACGTGTTTGATGTAAATATGCCTCTGAATCTCTTTGGAATAAGAAACATTAAAAAACGCTCAAATCTTCTGAGACTTATTAGATCAGAGTTTCACAAAAAGAAATAATGTACTAAAAGAAATAATCAGAAGAGTTACTTCAAAACATAGACATTATTCATATTTCATCAGAATAAATTTTCGTCTGAATAATAGTTTTATTCTGGACAAAAATTCATACTAATATTATTCAGAATAAACTTAAACCTATCTTTAGCAAGGGGTTTTGTGAAGATATCAGCCCATTGATGGTCTGTATCAACAAAGTTCAAACTAATAATTCCCTTCTAAACATAGTCTCTAATAAAATGATGCTTAATTTCTATGTGCTTTGCCTTAGAATGTAAAATAGGATTCTTAGAAAGGCAAATAGTAGAAGTATTATCATAGGAAATAGAAATGTTACTCTCATGAATCTGATAGTCTTCTAGTTGAGTCTTCATCAAGAGCATCTGAGTGCTACAACCAGCATCAGCAATGTATTCTGCTTCTGTTGTTGAAAGTGCTATTGTGGGTTGCTTCTTGCTGAACCAAGAGATCATATGACTTCCCAGAAACTGACAGCTTCCAGAAGTACTCTTACGTTCTACTCTGTCTCCAGCATAGTCAGCATCACAGAATCCAACTAATTTATAATCATCAGATTTTCTATAACACAAACCCACGTTAGTAGTACCTTTCAAATACCTCAGAATCCTCTTAACAGCTATTAAGTGGGATTCTCTAGGATCTGATTGGAATCTAGCACAAAGACATACACTAAAGAGAATATCAAGCCTAGAAGCAGTCAAGTACATAAGAGAACCAATCATACCTCTGTAGAGCTTATAATCTACCTTTTTACTTACCTCTTCTTTACCTAGTGTGCTTGTAGGATACATTGGAGTCTTTGCTACCTTGCTTTCTGACATGTTGAATTTCTTTAGAAGTTCCTTTACATACTTTGTCTGATGTATGTAGGTACCTTCTGGAGTCTGATTCACTTATATTCCCAGAAAGAATCTGAGTTCTCCCATCATGCTCATCCTGAATTCTACCTGCATAGATTGAGCAAACTCCTTTTCAAGCGTAATATTGGTAGTTCCAAAAATAATATCATCAACATAAATATGACAGACTAAAATGTCTTTCTTAATGGATTTATGAAAGAGAGTAGTGTCCACTTTTCCTCTGACAAAATTACTTTTCCAGAAGGAAATTACTCAGCCTCTCATACCAAGCTCTGGGAGCTTGTTTTAAGTCATAGAGTGATTTCTTAAGTTTAAAAACGTGTTCTGGAAATTTTTCATTTTCAAAACCTGCAGGTTGATGAACATAAACTTCCTCTTCTATGAAACCATTTAAGAAAGCACTTTTAACATCCATCTGATACAGAGTGATGTTATTCTGTGCAGCAAAAGAAATAAGCAAGCGAATAGATTCTAACCTCGCCACAGGAGCATATGTCTCTGTGTAATCAATACCTTCTTGCTGACTGTATCCTTGAGCCACCATCCTAGCCTTGTTTCTGATCACTTCTCCTTGCTCGTTCAGCTTGTTTCTGAAGACCCATTTTGTTCCAATGATGTTGAAACCATTTGGTCTTGGAACCAGATCCCAGACGTCATTTCTGGTGAATTGGTTAAGCTCTTCTTCCATAGCAAGTATCCAATCATTATCGTTCATAGCCTCATCCACAGAAGTTGGTTCAATAATAGATACCAAACCAAACAGTGACGTTCCAGAAGATTTGAGAAATGATCTTGTTCTGATAGGGTCATCCTTTTTTCCAATTATCATTTCCTCTGGGTGAGAGGCTTTGATTCTGGATGATCCTTTAACATTTGGTTCTTCAGAAATTATCAAGTTATCCATCTGAGCAGTCAAGGGAGTAGCATATGGCGTTGCTTCTGGTGCTTTTGTTTGAGCTTTATCTGCCTCTGATTCTTCAGATTCTGTGAGAAGGACTTCTCTATCTACAGAAATTTCAAGCTACTTTGGCTTTTGATTGCCAAGCTTATCATCAAATCTAACATGAATTGATTCCTCTACAATCTGTGTCTCAGTATTGTATACTCTGTAGCCTTTAGAGCATTCAGAATATCCAAGCATGAAACACTTATGAGCTTTAGAATCAAACTTGTTCAAATTTTCTTTAGTGGTCAACATAAAACATACACATCCAAAAGGATGGAAATAAGAAATGTTGGGCTTTCTATTCCTCCACAGTTCATAAGGAGTCTTCTCCAGAAGAGGTCTAACTGACACTCTGTTCTGAATATAACAAGTTGTATTCACTGCTTCTGCCCAAAAATGTTTTGCCATGTTAGTCTCGTTGATCATGGTTCTGGCCATTTCTTGCAATGTTCTATTTTTCCTTTCTACAACCCCATTCTGTTGAGGAGTTCTAGGACCAGAAAAATCATGTGCAATGCCATTTTCTTTTAAAAAAATTTCAAAGTATTTGTTTTCAAATTCTCCACCATGATCACTTTTGACTTTAACAATTTTAAATTCTTTTTCGTTTTGGACTTGTTTGCAGAAGTCAATGAATTCAGAATGTGACTCATCCTTGTGTTTCAGAAATTTTACCCATGTCCATCTGCTGTAGTCATCAACAATGACTAATCCATACTTCTTGCCTCTGATGGGTGCAGCTTTCACTGGTCCAAACAGATCAATATGAAGCAGCTCTAATGGTCTTGAGGTTGAAACAACATTTTTTGTTTTGAAAGAAGATTTTGAAATTTTTCCTTTCTGACATGCTTCACAAAAAGCATTTGAGTTGAACTTCAACTGAGGAAGTCCTCTGACCAGATTGAGTTTATTAATCTGAGATATACGTCTCATACTAATATGCCCCAATCTTCTGTGCCAAACCCATTGTTCACCGGTAACAGACAAAAGGCATTTTACATTCTGAACCTTAAGTTCTGAAAGATTGATTTTGTAAACGTTGTTCTTCCTTTTTCCATTAAAGAGGATTGATCCATCTTTTTGACTGATAGCTTTACAAAAATTTTTATTGAAGATTATGTCATAACCATTGTCACTTAATTGACTTATGGACAATACATTATGAGTTAATCCTTCAACAAGTAAAACATTAGAAATGGAAGGGAGGTTACCATTACCTATAGTTCTAGAGCCTATGATTTTGCCCTTCTCGTTCCCTCCAAACTTCACATCACCTCCAGATCTAAGTTCTAGGCTTTGGAACATAGACCTTCTTCCCGTCATGTGACGCGAGCAGCCAGAGTCCAGGTACCAAGATTGGTATTTCAACTTTGCTGCTAAGGATGTCTACAACAAAAATAATTTTATCCTTAGGTACCCATAATTTCTTGGGTCCTCTAGGGTTAGTAGGTTTGAAATTCTTTCTAAATTTCTTTCCCTTGAAGGTATCTTTGTTCTTCTGAGGTTTTGGTTTATTAAACACAGGTTTGTTCTGATTAGAACGTGTGTGCTTAATATCATTTAAATGACCAAATTTGAAATGAGTATATAGAGGAGAATACTTAATGGTCAGTTTATCAACAGGTTTTGGATTTAAATCCTTCCCAGAAGGTGATTCATATTCAATTCCCTTTCTGTTGTTTCTGCTTACGCCATAGATCATTGAAGCCATCTTGCTTCTATCTAGGCTTCTGGTCAGAAACTTCTGAAATCTATAGTCATACTCTTCTAAAATATTTTTAGAGCATGATATAGGATCTGAGACATATTTTTGAGCTTTTTCTAAAGCATTTTTTATTTTAAGATTGTTTGCTTTAAGCTCAGCAATTTCTGATCTCAGCTGATCATTCTAAGATGCAAGACAACTTTGAAGCTTCTTGTATTTGAGTTTGATTTTGTTGTAGCTTTCCAGAATTTCTGATAAACTTTCAGAAAGTTCAGCTCTAGTGAGTTCAGAAAATACTTCTTCTGAATTTGATTCTGATATAGATTCAGCAGTTTCTTCGTGGTCCTTGTTACACCCCAAAATTTGCCCAACTTTTTGCTTTAGCTGGCTTTCATTTCATTGCATTTATCATTGCATTCATAACATTAGCATTTGCATACCATAGTCCATGAACAGGGGATTGAGATGTGTGTGCTTATCAAGAGAGGGCTATCAAAGGTCTAAGCCTATTCACGGGGTTATATTCAAGATATCAAGTGCTTATCATTATCAGAAGAATGGCAAAGATCATCAGAAGAAGTTGATTGGTTAAGAATGGTGTACCTCCTATCCTGGGGGTCATTTGAAGATTGTCAGATGAGTTTGAATCCATGGTCATGGGTGGAGAACATGGTGAGAACTCATGGGAGACCTTAAGGTCATCTTGAAGCTTATGTCATTCATTATATCAAGTGTGTGAAGCCACAGTCAAGATTGGTGCAATTAGGGTTTTACCTGGTCAATCCTAAGTCAACAGTTGAACTGAAGGAGATTAAGACTCAATTCCAAGTCTTTATGATCATGTGATGTTGTGTTGAGACACCAAGAAGATTATTCCAAGATCATCTCATCAATATTCAAGAGTGTGAGAAGTTGCTAGGCTAGGGTTGCTATGCTTGAAGTGTAAAATCCCCTGGTTTAGTGTCTAACTTCAAGACCACATAACTTAATATGCAAGCCTCATCTCATCTTGACATAAACATGAGACTTGTAGAGCATGTTCATAGCTTTAATTTGAGTACTAGAAGTCCCTGATTGGATTTATAGAACTCAAGTTATGAAGCAGACAAGTTACAGGTCATCAGATGAATGTGATTTTAATCATCAAAAGTCAACTAACTTCCATGCCATTTTTGACCAAGAAGGAAGTTTCTCCTCAACTTCAAGTGAACATGAAAGTTGTTCCTCATGATCTTAGCTTTCCAAAGAGTACTAGAAGTCCTCATTTGGATTTGTAGAACTCAAGATATGAGACTTACAAGTCAAGGGTATTTTGGGAAAGTGAAATTATAGGCCATTTCACCACTTTGCACACTTCAAATGAAAATCTTTCCAACTTCAAAGTTGCTCCAAATGGGGTCATTTGGTCAATAAAACCTCAAGGGATCATTGATATGGCTTGAATTGGAGAATGCTTGAAGAAAAATTCATGAAAGGAAGCTTGAAAAGGGCTAATTCAAATCAATTCATTTTGGAACCAATTCATGTCATGTTGGTACATTTTTTGAGTCCAATTGATGTTTTAAGAACATTGGAAAAATTACAAATCAAGTTTGAAGGCATTTACATGTAGAAATTCATGGTTTCTTCATCTTTAAGCAACAAATGCCAAATCTACCATCCATTCATTTCCAAGGCCTCGATCTCAGCCACACATGATCCTTGCATCATAAGAAACTGATATGAATCAAATTACAAGCTTGTTGGCTCTGTTTTCATGGAAATTACAATGTTTGAAAGTGCAAAAATGTGAATTTTGGATTGGACTATTATGGGCTTCCATTGGGCTGCAAGTCACTCTAGATCCATTATATATAACATTCTAATAATTCCTAACAGAAAATAACAGAATTTGGAGGTAGTTGCAACAAAATTCCATGGAGAAAAAGTGGTGAAAATTTGATTTTCGAATTTGGAGTTTCACATATTTTCAAGCAAGATTGAGCATTGTAGAAGCTTCAATGATGATTATGGAATGATTCTGGACACTTTTCTTGAAGCTTCAACAAAATTTCAAGCCTCCATTGAAGCTCCAAACTAGGTTCCTATTTTTTATTCATACACTCTGTTCTTGATGAATTGCTACGCCATTTTCACATAATTATGATCCTTAGAGTATGTAGAAGCTTTTAGGATTAGAATGGTTATGTTTCTTGAAAATTTAGGAAATGACACCTTAGGTTGTAGTTTGAATTTCTCCTTAGTTATTGGATAAAAATGGAAAAGAAATATGGGGTATTGATGTAGGAAGTGAGAGGAAGAGATTAGTGTCATCAATTTCGGTTTTTGTGAAAGTTGAAAATTCTTGAAAGTTCTTGGAAGATCACTTTTTTTGGGGTTGTAGTGGAGGAAAGTGAAAATAAATTGGATATTTGGATTCTACGCGAAAAATCATGCAAGTTTGGTTCAAGAACTGTCGCGTTTGGTGAAGAAACGGAGGAGTTCCATTTTCGAACCGTTGGGGAAGATGACCGGCGTGTTTTCCGGCCACCGCGCACGGCCGAGCTGTGTTTTCCCTCTCTTTCTCATGTTCAAACGAAGAAGAAAGCTCACGTGGCAGCTTCACATGCGTCTGATCGGTGGACTTTCGCGCGGACGGATGAGATGAAGACCCACCGTGGTCTTTATTTGACTTGCAGCACATGATTATTTGTTTCACTTAAGTTCTGAATTGGACTTTTCTAACCACACCCCTTAGCGCAGGCCCATTAGCATAATACACATAGAATAATTACTGAATGCACCTCCTTTCTATTCTTTTAATTGCATTTCTTTTTATTTTTCTGTTTTGATGGCTGTAGGTTTTAATTCAAGAGAAATATTAAACCACTTCATAAAATCATGAAAAAATATGTGTTAGCTAGCTGGGAATGTGTAGAATATTTTCCATTTCTTTTTCAATTAATTTCGTATTTTCTCTTTTAATGTGTTTTTAATAAGTGAAAAATGACATGCCATACTTTGTGATTTTCTTTCTCTTTCAATAATCCATATTAATCTCTGAATTTTTGTATGGTGAATGTTGACACATTGTAGAATGTTGTAGTATTTTTCTTGCATTTTTTAGATTCCATTCAAATGGGCTTTAGAGCACATCTTTAGAGCCTTCCCCATTTGAATCTCCCATAGCATACATCTTGGTTTAGCTTTCTGTTAGTGCCCTTAGACATAGAGCTTTGACTTGAAACCTTAACCATAGACTCCTAACACATTTAGGATCCTTTAGGATTTTTCTTAGGATTTTTTATAGTTGATTTCCTATTTTTCCCACATTTTACATTTTGACCAATGTTTACATGTTTCAACTTGCACCTTATCCTAGTTTGGCCTAATAAATGAACTTTTAGACAACTTTAAGCATCCAATCTTCCCATTAACCTTTATTATATAGGTTGACACATCTTTAGGGTGATCCCTAAGTTCTTAGATTGTGCATAGATCCTTTTAGTTTAGGTGATCCTTAACTAATCCTTAGGGTTCCTCCTGAAGCCTCTTAGGAAGATGATTCTCCCATGAATGATAGAGTGTCATGGTGGATGCCTTTGGCATATACCATGCTTCCCTTCATTTCAATCTCCCATGAATGGTAGAGTGTCATGATGGATTCGTTTGGAATACACCATGCTTCCCTTCATTTCTAATCTCCAATGAATGGTTGAATACCATGGTGGATACCTTTGGTATACACTATGTATCACCTCATTTCTTGATTATTCATGAATGGTTGAACATCATGGTGGATACCTTTGGTATACACCATGCATCCCATCATCAATTCCATTCTTTAGGATAGATACCTTGTTTGATTACTTGTGGAATGAATTCCTTATTTGTCATAATTCATTTCCTTCATGCATGATTGAGTGGTGTGTTGCATTAGGGTAGCTCATGTTCAGGGTAGTCTAAGTGTAGGTGCATGACTGCATTAAGAGGTTGAGTGGGTATCCCTCTGCTTGCTTGCATTAAGGGTTGAGGTGGTCCTCCCCTTGCTTGTGTATTGTTTTTTCCCTTTCCTAACTGATGTGTTTGCATTGAAAGGTTGAGGTGACCCTCCCTTTGCTTGTCTGTTTTGTATCTTCTCTTTGTTTGTTTGCTTAGAGGTTGAGTTTCTCCCTCTGCTTGTATTGTTGCATTGCATTTGCATCTTTACTGTTTACTTTCTGTTTTATCTGCTTTACTGATTTTGGAAGTTGTTTTTTCTGTTTCCCACTTCACATGATCCCCTAGGATTCTCACTTCTTTGTTTAAGGAAGTGATGATTAGACTTTAGGCTGAAGCCTTTGCATGATAACAATTAGGAGTTCCCTGTTTCAAACTCAACCCTAGGACCATATTGCATGATAACAGTAGGATTTAAGTTTCCCCTATAGTTCTTTCTCTTTCTCATCTCAAAAAACAACCGCAAAATACGTAATAAAGGCAAGTTGGTACAGTACGTTACGAGCCTTAAGCCACTTAGGAAATGGTTATTGGAGGGTTTCCTTCCAATAATCAGGATGTTTAGTATGGTACCCTTTGGGTGACATGCGACGCATTCACTCCTAAGTCATAGTCTCTAGTGCAGTACGAACTACAAACATCCATAAAAAAAACACTTCTTCTCTAAAAGACACAAAAACACTTCAAACCATTTTCATCCTTCGGGATCTTAATCAGAAAAATCTTTTCAGATAAAAGAGTGCTGTTAACTTTTAGTTCTACCGCAAACGGTAACGCCTAAGTCTCCAATGGTCGAGCTGCATACACCAACTGTTGCAACTGTTTGTTAACCGTACTCGGATAAAAAAGACAAACCTGTGTCCCCGTTTTATCCCGAACTATGTTAGCTCTGATCTCTCATACCGGTTGAGAGTATGTAGGCACAAGACGCGATGTCTTGGCGAGCAACCTTCCCTCCACCCGTAGTTAGCCGAACTACGTTGACTCTGACTTTCCCATTGCACGAGGGAATACGTAGGCCCAGAGCAGCGGCGCTCTGTCGAGTCCCCTTTTCTTCCTTTTTCTTTTCTTTTCAGACTAGCCTTTTAGCGTAAATAGATAAACCACCCGTCAAATAAACACAACAAGTGTGGATCCCATCGAGTACGATGGACGTGAGGGGTGCTAATACCTTCCCCTTGCGTAACCGAGTACCGAACCCAGACTTGGTTGTGATGACCGATCTTATCCCTTTTCGCTAGGTTTTTCCTGATCGTTTCCTTTCCTTTCTATGGGATAAATAACGAAAGGTGGAGACTCTTCTGTTTTGCCGGCACCTTATTTTCGCAGTAGCGACAGTCCTCCACGTCAGCCATCAGTGCTACATTAGCACATTCATCTTCTGATTCTGATGAAGATTCAGAGGTATCTAAATCATCCCATGTGGCCATTAAGACTTTCTTCTTCTTTTCAAACTTCCTTCTGGATTTCTCATTCAGAAGTTTGGGACATTCATTTTTATAGTAGCCAGGCTCCTTGCACTCATAACACACTATATATTTCTTTCTAGATTTCTTATGTCCAGAAGAATCACTATGCTGATCAGATCTTTTGAAGTTTCTGAACTTCTTTTGTTTGTGCTTCCAGAGTTGATTAATCCTCTTGGACAGCAAAGACAGTTCATCTTCTTCTTCTGAAGACTCTTCATAACTCTCCTCAATAACCTGCAAAGCTTTAGCAGATTTGTTAGATTTTAAAGCAACTGACTTACCTTTCTTCTGAGGCTCGTCTTCCTCCAGCTCAATCTTGTGACTCCTTAAGGAACTGATCAATTCCTCCAGAGTGATCTTATTCAGATCCTTCGCAAGCTTCAGAGCTGTCACCATTGGTCTCCACCTTGTTGGCAAGCTTCTGAAGATTTTCTTGACATGGTCAGAATTAGAGTAGCCTTTATCCAGAACCTTCAACCCAGCAGTTAGGATCTGAAATCTTCAGAACATAGTTTCCACAGATTCAGACTCCTCCATTTTGAAGGCTTCATACTTCTGGATGAGGGCCAGAGCCTTTGTCTCCTTTACTTGGGAGTTTCCTTCATGCGCCATTTTGAGAGACTCAAACATATTAAATGCAGTATCTCTATTTTTTGTTTTCTCATACTCAGTATGAGATATTGCATTTAACAGGATGGTTCTTGCTTTGTGGTGGTTTCTAAACTCCTTCTTCTGTTGATCAGACATAAATTTTCTGTCAACCTTTTTCCCTTCATCATTAGTAGGATGAATGTAACCATCAGTTACCAAATCCCACAAGTCAGCGTCATAGCCTAGAAAGAAACTTTCTATTCTATCTTTCCAATAATCAAACTTCTCACCATCAAACATGGGAGGTTTGATGCTGATTCTGTCTCTATCATCGTATCTGTTGTTGTATGAAGTTAAAGTTGAAGCTTTAACATCCATGATGAATAAAGAATAAGAGATTAGGAGTTTATCTCAACTGGATCTTTTTCTGTCACGGTTAAGTGAGAGCACTTACAGAACCGGAGCTCTGATGCCAACTGAAGGTGAGAAAAACACTTAGAGGGGGGTTGAATAAGGGTTTTAAAACAACTTAGTTGATAGAAAAATAACACAGTATTTTTATCCTGGTTCGTTCGAACTCAAACTAATCCAGTCTACCCTACCAAGGTGATTTGCCTTTCTCAACAAGGACTTAATCCACTATTTCAAACTTGATTACAGTGTAAACCACTAAGACAACTGTCTTAGTCTTCTCAAGAAATTCTGACCACAACTTGGTCTTCTTAAGGAAATATTTTACAAAGATAAACTAACAATTTGTGTTTAAGATGTGCTTCTAAAAAGCAATATAACAACAGTGATTTTTACACAAGTGTTTAGAACGAAATAAAACTATTCAGCTTTTGAAGAGACTTTGAATGAGAGCTTGTTGAATAACTTTTCAAGAATTTGTTTCAAGTTCGTTAACCTTTGAAGTGATGCTTAGAAATGCTTTTATAGTACTTTGAAAATCCTTTCTCAAAGACTGTGCAATCTGTGCATTCTGTTCTTTTTGTCTTCTATTGACTTTTCCTTTCTCAGATGAGGAATGTTCTGACAAATCCTTTTTGTCTGAAATCCTGTGTCATGCACGAATGGGCAAAGAGCCATTTAGGATAATGCCAGAGAATATGCCAACGGATCTTTATTTGAACAACATCTTCTTCACCAACTTTAGAACGTCTTGCATCAGAACTTCTGATGATGTTCTTAGTTGTTCAGGTCAGAGTTTAACTCACTTAAAGTTTCTCTATTAGAGTTTGCAGCAAAGTGCTTTAAGCGTGAATTCTTTAATAAAGCATACTTTCTTATCAGAACTTCTGTACTTGCAGCGTTGAGTACATTCAGAATCTTCTGAAGCTTTACGTATGTTCTTTGCTCAAGTTCTTCTTAGCTTCGCTCAGAGTCATTGTAGCAGATCCGAGTCTTCTGATGACTTGCTTCTGACGCTCAGAGCTTTCTCGTTCTTTAATGTTCAGAGGTGTTCTTGCTTCCAGAATAATGTTAATTTGGATATTTGAAACAAATAAACACTTGAACAAAATTAGTGCATATAAATTCTCTATACAAAATTTCATTAATGTTATCATCAAAACAATGAGATATATTGAACATCAATCATGTTCTAACATGAAGGTCCTGAGATAGGCTCCTAGTGGCAAATGATTTTGGACGGTGCTATTAACTCCTATGGTAGTGGAATTGGGGCAATCATTACGACTCCCCATGGTTCCCACATACCATTCACTGCCAGGTTAACATTTCCCTGCACCAATAATGAAGCTGAATATGAAGCATGTATCATGGGTATTGAAGAAGTGATTGATCTGAGAATCAAGAACCTTGATATTTATGGTGATTCAGCTTTGGTAGTCAATCAAATCAAATGGGAATAGGAGACTCGTCAACCTAACTTGATTCCCTACATGAACTATGCAAGGAGGTTGGTACCTTTCTTCGACAGGGTAGAGTTTCATCACGTGCCAAGAGAGGAGAATCAAATGGCAGATGCCTTGGCTACCTTATCCTCGATGTACAAGGTGAATTATTAGAATGACACTTCGAGAATTTTCATCTTGCGCCTTGATAGGCCAGCATTCATATTTGCAATAGAGGAGGCTTCAGATGGGAAGCCATGGTATTATGATATCTGAAACTTTCTCAAGAATCAGGAATATCCTCCTAGGGCATCGAGCCAGGATAAGAAGACCTTGAGAAGATTGTCTAGAAACTTCTATCTGAACAAAGATGATGTACTCTACCGAAGAAACTTTGATCTGGTCCTGTTAAGGTGCGTGGACGAAAAAGAAGCAGGCTTGCTTATGGAAGAGGTCCACGAGGGTGCTTTTGGAACGTATGCAGGAGAACATGCAATGTCTCAAAAACTGTTGAGGGTAGGCTACTATTGGTTGACTATGGAGTCTGATTATTTCAAATACGCCAAGAAATGCCATAAATGCCATATTTATGCTGATAAGATGCATGTACCGCCAAGTCCTCTGAATGTCATGGCGTCTCCCTAGCCCTTTTCCATGTGGGGCATTAATATGATTGGTAAGATAGAGTCAGCCGCATCCAACGGACATCGCTTCATCTTAGAGGCAATTGATTATTTCACTAAATGGGTTAAAGCAACTTCTTTTGCCAACGTCACCAGACAAGTCGTGTCTATATTCATCAAGAAGGACATCATTTGTCGTTACGGAGTGCCCGAAAGAATCATTACTGATAATGGTTCGAATTTGAATAACAAGATGATGAAGGAACTGTGCCAGAGTTTCAAAATTAAGCATCACAATTCTTCTCCTTATCGCCCAAAGATGAATGACGTTGTTGAGGCGGCCAATAAGAACATAAAGAGGATTGTGTAGAAAATGGTTGTGACCTATAAAGATTGGCACAAGATGTTGCCCTTTGCATTACACGGATATCGTACTTCGGTACGTACTTCAACTGGGGCAACTCCTTTCTCACTAGTGTATGATATGGAAACTGTCCTACCATTGGAAGTCGAGATTCCTTCTTTGAGAGTTCTGGTAGACGTCAAACTAGATGAGGCATAATGGGTGCGGAACAGATTGAATCAACTCAGGCTGATGGGCGAGAAGAGGTTGGCATCCATTGCATATGGTCGTTTGTATCAGAGTAGGATAAAGAAAGCTTTCGATCAGAAGGTGCGCCCTCAGAGCTTTCAGGAAGGTGACTTAGTGTTGAAGCGGATTCTCCCTCCACAGACAGATTACAGGGGCATATGGACTCCCAACTACGAAGGTCCATACGTCGTAAGGAAAGTCTTCTTAGGAGGAGCCTTACTACTCTCAACCATGGATGGCGGAGATTTCACATCCCCTGTGAACGTAGACGCAGTTAAAAAATACTTTTCTTAAAGAGGCCCACTAGAAAGAAAAAGAAAATCCAGGCAAAAATGGGGCATCCCGGCAAACCATAAAAAGAATGGGTTCGGGCAAAAATTAGGGATAAAAAGAAAAAGAATGTAAACCCGCAAAGTTGAAAACCTGAAAAGGTGACTTTGGAAAAAATGGGTATCCCGGTGAATCGAAAACCCGTAAGGGTGATTCAGGCAAAAGTTAGGGATCTGAAAAGCAAATGACTGCAGTCTGCGTGTGAAACGAACACAATGAATTCTGGGAGGACCCGAGGGTCAACCAATAAAGTCATTCTTTTCATAGGATGAAGCGTTGGAGAAGCATCAAAATCATGCGGGTCATAGTCGAGTCGACACATGGTGGTTGTCTGTACCACATTGCCAACATTTTGTATATCTGTTGTAATTCTGTACTATTTGTGCAACTTTCTCTTTTTAGGAGTTGCATCTGTTGTAAATATGCCTATTTACAGGCCATTTATCAATGAAGTTTGATAACACAAAATCATATAGATATTTTTATGCATAATTCAACTAAAGTTTAACCGTTTTCAATCCAATTTCGGGTTATTTCCGTGTATTTGTCTGATGTTTTGCAGGTATTCAACGATCACGTCTAAACAAGGCAACATGAAGAAAAGAAGCAATCTCAGATGAAATATGGACGAAAAAGGAGTGAAAACACAATGAAAAGCGCAGGAAGCTATTTTTGCTGATGTGACGACCGTCACAGCTTCATGACGACCGTCACACGGGTGACGACCGTCACACCTTGTGACGACCGTCATGCAGGCAAAAACGCCCCACTCAAATTACACGTCAAAGAATCAGTTCCAATTCCCATAGAGTGGACCACTACTCCCTAAATTATCTGCCTCAAAGTCCATCATCTTCAGTGATAACCGTTGGGATTCCACTTCTATAAAAAGGGAAACAGGGGACTTCAGAAAGGGTGCTGCATTCATACCACGAAGTGCTGCCGAATTTATTTCCAGAGCTTATTTTCCAGCAATATTCTTATTTGTTTCTCTTTACCTTTCCTGTATTCCATTTTCCATTCTTCTATAACTTCTATTTTATTGTACGATCAAATTGGCATAGAGATCAGAATCCTGCCAACATTTGTGGAGGATCTGCCCAAAGGCCAATTGGAATATTTACAGGTTTCTCATTTCAATCGATTTCAGTTTTATTATAATGCAAATCATTATTTATTATTTTTATTTATGTTTTATCTTTCCCAAATCCATGTCTAGCTAAACTTAGGTAATCGATATGTAGTAATAATTCGAATGGGATTTGATAACAACTGGTTGAAAAACTTTCTTTTCATAAAAGTAATTTATGGTCTGAGTGTTTAAAATTGATTCACTGAATAAACTTCGTCGCGAAAGCGAGAACTTATTTAAAAGTAGTTTTGCCACGAAAGTGGGAAATTAATTAAGATACGAACCAACAAGTGAAAGCTACGGTAAGGTCAGATGGTAAACACTAGGCATTTGTTTTAATAACAGCGAAAGCACTTTAAAATGAATTAGAACTTAGAGATTTCCAAAAAATAATTTTAACCCCGAACGGGATACGAAAGTGTACGTTTGGCCCTTAGGATTATGATTAGCGTCAATAACCATCGTGAGGCGAGAGTCTTCAAATCTCCATTTTCTGCTTAAATAAACTTTGAAAATTATTTCATACACCAGTAACTTATCAAATCCCTGAAGAACACAATTACTACGTATCGATTCAATCATTTATAACCTAAATAGTATTCTTAGTTCCCTTTTAGTGACAATCTTATTCCCTTAAACATATTCTACCTAGCTAAACATAGTAACTCCCGAGAACACTAGTTTGATTACGAGTCCCTGTGGGATCGATATCTATTATTACTACGCGATAGACTGTGCACTTGCAGTTAGGTTGTATTAGACATAGAAAGTCGCGATCAAGTTTTTGGTGCCGTTGCCGGAGACCCGTTTAGTCAATAGTGTAACCTTCTGTTACGCCGTATAGACTAGGTTAACAATTTTCATTTTTCCTTTACTAGTGCTGTCGATTGTATGCCAAGAAATCACCCGCAAGGCGATATCGTAAAACCTTCAGTCGCAGCACTAGAACGCTTCTTACATTTAAGAAGTAGAATCATTGAGTACAAACTCAAACAACTCAAACATAACACTCCCGAACCTCTCACTCCCATTCCCAAATCAGAAGAAGAAGAACCAGAGATGGCTGAAGGACCTCCAAACAAACCACTGAAGGCATACGCTACACCCTCTCAGATGGAGCCTAGAAGTAGCATTGCTGCCCCAGCTATTACCCGAAATGATTTTGAGCTGAAACCATCATTGCTGTCGGCTGTACAACAAAACCAATTCTCAGGAAACACAACTGAGGATCCGAACGAACATCTAACGAAGTTTGTACAATACGCAGACACAGTGAAAGCAAATGGAGTAACTCCAGACGCGATAAGACTTCGTCTTTTCCCATTCTCTCTTAGAGACAGAGCGTGGACATGGTTACAATCGTTACCATCCAACTCCGTTACGACGTGGGAGAAATTGAAGAACGTCTTCTTAGCGAGATATTTTCCGCCAAGCAAAACTGATATGCTTAGAGCTCAAATCAACGGATTTCGACAAAAAGATACTGAATCTCTTTACGAAGCATGGGAACGATTCAAAGATATGATGAGAACATGTCCTCACCACGGTCTAGAAGACTGGGTGACAATCCATACTTTCTATAATGGGCTTCTATACAATACTAGATTGACAATAGACGCTGCCGCGGGCGGTGCACTTATGGATAAGCCATACGATGAAGCCTATCAATTAATTGAAAACATGTCACAAAACCATTGCCAATGGGGAGGTGAACGCACTCCAATAGAGAAAACCACAGCGAAAGGTGGGATGTACGAGATCAGCAGCCTTGAAAAGTTCAATGCTAAAGTAGATGCTCTAGCACAGAAGATTGATAGTTTGACCGTTAACCCCACTGCAACCGTCGCTGCCGTAACTCCAAATTGCGAGTTATGCGGAAGCACCACTCATAATGCACCCGAATGCCCATTGCTAGCCGGAATCCCACCAGACCAGGTAAATTATGCTCAAGGAAATTCCTACGCAAATACCTACAACCCAGGTTGGCGAAATCATCCAAACTTTTCTTACAAAAGCGAAAATGCATTGCAAATGCCTACTGCTCCGCAAGGATATCAGAAACCAGCTGCTCAGAATGCACCTAGGAAATCAAACCTCGAATTGATGATGGAAAAGTTCATAGCAACTCAAGCTCAAACAAACAAAGAATTCCTGAATCAAAACATACACACTAGCGAGCAAATTAAACAGTTGACAGGAAAAGTAGACGCTTTAGCCACCCACAACAAAATGTTAGAAACACAGATATCACAAGTGGCTCAACAACAAGCCTCTGTTGCCGAACCTGCTGGCACATTTCCTGGACAACCCGAACAGAATCCAAAAGGTCAAGCAAATGCTGTAATATTAAGAAGTGGAAAAGAATTGGACGAACCGATCGATCCGAGGACCGAAAACTCAGCCATGCAACAAAAACCAACTGAACAAGCAGAAAAGGAATCTGAGTCAGAGAAGAAGGAGGACAACGAGAAGGAGGATGTCGCAAGTGAAAAAACTCAAGCACCTCCAGCGCCATATAAACCACCTATCCCGTACCCTCAAAGATCAATAAACTCCAAAACTTCAGGACAATTTAAGAAATTTGTAGAGCTCCTTAAACAGCTGAATATTACTATTCCTTTTACAGAAGCGATAACTCAAATGCCGTCATACGCTAAATTTCTCAAAGAGATCCTGTCGAATAAGAGAAAGATCGAGGATAATGAAACCGTTACACTTACTGCAGAGTGTAGCGCTATTATTCAAAACCGCATGCCTCCTAAATTAAAAGACCCAGGTAGTTTCTCCATACCCTGCGTCATAGGAAAGTTCGTAATAGACAAAGCTCTATGCGATTTAGGAGCCAGTATCAGTGTTATGCCCTTATCTATATGCAAAAAGCTGAATATGGGAGACCTCAGACCGACCAAAATGTCCGTTCAATTAGCTGACACATCAGTAAAATACCCAGTCGGAATACTGGAAAACATTCCAGTACGCATAGGACAATTCTACATTCCAACTGACTTCATAATCATGGACATCAAGGAGGACACTGTAACCCCAATTATCCTAGGAAGACCATTCCTAGCTACAGCCGGAGCGATTATAGACGTGAAGAAAGGAAGGCTAACATTCGAAGTAGGAGAAGAAAAGATAGAGTTCATTCTCACCAAGTTCTTACAAGCACCAGCCATAGACGATACTTGCTACTTAGTAGACGAAATTGACGAATGCATAAGAGAACTTGAAAATGAAGAGACCACGTATTCAGAAATAATAAATATTCAAATACCCGATATTTCTGAAGACGATAATTGGCGTAAACCGTATAAAGACGACAGCCTAAGCGAAAGCTTAGCACTGACCCCAAACCATATGCCAGGTCCAAAGAACCCATCTTTAGAACTCAAAACACTACCCAAAAACCTCAGATATGAATTTCTAGACGATGAACTAAAAAGACCAGTGATAGTCAACGTCGACTTATGACAACCAGAAACCGAAAAGCTATTAGAAGTCCTACAGAAGTACCCCACCGCGTTAGGCTATAACATAAGCGATCTAAAAGGTATAAGCCCTTCGATCTGTATGCATCGAATTACAATAGAGGAAGACTCTAAAACCTCTCGAGAGCATAAGAGAAGTCTGAACCCCATCCTGAGCACTGTAGTCAGAGATGAAGTAAAGAAATTGCTAGATGCAGGAATCATCTATCCGATCTCCGATAGTGAATGGGTCAGCCCAGTTCATGTCGTACCAAAGAAAGGAGGAGTCACAGTAGTTAAAAACGAAAAAGGCGAATCAATAACAAAAAGAGTCGTGACTGGAAGCAGGATGTGTATTGATTATAGGAAGCTTAACAAGGCTACGCGTAAAGATCACTTCCCGTTACCCTTCATAGACCAAATGTTGGAAAGATTAGCCAAACACTCATACTTCTGCTATCTAGATGGTTACTCAGGATTTTTCCAAATTCCTATCCATCCTGATGACCAAGAAAAGACTACATTCACCTGTCCTTATGGTACTTTCGCTTACCGCCGAATGCCGTTCGGACTTTGTAATGCTCCAGCAACCTTCCAAAGATGCATGATGGCAATCTTTGCAGATTTCATAGACGGCATCATGGAAGTATTTATGGACGATTTCTCGGTATGTGGACAAAGTTTCGAAGGATGCCTACAGAGCTTAGAAATGGTATTAGAACGTTGTGTAAAAGTAAATCTCGTCGTAAATTGGGAAAAATGCCATTTTATGGTCCGACAAGGAATAGTTCTAGGACACGTCATATCAGATAGAGGAATTGAGGTAGACAAAGCTAAAATAGAGATTATAAAAGATCTCCAACCTCCAAAGTGCGTACGAGAAATACGGAGTTTTCTAGGACATGCCGGTTTCTACAGAAGATTTATAAAAGATTTCTCGAAAATCACAAAACCTATGACCGGCCTGTTGATGAAAGATGTTGAGTTCGTCTTCGACGACGACTGTTTAAAAGCATTCGAAACATTGAAATCAGCCCTTTTCACCGCACCGATCATGCAACCACCAGATTGGCGACTACCGTTCGAAATCATGTGCGATGCGAGTGATTATGCTGTAGGCGCAGTTCTAGGACAAAGGAAGGACAAGAAACTCCATGCTATCTACTATGCTAGTAGAACCTTAGATCCTGCCCAAATGAACTACGCTACCACAGAAAAGGAACTTCTAGCAGTTATATTTGCGCTTGACAAATTCCGTTCTTACTTAGTAGGAGCAAAAATTATCATATACACAGACCACGCTGCCATAAGGTACCTAATAAGCAAAAAGGATGCCAAACCAAGACTATTGAGATGGATCCTGTTACTACAAGAGTTTAACTTAGAAATCAAAGATAAGAAAGGAACCAAGAACGTTGTTGCGGATCACTTATCCCGAATAGAAGGCATCAAACATGAACCAGTACCAATAAATGACGATTTCCCGTACGAACGTCTGATAGCCAAATTAGAAAGTGACACACCCAATTCAATCTCGGAAGATCCAGAATTCGAAAAAGCCGTAGAAGCCGTCTATGCCCAAGTCACATTACCTTGGTATGCTGACATCGTTAATTATCTCGCTGCGGGCGTGCTTCCACCGGATCATACTTATCAGCAAAAGAAGAAATTCTTCCACGATCTGAAACACTATTATTGGGACGAACCTCTACTCTTTAAGAGAGGGGCCGACAACATATATCGTCGCTGTGTCCCAGAGGAAGAAATAGAAAATATTATTTCCCAATGCCATTCATCACCATATGGTGGTCATGCTAGTACTTCCAAGACGTGCGCTAAGATTCTCCAAGCCGGCTTATTCTGGCCTAATCTCTGGAAAGACGTTCACATCGCTGTGCAAAAGTGCGATAGATGCCAACGAACTGGCAACATCTCACGACGCGATGAAATGCCTCAGAAAGGAATCTTAGAGGTAGAAATCTTCGACGTCTGGGGAATAGATTTCATGGGACCATTCCCACCTTCTTTTGGTAATAACTACATACTCGTCGTTGTCGATTACGTGTCTAAATGGATAGAAGCCATAGCTGCTCCAACAAACGACGCACGAGTAGTAATCAAACTCTTCAAAAACACAATCTTTCCTAGATTCGGTGTACCAAGACTCGTCATTAGTGACGGAGGATCTCACTTCATATCACGAATATTCGATAAACTTCTCTCTAGATATGGAGTCCGACACCGAGTAGCTACACCCTATCATCCGCAAACCAGCGGACAAGTAGAAGTCTCGAACAGAGAAATAAAACAGATATTGGAAAAGACTGTCGCTACCTCAAGGAAAGATTGGTCGTCGAAGCTACAAGAAGCTTTATGGGCTTATAGGACCGCATTTAAGACACCAATAGGTACCACCCCCTACAAGTTGGTTTACGGTAAATCCTGCCATCTCCCTGTAGAGTTAGAGCATAAGGCCTTCTGGGCCATTAAGACACTCAACTTCAACTACACTGAGGCAGGAGAAAAGCGAATCTTGAACTTACACGAGTTGGAAGAGCTCCGATTAGACGCTTACGAAAATGCCCGTATCTACAAAGAACGAACTAAAAAGTGGCATGATAAACGTTCAATCAGGAAATAATTCAGTGTGGGAGACATCGTATTGCTCTTTAATTCACGATTAAAACTCTTCCGAGGTAAACTAAAATCTAGGTGGTCTGGACCTTATGAAGTGACTAAAGTACTTCAGAGTGGAGCTGTTGAAATTACCGATAAGATGAATGCACCGTTTATCATAAACGGGCAACGTCTAAAACACTACAATAAGGACGACCGCAGTCCTCAAGTCAGCAGTAAAACATTGCTCGAGCTTCCAGCTCAGACACCCAAATAGCTTATCACCAAGCTATCGTCAGGCTTTAGACGTTAAAAACAGCGCTTACTGGGAGGCAACCCAATTTCCCTCGTTATTGTATTTCATTTTTCTTTAAAATTTTACTTCAAAAATCCAACAAAAATTCTAAACTTATAATTACTACTACTTTCTACTTTCGTTTGTTTTCATTTTATTTTTCTCTTTTGTCTTTTGTTTCTACCGCTTTTCGTTTCTAAAAATCCTGACTTCAACTTCCTGTCTTAAACTTTTCAGGATTTTTAAAAGCCTTCAAAACATTCCTTCTGTTTTCTCCGAATTACCTGCGAGTATGGCCGAATACGACTTCACAAAGGTTCACTTCCGAGGACTAGCTCAAAAGGCGCGTTTCGCAGCACTGACCGAAAGAGAATTCGCCTTAACGCTGTATTATGATAAGGCTACTATGGATAAACTAGGGATCACAGATAGCATTCAATACCTGTTCAATCAACTAGATTGGGAGAACACTGCTCTGAAAACACGTTTCGCTACCTATAAGGATCTTACCTATGAATTCCTTAGTTCTTTCAGATACATACCCAACTATGGTTTTGGATCCAGCATAGAGTTGATTACCTTCCGATTGTTTGGAATGGACCAAACCCATAACCGGATGTCACTAGCTAACCTCCTAGGATTCCCTAGAGGACCGCATGTGTTCATCAGTGCAGAAGATGACGATATTGATTTTCAACTCGATCAATTCTGGGGTAGAATCACAGGCGACTATCACCCTGAACCAGACAGAATGTACAATGATGACATACACAACCCATCCTTCAGATACTTCCATAAGATACTAGCTCACACCTTGTTTGGAAAAGAAGAAAATATTACTGCAGTATCTAAAGAGGAGTTATTCATTATGTTCTGTGCTTCTCAGGGACGGACAGTAAATGCAGTGCCTTTCATGATGAGATCTTTCAAACGCCTAACGCTGGAACCTCAGACACCTATCCTTATAGGAGGCCTAGTAACAATGATTGCCCACGAGCTTGGCCTTAGATTCCACTTAAATGCCAGCACTCGTTTTGGCACCATCCGACCCATGAACATACAATTCTGCTTTAACAGGCGCATATTAGGAACTATGGGACCTGGACCGTATGAGTACCTTATTAACGAAAAACCAGTACAGCTATTCACACTGCCTGATCATCTGATGACAAGTATCCACAACAAGGATAACTGGCTCTATGAATTGGATGAGCCTATGGGACCTCCTTCACCACAGTCAACACCACAGAACTATATGTATGACAGTGACCACATCTCTGAGGCACACGACTATATGTACTATGAGGATGCTGTATCCGAAGCTGAAGTAGACCCTACGACTCCTCCGCACTACAACACCTATCCTGAGCCTATCCCTGAGGAGACCACCGACAAAATGGATGCCGTGTTACTCAGATTGGACGACGTTGATACAGCTCTGACTAATGTAAAAGCTGACATCGCAGGCATGCACAGCGAACTGGTAGGCTTCATGGATTTAGTCTGCGACCAACTCAACTACTATTCACGGAAATTCGATGAGCTGAAGACACGAAAAGATTAGTTACTAGTTCTTAGCAGTAGTTTCAGTTTAGTCTAGTTTAGTTTCATTTAATCATTTGGATTTTTCGCATTGTTAGTTTTCTTTATGTACTACATACAATCATTTCAATTTTATGTTATTTCAATTCTAGATTTTATTCAATTATTCTGTTTTCGCATTATTCGTTGTTTGTTGGCTGTTATATTACATCACCGTATCAATACTAAGCCTTAAAGTCACTACGAGTACGCCCTCAGAGAAATATTCTGTGTTCTGCAGATTTTGCTCCTGTGACGACCGTCACAGCCTCATGACGAGCGTCACGCGGGTGACGACCGTCACGCAGTCAGAAACTGATATCTGATAAAACAGGGTTCGTGTTCTCTTCCACTACCCCCATTACCACTTCCAATCATCCTAACTTCTACCCCACTACAAACTTTTGTCCTCCCAACATTGAACTCTATATCTCAACTTCAATCTCAACTTCCAAACCACACTTCTGTCAATTCTTCCCACTCTGCAGAAAAACCCCAATCTTCAGAAACCTCTCCATCTTCCAACAATGGCAAGGAATGCAGAAACCCCAGATATCAGCAACATTACCTTCAGTGAAGGAGACTTAGGCGAAAGACAACGAGCAAACTACATCGCATTTCATCAGAGGTCGCCACAGCCGACTCATTATCCACACCTTCCATCGCTTACGAAGCTCGGACTCCTTGAAGGTGTAACCTGGATGCTTCAAAGAGAAGGCATCTGGAACCTCTGCACCAACCCACAGCCAACATACAAACAAATCACTCTTGAGTTCTTGAGTTCGTTCACTTACGTCACAAGCAGCGGCGAACTTAACCAGCATTCAGGTGCCGCTTGCTTCCGGATGTATGGCGTCAACTACCAGATGCACCAAAATCAGATTGCCAGCATTCTACAGCTACCTCGCGGCGACAACGCTCATCGCCGCATATCCGATCAGTTCCAGCACGAAGCTTTCGTGCTGTGGTATCAGTTGACCGACCTCAATGCCGATGGTTGGGACTCCCTGCACGCCACTCATATCCATAACCCAACCATCCGGTACTTTCACAGAGCGTTGAGCAACACTATTTTCGCCAGAGACAGCAACCACAAAGTGAACTCCAAAGAGCTCTTCTTCCTTCATTGCGTCTTCAACAACGAACCTGTCAACGCCGCTTCGTTTCTGCTGGCTCACATTCAGGCCAATTGCAACCGTGGCTCGAAGCCATTCTACTTTGGCGGGATTGTCACCGCCATTGCACTTGGGCTGAACCTTGGCGACCGCCTCCAGCACCTCCATTCCATCCCCTCGGTGTTCCTTGACACCGACCACTGCAGAGCCTCTCATCTCATCCGCTCCAGAGCTGACGGCAATACCATCCGGTAGTGCGTGGCAAGACCGTCCGAAGCATCATCCTTCCGTCACGCACCCGCACACACCCAGAGGATCGTACCAACTGGTTGTTCGACCTCATTGCCCCTCCTGCTGCCGCTGTTCCTACTCAGGATCACACTCACGGTTCTGACGATGAAATCCAAGCTGAGTTGGACAGGTCCGAGCAGCCAGAGGCATCACAGCCTCCTCCTCCAGAAGGTACATCCTCTCGCCGCCGCCGACATCATCCCGTGCCAGACTACACAGAAGAGGACCTCCGTCGCTCCCTAGACCAGCAGACACAGATACTCGCGATGCTGCAGCAGCAGAATCAGCGAGCTGACCAGTTCGAAGCTTGGCACCGGACTCAAATGCAACAACTTCACACCGGCCAAGCTACTATCACTGAGAGCCTGGCGAATCTGACCTTGCAGGTAGAAGGACTCCGAGACACCGTCTACCACACCGGAGCTATGAGTTATGAGGATAGAGTAGCCCTTGCCAGATCCAGAGGACGCCAGCGCGGACGTGACAGAGGTCGTGACTAGATTTCCATTTTTTTTCCTTCATTGTTTACTATATTTCAGTTATTTGTATTTTCATTTTCAGTTGTATCTCCCTCTCGCATGCTTCAAGAATCAGTGAGGACACTGATCGAGATAGTGTGGGAGCGGAGCCTTTATTTCCATTCCTCTGTACTCTGAATTTCCTTTATTTCCATTCCACTGCACTTTGAATTTTCGTAATTTCTATTTTAACACTTTCTATTTCTAGCAAATAAAGCTCGTCTATATATTTTTCCCGTTACGCAAACAATCCCCACATTATTCAACATAAACAAAGAATTTAGCTCATTCCTCAAAAGCAAAAGCATCACGAGAATGTAACCGAGTTCAAACCAAGTTTTGAAACTCCGAGGAAACGACAGTTCTAACAAAACCAGTACCGTCCTGACACCTTAGATCTCCGGTTTATGCGAGTCGGTTTCACTACCTACGCCTACCAAAGTCTCAAGTGTCTACGCAAACTCAGCCCAAGTAGTTTATACTAGCAGTCAGCACCATCCTAAAAACACTTCTAAGCGAGCGACCGATGCAAATAAGTGTATGATCTCCAAAAAAGATGAAAAATCATGAAAAGAGAGCTAAAAAGCCCAAGAATATAAGATACGTTTCCTTCTAAGTTAGGTGCTCCTCACCCGAGCATTTAGCCCAACGGCACGAAAACTCATTGAAAAATCAATGACATAAGCTTATGATCAATGAAGAAGATCAAAAACAAGAAATGAGATCATATTCACTAACAGGTCAACTTGCCATGAAAGTGTATGGACAACGGGCTTAATGTGATTGCGCTAGAATAAACAGGGTGAACTTGCCACGAGAACCTTGACACCAAGCTACAGTAGCATGACTGGGACCGGTTTGCATAAAAAGGAGACCTCCGAAGACTTGTAGTCCAAGTGTCGTCATGGTACTCGTTTTGTTCCTACCAAGAATCCCGGTTTTTCCCGACTTTTGCGAACGAAGAAGCTGCCTCGTGCTTGCCGACTTTTTCATGTTTTACTTGAGGACAAGCAAAGATTCAAGCTTAGGGGAGTTTGATAACACGAAATCATATAGATATTTTTATGCATAATTCAACTAAAGTTTAACCGTTTTCGATCCGATTTCGGGTTATTTCCGTGTATTTGTCTGATGTTTTGCAGGTATTCAACGGTCACGTCTAAACAAGGCAACATGAAGAAAAGAAGCAATCTCAGATGAAATATGGACGAAAAAGGAGTGAAAACACAATGAAAAGTGCAGAAAGCTGTTTTTGCTGATGTGACGACCGTCACAGCTTCATGACGACCGTCACACGGGTGACGACCGTCACACCTTGTGACGACCGTCATGCAGGCAAAAACGCCCCACTCAAATTACACGTCAAAGAATCAGTTCCAATTCCCACAGAGTGGACCACTACTCCCTAAATTATCTGCCTCAAAGTCCATCATCTTCAGTGATAACCGTTGGGATTCCACTTCTATAAAAAGGGAAACAGGGGACTTCAGAAAGGGTGCTGCATTCATACCACGAAGTGCTGCCGAATTTATTTCCAGAGCTTATTTTCCAGCAATATTCTTATTTGTTTCTCTTTACCTTTCCTGTATTCCATTTTCCATTCTTCTATAACTTCTATTTTATTGTACGATCAAATTGGCATAGAGATCAGAATCCTGCCAACATTTGTGGAGGATCTGCCCAAAGGCCAATTGGAATATTTACAGGTTTCTCATTTCAATCGATTTCAGTTTTATTATAATGCAAATCATTATTTATTATTTTTATTTATGTTTTATCTTTCCCAAATCCATGTCTAGCTAAACTAGGTAATCGATATGTAGTAATAATTCGAATGGGATTTGATAACAATTGGTTGAAAAACTTTCTTTTCATAAAAGTAATTTATGGTCTGAGTGTTTAAAATTGATTCACTGAATAAACTTCGTCGCGAAAGCGAGAACTTATTTAAAAGTAGTTTTGCCACGAAAGTGGGAAATTAATTAAGATACAAACCAACAAGCGAAAGCTGCGGTAAGGTCAGATAGTAAACACTAGGCATTTGTTTTAATAACAGCGAAAGCACTTTAAAATGAATTAGAACTTAGAGATTTCCAAAAAATAATTTTAACCCCGAACGGGATACGAAAGTGTACGTTTGGCCCTTAGGATTATGATTAGCGTCAATAACCATCGTGAGGCGAGAGTCTTCAAATCTCCATTTTCTGCTTAAATAAACTTTGAAAATTATTTCATACACCAGTAACTTATCAAATCCCTGAAGAACACAATTACTACGTATCGATTCAATCATTTATAACCTAAATAGTATTCTTAGTTCCTTTTTAGTGATAATCTTATTCCCTTAAACATATTCTACCTAGCTAAACATAGTAACTCCCGAGAACACTAGTTTGATTACGAGTCCCTGTGGGATCGATATCTATTATTACTACGCGATAGACTGCGCACTTGCAGTTAGGTTGTATTAGACATAGAAAGTCGCGATCAAAGTATATATTATTCAGAAAGCTTTCGTGTTTGTTTTAGCTTTTATTGTTTTGTTTGCGAAAAACGTCCGATGTTTTTGATAAAACTTTGCATACATAAACTTGTGGGCTCTGCTAATCATGATTAAAACTTTGAACGATGTCATGGAAAATAATCGAGATAGCTCTTGTTGTATACAGGATACTTTGTTTGTATTTGTTGCAGGGCTCTCGTTGTTGAGGTTATTCCCTGCAGGTCCCCAGCGGATTATGACTAGTTTCTCCCCAGCAGGTTGGGTTCTTGGTTATCCCCAACAGGTATTTGGGATTATTCTCCCAGCAGTGGGATTAGTGCAGTGTCGTTACCCCCACAGAGTTTAAATCTTTGAATCCTTTCCCCTCAGAGTTCAGGTCAGGGACTCAATTCCCTAAGCAGAGGTTGATATTGTTGAGTTTATTGCTCATTTCCCCAAGCAGAGGTAGATGCTGATTCCCTCAATGAGTATTCCTCGGTGAAGTTGTTAGCTGTAGCAGAATCCATTTGGTCATTGGTATTCGTCAAAGTGAGTTTCCTCCGGGATATTTCCCCAGTTAATTTTCATCCCCTGCAGATCCCCAGTGAAGTCAACAAAATGTTTTTCTTCCCCGCAGAGTGGGATTGACTCAGAAATTGTTTGTCTCCTCCCTCGGCAGAAAGAGTTTGGGGTATCTGCCTAGTAAATCTTGTTCATTATCCCTAGCAGAGCGGATCCAAGTCTCCGGTAGAATGGAATAATTCCGCGCAGCTGGCTTTATTCCCCGATAGAGTCGTATTTTGAAAGGCCATCCAGGACTGATGTCCCCAGTAGAGTGAATTTGTCCTCCCCAGCCAAGTTGTTTGTTCCCCAGAAGAGTTGTATTCTGGTAGGCCATCCGGGCCATTTTCCTCAGCAGAGCTGATTTTGCGATCCCTAGCAGAGTGGATTTTATTCGCAGCAGAACAGTTTACCTAGGAGAGTTCTCTTCCAGAAAGCCATCCAGGGCTTGTTTCTCCCATCAAAAATCCAGTTGTACTTGGCACCCGATCATCCCCAGCGGAGTTGGTTCCGTTCTCTTCGGCATTTATTTCGCTGGTGCGGTTCCTTTGCATTTTGCATCGTGCATAACATCCTCAAACGCGTAGCATTTCCATTTTGTATGGAGCATTACGCCATATTCAAACATATGCATTCGAAACATAAGTCAGGTTGTTACCTCTTGTTTTCAGGTGTATCTCCAATAGACGATGGTTTTATTTCTTTAACCTATGCAGTATCCAGACCCCGACTTCCACCAGTTTAGTTCAAGCTCGTGAGGTATCCAGACCCCAGCTTCCTCCGGTTTTATTTCTTTAGCCTGTGCGGTATCCAGACCCCGACTTCCACCGGTTTACTTCTTTTTCCTGTGCGGTATCTAGACCCCGACGAGTTGTGATGTTTTCCTTTGCCTGTGCGGTATCCAGACCCCGACGGATTATGGTGTTCTCTCAAGCTTGCGTGGTATCCAGACCCCGACAAGAGTTATTGACAAATGTGTTCATATTACTGATATATTTCTTGAGCCCATGCGGTATCCAGACCCCGACAAATATTGGTTTATTTCTGTAGCCTGTGTGGTATCAAGACCCCGACTCTCACCGGTTCATTTCTTTAGCCCGTGTGGTACTTTAAGTGCTTCTGATTGGCTGAATTTTGTGGCAAAACATTAGGGTGTGTATGGATGTCATAACTAATGATGTGACACACAATATGCAGGGTAAGTAGTAAGTTGAGTTGGATGTCATAATGAATGCCATGACACTGAGCGTATGACATCAGTCGCGCAGGTTTGTTTTTCTGGTATTCTGAATGAGGAAGCTTAGCCTAAAATTCAGGAAACTTTATAGAAGATCAAGCTGGAAGTCAGGAAACAATTTAGAAGCCCTGGAGAAATTAAATGTACCTGACCTAAGTGGTAAGGGCAGCTTTTTGAAGAGAGGTTTGGGTAAACCTAATTGCTGCAGCAAGGCCCAAAGCAGTTTTGCTATTACAAATAGCAGAAGGATCATTCCAACTTAGAAGACACACAGAGGAGAGAGCATCTAGTGAGAGAGCATAGAGTGTGTTTGTGAGTGAAGAACCTTGTTCTTCACGTGTGTAGCGTGTCTTAGAAATACTTGTACACCAAGTAACTGTATACTGCATTAGTTAGGTAGGTTCTAAGCTGTTGTGTCACTCAAATATTTTAAGCAAGAGTGTGTGTCCCTTGATCAAAGTTGTGAAGCAAGATCAAGGTGTGTAGTTGAAGTGTATCTTCACAATTTTCTGTAATTGTATTTGGATATCACTAAGGTGATTGAGGCGAGTGAGTGGGAATACTCAGGTCTAGAGTGTCTCTAGGTTGAAGTGTCATTGGGTAGGTTTTAAGTGAGGAGTGCAAAATGGATTGTTTGACTCTGAATTAATTCTACTAAGAGTGAATTTCCTCCCTGGCTTGGTAGCCCCCAGATGTAAGTGTTGATGACACTGAACTGGGTAAACAATTACTGTGTTATTTACTGCTTTCTCTTAACAGCATTTTAATTATTCCAACATTTTGTGTTACAGTGAATGTTATAACATTCACAATAACATCCATCGTGTGCGTGCTAGAATTTCAATTGGCATCAGAGCAGGCACCCTGCCTATTATTTCTGGGTGAGATCTAGGGAAGATAAATTCTAGTACTATGGATAAAGACATAGGATTCACAAATAGACCTCCAATTCTAGATGGCTCTAATTATGACTATTGGAAACCGAGGATGATTTCCTTCTTGAAATCTTTAGACAGCAACGCATGGAGAGCTGCAAACTCTGGCTGGGAACATCATGTGAAGACTAACAAGGATGGAGTACCTATGTTAATTCCTGAAGAGGAATGGAACAAAGAGCAAGAGGCCTTAGCTATTGAGAACTCTAAAGCATTGAATGCACTCTTCAATGGTATAGACAAAAACATCTTCAGGCTTGTACACCATTGTGAACTGGCTAAGAAAGTTTGGGAGACTCTATAAACTACTCATGAGGGAACCTCAAAAGTTAAGATGTCTAGACTACAAATGTTGACCACCAAATTTGAAAGTCTTAGAATGAAGGAGGATGAGACTATTCATGAGTTCTACATGAATATTCTTGAACTAGCCAACACCTCAGGAGCCTTGGGAGAAAAGATGTCTGAAGAGAAGCTGGTAAGGAAAATTCTCAGGTCTTTACCTAAAAGGTTTACCATGAAGGTCACTGCCATTGAAGAAGCTCAAGAGATATGCAACATGAAGGTGGATGAACTCATAGGCTCTCTCCAAACATTTGAGATGGGGATAAGTGATCAGATTATGGAGAAACAGACCAAAAGCATAACTCTTGTCTCAAACACTGCAGATGAGTCAAATGATGAAGATCATGAAAGCAAGGAGAAACTCTCAGAAGCTGTAGCTATGCTTGGGAGACAGTTCAACAGACTCATGAAAAGAGTGGAACAGAAGGGAAAATCAAATGACAAAAACAACCCATTTGACACTGGCAGAAGAACTAAGTCTGATGAAAGGTCCTACCAAGACAAAAGAGTTAAGTGTTATGAATGTGAGGGCTATGGTCACATTAAAACCGAATGCCCCACATATCTCAGAAGGGAGAAGAAAGGACTTATGATCACTTGGTCTGATGAAGACTCAGAAAGTGGATCAGAAGTAGAATTTGCAAGACATGTCACAGCTCTAACTGGTACATGTATGACTGATAATGAGTCTGATGAAGATAGGTTAACTCTTGATGAATTGGCATCCCTATACAAACAACTGTACATCAGAAGCACTGAAGTATGTCAACTAGGGGAGAAGCATAAGAGAATCATCAAGAGGATGGAGGCTGAGAAGAAGGAATTTCTTGCAACAATAGACTCACTCAATAGTGAGGTCAGCCAGTTAAAAGGCCAACTTGAGCAGATGTCAAAATCAATCAGGATGCTGAACCCTGGGACTGACACACTTGAAAAAATTCTACAGAGGGGTCAGATGGCAAGAGACAAGTTTGGACTAGGGTTTGTTGGTGAACAGAAACCCATCTTGGGGATCAAGAGATCTGAGTCTGAAAAACTAAAGTCAAACCAGATGTCACAGCCAATGTCACAACATTAGAGGAAAAGGAACATGAATCAGTCAAGAAGGAAGTTCCAGAGGTGGAGGTGTCAATACTGTGGAAGAATTGCTCACTTGAAGCCTTTTTGCTTTAGGTTGCATGGATATCCTAGCCACACTCATCAAAGTACTCATGTCAAGAAGCAACAATGGGTGGCAAAGGAGGTTGGTCTGATAGCTCATACCTCTCTCAGAGTGTCAGCTAAAGAAGACTGGTACTTTGATATTAGTTGCTCCAAGCACATGACTGGAATAAAGAAACTGTTGGTGGACATCAAACCTCATTCCACTAGTTATGTGACCTTTGGTGGTGGTGCAAAAGGAGAAATCAAAGGGGTTGGGAAACTAAACTGCCCTGGAGTTCCTAACTTAGACAATGTACTGCTGGTAAAAGGACTGACTGCTAACTTGATTAGCATTAGTCAGCTCTGTGATCAAGGGCTAAGTGTGAAGTTCACTGAAGGAGAATGTGTGGTCACAAATGGTAAGAATAAAGAAGTTATGAAGGGGGTTAGATCTAAGGGTAACTGCTACTTATGGGAGCCCAAGGACTCTAGTAGATCCACAATATGCTCTATGGCTAGAGAAGAGAAGGAAGTAAAATTGTGGCATCAAAAACTTGGGCATCTTCATCTAAGAGGAATGAAGAAGATCATCTCCAAGGAGGCTATGAGAGGAATTCCAAAACTAACTATAGATGAAGGAAAGGTATGTAGTGAATGTCAAGTAGGTAAACAAACCAAGACATCTCATCTAAGGGTTGGACACATGACTACCTCCAGAGGTCTGGAACTATTGCACATGAACTTGATGGGACCAATGCAAGTAGAAAGTCTTAGTGGTAAAAGGTATGCCTATGTAGTTATTGATGACTACTCCAGATACACCTGGATAAGCTTCATCAGGGAAAAGTAAGATGTATTTGAAGTATTTAAAGAGTTGTGTTTGAAACTTCAAAGAGAAAAGGAATGTGGTGTGGTCAGAATCAAAAGTGATCATGGCAAGGAGTTTGAAAACTCTAAATTTGCAGAATTCTGCTCTTCTGAAGGGATAAATCATGAGTTCTCCTCTCCCATTACACCTCAGCAAAATGGAGTAGTGAAAAGAAAAAACAGGACTATCCAAGAATCTTCCAGGGCTATGATTCATGCAAAGAAATTACCTATGCAATTTTGGGTCGAGGCTATGAACGCAACCTGCTATGTTCACAACAGAGTAACCTTGAGAAAAGGGACTTCTTCCATCCTGTATGAAATGTGGAAAGGAAGAAAGCCAACAGTGAAATACTTTCATGTTTTTGGGAGCATGTGTTACATCTTGACAGATCATGAACAAAGGAGGAAGAATGACATGTGCTGATGAAATGTTGTGGAGCTCAAGCTGCTGTTTGCTGAGCTGTTTTTGTGTGCTGCTGGTTTGAAATTCTTTTTGGTCTGAGTTTTTTTTGTTAGACTTAGTTGACAGCAAGAATTGTATTTGTAATGCTCTTCATGAGCAGTGGTTGTTTGTAATGACCCCAAACATATCTAAAGTTACACATTATGGTCTATACTATATTATTAGGCTGATCTTAATTTGTGGCTAAAAAGGGGGAGAGATGTTAGCATTGTGATTCTCACAGGTGGAAGACTTGGCTGTTGACAATTGCTGAAAAGGTGTATAGTTTGAAGAGTTACTGAGTTTGAAGAGTTGTTGCTTGAGTTGATGCTATGCTTCACGCTGTATATGCAGGATGCTGATCTTGCTGTATGATCCTAATAGTATTATGAGTGTTTGTGTGGTATGCAGGTGTGTTGCTGCTAATGTGCAGGTTATGCAGTAAACATGGTTACGGGTGTGTGTATCTGCATTATGTTAGCAGACTGTGAGTGTTGTGCATCTCTTCAGGGGAGTAGCACAGGATAGTCCATAGAAAGGTGAGACATCTGTAGTCCAGGCTAGGCTAACAGGTAATAGTGTTATGCTGGGGAAATTATGTAACTTCAGAATGTTATTCTGAATGTCTGGACATCCAGAACAGGCTGGATGTTTTTATGTATGACTGCAGGACTGCTTGCAAGTTCTGTACAGCTGGTGTGACATGCAGGGGGAGTAACTTCTGATATGTTACTCAACAAATTGTGTCATATGTAGTGCTGACTAACAGATGGTATTGTGAATAGGTTGATCCTGAGAAGCTGAGAGCTAACTGTATGAATATAAACAACTTACTAGGGTGTTAGTTGCTTACCTGCATAAAAGGTTATTTGTTAGACTTCTGCTACTTGTAAACTCTATTAACGGGGTGTTTTAGCCAAAAATTTGCCAAAGAGGGAGTTTGTAAGTGCTTCTGATTGGCTGAATTTTATGGCAAAATATTAGGGTGTGTATGGATGTCATAACTAATGATGTGACACACAATATGCAGGGTAAGTAGTAAGTTGAGTTGGATGTCATAATGAATGCCATGACACTGAGTGTGTGACATCAGTCGCGCAGGTTTGTTTTTCTAGTATTCTAAATGAGGAAGCTCAGCCTAGAATTCAGGAAACTTTATAGAAGCTCAAGCTGGAAGTTAGGAAACATTTTAGAAGCCCTAGCGAAACTAAATGTACCTGACCTAAGTGGTAAGTGCAGCTTTTTGAAGAAAGGTTTGGGTAAACCTGATTGCTGCACCAAGGCCCAAAGCAGGTTTGCTATTACAAATAGCAGAAGGATCATTCCAACTTGGAAGACACACAGAGGAGAGAACATCTAGCGAGAGAGGATAGAATGTGTTTGTGAGTGAAGAACCTTGTTCTTCACGTGTGTAGTGTGTCTTAGGAATACTTGTACACCAAGCAACTGTATGCTGCATTGGTTAGGTAGGTTCTAAGCTGTTGTGTCACTCAAAGCTTTTAAGCAAGAGTGTGTGTCCCTTGATCAAAGTTGTGAAGCAAGATCAAGGTGTGTGGTTGAAGTGTATCTTCACAATTTTCTGTAATTGTATTTGGATATCACTAAGGTGATTGAGGGGGAGTGAGTGGGAATACTCAGGTCTAGAGTGTCTCTAGGTTGAAGTGTCATTGGGTAGGTTTTAAGTGAGGAGTGCAAACTGGGTTGTTTGACTCTGAATTAATTCTACTAAGAGTGAATTTCCTCCTAGGCTTGGTATCCCCTAAATGTAAGTGTTGATGACATTGAGCGGGGTAAACAATTACTGTGTTATTTACTTCTTTCTCTTTATAGCATTTTAATTACTCCAACAGTCTATGTTACATTGGATGTTATAACATTCACAATAACATCCATCGTGTGTGTGCCAGAATTTCAGGTATCCAGACCACGGCTAACACCGGGTGTTTTCATTAGCCGGCGTGGTATCTTGACCCTGGCTAGTGATGGTGTTTCCTTAGCTCTTATGGTATCTAGACCCCGGCTAACACCGGTTTGTTTCATTAGCATGTGAGGTATCCAGACCCTGGCTAGTGATGGTTTATCTTTTTGCCCGTTTGGTATCCAGACCCCAGCTCACACATATTGGTTTTATTGGCATGTGTGGTATCTAGACCTTGGCTAGTGATTGTTCCATTGGCACGTGTGGTATCCAGACTCCGACGAATGTTTGGTTTATATCTTGCCTGAACGGTATCCAGACCCCGGCAGAATATGACGTCTTTGATGGATGCGTTCATCTTATCACATTTTCCCCAACAGAGTTTATCGATTACGATTATCAGTTACAATTTCTTTACAGTTGGAAAATTTCCGAGTTCTTTGGTATTCAACTGTCTTTTACCTTGAAAGTCGTTTGCTTTTCATCCCTTCAGGTCCAAGTCGTTTGAATAGGGGCAGCTGTTGTACCCCAAAATTTGACCAACCTTTTCTTGTACTTGACTTATGTTTCTTTGCATTTTAGCTTGTGCATTTGCATAACATTGTTCTCTGCAGGGGATGAAGAGGTGTCTTGTGCCATTCAAGAAGAGGGTCTCTTTGATTTCAAGCTCAAGAAAGAGGTATTTGGGCAAGCCATCAAGGGTTTCATCACCATGAAAGTTTCAAAGCTCCTTGATGGGAGAGATTTGTGTATATGAATCACCTCTTAACCTGAGGATCATCAGAGGGTTATCAAGGATCCATGAGGTCTTGTTCTTGGTTAAACTTTGTTCAAAAGCTCATTGTGTGTCTTGAGAGGTATTTGTGAAGCTTGTATGGTCATACAAGTCATGTGCAAGAGCCTCAGTCAAAGGATATGGAATTAGGGTTTCATCTGGTCAACTCAAGGTCAACTGTGGACTTGAGAGGTTTCCAAACTGGTTTTCAAGTCACACAAGCCATGTGAAGTCACCTTAAAGCATTTGAGATGTCATGATGAGATTAAATTAAGAGGAATCAAGAGTTCAAGAGGTTACTAATTAGGGATTCATATGACTTCAGTGTAAAATCCCCTTCTCTAGTGCCCAACTTCAAAGACATTTTACCCTATGATACAAGCTCAACCTCCTTTTCATGAAAACATGAGACTTGGAGGGCATGTTCTAAGCTTTATTTTGAGTACAAGAACTCATCCATTGAGTTTTTACATCTCAAGTTATGATGCCAACAAGTTAGGGGTCTCAGATGAATAGAATTTTGGTCAACAAAAAGTCAACTCACTTCCAAGGCATTTTTTGACCTAGAAGCAAGTTTCCCCTCAACTTCAAGTGAACTTGAATGTTGTTCCTCATGATCTTAGTTTTCCAAAAAGTCCTAGAAGTCCTTTTTATCATGTGTACATCTCAAGTTATAGTCTTCACAAAGCAAGGGTATTTTTGGAAACTTCATTATAGGTCATCTTGTTCAATGGTCAATTTCATGAACTTTAAGGCCTCAAATCCAATTTTAACCAACATGAAACTTGTGCCTAAGGGTCTCAATTTCACAATGGGTTCAAAATTAATAAAGATTCATGGATTATATGATCATGTGGACCATTGTAAGGTGAAAAGTTGAATTTCTGGTCATGGTTTGTTTTGCTTCATTTACAAGTCATCAATGGACTTTGTTTTGAGCTTTTTACACTATCATGTTATCAAATATTAGTCATGCTATCTCTTTACATATTTTGGACCAATAATGGTACATGTTACATGCCATATTTTCAAAATCCACACCATAAAAAGCAAAGATCAAAACTTGATGCATTGGTATCCTACATGACCAAAACCAATTCAATTATTTCCTACACACCACATTTTCTTGATTGCTGACCCATTGGTGAGTGGAGGATGTTCAACCCATGTGTAATAAAAAATTGAAGTTTTTGGTCATTTTTTGTAATCAACTCATACAGCCATTATGGGCCTGCATGGTTGCCATAAACCCATGATAATTAAGCTCAATATTTGCCCTAAACCATCAGAATGGTTGCTAGCTGAGAGGGAGAGCTTCTACACTTCAAATTTTCCATAACTTTCACATCTTTGAATCAAGCGTTTCCTGGGTGATTTCTTCAAATTTGCTTCTTCTTCACTAGAGCTCAGGGAAAAGTTTGAAAAGCTTAAACTGAAGCTTGCTGGCCATTTGAAGAGTCAACGGAACTGCTCCTTTTGGTAGGTTTCCCTCAATTTTCTCTCATTCTAGACTTGTATTAGGCTCAGCCAACTTGCATCTGAAGCCCTATACTTCATAGGCAATGTTTGAATCATTTTTACTCATGTTTGATATGATTTCAGTTTGCATACTCAAACTTTCATACCATGATTTCTTGTTATTCAAGAGCCTTTTTGAAATATAAATGGTGGATTTGGATTCCTTGTTGAATGAGCTTTTGAATGGTACCAGCTTTTACCATTTTTATTGATATTTTTAGACTGAGCTCTAGCGAGTTGGCCAGAGAAGACGACCGGAGCCCTAGCTCTGGCGTCCAGTCATATCTCTGGTTAATGTTGAGGTGGTCTTGGTTGAACATTTGACCTGATGGCATGTTACCTTCTGATTTGCTTGACCATGCCACGTTTTTGTTTGACTCCATGTCTGATTAATGAAACGTTGGGTTTCATTAACTCAGCTTCCATTTGATAATTGGGCCTTACCTTTTTGCTACGCGCACCCCTTCTTTTCCAGGCCCAGGCGTGTTATTCTTCAGTTCAGTTTAAGTGATTTTGCTGGCCACACCCCCTTGTCGTTCAAAGAATCCCGTGCTATAATGGAATCTGGGTCTTCCTAGAAATGGTGGCAAATGCCTGATGTTTCTGCTAAGCATGACAAGTTCGGTCTGGGATATAGCCCATCTTCTTCAAGGGATCCTCCTAAGTACAGAGGACCTATTCGGTTTACCAGCGGTGGAGTTATATTTGACAGGGTAAATGCTGTTGAGGATGATAAAAGAGACAGTGATTGTGATATAGATGCTTGGATTCGTCCATGTGTCCCTAGGAAAAGGCTTTGCAACTGGACTATGGAAGAAATCATCCAAGTTACATTAGAATAGTAATTTTCATTTTTTTTTTATTATGTCTGGTTCTACGTGTTGCACCCCAAAATTTGCCCAACATTTATTTACCTAGCTTATGTTTCATTTCATTCACATTAGCATTATCATTTGCATTTCATTGACATGTATGCAGGAGATCAAGAGGTATGAGTACCAATCAAGATCTACACAAGAGTTTGAAGCTAGCTAAGAAGGTTATTCAGGTGTCCAAGGGTTGATATCCTTGTCAGAGAAGTTAGAAGATCCTCAGAGAGAGTGGTTGAAACCAAGAGGTTGTGTGCCTCCTAACTTGAGAGTTGTGGGAGCTCCTCAGATGATTCTGAAGCCAAGAATGTGGACTTGAGGTCTTAAGAGAGCTCATTAGAAGTGTTGAAGATCACTTTTAGGCCTAGACAGGTCATTGTGCAAGATTAAGAAGACTCAGCCATGATTGGTGCAGTTAGGGTTTGACTGGGTCAACCCTAGGTCAACTGATGATTTGGAAAAGGTTGAGACCTAATTCAAAGGCCATGTGATCATGGATTGATGCATTGAGATGTAATAAGGATGATTTCAAGGTTAACTCATCATGATTGAAGAGTTTGAGAAGTTTCAGGCTAGGGTTTCTAAGGCTTGACAGTGTAAAATCCCCTAGTTTGACCCCTATCTTCAAGGCAGTTTAGCTCAAGATATGATTGTCATCTCATATTACCCCTAACATGAATGTTTTAGAGCATGGTCTTAGCTTTAATTTGAGTGCTAGAAGTCCTTGATAGGATTTGTATAACTCAAGTTATGACTTTGACAAGTTACAGGTCATCTGAGGTATGTGAATTTGGGGGCTTGAAAGTTACCCAACTTGCATGAAACGTTTGCCCAAGAAGGATGATTCCTATGAACTTTTGGTCAACATGAATGTTGTTACTTATTCTCTTAGCTTTCTAGAGAGCACTAGAATTCCTTGATAGGATTTGTAGAACTCAAGTTATGGCTTTGACAAGTCAAGGGCATTTTGGTCATTTGGAGATTATAGGTCATTTCAACCATAAGGCCATAAGTCCCATTTCCAAGCTTCAAATGGGAAAATGTTCAACATAAAACTTGTTCAAAATGATGTTTTAAGGCTATTTAAGAGGTCATGAGATGTTGAAAGTACTTGTAGCTCAAAGTTACAAAAATGACCTAAAATAAGGGTATAAGTTAAATGAACCAAAGTTGGAAATTGATATTTTTGATCTACACATCCAAACCAAGGCATGTAATAGGTCATTTTGACTCTAAAAAGCATTTTAAGAATATTGGTTTAGCCACATTTTTGAATTGAGGTCTAATTTGTGGACTTGCTTTGAAAAGTAGTTACTTACATTATAAGTAACATGTGCAAAACTCAAATTCAAGGCATGATCAAGATCCCTTGCAAGACAAACACTTTCAAAATGTCATGAGGGGAGAAATTGGAAGGAATTGAGATTGGTTTCAAGCTGCAAACAGAACTATGCACACCATGGCATATGGTTGAAATTCTCATGTCATGAGAGATTGAATTTCTCCTTGGAAGGATCTAGAGCTTTCTAGATCATCCCTACACACTCTATATATTGAATAGAGAGGATCCAAAGCAAAGGTTGGTGATGATTGAAGGAGAGAGCAGAGATTGAGTTTGGAAAATTCTTGCTTGCAACTGAATTCGGTTTCACCAATTTCTTCACTTTCCATCCATTTTCTTGATTGCAACCTCTTCCATGGATGCTAGGGATTGATTCCAGATCATGATCAAGAGGAATTCGTGGCTGATTGGTGTTCTTGAGTTCAGATTTCTCCACCTGCAACTCAGAGTTGGTACCAAGAATTGAGGCCATTTCAATCAGTTCTATTGCATACAGAAGCTTGGAAGTGATTCACTGAAGGAGTCTGGAGCATTTGAGGGCTTGATTTGAGGTCTTGCTACTTCTGTGCACGCGAAATTTTCAGGTTGGTAACCTTTGATCTCTGGCTTGTTTTAGTTAGAATCAATAGGAATTAGGATGATAGATGCATTGTAGAACGGTGTAGGAAGGATTTCAGATCATTAATTTGAGAATTAGTGACCAATTAAGGATGGTACCATTTTCGGTTGAAAGTTGGTTCTTGCGAATCTTGAGGATTTAGGTTGAATTAATGGTATGAGTGAGTTCCTTGTGAGATTTGGGACAAGTTTCATGTATAAACCACTTGCAATGGAGGATCCTAGAGAGAGTTAGGGTTGGGGACGATGACCGGAGCACCACCGGCGGTGGCCGTGATTGCGCGCGAGGTTCAGAGTTTCAAAAGGTTGAAGATGATCCCAGAGCCCTTGGATCAGGGTAGGACCTTTGACTGGAGAAGAGATCCAACAGCCACGTATTAATTTCATTTTGCGAAGAATCTCTGACTTAATGAAACGATGTGTTTCATTAATCAGTTGTGTTTTGGGCTTAGTGCTATAATTGATAACCACCCCCCCTGATGGCCCAATCCATGATTTGAACTGCTTTTCGCTACTACTTGCACCGTGCATTTATTATTTTCTTTTGACTTTCTTTAATTTTTTCATTTTATACATGGTTCTTGATTAAATCATAAAAAATGGAAAAATGATCCAATTAACCCCATTCTTTTTGCATTAGACTCATGATAGGGTCTAGTATTTTTTAGATAAAAAATATTTTTATTTCATGCATTTTCTGATTTTATGGGAATTTTCATATTTTAATTGATATTAAAATAGTCATGTTGATACTTGATTTTGTGGAATTTTGTGTGATCATGTGATGATGATTTTGATCCTGATTTTTTTGTGAGTAGTTAGCATAGATATGCATGCTCCCCATAGAATTTTCTCACATTTTTGTGATGAGCATAGGTGGTAGTTTAGGTTGAAACCTTTAGAAGCTCCATTTTTAGGGTTTATGGTTGATACCTTTGGATTTAGGACTTAATTTTAGGACTTAATAGATGATTTAGTCCCTGGTTTTTGTATGAGGAATTCTTAATTGAATCAGGATCCCTTAGGAATTTTTGTAGAAATTTATGAGATAGTTTACTATTTTTGATTGATTTTAGTTTAGGTGCTAGTTTTAGATGATTCTAATGCACTAACTCAACTAGATTAACTTCTCTAGCTCCCTTAGATTAGGGTTTTGTTTCTCTTGTTCTTGGATGATGATGAAGGCAAGTTGAAGATGCATTGGATTGCTTGAAGAGGCTTGGATTTGAAGATCTTCCCTTCTTGTGGTGTAGTTTTGATTAGGCTAAGATTAGGGTTTTGTAGGCCGAGCTTCTAGATAGTTCTCTTCCTTCATAAACATGGATGATGTTGATCACTTCCATTCTTCCCTATGATGAAAGGTCCCTTTGTAAAGGCCTCATCCCTCCTTTGGTAGGATGTGTGGCTCCTTGCAAATTGGTAGAACCTTTGAAGGTCCCTTTCTCTGATGACAGGATGCTTAGTGGTGACCTTTGGTCTTCACTCTGCTACCAATCATCCAAACTTTGCTCTTGATAGATGAATATTTCTCCCTTGCTAGAGGATGGGGTTCCTTGCTTGAAGAAGATTGAAGGATGAAGTTGATACTTCTTTGTGTTTGGAGATTACCTTGAGAAGCTGAAGCTTATAGGTGAAGAGGACCAAGTTGATATTGGTAAAGAAGAGAGAGTTGAAGCTTGAAGGCCAAGAAGAACAAGTTGACATTTGTGAAGAAGATCCAATTGAGATTGAGTGAAGAGCTGAGGCTTGAAGAATGAAGGATAGGTTGACACTTATGTTGATGCATTGAGAGCCTGAGGGAGCCAGGTTGATACTTGGTATTAGGAGTGAAGCCTGAAGGTGGAATTTACTGTAAAGTTGAAGCTTGAGGAAGAAAGAATAAGTTGATACTTATGTTTGATGGGTTGAAACTTTTGAGGAGCAAGTTGATGCTTGTTCTTGAGGATGATAGCCTTGAAGGGTGATTGAAGTCTGAAGACTGAACTTCTGGCAGAAGATTGCCTTGCTGTGAAGCTGTGGGAGTGGTGGATCTGTTTCCTCTCTTGTCTGTTTTCTCTTCTATATTGATGTGGCTTGTTTGATTTGCTTGATGCATTAGAATAAGTTCATATCTAGACTGATGTAAGCTAGGAGCATGATTGCACTAGAGGTTGAGTTGCTCCCTCTGCTTGTATTTTTACTGTGTGGATTTGCTTGCGGGTATTCGGTAGAGCCCAGCTCCCTTGCCCATGTGGTTTGTGTTTGCTTGATAGCATTTTATTTCCTCTGTATGATTGCAGTCACTGATATCTTGCTTGATAGCACTTTATTTTATTGCATGCATTTTACTGTATATCGGTTTACTGTTTAAGCTGATGCTTTATCTGTTTCTGTTTATCATTGACATGATCCCCTAGGAATCTCACTTCCTTTGATAAGGAAGTGATGATAGAAATTTAGGTTGAAACCTATGCATGACAACTTCTAGGAGTTCCCTGTTTCAAACCTCAACCATAGGATGAATCCTTGGCATGACAACATTAGGACTTGATAGTCTCCCTTTAGTTGAGCCCCTTCTCTTCTCATCTAAAAACAAATTAAAATACAGTAATAAAGGTTAACTGACGTCGTACGTTACGAGCCTTAAGCTATCTGAGAAAGGTTTGTCGGAGAGTTCTTTTCAACAGCTTGGATGTTTAGTATGGTACCCTTTGGGTGACATACGACGCATTCACTCTCAGGTCATAGTCTCTAGTGCGATACTAGTTGCAAACACAATAAAAAACAGTTCTTTCGTAAAAGACAGAAAACAAACTTCAAACCTTTTTGCCCCGTGGACCCGTAATTCAAAGGAAGCTTTTCTGAAGAAAAGAGTGTCGTTAAACTTCAGCGCCACCGCAAACAGGCTTTGTCCCTAACTGCTGGAACTGTTGTTTAACCCTACTCGATAAAACAGATGAATCTGAATCCCCGTAATCCGTATTATCCCGAACTACGTAAGCTCTGATCTCTCATACCTGTTGAGAGTACGTAGGCACAATACTAACGTATTGGCGAGCCACCTTTCCCGTAACCCGTAGTAGGGCGAACTACGTTGACTCTGATTTCTAATTCTTTGATGAGAATACGTAGGCATAAAGTACGACGCTTTGCCGAGTCAGTTTTCTTTTCTTTTCAAGCCAACCTTGATAGGTAGATAGATAAAAACAACCCGTCCAGTAAACACAACAAGCGTGGATCCCGTCAAGTACGACGGGCGTAACCGACTCCCGAACCCAGACAATGGTTGCGATGAGGGGTGCTTATACCTTTTCGTTAGGTTTTTCCGATCGTTTCCTTTCCCGCTCTGAGGGATAAATAACGAAAGGTGGCGACTCTTCTATTTTGCCGACACCTTATTTTCGCGGAAGCGACAGCTGGCGACTCTGCTGGGGAACTTGATAGTTTCCTGGGATCCAGCGTCCCGTATGCGATCAGTTTGGGGATCCAACGTCCCCTGCGAGAGTCAATCCTAGCGCTTGTATGATTACTTGTTGGGTTGTATTTATTTATCGCATTTTATTTTCCGCACTTTATTTTCAGTATGATATGATTATCTGTGCTGTCATGGGAAGGGCATTCTGATGAGTGAGAAGCCAGACCCAGGCTTGAGTGAACATAGCATTAGTTGTGGAAATTAGTGGGCGCGTGCTTGCTTGGCAGGCACAAGTGTCTCATGAAATCCACGCTCAGACGAGGTTCTCCCGGTTGACTTCTTTTTCAACCCTTTGGGTTGAGGGGGTTGTTGGTTTGGAGGATTGTCGACTCTGGGGACCGATCATTTGGAATTCAGCTGAGTGAGGCCGCTTCAGGAGCTGGTGATGCCACACCTTCTGGGTATCGTATCACCCCTCTTGAATGTCTGTGACGCTGATGACCGCATAGGATGCCGAACTTGAGTCAGTTTAGGTCCATACCTATGAGCAGGGTTGGGTTTGTTGCAGGAAACCTTAACTTTCAGACTTCCTGGTTTTCTTGATAGTGAATCAGTTTTGTTGGATCAGAGGATCTCATCAGCAGATGTTTGTTCTTGACTGAGCAGAGTTTTGGTCCTGTATCAGAGGTCCTTATTATCAGATGTTTGTTCTTGACAGAGCAGAGTTTTGGTCCTGTATCAGAGGTCCTTAATATCAGATGTTTGTTCTTGACAGAGCAGAGTTTTGGTCCTGTATCAGAGGTCCTTATTATCAGATGTTTGTTCTTGACAGAGCAGAGTTTTGGTGCTGTATCAGAGGTCCTTATTATCAGATGTTTGTTCTTGACAGAGCAGAGTTTTGGTCCTGTATTAGAGGTCCTTATTATCAGATATTTGTTCTTGACAGAGCAGAGTTTTGGTCCTGTATCAGAGGTCCTTATTATCAGATGTTTGTTTTTGACAGAGCAGAGTTTGGTCCTGTATCAGAGGTCCTTATTATCAGGTGTTTGTTCTTGACAGAGCAGATTTTTGGTCCTGTATCAGAGGTCCTTATCATCAGATGTGTGATCTTGACAGAGCAGACTTGTGGTCCGATGCCAGGGTTTTCTTATTATCAGATATAGTGGTTGTTCTTGATAGAGCAGGATTATGGTTTTGTTGATACAGAATCTCCACAGCACAGTTGCCTTGATCTCCTGCTGCATGATTGCATTTTGCATTGCTTTGCATACCCATTTGCATTTCATTAACGTGTGTCTGTGTTGCAGGTACCGTTTCCCCCGATCCAGGATTTCTTGCCTCCTATTGTGTTATTATGGGTTCTCTGAGGAAGATCGTGGCTTACAAGTTCCCTGCCCCGGATGTTGTTCAGCTGACTGGTTTAATTGCTTTAGCTGATGATTCTGTGAGAGATGAGTTCAGAAAGTCTTACGGCAAACTGCTCAGTTTGGTTCGTAAACCTTCTGTGTTTGAGTTGAATGAGTTGCACGCCTTGTTGCAGTTCTACGACCCTCTGTTGAGATGCTTTACTTTTCGGGACTTTGTTCTCACACCTACGCTAGAGGAGTATGTTGATTTGTTAGGTGTGCCTATCAAGAGTCAGATGCCCTTCGTTCATAGGGAGGCTGAGCCTAATCTGGCTAGTCTAGCTCCTTTACTTCATCTGGATGCCTCCGAGTTGGTCTTGTCTAGTTGGAACAAGGTTCCAGGTTTCTCCTTGCAGTTCTTAGTGGGAAAGGCTCAGCAATGCGCCAAAGACGGATGTTGGGTCGTGTTCAAAGCCATTCTCGCTCTGTGCATATATGGCATCATTCTATTCCCCAATATGCCCGACTTTGTGGACTTCGACGCTTTTCGCATCTTTGCTTCAGGGAATCCAGTCCCTACCTTGATAGGAGATGTCTACCATTCCATCCACTACAAAAACGAGAACAGAAGGGGAAAAAACGTCTCGTGCTGCGTACCCCTACTCTATAAATGGCTTGATAGTCATCTACCCAAGAAGGGTCCCTTTGCTTCGTCTGCGGCCACAACTGAGTGGTCCGAGCGTTTGATGAGTCTATCTGCAGAGGATATTGCCTGGTTTGACAGAGATAGGTTGGGCACCGAGATCATCTTCAGCTGCAGCGGGTTTCCGAATGTGCCTTTGATAGGCAGGAAGGGCTGTATAAACTATAGTCCGTCTTTGCTGGTCCGACAGTTTGCTTATGCTTTGAGAGCTCCGCCGAAGGATGAAGAGGTGCAGGAATCTCTGTACCTCACTGGTCTTCTAGAGGGGGATATGTTATCTAAGCTTCAGCACGCTTGGAATGGTATCAGTAAAAGGGGAAAACCATTGCTGGGGAAAATCAATAGCCGAGCCTACGCTCCGTATGTGACTTGGATCAGAGCCCGAGCAGATGCTATAGGGATGCCGTTTCTTCCTGCCAAGCCAAAAATCCCTCCAGTGATTGAAGAGCCTACCACCGTGCCTATTCAGCAGCATAATCAGGTGTTAGCTGAGAGAGATGAATTGAAGAGGGCAAATGAAGAACTGGAGAAAGAATTGGCTCAACTCAGAAGAGAGAGAAGCAAGCCATTCATTCTTGCAAGAGGCAGACAGAACTGGTGAACCAGTTAGGGACAGACTTGACTAAGCAGATAGCTGAGCGCGAGCGCATGGGTCGAGACTTCAAAGTTGTCAACGATGTACTGGCCACGAAGAAGCAGCACTTGGACAAAGCGTATCGGAGGATATCTAAGTTTAACCAGCACTGGAAGGCCACCCTAGCCAACAGGAAAAGGGCGGGAGGATAAGCTGATGCAACAGATCTCCAAGCTGAAAGCCCAGGTGAAGGCTAGTGAGAAGAGGTTTGATGAAGAAACCGCTCGCAGATATGCCGCTGAAGGCCATCTCAACAAGGCTCTTGCTAACCTGAAGGAGCGCAAACTGACGTTTGAGTCCAAGAAGCGGAAGCTAGAAGATTGTTTCGGCGAAGGAGCATGGGAAGATTCGGTCGAAGGTCTTCAATACACCATTATGAAGAGAGAGTTACTCGTCGAAGGGTTGCTCACTCGGCCTGATCATCCAAAAACGAAGGGGTTGTTAGAAGAGTTCCGTGCCCGTGGCTGTGCTTGACTTTGTAACCCTTTTGTGTTTTGATCATTGTTGTATGCTGACCATCACCAGGCTTGTTGGTTGAGGTCATGCTATTGATTCATCTTATACTCACTGACGTTGTGTACTGCCTTGATGGGCTTTCTTCATATATATGAGATGTTATTTCCATGACTGGACTCGGACTTCTTATTATCAGCACTGGCACTCATGCACTAGGATCGGGGGAAATCTCCCTTACACACAGACACACGTTTGCATTTGTATGAAGCATTCGCATAACGAGCACTTTGTCGTTTTTTCCTAACCCTTTTGTGCTTTCAGGTTGTTTCAAGTTGTTCCAGGATTGATCAGAGACCAATCCACCGCTATCCGACCAGAGTAAATCAAACCAAAATCATGGAGCAAGTGCAAACTGATGTTCAAGAACTCCGCAAAAGAATGGACCGCTTCATGGAGCTCATACAAGCGGTCGCCAATGGCCAGGATTAGCTCAGAACCTTGGTTCAGCCTCTGATTTCAAGAGTTGATAGCAATGGCGTACTCCATGGCAGGACCGTGCCTACCCCTCCGCCAGTTGAAACTCCTCAGAATGGCGTCCCCGTGACCGGGGGGAATGGCAGTGCCAACGGCAACGTGATCGCTAATATGGGACTCAATGGTAATACGACGGGCGTCGGTAATGGGAATTTAGAAGCTAACGCCAATGTTGGGCTGGGCAACGGCAATGCAGGTGTTGGGAATCTGTTCGGGCCTCAGTCGTGGTTAGAAGATCGCCAAGACGATGTGTTCTCTCAGAGAGGTGCTGAAGGTGAGCTGACTGCTGAAGGACGTCTAAGGTTCAAGGCACTCGAGGATAAGATGAGGAATATCGAGAACCAGAACACCTTGGGCGTTGATATGTCCAAGATGGGACTGATTGCTGATTTCAAGGTGCCTCCCAAGTTCAAGGTACCTGACTTTGAAAAGTACAAGGGCACCACTTGCCCTCGCGTCCACCTGAGATCATATTACAGAAAAATGTCCGCTCATTATGAGGACGAGAAGTTGCTGATGCACTTCTTTCAGGACAGTCTGTCCGGGCCCTCCCTCGAGTGGTACATGAGTCTGGAACCTACCAGTGTGCGCACGTGGAAGGACCTTGCTGAAGCATTCGTGCACCACTACCAATACAATAGTGACTTGGCTCCAAACCGAGTTCAACTGCAGAATCTGTCGCAAAGGAACAATGAAGGGTTCAAGGAATACGCCCAGCGGTGGCGTGAATTGGCAGCCAGGGTTCAGCCGCCGATGGTTGAACGCGAGCTTGTGCAAATGTTTGTAGCCACCCTCCCAGGGGTTTACTATGAGAAATTGGTCAGCGGTATGTCTGGAACCTTCTAAGATCTCATTATCACGGGTGAGCACATTGAAAATGGGATCAAACTGGGGAAAATTCAAGGTGATTCATCCTCAGCTGGAGGAGGAGGCAAGAAACCTTATGGTGGCAAAAGACAGGAAGGAGAAACGAGCGCCGTGACCAATGCTCGAAGGAAGGGTAAAGGCCCTCACCAGCAGGTGGCCAGTATAACTATCCCGGCAGTTCAACAGCCACAGCAGTCGCAGCAGCAACCGAATCAACAAGGGTACAGAAAGTATCAGAACAGGGCACCTCTGTCGAGCCGTCACCTCGAGACTCCGCCCATGTCTTACGCTCAACTATTGCAGACTCTGCTCCAACTACAGTTGATCCAGAAGAGAATCTTGGCTCCCTTGACAGGGGCACCTCCGCCAGGTTATGATGCAAATGTAACTTGTGAGTTTCACTCAGGGGCACCCGGCCACACAATAGAGAATTGCAAAGTCTTCAAGCATAAGGTGCAGGACATGGTGGACGCTAAGATCATCAACTTCTCAGATAATGTGCCAAACGTCACGAAGAACCCTATGCCGAATCATAGGGGAGGTGGGGTAAATGCCATTATTGAAGACGAGGGTTTGGATTTGTTGACTGACGTCAGAGATTTGAAGACACCGCTTATCTTCGTTAAGGCTAAGCTGATGAAAAGAGGTTTCTTTCCAGGTTGCGGAGAGCTGTGTATGGGCTGTGCGACAAGTCCTGATGGATGTGAATAGTTGATATAGGGGATTCAAAGTCTGATGACTGAGGGAATCTTACAGTTTAGCCGAAGGGCCGAAAGAGGATCGGGAGAGGTAGTGCTGAAGCAAGATGATGAGGTTGCCACCATCACCATCCCTCGCCAGATGATAACTATTTCCGCACCCCGACCGCCTACAATTACCATCACCAAAGCTGGGCCGATACCTTTCGAAAGCACCAACGCTGTCCCGTGGCACTATGGGGCAGAGGTCTACTGCAACGGGCAGAGGTTGGAACTAGAACCGTTTGGGTCGTCCGTGGAGAACCTAGTGGGCGTTAGTGGAATCACTCGCAGCGGAAGAGTGTTCGCACCACCTGAGGTCGTAACGGATAAAGCGGACAGAGCTGATGCAACTGATAAAGGTAAAAGTAAAGTCGTTGAAGAGACCCCTTGCGGGGTAGAAAAAGACTTACTTGTTAAAGACGCTGAAGAGTTTATGAGGTTGATTAAAAAGAGTGACTACAAGATCGTGGACCACCTCCATCAAACACCCTCGAAAATTTCCATCCTGAACCTGTTGCTGTGTTCTGAGGCACACCGCAACGCGCTGCTGAAGGTGTTGAATACCGCGTATGTACCGTAAGAAATATCGGTAAACCAGTTGGAAGGGGTCGTAGCCCACGTGAATGCTGGAAATGGGTTAGGGTTCACTGACCTAGAGCTGACGCCGAAGGGAAGGAACCACAATAGCGCCCTGCACATCTCGATAGAGTGTAGGGGCACGATTATGTCTCATGTGTATGTAGACACAGGTTCGTCACTCAATGTTCTTCCGAAGAAGGCATTAATGAAGTTAGATACTCGTGGAGTGATTTGCACACCCAGTGATCTGGTTGTGAAAGTGTTCGATGGAACCAAACGCCATATTTTCGGGGAGGTGACGTTGCCAATCCAAGTCGGGCCGGAAACATTCGATGCGGTCTTCTACATTATGGACATCATGCCTGCCTACAACTGTCTCTTGGGCCGGCCATGGATCCATTTCGCGGGTGCCGTGACCTCCACGTTGCACCAGAAACTCAAGTATGCTGCCGGAGGTAGCATCGTGACCGTATGTGGCGAGGAAGACATAATGGTGAGCCATTTGTCGTCCTTCAAATATGTTGAGATGGATGGGGAAATCCACGAAACCCTATGCCAAGTGTTCGAAGCTGTTAAAGTCAAGGACGTAATTCCTGCGATCACTGAGAGGCCAGAGATGACACTCTCCTCCTTCAAGGAAGCCCGGGCCGTTGTTCAAGCCGGATCTACCCCAGGCTGGGGGCGAATTCTAGAGATACCAAACAAGCAAGACAAGTTTGGGTTGGGATATTCTCCTGGAGCTGAAGCCTCCTCTTCCAGCAGTGCATCACGACGTAAAGGACCGATCCAGTTTACCAGTGGCGGGGTGATATTTGAAAGCGTCAACGCAGTGTCTGAAGACAGCGGAGATAACGACTGTGACTTAGACTCTTGGATCCAGCCAAGCAAGCCAAGCGAGAGCCTCAACAACTGGTCCGTCAAGGATATCATCCAAATGACAAGCAAAGAGTAATGATTTACTTTTTCCAATCATTGTACAACCCTATTGTCATACCCTAAATTTGTCCTACCTTTTTGTAAATATTTTCGCATTTATTGTTTCGTGCCATTTAGACACGTGTCCACCTGAAATTGGGTATTTTCCAAATTTTATCCATTCTGTCCAATAAAGTGTGACACGTGGCCTGAAGGACATTTTGTTTTTTTTTCCATTTTCATTTTCCTACTTTTCTTTTAAATATTACCTTTTTGTTCATATCTTTATTTTATCATTTATTTTATTTAATTAGGTGTAGAATTATTTATTTAAATAGTTTTTTTTTTATTTTTATTAGAAGTTAGATAGATACTCTTTTTATTATTAGATTTAATAGTAGAATTAAATTTCTTTTATTTAATTAGAGTAGAATATTATTTGTCTTTTTAAAAAAATATATATAGTTCATTAAGTTTTGTTTTTTTTTATAGACTTCTTTTTATAGTCATTAGAGTTTTTTTTATTTACTTATTATTAATCAGATTAGTAGTAGTTAATTATCTTTTCTTTTTTATTTAGATTAATATTAACTTTATTAGTTTTTTTGAAATTAATTAAAATATTTAAAATTACCACCTTTTTGTTTATTTATTTATTCAGATTTAATTTAATTAGTTTTTTTAGATTTTATTAGTTAATTAATACTAGTTAGGTTTTGTTTAATCTTTAAGTGTTAATGTTTTAATAATCCTATTTATTTAATTAAGTCAGTTTCAATTCTTTCTTTTCTATTAATCATTAATTAATTAACAGATTTCTTTAAGTTTCTGGTCCATTAGTCAATTCGTGCAGGCCCATTAGGGCAGATTATGCCACTTGTCAGCAGGCTATAAAGCCTGGTGTCTGGCTGCATTAATGACTTCCCAAACACTGAAACCAGCAGCCGCCACCTATCCCTAACCCTAACCCTAACGGCGCCACCTCACCATCCCATGCAAACCCCTGTTCACTTCACCGGAGAAATTCCCACGGATCAAACCCAACCGGAACTCCTCGCCGGAAAGTTCATAGTGTCGTCGGAGAACACATGCATGTTCATGTCAGTTTTCCAGAAAATGGCATTGTGACTTCGTATGTTCTTCATTGCTGTTCCAGTTTTTCACGAATCCATTCAACCTTCAATGTTTTTTTCCAGATGACCTTCACAACTTCACCCATGTTCACACCATTTCCCAGAAATTCGTATGAACTTCTTCAATGTTCATCACTTTCTTCATAGACATTCATACCTTCATACAGTTTTTTCCAGAAAAAAAACCTTCATAAACATCCGATTCAAACAATCTCCGTCCAGATCCACAACATCCACACCTTCGAATCCCACGAAATCGCAACACCATTCAGATCTGAGTTCATACGGACCTTCATTGTTTCGTAAACTTCACACCTCAAACTACGCTAAACCTCAAGCTAATCTCCGATCTACCAAATCCCACGGAGCCTCGCGTTAAGCCTTCAACGCCTTTTGAATCTCCTCATGATAGTTTTCCAGATCTCGAGCCAAACTTCTTCACAGCCGCATCGCGAGTCCTCGTCTTCCTCGTGGGATCTAGCATGCAACGCGTAGACATGGATCATCAACCTCCATCTTCGAAACCGTCCCAAAGATCTAAACTAGTTAAATTCGTTTTGTCGCTGATTGCTCGGTTTGTGTCGTTCTCGTGTTCAGTAACATACAAGCCGCAGTGAGACTTGGAAAAGGATTTTAAGAAAGATTTGAGGTGGCAGAAAGGTGGAGGATTTATTGTTAAAAGACTCGATCTCGAAGTAGAAGTAGAGGAAAAAGGGGTTGCGGTCGTGTTAGTGGTGCTCTGCCATTGTTGAAGTAGAGGAAGCAGAGATAGGGGCAAAGGAAGGAGAAGACGGCGAACTAGGTTTTTTCTCCAAAGAGAGGAAGTTGTTTTTTTGGGTTAGTGGGTTTCTTGGCCCAAACTCGTTGTTACTAGGGTGTACCCCCCATTTCTCTTTACTTTTTTTTTTCTCTGCTGATTATTGTTGTGTTGGTGTGGGCCTAGCCCAATCGTGGACTTCCCCCACCCCCTTTCCATTCATGCACACTCTGAATGCTGTTCTTTGAGATTTGGGCTTAAAGCCCATTGTGTTGTTTTGTTAAATCACACCTCTGCTGGACCCTTACCCCCTTTTTTTCTTTTCTTTTTTACCTTCCATATTTTATTTATTTTTTGTGCATTATTTTCAGATTTTTATTCATAATATTATTTTTACTTAAAATAATATAGTTTTTTTTTTCAAATTTTTTTTTAAAAAACTAATAGTTTTTCTAGTCTTCATTTAAATTTATTTTTAATTACTAAAATAGTTTCTTAAGTCAAATCATGAGAAACTAAATCCTTGAAGTCTAGCACTTCTTGAATTTTTGGACAATCATTATTGAGGTGTACACCTTAAATAGTGTATTATTCGACTTCTCATATTCAAAAATTCTCTTTTTTAACAAAGAAATATCATGAGAATCTAGCATTCTTTGTGATATTTCCTTTGTTCATCCAAACATTCTCCAAATGAAAAAGGCGTTGTCGAGATCTAGCATTTCGATAATACCCCAATTAATTGGTTGTGAGGCCTACGTCTCATTTATCAAATAATTGTCATTTCTCTTATTTTAAAAATCCAATCTTGCGTTCTCACTGCTCATACGTTCACAAATTATTTTCATACCCCTTTTCGCTTCAAATATTTTTTTAAAATATTTTTCTCGATCAAACTCCGAAAGAAGGAGGTACTTGGAATCTGGCATTCCCTGTGTCTTCGAGTGAATAATTCTCGAGGCACGCTCTTGAGTTGTTATTCACTCAACCTTTCGACTCTTTCAGATTCAATCACTTTCAAGCATTCTCCTAAGTTGAATGCTCGTCCGCATTCGCAACCCACACACACCTCACAATTCCTCGTGGTCTCGATATTAAGAGCACCCTCAGGGACTAATATCGTTCCTCACAATCCTAACACTTGACACGTCGGCAAGTCGGTTCCATATTCAATCAAATCTTCGACACGTCGTCGAACCACTTCTAACCAACTTCCTTTGGCCTCGCATGCCATTCTTCGATTCGATCCTTTCACAAACATTTCCCAAACTTACGAAAGAGGGATATTCTCAGAATCTAGCATTCTTTGGATATTTGAATGAGTAACTCTCGAGGCGCGCCCTCGAGTTGTTATTAATTTATTCTTTTGATTTCAAAATATCCAACTCTTTATCTTCAACTCATTCAGTCAATTCCCGAAAGAACTGAGTTCTTGGAATCTCGAATTCCTTGAATTCTTGAGTGACAAGCTCTTAAGACGCGCTCTTGGGTTGCTTGTCAGTCACCCTTTCATCTCAAACTCAAACTTCAACCCTTTTCAAACCTCATCTTTTCGTGGTCGTCTCCACGAACTACGACCGCTCTGATTATTTATTCATTCTTGAATATAAGATACGTAGGCACAAGATTGCGATGATATTGGCGAGCACACTTCTATCCATCTCCCATTTCCCCCCAACCTTTCCCGTAGTCGAACTACGACGCTTTGATTTCTCATTCTCGTCCGAATGAGCATACGTAGGCACAAGGCCCCAAATCCTTGGCGAGCACCCTATCCTCTAACCACCCATCTCTCCTTCGCGTATTTAACCTTTTAACCTACCAATTCTACCTTTAATAACGAGAAGAAAACAAGTAAACCTAAACAACACTCCCCACAATTACCTTAAGAGGTTCCCGTCGAGTACGACGGACGTGAGGGGTGCTAATACCTTCCCCTCACGTAACCGACTCCCGAGCCCGGAACATGGTTGCGACAGCCCTGTTCCTATCCTTTCGTTGTAAGAGGTTTTCTCGATATTTTCCTATTCCATCCTTGGAATGAATAAAGTTCGGTGGCGACTCTGTCGAACTGCATTTCCGCGCCTTTCGCGCGAGGGTCGTATGTTCGAATGAATTTTCGAGGTGCGACACCTATGTCCTACCCGGGGCATAGTGGTTTTATTGTCAGGGCCTCGTTTGATTATGTACATGCATTTTATCAATAAATCAAAAGGCATTTTCTTCGTATTCAAATGTTGTGATCTCTGTTATTCATGTTTTATATTTGTTTTGAAAAACAACAAAATGGCAATGGGGTTTGTGCTAACTTGCATATCCTCGTTTTAAGCTTAACCCTTGTTATTGCAGGATCCACATAACAGATGACATCGACTAGAACCTTCTACGACTCACTTCGACTTCGATTGCCCGATCTATCAAGCCAAAGAAGAGATTGATGAAGACGAAGACCTTCCCGAAGAGTTGGCCCGCTTGTTGAAACAAGAAGAGAAAGTTATTCTGCCTCACGAAGAAGAGATCGAGATTGTGAATATGGGTTCTGAAGAACTGGTCAGGAACGTCAGGATAGGGGCTGCATTACGGAGCGATGTCAAGCAGAGATTGGTCGAGATGCTGAGAGAGTATAGTGACGTCTTTGCTTGGTCATACGAGGATATGCCCGGACTTGATACTGACATTGTCCTCCCGTTAAGCAGAAGCTTAGGCGGACACGACCAGATATGGCTGTTAAGATCAAAGAAGAAGTGCAGAAACAGCTTGATGCTGGCTTTTTAGCGGTCACTACTTACCCTCCGTGGGTCGCCAACATAGTGCATGTACCGAAGAAGGACGGTAAGGTACGAATGTGCGTCGATTATCGGGATTTGAATAGGGCGAGCCCTAAAGATGATTTCCCGCTGCCTCATATTGATGTGTTGGTCGACAATACAGCTCAGTTCTCCGTATTTTCTTTCATGGATGGCTTCTCCGGCTACAATCAGATCAAGATGGCGCCGGAGGACATGGAGAAAACTACGTTTATTACTCCTTGGGGAACATTTTGCTACAAGGTAATGCCTTTCAGTCTGAAGAACGCAGGGGCCACTTACCAGCGAGCAATGGTTACTTTGTTTCATGACATGATTCATCATGAGATTGAAGTCTATATTGATGACATGATTGCGAAGTCCCAAACGGAGGAGGAACATCTGGTCAATTTACTGAAGCTTTTTGAAAGGCTTAGGAAGTTCAGGTTGAGGCTGAATCCTAACAAGTGTACTTTCGGAGTACGGTCTGGAAAACTACTGGGGTTTATCGTGAGTGAAAAAGGCATCGAGGTTGATCCTGCGAAGATTAAAGCAATACAAGAAATGCCAGCGCCAAAAACAGAAAAAGAAGTTCGTGGTTTCCTGGGCAGGATAAACTACATTGCAAGGTTTATTTCTCAGCTCACGGCCACGTGTGAACCGATGTTCAAACTGCTAAAGAAAGATCAGGCGATTATCTGGAACGAGGATTTCCAGAAGGCATTTGATAAGATAAAACAGTATCTACAAGAACCTCCGATCTTGATACCCCCAGTGGCCGGAAGACCCTTAATCATGTGCTTGACAGTTCTTGAGAATAGTATGGGGTGTGTTCTCGGTCAGCACGACGAGACGGGCAGAAAGGAGCATGCCATTTACTACTTGAGTAAAAAGTTCACAGACTGTGAATCTCGTTACTCAATGCTGGAGAAAACGTGTTGTGCACTAGCCTGGGCTGCCAAACTTTTACGACAGTACATGCTCAATCACACGACCATGCTAATTTCGAAGATGGATCCGATCAAGTACGTCTTCGAGAAGCAAGCGCTTTCGGGCAGGATTGCCAGATGGAAAATGGTGTTGACGGAATATGACATTCAGTACGTTTCCCAGAAGGCCATCAAGGGAAGCGTATTGTCTGAATACCTTGCCGAACAGCCAATCGAGGATTATCAGCCGATGAAATTTGAATTCCCTGATGAGGATATCATGTTTCTCAAAGCGAAAGATTGCGATGAACTGTTGCCCGACGAGGGTCCATATAGGAAATCCTAATGGAAATTGATATTTGACAAGGCGGTTAACTCTTACGGAAGTGGCATTGGGGCAATCATCACAACTCCCCACGGATCCCACATCCCGTTCACTGCGAGACTGACGTTTCCATTCACCAATAATGAAGCGGAGTACGAAGCATGCCTTATGGGTCTAGAATAGGCAATTGATTTGAGAATCAAGAACCTAGATGTATATGGTGACTCGACACTTGTGATTAACCAGATTAAAGGGGAGTGGGAGACTCGTCAATCGAATTTGGTGCCGTAAAATGAACTATGCCAGAAGGCTGCTTCCGTTCTTTGATCGAGTGGAACTCCATCATGTGCCCAGAGCCGAAAACTAGATGGCTGATGCCTTAGCCACGTTGGCTTCGATGTATAAAGTCAATTTTTGGAATGAAGCTCCAAGAATTGTCCTTTCTCGTCTTGATAGACCTGCATTCGTCTTTGCGATCGAGGAAGCCTCCAACGGCAAGCCATGGTTCCATGATATCCAGACTTTCCTTATGACTAAGGAGTATCCTGCGGGAGCGTCAACCCAAGATAAGAAGACTCTGAGGAGGCTGTATGGAAATTTTTATCTCAATCCTGATGGAGTTTTATATAAAAGAAACCACGATCTCGTGCTACTCAGATGTGTAGATGAGAAAGAAGCGAGTATGCTCATGGAAGAAGTCCATGAAGGCACATTTGGTACGCACGCCGGCGGGCATGCTATGACGAGAAAGATCCTGAGAGCAGGATACTACTGGCTGACGATGGAATCAGATTGCTTTAAATTCGCGAAGAGATGTCATAAATGCTAGATTTATGCTGATAAAGTTCATGTGCCCCCGTGCCCATTAAATGTCATGTCCTCCCCGTGGCCGTTCTCCATATGGGGCATCGGCATGATAGGCAAGATCGAGCCCACTGCATATAACGGTCATCGCTTCATTCTAGTAGCTATCGACTACTTTACCAAGTGGGTGGAGGCAGCCTCATATGCTAATGTGACCAAGCAGGTGGTGGCTAAATTCATAAAGAGGGACATCATCTGTCGTTACGGAATTCCCGAGCGGATCATTACTGATAATGGTTCAAATCTGAATAACAAGATGATGAAGGAGTTGTGCCAGAGTTTCAAGATTGAACACCACAACTCATCTCCTTACCGACCGAAGATGAATGGCGCCGTTGAAGCGGCCAATAAGAACATTAAGAAGATTGTACAGAAGATGGTTGTGACCTACAAGGATTGGCACGAGATGCTGCCATTCGCACTGCACGGTTATCGTACAATGGTACGTACGTCAACCGGGGCAACTCCTTTCTCCTTAGTGTACGGTATGGAAGTTGTCCTACCGTTAGAAGTGGAGATCCCTTCTTTGCGAGTTTTGGTTGACGTGAAACTCGACGAGGCAGAATGGATTAAGAACCGACTAAACCAACTCAGCCTGATGGACGAGAAGAGGTTAGCATCGATTGCGTATGGTCGTCTATACCAAAGTCGAATGAAGAAAGATTATGATAAGAAGGTGCGTCCTAGAAGCTTTCAGACGGGTGATCTCGTCCTGAAGAAGATTTTTCCTCCACACTCCGATCACCGGGGCAAGTGGACTCCTAATTATGAAGGTCTGTACGTCGTCAGCAAGGTCTTCTTGGGAGGAGCCTTGTTGTTATCCACGATGGATGGCGAAGATTTTGCATCCCCGGTGAACGCAGACGCAGTTAAAAAATACTTTGCTTAAAAAACGAACCGCTGGAAAGAAAAAGAAGATCCAGGCAAAAAGGGGCATCCCGACGAACCATAAAAAAGGGAAAAAGGTTCGGGAAAAAATTAGGGATATAAAGAAAAGAATGTACACCCGCAAAGTCGAAAACCCGGAAGGGCGACCTTGGCAAAAAAGGGCATCCCGGTGAATCGAAAACCCGAAAGAGCGATTCAGGCAAAAGTTAGGGATTTAGAAAAGCAAATGACTATGTTCCGCGTGTGGACTGTATTTGTTTAGTGGTTTGGAAGACCTGAGGGCCGTTTATCTGAATCAATCTCTTCTGAAGCTGAAGCGTCGGAGAAGTATCGAAGTCGAGTGGGTCATAGAGGGATCAAATCCTGGTGTTCGTCTACGCCTCGTTGCCGACATGTGTATATACTGATGTATATTTACGTTTTTATATTTGCGCGGCTTCCTCATTCCAGGAGCTTGCATCTGTTGTAAAACATTTTTACCCATTCAGGGGTTCGTTATCAATAAGATGTATATTATTCAGCAATTCTGTTTGTCTGTTTAGCATTTATCTGTTTCGTTTGCAAAAAAGAACGCCGATGTTTTTGATAAAATGCGCATACATAAACTTACTGGCCTAGGCCACTGATTGTTGAAAAAATGAATTACTTGAACATTGTCACAAGATGATAACCTTGATAGGCCCCTTTGAGAAGAGTATCTTGTATGTTTGTTTGTGTTGTTGCAGGTGTAGCATATACCAGGTAGTACGCCGTACACATCCCCAAGCAGGATGATTCCTTCTTCTCCAGCAAAGTTCAGCAGCCTCTCCCCCACAGAGTCCGAACGTGAGATCGTAAGGCATTGATACGTCTCCCCAGGCAGAGAAGATTCTCTCCCCAATCAGATGTATCCTGAAGGGACGTCATATCCCCAGCTGAGTCTGAAGTGTGCAGCACTCGATAGTTCCAGACTGAAGTCTCCAGGAGAATTGAAATTCCCCACAGAGTCGTACTCTCCCCAGTAAGCAGGATGATTCCTCCTTCCCCAGCCGAGTTTGCAGTTCCCCAAGCGAGCCGAGTCCTTGGAAAGAAGTTAGAACCATGATTGGTTTTCCCCAAGTAGAATGTTGAATAGCCGATGTTGTGTTTCCCCGTCGGAGTCGTTATCTCCAGGAAGGTTGGCTGCGAATGCCGTGCAGTTTATTTCTGCGATTGACATCGCTTTCCTCAGCAGTCCCAGGTTCTCGTGGAGCTTTGTTCCCCTGCAGCAGTCGACTGAGATTCATTTCCCCGGGCGGAGTCCGATTGAGATTGGCGTGACTTCTTCTCCTTGGCAGGATGAGTCCTTCCTCCACCAGAGTGGTCCTTTCTCCTTGATAGGAAGATTTTCCCTTCAGCATTTATTTTGCTGATGGGGTCGCAGCATTTTACATGATTGCATAGCATTTACCCAAAGAACGCGTAGCATTTCCACCGTGTGGAGCATTGCGCCATTGTCAAAGCATATGCATACTAAACATGAGCTAGGTCGTTACTGTTCTTGTTTTGCAGGTGTTCCTCCGCAGAGTCGCTTGCTCAAGACGATTCTTGAATCCCCCAGCGAAAGTCGTTTGCCCAAGATGATTTGTGAGTTCTCCAGCGAAGGCGCTCGTTTAAGATGATTCTTAAAATCCCCTGTGAAGTCACCAGAGGGGGTTGCTCAAGATGATTTTTGAAGTCCCCGGCAGAGTGATCGCTCCGGATGTTTCCTGAAATCTCCAGCAGAGTTATGGGTTCAAGATGATTCTTGAAGTCCCCGGCGGAGCTATTTGTCCAAGATGATTCTTGAAGTCCTCAGTAGAGAGTTGACTCATCCAGAATGATTTCTGAAGCCCCGAATCAGAGTTACTTGATAGTTCCCCAGAATCCCCAGCGGAGATGTGTCATCCCCAGCAGGTTTCTGAATGGTGAAGTTGAAACTTCCCTCAAAGACTTGATGATTGAAGTCCAACCGTATTGACGAAGCAGTTCTCTCAGCTGATGTGGAGTGCCTGATGGCAGAAGTTTGGATATCCCTCTTTGGTTCATGATTGACCGAGAATTCTGTTCCTGACTTACTGACGAAGTTCGGCTGACGCCCAAAAACCTCTTTGAATGCCCGATGGCACGATGAGTCCCGAGGAATCCTGATGCCTAACGGCATGATTGACATGTATTACCGGTTACCGTGTGACCAATCCCCCAGCTAGTTGCCGTGCAACTAATATTTCAGTTTACGAAGATTTGTTCCCATCAGAGTATCGTGTACTTATGCAGTTGGCAAATTTCCGGGTTTGTTGGTATTCAACCGTCTTGTACCTTGATTGGTTGAGAGCCGTTCGCTTCTCACCCATTCAGATTCAAGCCGTTTGAATAGGGGCAGCTGTTGCACCCCAAAATTTGCCCAACATTTCTTTACCTAGCTTATGTTTCATTTCATTCACATTAGCATTATCATTTGCATTTCATTGACATGTATGCAGGAGATCAAGAGGTATGAGTACCAATCAAGATCTACACAAGAGTTTGAAGCTAGCTAAGAAGGTTATTCAGGTGTCCAAGGGTTGATATCCTTGTCAGAGAAGTTAGAAGATCCTCAGAGAGAGTGGTTGAAACCAAGAGGTTGTGTGCCTCCTAACTTGAGAGTTGTGGGAGCTCCTCAGATGATTCAGAAGCCAAGAATGTGGACTTTAGGTCTTGAGAGAGCTCATGAGAAGTTTTTAAGATCACTTTGAGGCCTAGACAGGTCATTGTGCAAGATTAAGAAGACTCATCCATGATTGGTGCAGTTAGGGTTTGACTGGGTCAACCCTAGGTCAACTGATGATTTGGAAAAGGTTGAGACCTAATTCAAAGGTCATGTGATCATGGATTGATGAATTGAGATGCCATAAGGATGATTTCAAGGTTAACTCATCATGATTGAAGAGTTTTAGAAGTTTCAGGCTAGGGTTTCTAAGGCTTGACAGTGTAAAATCCCCTAGTTTGACCCCTATCATCAAGGCAGTTTAGCTCAAGATATGATTGTCATCTCATCTTACCCCCAACATGAATCTTGTAGAGAATGGTCTTAGCTTTAATTAGAGTGCTAGAAGTCCTTGATAGGATTTGTAGAACTCAAGTTATGACTTTGACAAGTTACAGGTCATCTGAGGTATGTGAATTTGGGGGCTTGAAAGTTACCGAACTTGCATGAAACGTTTCCCCAAGAAGGATGATTCCTATGAACTTTTGGTCAACATGAATGTTGTTCCTTATTCTCTTAGCTTTCTATAGAGTACTAGAAGTCCTTGATAGAATTTGTAGAACTCAAGTTATGGCTTTGACAAGTCAAGGGCATTTTGGTCATTTGGAGATTATAGGTCATTTCAACCATAAGGCCATAAGTCCCATTTCCAAGCTTCAAATGGGAAAATGTTCAACATCAAACTTGTTCACAATGATGTTTTAAGGCTATTCAAGAGGTCATGAGATGTTGAAAGTACTTGTAGCTCAAAGTTGTAAAAATGACCTAAAATAAGGGTATAAGTTAAATGAACCAAAGTTGGAAATTGATATTTTTGATCTACACATCCAAACCAAGGCATGTAATAGGTCATTTTGACTCTAAAAATCATTTTAAGAACATTGGTTTAGCCACATTTTTTAATTGAGGTCTAATTTGTGGACTTGCTTTGAAAAGTAGTTACTTACATTATAAGTAACATGTGCAAAACTCAAATTCAAGGCATGATCAAGATCCCTTGCAAGCCAAACACTTCCAAAATGTCATGAGGGGATAAATTGGAAGGAATTGAGATTGGTTTCAAGCTGCAAACAGAACTATGCACACCATGGCATATGGTTGAAATTCTCATGTCATGAGAGATTGAATTTCTCCTTGGAAGGATCTAGAGCTTTCTAGATCATCCCTACACACTCTATATATTGAATAGAGAGGATCCAAAGCAAAGGTTGGTGATGATTGAAGGAGAGAGCAGAGATTGAGTTTTGAAAATTCTTGCTTGCAACTGAATTCGGTTTCACCAATTTCTTCACTTTCCATCCATTTTCTTGATTGCAACCTCTTCCATGGATGCTAGGGATTGATTCCAGATCATAATCAAGAGGAATTTGTGGCTGATTGGTGTTCTTGAGCTCATATTTCTCCACCTGCAACTCAGAGTTGGTACCAAGAATTGAGGCCATTTCAATCAGTTTTATTGCATACAGAAGCTTGGAAGTGATTCACTGAAGGAGTCTGGAGCATTTGAGGGCTTGATTTGAGGTCTTGCTACTTCTGTGCACGCGAAATTTTCAGGTTGGTAACCTTTGATCTCTGGCTTGTTTTAGTTAGAATCAATAGGAATTAGGATGATAGATGCATTGTAGAACGGTGTAGGAAGGATTTCAGATCATTAATTTGAGAATTAGTGACCAATTAAGGATGGTACCATTTTCGGTTGAAAGTTGGTTCTTGCGAATCTTGAGGATTTAGGTTGAATTAATGGTATGAGTGAGTTCCTTGTGAGATTTGGGACAAGTTTCATGTATAAACCACTTGCAATGGAGGATCCTAGAGAGAGTTAGGGTTGGGGATGATGACCGGAGCACCACCGGCGGTGGGCGTGATTGCGCGTGAGGTTCAGAGTTTCAAAAGGTTGAAGATGATCCCAGAGCCCTTGGATTAGGGTAGGACCTTTGACTGGAGAAGAGATCCAACGACCACGTATTAATTTCATTTTGCGAAGAATCTCTAACTTAATGAAACGATGTGTTTCATTAATCAGTTGTGTTTTGGGCTTAGTGCTATAATTGATAACCACACCCCCCTGATGGCCCAATCCATGATTTGAACTGCTTTTCGCTACTACTTGCACCGTGCATTTATTATTTTCTTTTGACTTTCTTTAATTTTTTCATTCTTTTTGCATTAGATTCATGATAGGGTCTAGTATTTTTTAGATAAAAAATATTTTTATTTCATGCATTTTCTGATTTTATGGGAATTTTCATATTTTAATTGATATTAAAATAGTCATGTTGATACTTGATTTTGTGGAATTTTGTGTGATCATGTGATGATGATTTTGATCCTGATTTTTTTGTGAGTAGTTAGCATAGATATGCATGCTCCCCATAGAATTTTATCACATTTTTGTGATGAGCATAGGTGGTAGTTTAGGTTGAAACCTTTAGAAGCTCCATTTTTAGGGTTTATGGTTGATACCTTTGGATTTAGGACTTAATTTTAGGACTTAATAGATGATTTAGTCCCTGGTTTTTGTATGAGGCATTCTTAATTGAATTAGGATCCCTTAGGAATTTTTGTAGAAATTTATGAGATAGTTTACTATTTTTGATTGATTTTAGTTTAGGTGCTAGTTTTAGATGATTCTAATGCACTAACTCAACTAGATTAACTTCTCTAGCTCCCTTAGATTAGGGTTTTGTTTCTCTTGTTCTTGGATGATGATGAAGGCAAGTTGAAGATGCATTGGATTGCTTGAAGAGGCTTGGATTTGAAGATCTTCCCTTCTTGTGGTGTAGCTTTGATTAGGCTAAGATTAGGGTTTTGTAGGCAGAGCTTCTAGATAGTTCTCTTCCTTCATAAACATGGATGATGTTGATCACTTCCATTCTTCCCTATGATGAAAGGTCCCTTTGTAAAGGCCTCATCCCTCCTTTGGTAGGATGTGTGGCTCCTTGCAAATTGGTAGAACCTTTGAGGGTCCCTTTCTCTGATGACAGGATGCTTAGTGGTGACCTTTGGTCTTCACTCTGCTACCAATCATCCAAACTTTGCTCTTGATAGATGAATACTTCTCCCTTGCTAGAGGATGGGGTTCCTTGCTTGAAGAAGATTGAAGGATGAAGTTGATACTTCTTTGTGTTTGGAGATTACCTTGAGAAGCTGAAGCTTATAGGTGAAGAGGACCAAGTTGATATTAGTAAAGAAGAGAGAGCTGAAGCTTGAAGGCCAAGAAGAACAAGTTGACATTTGTGAAGAAGATCCAATTGAGATTGAGTGAAGAGCTGAGGCTTGAAGAATGAAGGATAGGTTGACACTTATGTTGATGCATTGAGAGCCTGAGGGAGCCAGGTTGATACTTGGTATTAGGAGTGAAGCCTGAAGGTGGAATTTACTGTAAAGCTGAAGCTTGAGGAAGAAAGAATAAGTTGATACTTATGTTTGATGGGTTGAAACTTTGGAGGATCAAGTTGATGCTTGTTCTTGAGGATGATAGCCTTGAAGGGTGATTGAAGTCTGAAGACTGAACTTCTGGCAGAAGATTGCCTTGCTGTGAAGCTGTGGGAGTGGTGGATCTGTTTCCTCTCTTGTTTGTTTTCTCTTCTGTATTGATGTGGCTTGTTTGATTTGCTTGATGCATTAGAATAAGTTCATATCTAGACTGACGTAAGCTAGGAGCATGATTGCGCTAGAGGTTGGGCTGCTCCCTCTGCTTGTATTTTTACTGTGTGGATTTGCTTGCGGGTATTCGGTAGAGCCCAGCTCCCTTGCCCATGTGGTTTGTGTTTGCTTGATAGCATTTTATTTCCTCTGTATGATTGCAGTCACTGATATCTTGCTTGATAGCATTTTATTTTATTGCAGCTATTCATATCTGGCTTGAGGTTGAGATGAGCTTGTGGAGGCTGATGCCCCACACACATTTCCTCCCTCACTTGCATTGCATGCATTTTACTGTATATCGGTTTACTGTTTAAGCTGATGCTTTATCTATTTCTGTTTATCATTGACATGATCCCCTAGGAATCTCACTTCCTTTGATAAGGAAGTGATGATAGAAATTTAGGTTGAAACCTATGCATGACAACTTCTAGGAGTTCCCTATTTCAAACCTCAACCATAGGATGAATCCTTGGCATGACAACATTAGGACTTGATAGTCTCCCTTTAGTTGAGCCCCTTCTCTTCTCATCTCAAAACAAATTAAAATACAGTAATAAAGGTTAACTGACGTCGTACGTTACGAGCCTTAAGCTATCTGAGAAAGGGTTGTCGGAGAGTTCTTTTCGACAGCTTGGATGTTTAGTATGGTACCCTTTGGGTGACATACGACGCATTCACTCTCAAGTCATAGTCTCTAGTGTGATACTAGTTACAAACACAATAAAAAACAGTTCTTTCGTAAAAGACAGAAAACAAACTTCAAACCTTTTTGCCCCGTGGGCCCGTAATTCAAAGGAAGCTTTTCTGAAGAAAAAAGTGTCGTTAAACTTCAGCGCCACCGCAAACAGGCTTTGTCCCTAACTGCTGGAACTGCTGTTTAACCCTACTCGATAAAACAGATGAATCTGAATCCCCATAATCCATATTATCCCGAACTACGTAAGCTCTGATCTCTCATACCTGTTGAGAGTACGTAGGCACAATACTGACGTATTGGTGAACCACCTTTCCCATAACCCGTAGTAGGGCGAACTACGTTGACTTTGATTTCTCATTCTCTGATGAGAATACATAAGCATAAAGTGCGACGCTTTGCCGAGTCATTTTTCTTTTCTTTTCAAGCCAACCTTGATAGGTAGATAGATAAAACCAACCCGTCCAGTAAACACAACAAGCATGGATCCCGTCGAGTACGACGGACGTGAGGGGTGCTAATACCTTCCCCTTGCGTAACCGACTCCCGAACCCAGACAATGGTTGCGATGACCTTGTCTTATACCTTTTCGTCAGGTTTTTCCGATTGTTTCCTTTCCCGCTCTGAGGGATAAATAATGAAAGGTGGCGACTCTTCTGTTTTGCCGGCACCTTATTTTCGCGGAAGCGACACTACGTTCTTCCCAAGACATAGTTGCTTTTCCTTGTGGGGCCCCTCTGTTTTATTTTCAAACTTTTATTATGAATGAAGGACGTCCTTTTTGCAGTCAAATATTTTGATCCTTTTTTCTTTATAACAAAAACAAAAAAATGCCAATGTGTTTATGTTTGTATGCATATCATAATAAGCATAGAACATCAACCATGCAGGTTTCATATCTCAGATACCATCGATCTAGATTTGGCTATGGCTCGATATAACTTTGATAATTCTATTTACCAAGCCGAAGAAGAGACTGATGAAGACTGTGAACTACCCAAAGAGTTAACCAGACTTCTCAAGCAGGAGGAAAGGGTCATTATGCCTCATCAGGAGGATATTGAAGTTATCAATTTGGGTGCCGATGACAATAGGAATGAGGTTAGAGTTGGGGCTGCATTGGAAGACAGTATCAAGAGAAGGTTGGTTGAAATGCTCCGTGAGTATAAGGATATCTTCGTTTGGTCTTACCAAGATATGCCTGGGTTAGATACAAGTATTATGGTACAGCGGTTGCCTCTCCGAGAAGAATGTTCGCCAGTCAAGCAGAAATTGAGACGAACGAGACCTGACATGGTAGTCAAGATCAAAGAAGAAGTTCAGAAGAAATTGAATGCTGGTTTTCTTGCCATCACTAATTACCCTCTGTGGGTCACTAATATTGTTCATGTACCTAAGAAAGATGGGAAGGTCAGGATGTGTGTCGATTATTGAGACTTGAATAGAGCGAGCCTGAAAGATGATTTACCGCTCCCCCACATTGATGTTTTGGTTGATAACACTGCATAATACTCTGTGTTTTCCTTCATGGATGGCTTTTATGGGTATAACCAAATCAAAATGGCCCCAGAAGACATGAAGAAAACCACTTTTATCACGTCGTGGGGGACTTTTTTCTACAAAGTTATGCCTTTTGGATTGAAGAATGTTGGGGAAACTTATCAGCGGACAATGGTGACTCTCTTTCATGATATGATTCATTATGAGATCGAGGTATATGTTAATGACATGATTGCAAAGTCATAGACGGAGGAAGGACATCTGGTCAATCTTCTGAAGTTGTTTGAAAGGTTAAGGAAGTTCAAGCTGAGGTTGAATCCTAACAAGTGCACCTTCGGGGTGAGATCGGGAAAGCTACTAGGGTTCATTGTCAATGAAAGGGGTATTAAGGTAGATCTTGCCAAAATAAAAGCTATACAAGAAATGCCTGAGCTGAGGACAGAAAAAGAGGTTTGTGGTTTCCTGGGGAGATTGAGCTACATTGTAAGGTTCATATCTCATCTTACAGCCACTTATGAACCAATATTCAAATTGTTAAGAAAAGATCAAACGGTCAAGTGGAATGTAAATTGTCAGAAGGCATTTGAAAGAATAAAAGAGTATTTGCAGGAACCTCCAATACTCATGCCTCCAGTTGTAGGGGGACCTCTGATCATGTATCTCACGGTTATTGAGAATTCAATGGGAAGTGTGCTCGGTCAACAAGATGAGTCAGGTAGAAAAGAGCATGCCATCTATTACCTGAGTAAAAAGTTCACTGATTATGAGTCGAGATACTCAATGCTGGAAAAAACACGTTGTGTACTCACTTGGGCTGCTAAGCGTTTGAGGCAGTACATGTTAAACCACACAACCCTTTTGATTTTGAAGATGGATCTGATCAAGTATGTCTTAGAAAAACAAGCACTCTCCGGAAGGGTTACCCGATGGAAAATGGTTTTAACAGAGTATGATATTCAGTATGTTTCCCAAAAAGCCATTAAGGGAAGCGTTTTATCAGAATATCTAGCTGAACAACCGATTGAAGATTATCAGCCGATGAAGTTTGAATTTCTAGATGAAGACGTCATGTTGTTAAAGATGAAAGACTGTGATGAGCCTTTACCTGACGAGGGTCCGGAGATTGGATCCCAATGGAAACTGGTTTTTGACGGAGCTGTTAAATCATATGGTAATGAAATCATTGCAATCATTACAACTCCTTATGATTCTCACATACCATTCACTGCCTGATTAACATTCACTTGCACCAACAATGAAGCCGAATATGAAGCATGCATCATGGGTCTAGAAGAAGCTATTGATTTGAGAATCAAGAATCTATATGTGTATAGTGATTCAGCTTTAGTCGTCAATCAAATCAAAGGAGAGTGGGAAACCCGTCAGGCCAATCTGGTGCCTTATGAGAACTATGCAAGAAGGCTGCTGCCTTTCTTCGACAGGGTTGAATTTCATCATGTACCGAGGGCTAAAAATTAGATGGCGGACGCTTTGGAAACGTTATCATCAATGTATAAAGTGAACTTCTGGAATGAAGCTCCAACAATCACTATCATGCGCCTTGACAGACTGGCCTTTGTATTTGCAATTGAAAAAGCGTCAGATGGGAAGCCTTGGTATTTTGACATCAGATGTAACACCCATTTTTAATTATTTTTAGTTCAGTAATATTTTTATTCGCGGATGTGGTTGTGTGGTATTATTTGAGGATCAAAAGAAATCATAATATTAATATATAGTGATAAAATGTGATAATTAGTAGTAATGTTAATATTGCTATTAATTATTATTATTATTACTAATATTAATATATATGAGTAAACTATAATTATTGGATATTTGGAATTAAAAAGAAAATGAGATTATTAATATAATTGGAATAATAAGGAATTATTTGGGATGAGGGGCAGATTTGACATTTGTGAAATAGAAAGTGAAAGAACAAGAGAAGAACACGGTTTGTGAAGAGGAGAACACGATTGAAGCATCAAGAGCGATCAAAAGTGGGAAAGAGTGCATCAAGGCTGCAGATTGTGAAGCTCAATCATCATCAGAATTTCATTCGAGGTAAAGGGGGGGAATATATCGGTTGAATGGGTATTTACATGAATAATTGGTAGAGAGGGGAAATTCCCTAATCCCCATAGTTTGATGATGAATGATGTTGATCGCATGGTTATAGCGCTTTTATTATTATGTTGGAATGTGTTTAAATCGTTGCATGTGGTTGTGGGCAATTGTAGGAGTGATTGGGGTTTGCCGGGTAGTTCGAAGTTATATCGGAACTGAGTGATTGTATAGAGCTAGAAATTAATCGGGTTGAATCGGGGATAAGTGATATAATAAGTTGTGGAATAATGATCTGGCATGATGGGGTTTGGACTGGAGTAAAATCGGCTGAGTTCGGAGCATGTGGCCGACTCTGAGCTGAAGTCATATTTTTCTGCAATTGCAGGCATTCGCTGGGCGAATGAAGGGGGCGAGCCTTCGCCAGGAGAACTGGGCAGCGAATGCTGCCAGTAGCCTCTGTTTGGTTTCGCCAGAAGTTTCGTCGGGCAAGTTCCAGCGAGTGTTTGCTGCGGGGCTTCGACAGGCGAATGGTTAGCGAGTGTTCGCTGCGGGGCTTCGCCAGGCGAATGCTCCAGCAAGCCCGACAACAGTTTGTGTTTTAGCTGCTGTTCTGTGTTGTTTTCCTTGTGGATTTGGAATCTTGTTGACTATGTTTTGATGATGAGTTTATTAGAGAGATGTGGTGAGTGTATGTAGGGTGTCAGAACGTGATTCCGTGATATCCGTGTGACTATGATATAGCATTGGTGTATGCTGTTGTGATGAGTGGATCCGTAGGATCGATACGCTTTATATGCGTTGTGGTTAAATATTGTTGTCTGATGGATTGTGATCAGTAGGATCGATATGCCTGGTGTGCATTGTATTGATGGGTTGTTGTGATGGATTGGATCTATAGGATCGATGCACTTTGTGTGCGTGTGCGTATATGCATTATATGATGAGTGGATCAGTAGGATTGTGTGCACTCTGTGTGCCGTGTGGTTATGCATAGTGTCTTGCATAGCATGTGGACGTGGTGAATCGTTGCTCGGTGGAGCGTATGTGATTCACTCACGTGCTCCATGTGGGGAGCGTGGATGTGGTGTGTGATACACTCACGTGCTCCAAATGGGGAGCATGGACGCGGTGTTTGAGTTACTCGCGTGCTCTAAGTGGGGAGCATGGACGTGGTGTGTGATACACTCACGTGCTCCAGTGGGGAGCGTGGACGGGAATTTGGATCGTTGCTCGGAAGGAGTGTATGCGACCACCCGTGTCCCAAGTGGGGGACGTTGATATGTGATTATATGAGCTCATGAGGAGCGTGGTAGGGATAGATCGTTACTCAGAGGGAGTGTATGCGATCTACCCTGAGTTGAGCCGGTACCGCATATTGTCGAGTCGAGTGCATGTGTTGCATTATGGTTGTGTGTGTGTGTGATTGTTGATGATGGGAAAGCAGGTCCGGATGTGAGAAATATGAAATAATTGATTTATTGTTTCTGCCTTTTATTTCATGTACGTTTATACCGTTAATATTTGATCGTGATTCTCACCCCTTTGTTGTTATTATGGTCTGTGCTTCTTTGGAAGTACAGACAATCCAGGTGTTTAGCTAGCTTGGATTGTGGCATCGTTGTAGGATTTGCTCTGATACGCAACACCGGGGCTTTTTGGGAGTTTTATTGTTTCTTATTGATTATATATGCCCCAGTGGCGTATCTGATTTTGTGAGATATGTGATGACATGATGTGTATTTTGGGCAGATGGTCGTTGTTGTATATGACGATGTTGATGATATGGATGGTGTATATATATATGTTATATGATATATGACAGACTACTTATTTCTTTTTCCGCTGCAAATTTTATTGAAAATCAGTTTAGAAAATGATTTGTGGAATTTTGTTGGAAATTGTGACATCCCGTTTGTGGGAGAAACTCTGATGTGTGCTTATTTTAAGTGTTTATTTTCTTTTGGGGAATGGGGTGTTACAAGTTGGTATCAGAGCAGGTCGGTTCGTCCGGCCAGTGTAGTGTTTTGAGTCTGTCTGTAGGATAGAGTTGGTTGTTCTCTGTTAACCTGTTGCTGTTGTTGAGAAGTATGGCTGGGAGGAATGATGCGGCGTTGGCTATGGCATAAGTGGTGGCCAATCAGAATCTGGCTGCGGGTGCTCAGTTCAGAGACTTGACGCAGTTTCAGAGCAACAAGCCACCAAAGTTTGAAGGTGGAATTCTGGATCCGGCAGCTGCACAGAAATGGCTGAAGGCGATAGAGAAGATCTTCAGGACCATGGGATGCAGTGACGAGCAGAAAGTGAGATTTGGTACTCACATGCTTGAGGGAGAGGCCGAGGCTTGGTGGGACAACTGTCGTCAGAGGATGGAGGCTCCGGGGACTCCGATTACTTGGGAGGTGGTTCGATCTAGATTTCTGGAGAAGTATTTTCCAGAAGATATCAGAAGTGCTAAAGAGGTGGAATTTTTGGAATTGAAACAGGGCAGTATGTTGGTAGCCGAGTATGCGGATAAGTTTGAGGTATTGGCTCAGTATTGTCCTCATTACAATACTGAGGAAGCGATGACTTCTAAGTGCTTGAAATTTGAGAATGGGCTGAGGCCGGAGATCAAGATGGGGATCGCATGTCAGAAAATGAGGAGCTATCCTAAGTTGGTGAGTAGAAGTCGAATCTATGACAACGATAACCGTGCGAGGATTGCACATTACAAGGCGGTGAATGACCGCAAGGGTAAGCAGAGGTTTGGTGGTACACCTTATAGTGTGCCAACCGGTAAAGGAAAGCAAAAGGTTGTGTCTGACAAGAGATTCCGAGAGAGGAAGGCATCGTCAAATTTGAAATGTTATCGGTGCGGTGTCGTTGGGCATTGTGCTATTGATTGTCCTCAAGAGATTAAGAAATGCTTCAAGTGTGGGAAGTCGGGCCATGTGATGGCGGATTGTAGGACTAATATGCCTACTTATTATAACTGCGGTGATAAAGGCCATATTAGCACTCATTGTGAGAAGCCAAGGAGGGCACAAGCGCCTCAGGTCAGCGGTAAAGTATTTGCGGTGGTGGGTACTCAATCGGCGGACGAGGAGCGTTCGATCAAAGGTACATGTTTTATCAATAGCATTCCTTTGACTGCTATGATTGATACGAGTGCGACCCACTTGTTTATCTCTGTTGATTGTGTGAAGAGGTTAGGTTTGGTGCCAACTACTCTTGAGCGGCAGATGACTATTGAAACTCCCTCAATTGGTTCAGTGACTACTTCGCTAGTATGTTTGAAGTGTCCACTGACTATCTTTGGCCGAGACTTCGGTGTGGATTTGATCTATTTGCCACTTGGTGGTTTGGATGTTGTACTTGGTATGAACTGGTTGGAGTTCAACCGAGTGTACATTGATTATTTTCGGAAGGTGTTACTATTTTTGACTCCGGAAGAGGAAGTGTCGGCAGATTCTTTGTCCGGTAAGGAATTGAGAACTTTGTTGAAAGATGAAGCTCAGGTGTTTGCTTTATTTGCATCACTGTCTGTTGACAACAAGGCATTGCTGGATGAGTTAGCCGTTGTTAATGAGTTTCCGGAGGTGTTCCCGGATGATATTACAAAGTTACCTCCGAAGAGAGAGGTTGAGTTTAGTATTGATTTGGTACCTAGTACGAGGCCTATTTCTATGGCGCTGTACAGGATGTCGGTAGTGGAGTTGGCCGAGTTGAAGACTCAGATTGGAGAGTTGCTGGATAGGAAGTTTATCAGACCTAGTGTGTCGCTGTGGGGAGCTCTAGTGTTGTTAGTGAAGAAGAAGGACGGTAGCATGCGGTTGTGCATCGATTACCGTCAGTTGAACAAAGTGACCATCAAGAACAAATATCCTCTTCCAAGGATTGATGATTTGATGGATCAGTTGGTGGGAGCTCGTGTGTTCAGTAAGATCGACATGAGGTCGGGTTATCATCAGATCAGAGTTAAGGAAGGTGATATTCAAAAGACGGCGTTTAGGACTCGATATGGACATTACGAGTATGCGGTAATGCCTTTCGGAGTGTCTAATGCGCCGGGTGTGTTTATGGAATATATGAACCGTATCTTCCATTCTTATTTGGATCAGTTCATTGTCGTGTTCATTGATGACATACTGATTTATTCTAAGTCTGAGGAAGAGCATGCGGAGCATTTGAGGATTGCTTTGCAAGTGTTGAAAGATAACAAGTTGTTTGCTAAGTTATCGAAGTGTGAGTTCTGGTTGAAGACTGTGAGTTTTCTGGGGCATGTTATTTCGGGCGATGGTGTTTCAGTAGACCCTTCGAAAGTTAGTGCGGTGTTACAGTGGGAACCACCGAAGACGGTAACAGAAGTTCGGAGCTTCTTGGGTTTAGCTGGTTATTACCGAAGATTTATTGAAGGATTTTCTAGATTGGCGTTACCATTGACTTAGTTGACGAGGAAAGACCAAATGTTTGTGTGGGATGTTACTTGTGAAGAGAGTTTTGAAGAGCTGAAAAAGAGATTGACTTCAGCGCCGGTGTTAGTGTTACCGAAACCGTGCGAGCCTTTTGTAATGTATTGTGATGCGTCCAAAATGGGATTGGGCGGAGTCCTTATGCAGAATGGGAAAGTGGTAGCTTATGTGTCGCGGTAATTGAGGGTGCATGAGCGGAATTATCCTACTCATGACCTTGAATTGGCTGCGGTGGTTTTTGTTTTGAAGATCTGGAGACATTATTTGTATGGTTCAAGGTTTGAGGTGTTCAGTGATCACAAGAGTTTGAAGTACCTGTTTGATCAGAAAGAGTTGAATATGAGGCAGAGAAGATGGTTGGAATTCTTGAAAGATTATGATTTCAGTTTGAGTTATCACCCAGGGAAAGCGAATGTTGTTGAGGATGCCTTGAGCAGGAAAGCGATTCATATGTCAGCTTTGATGGTGAGAGATATGGAGCTTATTGAGCAGTTTAGAGATTTGAGAATGGTTTGTGAATTCACGACAGATGGTGTCATGTTGGGTAAATTGCAAGTGAAGAATGATTTCTTGGATATGATTAGAGAACACCAGAAGTTGGATGTGAAACTTGTGGATTTGATGCGAGGAGCCAAAGGTGACTCCGGTAGTGGTTTCAAGTTTGATGGTACTGGTGTGTTGAGGTTTCGGGGCAGAATTTGTGTGTCGGATAATGACAAGCTTAAGAAGTCAATTTTGGACGAAGGACATCGTAGTAGCCTGAGTGTTCATCCAGGAGCTACGAAGATGTATCAGGATTTGAAAAAGTTATTTTGGTGGTCAGGAATGAAAAGAGATATCGCTCGTTTTGTTTATACTTGTTTGATATGTCAAAAATTGAAAGTGGAGCATCAGAGACCTTCTGGGATGATGCAGCCGTTAGAGATTTCGGTTTGGAAATGGGATTGTATCGCCATGGATTTTGTTACAGGTTTTCCGAATACGGTGAGAGGATTTGATGCCATTTGAGTGATTGTGGATCGGCTTACTAAGTCTGCGTACTTTGTGCCGATTAGTGTCAGCTTTCCGTTGGAGAAGCTTGCTGAGATCTATATTCGGGTAATTGTAAAGTTGCATGGTGTGCCTTTGAGTATTGTGTCGGATAGAGATCTGAGGTTCACGTCTGTATTTTGGAAGAGTTTGCAAGAGGCTTTGGGTATCGAGTTGAAGTTGAGTTCAGCTTATCATCTGCAGACGGATGGACAGTCGGAGAGGACTATTGAGACTTTAGAGGACTTGTTGCAGGCTTGTGTGTTAGAGAAAGGTGGTACATGGGATACTCATTTGCCTTTGGTTGAGTTCACGTACAACAACAGTTACCATTCCAGGATCGGGATGGCACTGTTTGAAGCTCTTTATGGTAGGAGGTGCAGAACTCCTTTATGTTGGTATGAGTCGGGTGAGAATGTTGTGTTAGGACCAGAGTTGGTGCAGCAGACTACTGAGACAGTGCAGATGATCTGTGAGAAGATGAAAGCATCTCAGGATCGGCAGAAGAGTTATTATGATAATCGCAGGAAAGAGTTGGAATTCAGTGAGGGTGACCATGTATTTTTGAGGGTTAACCCAGTGACTGGGGTTGGACGTGCATTGAAGTCCAAGAAGTTGGATCCGATGTTTATCGGGTCGTATCAGATTTTGCAGAAGATTGGTGTTGTGGCCTATAGGGTGGTGTTGTCGTCGGAGCTTTCGAACTTGCATGACGTGTTCCATGTGTCGCAACTTCGGAAGTATGTACCCGATCTGTCTCATGTGATTCAAGGGAAGAAGTCCAAGTTAGAGAGAATCTGACTGTGGAGACGTTGCCGTTGAGGATCGAGGATCGCAAGATGAAGCGACTCAGAGGGAAAGAGATACCTTTGGTGAGGGTGGCTTGGGGAGGTGCTGCAGGAGGCAGTGTGACCTGGGAATTGGAAAGCAGGATACGGGAAGCGTATCCAGAACTGTTTCCATCAGGTATTTTCGAGGACGAAAATAATTAAAGTGGGGGAGAGTTGTAACTCCCATTTTTAATTATTTTTAGTTCAGTATTATTTTTATTCGTGGATGTGGTTGTGTGGTATTATTTGAGGATCAAAAGAAATCATAATATTAATATATAGTGATAAAATGTGATAATTAGTACTAATGTTAATATTGCTATTAATTATTATTATTAGTACTAATATTAATATATATGAGTAAAATATAATTATTGGATATTTGGAGTTAAAAAGAAAACGAGATTATTAATATAATTGGAATAATAAAGAATTATTTGGGATGAGGGGCAGATTTGGCATTTGTGAAATAGAAAGTGAAAGAACAAGAGAAGAACACGGTTTGTGAAGAGGAGAACACGGTTGAAGCATCAAGAGCGATCAAGAGCGGGAAAGAGTGCATCAAGGTTGCGGATTGTGAAGCTCAATCATCATCAGAATTTCATTCGAGGTAAAGGGGGGGGGGGATATATCGGTTAAATGGGTATTTACATGAATAATTGGTAGAAAGGGGAAATTCCCTAATCCCCATAGCTTGATGATGAATGATGTTGATCGCATGGTTATAGTGTTGTTATTATTGTGTTGGAATATGTTTAAATTGTTGCATGTGGTTGTGGGTAATTGTAGGAGTGATTGGGGTTTGCCGGGTTGTTCGAAGTTATACCGGAACTGAGTGATTGTATAGAGCTAGCAATTAATCGGGTTGAATCGAGGATAAGTGATATAATAAGTTATGGAAAAATGATCTGGCATGATGGGGTTTGGACTGGAGTAGAATCGGCTGAGTTCGGAGCATGTGGCCGACTCTGAGCTAAAGTCATATTTTTCTGCAATCGCAGGCATTCACTGGGCGAATGAAGGGGGCGAGCCTTCGCCAGGCGAACTGGGCAGCGAATGCTTCCAGTAGCCTCAGTTTGGTTTTGCCGGGCGAGTTCCAGCGAGTGTTCGCTGCGGGGCTTCGCCAGGCGAATGGTTAGCGAGTGTTCGCTGCGGGGCTTCGCCAGGCGAATGCGCCAGCAAGCCCGACAGCAGTTTGTGTTTTAGCTGCTGTTCTGTGTTGTTTTCCTTGTGGATTTGGAATCTTGTTGACTATGTTTTGATGATGAGCTTATTAGAGAGATGTGGTGAGTGTATGTAGGGTGTCAGAACGTGATTCCGTGATATCCGTGTGACTATGATATAGCATTGGTGTATGTTGTTGTGATGAGTGGATCCGTAGGATCGATACGCTTTATATGCGTTATGGTTAAATATTGTTGTGTGATGGATTGTGATCAGTAGGATCGATATGCCTGGTGTGCATTGTATTGATGGGTTGTTGTGATGGATTGGATTTATAGGATCGATGCACTTTGTATGCGTGTGCGTATATGCATTATATGATGAGTGGATCAATAGGATCATGTGCACTGTGTGTATCGTGTGGTTCTGCATAGTGTCTTGCATAGCATGTGGACGTGGTGAATCGTTGCTCGGTGGAGCGTATGTGATTCAGTCACGTGCTCCAAGTGGGGAGCGTGGACATGATGTGTGATACACTCACGTGCTCCAAGTGGGGAGCGTGGACGCGGTGTATGAGTCACTCGTGTGCTCCAAGTGGGGAGCGTGGACGTGGTGTGTGATACACTCACGTGCTCTAGTGGGGAGCATGGACGGGAATTTTGATCGTTGATCGGAAGGAGTGTATGCGACTACCCGTGTCCCAAGTGGGGGACGTTGATATGTGATTATATGAGCTCATGAGGAGCGTGGTAGGGATAGATCGTTGCTCAGAGGGAGTGTATGCGATCTATCCTGAGTTGAGTCGGTACCGCATATTGTCGAGTCGAGTGCATGTGTTGCATTGTGGTTGTGTGTGTGTGATTGTTGATGATGGGACAGTAGGTCCGAGTGTGAGAAATATGAAATAATTGATTTATTGTTTCTGCCTTTTATTTCATGTACGTTTATACCGTTAATATTTGATCGTGATTCTCACCCCTTTGTTGTTATTGTGGTATGTGCTTCTTCGGAAGTACAGACAATCCAGGTGTTTAGCTAGCTTGGATTGTGGCATCGTCGTAGGATTTGCTCTGATACGCAACACCGAGGCTTTTTGGGAGTTTTATTGTTTCTTGTTGATTATATGTGCCCCCGTGGCGTATCTGATTTTGTGAGATATGTGATGACATGATGTGTATTTTGGGCAGATGGTCGTTGTTGTATATGACGATGTTGATGATATGGATGGTGTATATATATATATATATATATATATATATATATATATATATATATATATATATATATATATATATATATATATATATATATATATATATATATATATATATATATATATATATATATATATATATATATATATATATATATATATATATATATATATATATATATATATATATATATATATATATATATATATATATATATATATATATGTTATGTGATATATGACAGACTACTTATTTCATTTTCCGCTGCAAATTTTATTGAAAATCAGTTTAGAAAATGATTTGTGGAATTTAGTTGGAAATTGTGACATCCCGTTTGTGGGAGAAACTCTGATGTGTGCTTATTTTAAGTGTTTATTTTCTTTTGGGGAACGGGGTGTTACATCAGACATTTCCTCAAGACTCAAGAGTATCCTCCTGGGGCATCAAGTAGAGACAAGAAGACTCTATGGAGGCTGTCGGGTAATTTTTACTTGAACAAGGATGATGTGTTGTACAAGAGAAACTTCGATATGGTGTTGTTGTGTTGTGTGGATGAAAGTGAAACAAGTTTTCTGATGGAAGAAGTCCACAAAGGTTCTTTTAGTACTCATGCTGGTGGGCATGCGATGTCTAGAAAACTGTTGAGAGCAGGGTATTACAGGATGACCATGGAGTCCGACTGTTTTAAGTATGCCAAGAAATGCCACAAGTCTCAAATTTATGCCGACAAAATGCATGTACCACCGATCCCTCTAAATGTACTGACATCTCCTTGGCCCTTTGCAATGTGGGGCATCGACATGATTGGGAAGATTGAACCGACTGCCTCTAATGGACATTGTTTCATCTTGGTAGCAATTGATTATTTCACCAAATGGGTAGAGACAGCTTCCTTTGCCAATATGACCAGACAAGTGGTTGCTCGTTTTATAAAGAAAGATATCATTTGCCGGTATGGGATACCAGAACGAATTATTACTGACAATGGTTCGAATTTGAATAATAAAATGATGAAGGAATTGTGCCAGAGTTTTAAAGTTGAACACCACAACTCTTCTCCGTACCGTCCAAAGATGAATGCTAATGTTGAGGCAACAAATTAGAATATCAATAGGATCATGAAGAAAATGGTGGTGACTTATAAAGATTGGCATGAGATGTTTCCCTTTACTTTACATGGTTATCATACTTCGGTGCGTACATCTACTGGGGCAACATCTTTCTCGCTGGTATATGGTACAGAAGTTGTTCTACCATTAGAAGTTGAAATTCCTTCTCTAAGGTATTGTATGGTGTGAAGCTTGATGAAGCAGAATGGGTAAAGGATAGGTTGAATCACCTTAGCCTAATTGATGAAAAGAGATTGGTAGCTATCGCCCATGGCCGGCTATACTAGAGCAAAATGAAGAAGGCATTTGATTAGAAAGTGCGCCCTCGGTATTTCCAAGTAGGTGACTTGGTGTTGAAGAGGATCCTCCCTCCACAAACAGATCATAGGGGCAAATAGACTCCCAATTATGAAGGTCCATACGTAGTAAGGAAGGTTTTCTCTAGAGGAGCCTTACTTCTATCAACCATGGATGGTGAAGATTTTACGTCCCCTGTAAACGCAGACGTAGTCAAAAAATACTTTGCTTGAAAAAGAGACCTGCTGGATATAAAAAGAAAATGTCCAGGAAAAAAATGGGACATCCCGACAAACCATAAAAAGAATAGGTTCGGGAAAAAATTAGGGATAAAAGAAAAATGAATAGACCCTGTAACCCGGTGAACTGACTTTAAACAATGTTGCGGATAGCAAGAGTCGCCACCGACTTTTATTTTATCCATAAGGAAAGGTTATAAAAGAACAGGAAAGACCTTAGAGAATACTTTGGGTCCGGGGGGTAGGTTATGAAAAGGGAAGGTATTAGCATCCTTTTCATCCATGGTTATCCATGGGCTCTTAGGTACTTAAGCTTACTTTTGAATTGTTTTGAAATTGTAGTGTGTGAATAGCAAAAAATTTCAGAATAGTTTAATAATAATCCGTGTATGGATGTGAAAAAAACTTGTTTGAAAATTTTGTTGGAAATTTGTTTAAGTGTGAAAAAGTTTTGAAGTGAGCAAGTATCTAGGAGTAGCCTACCCTAATGTTTTAAGGTCTTTCTTATTCTTTATCCTTTCCTTAGTAAGACTATCCCTACTAAAATGGAGTAGGTAGTCCTTACTTTGGATGTTAAGGGACATGTGAGGGACAATTTGACTTTGAAGGCCATTGTGGGATGTAATAAGCACATATAAGGGACCATCATCATTTTTCGAAAGGGACTCGATTCGTAAAGGCAACCATAAGGGACTTTGATGATTTTTCTATTTGAGGGACTTGCTTTATACACCCCACTTAACCAGTATTCGTAGGCAACTTGAGGGATATCCTTAGGAAGTGAGACGGCGATTAAAATCGACTTACGTGTGTGACGTGTTTATTTTAATTATCTTTATTTAAAAGTGATCTAAATTTATTTTAATATTACATACATGTTGTTACACTCCCTAATTACTAACCATAATAATAATTAAATAATTAAACAACTTTACATCCAAGAAACAATTACAAAATAATAAGCAAAATAATTAAATAGCAAAGATAAATAAAATATAAATAAGCAATAATAAATAATAAAGGGGGTTAGTAAGCAATATTTAACAAAATAATAAGCATGATTAGAATATAAATGGGTTAGTAAATAAGAATAAACAGAATTAATCCAAATATTATAATAATAAGAAATTAACAATTTTTTAATATAATCAACTAAAAAAAACAAATATGAATAAACAATTGTTTTAATTTACAAATTATTAAATTATATTTTAATCATGAAGTTACTACAAAAAATCTAATTATTATAAGCACAATTATTTATAAACTAAAGTTATGTAAAAAAAATATTTATAAGTATATTTACAAAAATTTGTAAGAATTATAGTAAACATACATACATAATAATTATATTAGAAAATAACATTAAAAAAAAATAGGATTAGATTTGTATTAAAAAATATTTTTAGAGTTTTATGAAATTAGGGTTTATATGAGAAATAAATTTTTAGGGTTTATATAAAAAAAATAGGATTTAGTTATATACAAAAATTTTCTAATTTATACATATTACAATTTAGACATAAAATATAGAAACAAAATTTGTGAAAAAAAACATATTTTTTAAAATTAAAGAAAACAGACATATTTTATTATTATTTATTTATTATTGAGAAATATACATAATATATTTAATTTTTAATATTATAATATTTAAATCAAATAAAAGGAAAGAAAAAAAAAGCGGAAACTTACCTGGCTGAGGTTTGAACCCAGGCCAGCTTGATTTCCAGGAAGCACAACAACCATCAGGCTGCGGATTTTGCAACGTTTTCTCCTACGAATATTGTTACGAGTTCTTCCACCCTGCGAAACACAAACTTCATCCAAACGGCAAAATTTCACAAAATTGATTGCACCATTGTATTGCTACTGAGTTTTTCAATCGTCCTATGTTTTTCAAATCCATTTATCATTTGAAAATCGTGAAACCCTAAAGAGGGCCGAAAACCCTAATCATGGTGAATTCTTGTTCCTGCAATGAAAATCCAATTGAACCACCCAGAATCGTTCTAGAGTTCATTCTAAACATCCTTGCAATGCTCTGAATTTGAGAACCCGAATATGACTTTTTGAAAGATTTTTGTGCTTTTGATCTTACCTTTAGGCTGCTGCAAATTCGTGTCTAGGGTTATGTTTGTGCTTAGTATATATGTGTGATGGATTTAGGTCAGAATCATTGATGTGTTGTGTGGATATTTGATCCAAAAAATATTCAAAAAGATCATTGTATAAATTTCAAATATTTGATCATGAGTGCTTGCTATTTTGGGAGAGATCACATGATTTCCTTCTCATTCTAACTCAATCAATGATTATGAATTTCTAGAAACAAAATCTTCACCCAAAAATAGATTTTTATATTTTTTATTTATCAATAATAAATAAATAATAATTTGGGAGAGATCACATGATTTCCTTCTCATTCTAATTCAATCAATGATTATGAATTTCTAGAAACAAAATCTTCACCCAAAAATAGATTTTTATATTTTTTATTTATTTAAAATAATTTTTATGAATTAAATCAATAATAAATAAATAAAAAATAATAATTTGGGAGAGATCACATGATTTCCTTCTCATTCTAATTCAATCAATGATTATGAATTTCTAGAAACAAAATCTTCACCCAAAAATAGATTTTTATATTTTTTATTTATTTAAAATGATTTTTATGAATTAAATCAATAATAAATAAATAAAAAATAATAATTTGGGAGAGATCACATGATTTCCTTCTCATTCTAATTCAATCAATGATTATGAATTTCTAGAAACAAAATCTTCACCCAAAAATAGATTTTTATATTTTTTATTTATTTAAAATGATTTTTATGAATTAAATCAATAATAAATAAATAAAAAATAATAATTTGGGAGAGATCACATGATTTCCTTCTCATTCTAATTCAATCAATGATTATGAATTTCTAGAAACAAAATCTTCACCCAAAAATAGATTTTTATATTTTTTATTTATTTAAAATGATTTTTATGAATTAAATCAATAATAAATAAATAAAAAATAATAATTTGGGAGAGATCACATGATTTCCTTCTCATTCTAATTCAATCAATGATTATGAATTTTTAGAAACAAAATCTTCACCCAAAAATAGATTTTTATATTTTTTATTTATTTAAAATGATTTTTATGAATTAAATCAATAATAAATAAATAAAAAATAATAATTTGGGAGAGATCACATGATTTCCTTCTCATTCTAATTCAATCAATGATTATGAATTTCTAGAAACAAAATCTTCACCCAAAAATAGATTTTTATATTTTTTATTTATTTAAAATGATTTTTATGAATTAAATCAATAATAAATAAATAAAAAATAATAATTTGGGAGAGATCACATGATTTCCTTCTCATTCTAATTCAATCAATGATTATGAATTTCTAGAAACAAAATCTTCACCCAAAAATAGATTTTTATATTTTTTATTTATTTAAAATGATTTTTATGAATTAAATCAATAATAAATAAATAAAAAATAATAATTTGGGAGAGATCACATGATTTCCTTCTCATTCTAATTCAATCAATGATTATGAATTTCTAGAAACAAAATCTTCACCCAAAAATAGATTTTTATATTTTTTATTTATTTAAAATGATTTTTATGAATTAAATCAATAATAAATAAATAAAAAATAATAATTTGGGAGAGATCACATGATTTCCTTCTCATTCTAATTCAATCAATGATTATGAATTTCTAGAAACAAAATCTTCACCCAAAAATAGATTTTTATATTTTTTATTTATTTAAAATGATTTTTATGAATTAAATCAATAATAAATAAATAAAAAATAATAATTTGGGAGAGATCACATGATTTCCTTCTCATTCTAATTCAATCAATGATTATGAATTTCTAGAAACAAAATCTTCACCCAAAAATAGATTTTTATATTTTTTATTTATTTAAAATGATTTTTATGAATTAAATCAATAATAAATAAATAAAAAATAATAATTTGGGAGAGATCACATGATTTCCTTCTCATTCTAATTCAATCAATGATTATGAATTTCTAGAAACAAAATCTTCACCCAAAAATAGATTTTTATATTTTTTATTTATTTAAAATGATTTTTATGAATTAAATCAATAATAAATAAATAAAAAATAATAAAAATGATGAATTTTGGTCAATTGGGTCGTGCACCATGTTATGAGATGGATTGGGTCATAAATTAGGCAGCCCATTTGGAAAGAAATACTTCTAAGCCTCCATTTTCAACATAAACCATCACAAAATTGCCCAACTTTGCAAGGGCACATTTCTCTCAATTTTAAAGGTATGAGGGTGTTCTTGGACTTTTTGGAAAGCTTGAGGAGTCCTCTAAACAACCCCATTGGTTTCAGGTCCATATCATTTACCAATATCAAGTTATGCCCTTTTGAAGTTGTTGACTTTTTGTTGACTTTTGAAATGACCTATAATGTCTTAGATCATATCTTTCAAATGAAGCATTTTTGGGCTTAACCTTCAACATCAAAGTTGTATAGAATTCAATTTCCTTCAAAATGAGCTTTGGATGGAGACTTGGTGATGAAGCATGTGAAAGTTATGGCTGGTCAAAGTTCAGTTGACTTTTACTGAGGAAACCCTAATTTAGAAACTCCTGATTATTGATGATCTGGAATCTCCTTGATGAATCATGATCAACCCTTGATCAAATGATGAATTTTACTTCATATACTTGATGTTGGCAAAAAATCATGAAGTTTGACTTTGGTTTGACCACAGTTGACCTCAGTTTGACTTTTTAACTGCATTGACTGATTTTGACTTATCTGATCATCTGACTGAGCAAACTTTTGAGAAAAGTCTTGAAACTTGACATGGGGGTTCTTATACACATATAAGATGTTATGAAACTCACTTGAGGTATTGGAAGTCCATTTAGCCTGATTAAAGTCAAAACCCTAGTTATGGATGCCCTGCTTAGGAGGTGCATTGTCTGAGGGAATTGTCAACTTCTTTGACCAATTGTGAACTATGTGAACCTTGTGAATCTTATGAACCTCATGAAGTGACTTTGTAGACCTCATGACCCTCAGGGAAGCTTTGTAATCATTATGGATCTTGTGAACCTTGTGAACCTTCATAAAGTAGCTTGTGGACTTTATGAACTTCATGAAAGGTTATGCAAGTTGTTGGAGAACTTGTGAACCTTGTGAATCTTCTTAGAACACAAAGTCTTGTATTGTGAGGACAAATTTTGGGGTGCAACAGACCCACAAAGTTGAAAACCTGAGAAGGTGACTTTGGCAAAAATGGGCATCCCGGTGGATCGAAAACCCACAAGAGCGATCCAGGCAAAAGTTAGGGATTTAAAAGCAAACGAATATGGTATGCGCCTGATCTGTGAATGCATTTGGATTCTTGGAGATCTCGAAGGGTAAAAATCAGTCTCCTCAAAAGGGATGGCATTAGTGAAGCATCAAAGACATGAGGGTCATAGCCGAGTCGACACATGGTGGTTGTCTGTTTCCATATTGCCGACATTTGTATACTTTGTCATTTTACTTTTTGTGCAATTTCCTCTTTTCAGGAATTGCATCTGTTGTAATTTGCCTATTCACATGCCTTTTTAATGAATGAAGTATTTTTCACAAAGAGCGTTCCTTTTCTGGTTTTTTCTTTTACTGTTTTGTTTGCGAAAAGACGTCTGATATTTTTGATAAATTTTGCATACGAAAATTTTGGGGCTTTGCTAATCATATTAAAAACAATGATTTACTTGAATGATGTCATGGATGGTGACCGACTTTTGGTTGGTTTAGCTTTTGTTGATGATTCCAACTTTTGGTTGGTAATCTCCCTTCCCGGTGATCCTAACTTTTGGTTAGTGGTCTTCATCCCAACTTTTGGTTGGTAATATTCTTTTATTTCCCATAGAGTCGTTATCCCAACTTTTGGTTGGTAGGCCTCGTTTCGGGTGAGTTCGCATTCAGCAGGCGTCCTGGTGATTCCAACTTTTGGTTGGTAGTCATCCGTTTATTTATTGACAATCCCAACTTTTGGTTGGTAGTTTTCGTTTCCGGCGGTCCTAACATTTGGTTAGTAGTTTTCATCCCAACTTTTGGTTCGTAATCTTTTGGATGATCCCAACGTTTGGTTGGTAGTCTTTATTGTTCTGTGTATTTGCCTTCGGTCGGCGTCTAGGTGATCCTAACTCTTGGTTAGTAACCATTTTCTCACAACTTTGTGGATGTAACTCTCTAGCGATCCTGACTTTTGGTTAGTAGTTGTCGTTATCGTCTTGATTGGTTATTGTGTCGGTTATCCTAACTTTTGGTTGGTACCCGATATTTTAAGTTCACCTTCAGCTGGAAATCATTTTATCCTTCCTACATCCCTGCAGGTTGCAAATTTCTAGGTTCTTTTGGTATTCAATCACCTTTTACTTTAAATGTTTGAGAGCGGTTGCTCTTCATCCCTTCGGGTTTAAGCTATTTGAATAGGGACAATTGTAGCACCCCAAAATTTGCTCATCTTTTCTTGTGTTCTTGGCTTATGTTTCTTTGCATTATCATATTCATGTTTGCATAACATTTGTTCTTGGCATGGGATCAAGGTATCATGGTTTGTTTCTCAAGGAAGAAGGTTGTGTTTCTTCAAGTTCAAGCAAGATGTTCTCTGTGACTTTGTGGTATTCTCAACCCTAGAAGTTCCTCATCATCAAATGTGGTTCAAGGCAACATCATTCCAACATCATATATGTTTCATCATGGCTTAAGGTGCAAGAAATCATCAAGAGATTCAAATTTATTTTAAGATACTTGACCTAATTTGGGAAAATGGTGGATGCTATGATCAAATGAGCATAACTCCTTCAATTTTTAATATCTTGAGGTGGTTCCTTTTCTATTGAACTCTTCTCATCATTCTATATAACTTCTCTTTGCAAAGGAAGATCCAATTATGCTTGGAAAGTCATCAAAGGTGGAAAGACATTATAGGTCATTTTGTGTTTTGGAAGGTTTTCTTAGTCAACTTCAGAAGGGCATAACTTGGTCAATTTTTTATCATTTTAAGCCCATTCATTTTCTAGAATAAACTTGAAGATGCTCTCTAGAACTTTGTTTCAACTTGGAAGAGGTAAAAAACCCATGGAAGGTCTTGGTTTTCATCAAAACATTATAGGTCATTTTTGGTCCTTAAAAAGACTTGAAATTTTAATTGTTATTTTTTTTTTACCTTTTTCTTAATTAATTATTATTTCAATGTTAATAGTAATTAGATTAATTAGTTTATTTATTGATATTAAAAGAAAAACTCCAAAAATGTTTTCTTATCAGGTGTTTGTGAATTAATCTTTTGTTGTTTATGTTTAGATTTTAATTGTTTAGGTTCTTTTTATTTATTAACCACTTAGATGTTAATTTCTGCTAATTAATTTCTACAAATTTCTTGGATTCCTAATTTTGTGAGTTTGTGATTTATTTTCTGACTATTCTCTTGCTCATATCACGTGTTAACCATTCATGTCATAAAATGTCTCTTATTTGATTCTATTTTATGCTATTTACTTCCATATTTTTTTCCTGACAAATCATTTTGACTTTTGAACTGTGCTCTGATTTATTTGCGAGCTTTTATTTTCATATGTTTCATTAGATCTCCTAGTTCAACTTATTTTTTTATTAAGATTGAAGTAGGATAGATTTTAGAATCTTAATCTAAGCATGACAACATTAGGGTAAAATCTCCCTTCATCCTCAACTTTAGGACCATCATTGCATGACAACATTTAGGATTCAGTCTCCCGTAGATTTTTCTCTCTTTTTGCATCCAAAATCTCCTCTTAATCTGATTCCAAAGGAAAGGATCCTCTCGGTTGACTGCCACGTCATACTTAGGAAAACTTTAGGTCCTTCCCTTTTATCCTAGTCTTAGGATTAGAGTCGTTGTACTCTATGTAAGTATCATGGCTATGAACACTTACTTTCCCCTTTCATCCTAGCCTTAGGATTATAGTCACCGTACTCTACGTGAGTATCTTTCCATGGATACTTCCTTTCCCTTTCACCTAGCCTTAGGTTTAGAGTCGCCTCACTCTATGTAACTGCCTTGCCATAAACACTTACTTTCCTATGAAACATTGACCACAGTCAAAAGTTCCTCACCCTAGTTAGGTGAATTACGAATGTTATGATTTCATCCTAGTTAGGATACGTAGGCACGAGATGTGATATCTTGAAAAGCATACTTAGAAATAAACCCCTAGGACTTTACTTTAACACATTTTCCTTAACAAGCAAACATTAGCATAACACAATACTAACAAGAGGTTCTTATATAGTACTACAGATACTTAGGATGTTAGCACCTTCCCTAGGTATAACCAAACCCCAAACCTTAGATTATTTTAATTATGTTGTTACATAGTGCACTTAGGGTTTTCTTCGATCTTTACACTTTCCTTTGGATAAATCAAAGCTCGATGGTGAACTTCATGACTTGTGATTCAAGTTAATTAATAGCTTGATATCTGATTCTCACTACAACAACTAGCATAACTGAGTTTCGAATCCACTCTTGGTTGCGAAGGTCGTTCTTTTTTTCTTTAAGGGTTTTATCTATATTTTCCTTTACCTTTGGAATAAATTAAGTTCGGTGCAGATTCTGTATTTTACCGTGGTGCGACACTCTGATATTGCCTTCTTCTGTTCTCACTATTACAAAAAGCACATACAACAATGGTTAAAAAAGATATATTATCACGTAGGACTGACCGTTGTTACGTAACGTGTGGTTCTATATGCGTTACTTACAATCACGATCATATGACCGTTGTAAAAAACTGAAAAGCACGCTACTCATAATCACAGTTGTTTTAAATACCCGTTATGAAAGGTCTGTCAATATTTTTTTTATTTTGTTATACATGTTTTTCCTGACTACATTTATAACTTTTATCACAATATATAATATTAAATATTTTAACATAACAACATCAAGAACAATAAGATTAACAAGAATAATAATAAGAAGAATAAGAACAAACAATAACAATAACAACAAGAACACCAAGAACAATAAAACTAACAACAAGAACGACAAGAACAACGAGAACAATAACAAGGACAACAAGAACAAAAATAAGAATAACAACAAGAACAACAAGAGCAACAACAAGAACAATAACAACAACAACAACAACAACAATAATAACAAGAACTACAAAAACAATAACAAGAATAACTAGAACAACAACATACACAACAATAACAATAACAATAACAATAAGAACAAGAACAAAAATAAGAATAACAATAAGAACAACAAGAATAATAACAAAGACAACAAGAACAGTAACAACAACAAGAACAACAAGAACAAAATAAGAACAACAACAAGAACAACAACACAAACATCAATAAATAAATAAATAAATAAATATAATCGTTAAACAATAATATTTTACCTATAGAATTGTTAAATAGGAACAAACTGTAACACGTTAATGGAAGCAATGTTTCTGAGTTTCGTTTGTGGAAGAAATGATGTTTTTAAGTTTGGTTTAGTGAATGAATAATGTTTCGTAAATGGAAGAAGTTTGGAGGCAGAAGATAATGTTGTCTAAGTACGTCTAGGGCAAAAGTGAATGAATTAAGAGCGTTATATATATCTTAATAAAAAAAGGCGTCACCTATAACCACAATTGATTTAAATACCTGTGGTAAAAGGTCTGTCACCTATAACCATGGCTGATTTAAATACCCAAAAATGTCGGTGTTGCGGTTTGAACCCATGAGCATACGCCACTTTTCACCACGAGTAGTAAATCAACTGTGGTTAAATAAATAAAATGCATGCGCCTAAATATCACATATTACAACGGTTGATTGAGTATTCGTAGTAACGTGGTCGTTATTATATGTGTTTTCTGTAGTAGTGTCTTTTGCTAGGGCATTGTTGTGTTATGAAGGAAATAAACTAATATGCATTATGTTTTAATTTTAGAGAAACAATTTTCACCCTGGTTGTCTAAAACAATCGTAGTGATATATTTTACATATATCACGGTTCTCTTCACAATCGTGGTGAAATTATTTATGGATTTATTTATAAAACTAAACAAGTGTGTCGTTCACCTTTTTACTAAACCTAGCTATTCTGTCTTCAAACTTCATATTCCATTCTTCATAAGTTAATACAGTATATTGAAAATTTTGGTTTAAAGATTAATGTTAAGTTTCAGTTTGTCAAGTAAATGATATGCTTGAACCTTAACAATGAACTTTAATGCCAAAAAATTTAAGGTAGTAAAAATGAATGAAAATATTGCACACAAGGTGTATTTATGATTTCAAAACCTATAAATGTCTGTATAAACTAAACTCTGTGAGATTGTGAAAACTAAACTCTATGTGAAATTTTAAAAATAAAACTCTATGAGATTGTGAAAATGAACGCCATATTTCACTATGGTTGGAAGAAATGACTGTGGTGAAAAGTATTTTAATTTTAGTAAAAATATACAAATTAAGGGGATACACCCTTTTTTAACGAAAAAAATTAAGAATTGTTGGTGTTAAGATTTAAAGTGTGTAATCATTAATCTATCATCAGAGTTGTTAGTATGAACCTGTTAGCTCGCCAATTCGACGACCCAAGTTTGGAGGCTATTTTTAGCTTGTTAAAGGACCTACAAGTCTTCCAAGGACTTAGAAAAATTGAAGTCTTGAAATTAGACATTTCGACTTAAGCAGCGAAATGGTATCTTCGACCGAGATTAGAAGTGGGACGAATTGAGTTTTGAAATTCGAGTATTGGAGGGAGTAGTTATATTTTCTTATGACTAAGGAGGACAAGTGGTGCTCATCGGACAAAGGACTGCATGCGGTCTGACACTTGTCAGGAATAGATGGCCTAAGGAGGTTATTAGCAGTTACTATTATTATTATAAATAGGAGTTTTAGACATAAACTTAGTGTGTTGTAATTTACTGTTGTACAAGTCACTCTTAAAATTACTCCAAGTATCCGAGTGTAGAGAAAGAGAGTATTATAGAGAATGTACGTAATGTAAACACACCATCCTTTATCTTTTCAATGAAGTTATTTTGTTTTCTTTACTTTTGTCAAGTACTTTTTACTTATTTATTTCGTCTTTCCTCTTGTTCACCATTACTACTTCGACTAAGTCTTTCTCTCCCAAAAAACCTTTATCTTTTTTCCCTCTTGTATTTCTTCCTCTTTTCTTCTTCTAAACATAGTGGATAAGTTCTGCCCTTTTAAATTATTTTCTCTTGGTATTGTCGAAACACATTTTTAGATAGGTACAAACAGAAATTCCCTTTAGCACACATCCTAGGATTTCGTATGGTCAATCCTGTAAGTTAGTCAATTTGACACCAAATTGATAGACCAGAGGCTGTTTACCAAAAAACACGGTAAACAAAATGGCACACCTGGTGGGACAGTGCTAAATAAAGAAAGTTTTGAGATCATAAAACTCTAGAAATGTAAGCCTTATCAACTTGTCTTCAAAGTACATTGTATGTTACTAAGAAGTGGCAGAATAACCACTGCGAACGAAGAAAGTTTAGTAAGACATAACACTAGGACTATGGCGACGGAACCCGTTCAGCCAAATGGACAACAAAATGGCTCTAGTGAAGAAACAAGAAACGACGAAGCGTCGTCTTCAATACCATCGACGGGAGAGCAAATAGGGCTCCCGGTAAGGCCTGTACCAACACCTTCGATACTAGGGGCTGGGTTGACTGTAATAAGACCCTATACTCAACCAGTATTGGAATATATCGGGCCCCAAGTGTTCAATCCTCAAACACCATCAGGGGGAAGCCCACTGCCTAGACAAAGTCCTCTTCCTCGATTGGTACAGTTACCCAGGAATCCAACATATGGAATGCCTACAACTGTGATGCAGGGGCTTCAAAATGCTCCCCCCCCATATTTTCAGATAACCCTGTGACTTCTCCGCTGCAAGGATCAGGATCTGGTGTGAACATTGATCGAAGTTTCCAGGGCCAGAGTCTGGGATATTCGACGCAAGGCCCCAACTTGACCAATACCTCAGTCGCATGCTTAAGGCAACAGATGGATGAGAGCAACATGCAAATGGTTCAGACTTTGTCCCAGACTATGGGCGAAATCTTCCAGCCATTAATCCATAACACAACCCAAACCAACCAACAATTGACACTGCAGTTGACACGGTTGGATGAGTTCATGGGAGTACCCCCTGTACCCAGAAATCAAAACCCAATGGCGAACGTCCCTCAACAGGATGTAAGAAACGCGAGGGAAATACACTTAGAAAACCAGGCTAGAGTCGAACCTCCTGTAGTTGAGCCAGTAAGAGAAAATTAAATGAACCAGGTCCATGTTCTAGACGAAGGAAACCAAGGAGTGGTCATGATAAACCAAAACCAGGATGCGGATCACGTGGTCCAAGAAGTTCGACGCAATAATATAGCCATTGACAACAATTTAGCGGCCATGGTCGAAAGGATTATGGATCGAAATGGAGTAAACACTGGTTTTACTCGACCAAACTTTACATCCCCGATAGTGGATTACATCCTTCAAACAGAGTTACCTCGTAGGACGAAAGTACCAAAATTTATGAAATTCTCAGGGGATACGACGGAATCTATTGTCGAACATGTGGCTCGTTATGTGATAGAAGCCGGGGAAATAGCGAATGATGAGAGCCTTAGGATAAAATACTTTCCAAGTTCCCTCACAAAAAATGCTTTCACTTGGTTCATGACGCTAGCACCTAACACCATATGTAGTTGGGCCCAGCTTGAACGCTTGTTTCATGAGCAGTTTTACATGGGCCAGACCAAAATTAGTTTGAAAGAACTAGCTAGCATAAAACGTAAGTTTTCAGAGCCAATCGAAGAGTACCTCAATAGGTTTCGATTACTCAAAGCCAGGTGTTTCACGCAAGTGCCGGAACACGAACTGGTCGAAATGGCCGTTGGAGGCCTTGATTATTCCATTCGAAAGAAGTTGGACACCCAATACTTAAGAGATATGGCTCAATTGGCCGACAGAGTTCGACAACTCGAACGTTTGAAAGACGAAAAAACTAGATTTAACAAAAGTAAGAAGGTGGCCTTTGTCGAAATTGATGACAATATCGAAAGGGCCTGCGAGGATTCGTTGAATCTCGACAAAAATGAAGTAGACCTCGCCGAACTTAAACAAGGCCCCCCTTATTCTTGTAAAGTATTAGCACCCCCACAGGGGAAGAGTTTTGTCGAATCAGAAAGGAATGATAGATTCCCAAAGAAAACATATACCTTCGACATCACCAAATGTGATGAAATTTTTGATTTGTTGGTAAAAGATGGGCAAATGATAGTGCCACCTGGCGCTAAATTGCCATCGCTAGAGCAAAGAAAAAAGAGAGGTTTTTGTAAGTACCATACCTTTCTGGGTCATAAAACATCTCAATGTTTTCTTTTCAGGGATCTTGTTCAGAATGCAATCCAGGAGGGACGACTGAAGTTTGGGGAGAAATCCACTAGCCAAATGAAGGTCGACACGGACCCCCTACAAGTGACGGATGCTCACTACACAGAGCCTTTAGAAGCCAACATGATCGAGGTCACTGAAGGCCGCAACTTCTCAGAAAGCATGATAGAAGTTACTGATGACTTCGTCAAGAATGCTGTGATGACAAAGGTCATAATGGGCTTTGATCGAGGCAATGAAGGGGAGATGGATACTACCAACATCGATGGGGTAGCAGACAATCCAAAATGGGAGATGGTGACCAAGGAGATGGCTGATAACTTCGTCGAAATGGACCAGGCTACTGAAGGTTTGGGTCTAAGCTTAAAGGGTTTGAATTTGGTCGAGGAGGTTGAGATCAACATGATGGAAGCCACCCAACAAGAAGGTGAGGGGGACAATGAGTCGAACAACCAAGAAGAAATCACTAAGGAGGCATACCCGAAGCAAGAGGAAACAATTGTGGATTTTCTTCACAAATGCCAGGGAAAGGGTTCTAGCGTGATGTTATGCCCACGATGCAACGCAATCTTCGACAAAAAGGCTGCCCAGAGACTTGAGGGAACACGAAGGCTCAAGCAAAATGGGAGAATGCCTGAATTCGATAAACGAAGCAATGTGCTAAAAAGGTCTGAACCCCACATTAGAGGCCCCAAAACAAGGCCTGCTAGTTTCAAACCCGCTGTTGGAAACATCGATGGTAGGTGGACGAAACCCAACGAAGATAGGCGACAAGGCGAACAAAAATGGAAGAATTTCGAAGTGAATAGGGGTTCCTTAGTTACCTATCAAAAAGAACTCCAGTCTTCAAAGATGGCCCATGTATCTGAGAATTATAAAGGGAAAAACCCCATGTCTCGGTCGCAGTGGAGGTGGGAACAACGGAAAAGAAAAGCTCTTAGAGAAACGGCGTCGAAAGACAAAGTCGAATCTAGTACTGATCTCCCAATAAAAAATCAGAGAGAGCCATCGAAGATGATCAACAAAACCACACAACCGCCGGTGGGCAGGAAGTTGTTCTCTGATCATGTTAGAAGTCAGAGGGAGAGCACTGGGGTAGATGACGAGATGACGGACAACTTCGACTCAGATTCTGATGATTCGCTAAATTTGTTGGTAAACGTAGTGTTAGTGATGCCAAAAGAATATGACATATTGTCTTGTAAGTACAGAGTATGCCTAAGAGGGGGCGGGGTGAATTAGGACTTTAGAACTTTTTCCGGTTTTTATGGTTTCTTGAAATTTTACTGGTTTGTGTTCTTGGTTATGAAAGCAGTAGAAAGTAAAAGAACAGTGGACACCAAGATTTATAGTGGTTCCCCTCACAGTCCGAGAGTACTCCACTCCCCTTTCAACACGAAAGAGAGTTTTCACTATTGTTTAATAAAGTACAACCTATCACACCATCAACCGGTGAGGCCTACTATCAAACAATAAAACTAACAAGTGTACAAGAACAATCCTCTTGTAAACACTCACCCTTGTGCCCAACAATCCTGGATCACAAGTCAGAATACAAATACTTGTAATGATTTTGTTTTGAGAATAATAATATCAATGTCAAAATTGATCTTCTCCAAATGATCAAAATTCACTCTGATAATTTTCAACACAAGTGTTCAACAGATGAATATGAAATTTTTATGCAATTATGAACACTTAGAAAGGATTTTGAAAATGGTGAATTTGATTCTAAGAATATTTGAAAATGAATGTTGGAGGTTGGAGGTGTTTTTCAAAAAATGAAAAACTCAGAATTTATATGTGTAAACACACCTTTTCCAACAGGTATATTTGAGTATAATTCAAAATATGATCTGGTATAATTTTCAAACCATTTTTGAACTTGAAACAAAGCCATTTTTCAAAATACGTTCAGTGTTAATCGGTTAACCTATATGGTTAATCGGTTAACACTGGAACGTTATACCAGAATATTCAAAATTTGAAATGGTTAACCGGTTAACCTATATGGTTAATCGGTTAACACTGCTATTTTTCAGAAAAATACTTATAAAAAACAAGTTGCAAAATTTTTATTATTGAGATCTGATAGTGTTATACCAATTCTAATAGTTTTAAAAGATATGCTTATGCAATGATTAAAAGACAAAGATGTTGAACACTTGTATATCAATTAAATTAATGAATTTTGATATACCATAGCTTGTGTCCAAAACTTGAAAGTTGATCAGTCAAATGTTCATGAAGCTTTGAATGTTGATCACTTCCATTCCACTTGATCTTGGTCTTTTGAAAGCATTTGCCTTTTTGCACAGATGAATTATTCTTGATCTTGATGTTGACGTCGTCAAAACTTTGAGATGAAGCTTGCTTCTACAGTCTCCCCCTTTTTGATGATGACAACCAAAATGATCTTGTGCAATTTTTTGACGATGATTAGCAGTGATCTTGTTTTCTCCCCCTATGTCCATGAACTCCCCCTATCGAATACATAGGCAAAAATTCTGCACACATAGACATAAGAAAGCCAAAGCTCTTCTCCCCCTTTGTCATAAGCAAAAAGGAAGGAGCTTTCAAGAAAGAAAACTAGATAGACCAATAATGCAAGTAATCACAATAAAATGGAAGCAAAGCATACTTAAATTAAAAGATAGCAATACTGCGAATATTGTACGAGTTACAAAGCCAAATTAAAACAGAGTTCAAACATAAATGAAAACATAAAACATCAAAAACTAGAAAACAATGCAATAAAAGACATCAACAGCAACATATTCTCTAAAGATCCTCATCAGGCATATCCTCCTCCTCTTCTTCCTCTTGTCCTTCATTTTCTTCATCAGATACAACAAAGTTGTCAGGGTTGGTGTGGTGAGAGGAAAGTACAAGGTTTCGGAGAGAAGCAATGGCCCGGGAGGTTTCTCTATGCTGAGTCATTATAGTTTGGTAAAGGAACTCATTTGTAATGCCTCCTTCAGGTACGGGATAGGCTTGGTTAGCATTGGCTCCTTCATCTGAATACTTATAAGTACCGTCAGTATCCTTAAAAATTCCAGTATTCTTGACAATTGTAATCTCGTTAATCTAATTGGTGGTTGATTTCATCTTGATGGTTGGTTCACGGTTAAGATCCAAAGTAGTCAGTTCTAAAATTCTTGATACCAGCCTTGCATAAGGAAGATGGGTTGAAAGAGATAGTTGTTGTTGAAGGTGATACATGATGGTCAGAATCCAATTGACACGAATCTTGTTTTTGATGGCGAAAAGGAGTTGCATTTCCAGATCATTAATTTGGGCATGATTCAAATCCTTAGGAATCAGCACATAACAGATTATGTAATGAAGCATCCGATCAGAAACGGTAAGGTTCTTTGCATAGCACAACAGACGAGCAGTGCGTTGGATGGCGATAATCATCTCCTTTGGAAATCTGCAGATCTGATAGTAGAACTCCATCTTGTCGTAGTTGGACCACGGCCCTTCCACGTGGTTAACTCCCTTTCTCAAAAAGTACCCAGATGATGGTATGTTCAACATTGCAGCAACATCAGACAGATTTTCTTCCACAGCACAGTCTCTAACAATTGTCTTCATAATATGCTCATCATTTGCATTTATAAACACAGACAGTTTATGCAAAAAGGATTTGACAAGATCCGGATAGCAGTTTCCAGAATCCGACACAAATTTATCAATCCTCTGATATTTGAGCAAAGCAGGAAAATCAAAAGATGATGCTGGAAAAGCCTTAAGATTCACATACTTTACCGGAAGGATGGAACGAACTCGGACTTTGAAATCCATTCTGCGCTTCTTGGTTGTTTCCATAGGGATATCTTCTTCATCAGATGCAGAATGATGTTCTGGTAGCTTTCCCTTGCCGCGATTTGATGCTGAAGCCATGGATGAAAGTTTGAGAGAACTAAGGTTGTGGGTTCTGAGGAAGTTAGGGTTTGAGAAGTTGTGGGGATGGTTATGAGGAGTTATCCAACTTTAGAGAGTGGGAGAGAGAAGTTAGGGTTTGAAGAGGGAAGTTCCACAAAACTCTTTAAGAGAGGATATGATTTTGGATATGGATTTGGATACTTAAGAGAATATGGACCACATAAAAAATGTATTTATGATATATAATATTTTCAAAATTTTAATTAATTTTCGTTTCTGATTTTTAGAAAATTTAACAGTGTTAATCGGTTAACCATATAGGTTAATCGGTTAACACATTAAAAAATTGAGTCAGAATTGAAAATTTAACAGTGTTAATCGGTTAACCCATATGGTTAATCGATTAACACACTCGAATTTTTGAAAAATACTTAAAAACAGAATGCATACACATGAAAATACATCACAAATAATGCATACACATATTAGAGAAAAGATCAGATGTCACCTTCATCAAGAATCCCAAGTTCTTGCCGAATTTTGTAGAATGGTTCTTTCCCCAAAGGTTTGGTGAAGATGTCGGCAAGTTGATTGTGTGTGTCGACGAAAGTAACATCTACATCTTCATTCAATACATGATCTCGAAGGAAGTGATGACGGATATCTATATGTTTTGTTCTTGAATGCATGACCGGGTTCTTTGTAATATTGATGGCACTTGTATTATCACATCTAAGAGGGATGCAGTCGAGATCTATACCGTAATCGAGGAGTTGTTGCTTGAGCCACAAAATTTGTGCACAACAACTTCCTGCTGCAATATATTCCGCTTCGGCTGTACTGAGTGCCACACACACTTGCTTCTTGCAAGCCCATGACACTAATGCATTCCCGAGAATGTTACATGTGCCGCTTGTGCTTTTTCTATCGGTCTTACATCCTGCATAATCAGCGTCAGAGTAACCAACTAAAGAACAAATACTACCTTTAGGATACCATAATCCGACGTTCATTGTCCCTTTGAGATACTTTATGATTCTCTTTATGGCTGTGAGATGCGATTCCTTCGGACTTGCTCGATATTTTGTTATATCAATTGGAGTACCGAATTCATCTTGATCAACGTACGCTCCAGATCCCATAGGAGTGGACATTACCTTGCAACTATCCATATCGAATTTCTTCAACAATTCCTTGCAATACTTGGATTGGTTGAGGAAGATGCCATCCTTAGTTTACTTGATTTGTAGTCCAAGAAAATAATTCAATTTTCTCATCATGGACATCTCGAACTCTCCTTGCATCATAAGTGAAAATTCTTCGCAAAGTTCTTTGTTTGTTGATCCGAAGATGATGTCGTCGACATAGACTTGAACCAATAAGGTGTTTCCTTTGATCTTCTTTATGAACAATGTCTTGTCAACCTTTCCTTTTGTAAATCCCTTCTCACATAAGAAATTACTAAGGCGGTCATACCATGCTCTTGGTGCTTGTTTTAGTCCGTAGAGTGCCTTTTTCAGTTTGTAGACATGTGAGGGATTCTTGAAGTCTTCAAAACCCGGAGGTTGTTTGACGTAGACTTCCTCATTAATGTACCCATTCAGGAAAGCGCTTTTGACATCCATCTGGAACAACTGAAAATTCATAGAACAAGCGTAAGCAAGTAGTAATCTAATTGCTTCTAACCTTGCTACCAGAGCGAACGTTTCATCAAAATCAATTCCTTCCTCCTGGTTGTAGCCTTGTGCGACCAATCTTGCTTTGTTACGAACTATGATCCCATTCTCGTCAAGTTTGTTCTTGAACACCCATCTTGTTCCTATGATGTGCTTATGGTCTGGTCTTGGTACAAGACTCCAAACTTGATTCCTTTCGAATTGATTGAGTTCTTCTTGCATCGCTATAATCCATTGGTCGTCGCCTAAGGCTTCATCAATATTGGTTGGTTCAATTTGAGATACAAAAGCCATGTTGAGACAAGCATCCTTTAGATTAAGTCGAGTTGCAACGCCTTGGCTAATATCACCAATAACTTTATCTATCGGGTGATCTCTATGTGTTCTCCATTCCTTCGGAAGATCTTGATGTTCTTCAATGATTTGAGTGACATCTTCTTGTGGTATTTCTTGATTCTTTGAAATCTCTTCTTGTTGTTATGGAGAACCTACTATATCATCATTATCACTCATAATAATATTATCCTCTTTCGAGGGGTTAGTCTCATCAAACGAAACATGAATGGATTCTTCAATAGTAAGTGTTCTCTTATTAAAAATTCTAAATGCTTTACTATAAAGAGAGTAACCAAGAAATATACCTTCGTCGGATTTCTCATCAAACTTACCGAGATTATCTTTGTTGTTGTTGAGAACAAAGCATTTGCATCCGAATATGTGGAAGAATGTTATATTTGGTTTTCTTCCCTTGAACAACTCATACGGAGTCTTTTTGAGGAGTGGTCGAATATTGACACGGTTGCTTACGAAGCATGCTGTACTAACTGCATCTGCCCAAAAATATTTAGGAAGATTTGCATCGCTGAGCATTGTCCTTGCAAGCTCTACCAGTGATCTATTCTTCTGTTCTACGACACCGTTTTGTTGAGGCGTCCTTGGTGCTGAAAAATTATGAGAAATTCCATACTCTTCGCAAAATTCTTCAAAGTCTGAATTTTGGAATTCTCCACCGTGATCGCTTCTTATAGAGGCTATGGTGAGTGATTTCTCATTCTGAATTTTCTTTGCATATTTCTTGAATGCTTTAAAAGCATCACTTTTCTGCACTAAAAACAATGTCCAAGTGTATCGAGAGAAATCATCAACAATAACTAAGGCGTAGAAATTACCTCCGAAGCTTTTTGTTCTTGATGGACCGAAAAGATCCATATGCAACAATTGAAGTGGTCTCGATGTAGAAACCACTTGCTTGGATTTGAAAGTTGTCTTGGTCTGTTTTCCCTTTTGACATGCATCGCATAACTTATCCTTGATGAATTTTATCTTTGGAAGACCAACAACTAGATCATGCTTTATCAACTTGTTTAAATGCTCCATGTGAATGTGAGCAAATCTTTTATGCCAAAGCCATGCCTCGTTGTTGTTCTCCATAAGACACTTTACCTTCAAGGAAGAGTCATCAAAAGAAATCATAAAAATGTTATTATATCTTTTACCTTTTAGCAAAATGTCATGAGTGACTTCATGTTCTATCAAGCATTACTCCTTTGTGAAGTTGATTCGGAACCCTTTGTCACACAATTGACTTATGCTAAGTAGATTGTGTTTAAGGCCTTCCACATAAAGAACGTCTTCGATGATTGTACATGGAGGTGCACCAATGGTTCCAACTCCAAGAATTTTTCCCTTATTATCATCACTGTAAGTGACGTATCCTTTGGCCTTTAATGATAGACTTGAAAATTTGTTTATGTCTCCCGTCATATGCTTCGAGCAACCACTATCAAGATACCATTGATTTGTGGTTGTCTTCAAGCATGCCTACAAAAAAAAATTAGGTAGTGTTAGGTACCCAAATTGCTTTGGGTCCTTGATAGTTAGTACCCTTTTCAACCCATACATAATGCTCTTTTGCAACACCAATATTACGTACATAGCAGGCATTAGGTGTGTGCCCTTTAATTCCACAGTAAAAACACGTAGGTTGAAAATGACTTCTATACCTAGGAATATAATTCTTTTTCTTATCAATTCTTTTCTTGTTATGATTTTGATGCAGAATTTTAGAAGTGTTTGTCTCTTCTTTAACAATTTGTTCACTTGCTCTTACGAAAATGGTCTTATTGGTGCTTGGTTTTGAAATTTTAGAATATCCCAATCCACTTTTATCATTAGGATACCTTTGATGTTTAAGAATTTCTTCCAAGCCAATTTGACCTTTTTCGTATCTTTCTAAAACTCTTTTAAGTTGAACAATTTGAAAAGACAAAGACTCACAATTCTTACATACAAGACTTTGTTTTTCATCCATCACTTTTTGCTTTTCATCTTCAATATTTTTCAAGAAGGCAGAATTTTGTTTTTCTAAAAGTAAAATTCTTTTCTTTTGTGATGAGATGTCTTTATACAAAGTCTTGCACTCTTTTAGAAGTTCATCTATAACTTCTTGTGTATCATTATCATAGACAGAGAAATTACTACTAACCTCATTTTCATCATCGGAATGGTGAGAGGCCATTAAAGCCATATTTGCGCATTCATCGCTATCTGATTCCGATGATGAACTCACTTCGTTGTCGTCTCATGCGACATAAGCCTTCTTCGTTTTGAAATCCTTCTTGCCTTTGAATTTTCCTTTATTTGCGAGTTTCGGGCAATCTGGCTTTATGTGACTTTGTTTCCCACATTCGTAACATGTAATTTCTTAGTTTGATGTGGGTGCCTCCTTTTTCCTGAAATGTCTATTCTTTTTAGAAAAAGAAGAAATTTTATTATTATTAAAAAACTTACCAAGCTTCTTTACTAGAAGCATGAAATTTTCGTCTTCGGAAGATTCATCATTTTTATCATCCCTTGTGTCAATCTTCAAGGCAATTCCTTTGGACTTCTTGTCTTGACTTTCATGTTTCTCAAGCCTTCCAAGTTCCAGTTCATGCTCTTGAAGTTTCCCGAATAAGGAAGCGGATGTCATTGTTGAAAGACTTTTCTTTTCCGAAATGGCGGTCACCTTCGGTTGCCATTCTCTTGTCAAGGATCTTAGGACTTTTAAGCTGAGATCATCATTGGTGAAGGTCTTCCCGAGAGCAATCAGATGATTTGTTAGATGAACGAACCTTTTTTGCAAGGCAACAATAGATTCACCGGGCTGCATACGGAACATCTCATATTCTTGACTTAACGTGTTAAGTCTTGATCTTTGTACTTCTACTGTTCCTTCATGCGTTTCTACCAAGGTATCCCAAATCTGTTTTGCCGATTGACACTGTGATATGCGAAAGAATTCATCCATACTGAGAGCGCTTTGAAGTATGTTGATTGCTTTCTTCTCATTCAAGATTCTCTTCTTGTCATCTTCATCATATGAGGATTTAATCTTTGGGGTTCTGTCGCTACTGCAAAAATCGGCGCCGGCTGAACAGAAGAGTCGCCACCGTGCGTTATTTATCCCACAGGAGGGAAAGGAAACGCTCAGAGTAAACCTCGCACAACACAGGAAAAGGTATGGTCGTCGCAACCAAAACCTGGATTCGGGAGTCGGTTACGCAAGGGGAAGGTATTAGCACCCCTCACGTCCGTCGTACTCGACGGGATCCACGCTTGTTTTCGGGTATGGATTCTATCTACTCTACAGGTCAAGGGTTAAAAGAAAAATAAAATGAAAATGACTCGGCAAAGTATCACACTTTATGCCTACGTATTCTCGTCTGGAACGAGAAATCAGAGTCAACGTAGTTCGCCTACCTACGGGAAAGGAGGGGAAGGTTGCTCGCTAGGATATCGCATCCTATGCCTACGTACTTTCATACAGCATGAAAGATCAGAGCAAACGTAGTTCGGGCCACGTACGACACAAGCTTGTCTTGGTTGATTTTATTCCTTCTAAAAAAGGTTTTTCTGATTAGCAGTCTCAGCGGACAAAAATGACGTCTTGATGAGTTCACACTCTTTTACGGAAGAAGTGTCTTTTATTGTGTTTGAAATTTTATTATATTTTTCTGTTTGTTTTGAGGAAGAAGAGACAGAACTCTAACCTACGGTTGCGAAGGGAATTAAACTAACCTAGTATTATCATGCATGGGTTAAGACCTAGAGTCTATCATGCTCCTCTCTTGCGCAGAGAGAAACAGAGATCCTAAGGGAATAGACGGAAACAGAAACAATAGCAGATATATACAGTAAAGTAGTAAAATGCATGGATGCAGCAATACAAGCGAGGCAAGGGAGTCCCACTCAACCTCGAACCTAGAAAACAATAGGCAAAAGTGAACAGACTTCACTTTCAACCCAACAGGTTAAACAGCAAACAATACAGTCCAAAAAACCAATCAATACATCAGAAATGAAATACAGCAAAAGATAAACAGCATCAGCAGCTCTGCATCAACACCTATCTTCAAGTCATCTCCAGACAGCTATAAGCTTCAGCCAGCATCAATCCCCATCTCCACAGCCTTCAAGCAAGGTCTTTGTCATCAATCTTCAGTCTACAAGGGCTTTTCTTCAAGTCCTATCCTCCAAGCTGAGGGATCAATCACAAGAGTGAATTGGGTGTTAAGCGCTTAGTTGACCACCAAGGGTGGCAAACCAACTGCTACTAACACATAAGATATTTTCTCTCAAGAGTTCTATCCCTTAGACAGTAGAACCAAGCCTTCCAAAGGAAGGGGGTGAGTGTCTTAGAGAGACTCTGCATCACAGAGAAGAATGGAGGCAATCAAGGCCTTCCATGTTTGAGAATCAAGCTTTCTATTCTAGAGCTCTGCCTAGCTCCTAAACCCTAATCTCCTCAACAGCTGCTAGCAGGAATCTCCTCATCAACTCTGGAAGTTGGTCTTCAAGCTCTGGATCTCCACTAGCTTCATCATCATAGGTCTTCAGCTCTCCCAATTCCCAGGCAGTCCCAATACCCACACAGACAAACAATAATCCCCAGAGGGCACACCACACCAATCAATCAAATATAGACAGTAATATACTAATAGCAGTAGGGGAATCCTAGTGATTTCTAAGGGATCTAATAACTACCCATAGTCCCTATAGTCCCATATCTAAAATATTCAATCTCTAAGTCCTAAGGGAAATGATTCAATTCTCCTAAGTCATCACTTAAACCCTAATTTTGTTCATGTTATCCACACCTAAACTAAACACCTAAAATTAAGTCCTAAAAATGGGAACTAAATTGCACATACAAGATACATGTCTAAACTAATCAACCTAAAAAGAAGGGATTAAAAATACTAAAGCATCTATTAGAACAAAAATTATCAAATTTAAGTATCAAACTAGACTTAATAAAATGCTACTTACAAGAAAAATGCATGAAAAATATTAAAATAAAATAAAATGTCATTTTTATTTTTCTATATTTTTCTAGACAGAATAATGGACCTATAGCAAAAGGAAGGAATTAAAAAACTCAATTTTCCTATTTTTTATGATTTTTTAAAAGATGAGAAAATATTAAAGAAATTAAAATAACAAAATATGAATAAAAGGGGAGGGGGTGAGAACAGCAGAAGCGCCCTAGTTGTTTTTCAGGTGGGCCATGAACCAGGGGTGCGAACATCAATTAAGGCAAGGCCCAGCACGCTCAGAAAAATGAATTAAAAAACCAAAGAAAAGAAATAAATCCTCGGTGCAGAAAGTAAGGGTTTTACGTGCAAACTTGGATTGGGCCCACGGTGGGGGTGCGAGTAGCACAAGAATTGCTGAAGCCCAGGATTCACATTAATGAAACGCAGAGTTTAGATAACTCTGGTTTCCCTCCGTTTCTTACTTTCAATGTCAGCCCTTGGATGAGCCTTCAAAGTCAACAAAATAGAATAATCCGACGGATACTGGTCGTCTTCCCCAAGTGTCGCCTAGGGTTTTCAGAAGTCCATGTTCATGCGCGCGTTCTTCATCATCATCGTGCTCACTCGATTCTCAACGAAAATCTAAAACTCCAAGACAAAAAATGATCTACCAATCACCAGGAACATGATCATGCGTGTAGTTTTCTTTGAACCATCGTGCATCCTCAAAACAGAAAGCTTCAAGATCTTGGTACCACCATGTTACACCGAATTCGACCTTGCTAAAACCTAATCCTAATGGCACTAAGCTGTTCTACACGCTACCCTGGTTTCAACAAGCCATTACACATGCATTGACACTCACTAACCAGCATTTTCTTGCTCATCAAAGAACCTAACACCTGTTATTAATCTTCATGAAACTCTCTGAAACTTCATGGAATCGATCACCTAATCAAGTCTAACAGTCCTACACCAAAGATCTAACCTAACTATGCATAATTAAGGAGGTATGGGAGAATTCACCAACCTGTCAAGTATCAATGGTGGAGGTAGTTGCAGGTGGATCCAATGCTTGAAACCCTTCGAGGATGATCTCTAATTGATGAGAAACTTTCTGTTTGCAACAATAGTGGTGATGAGTGCTTGAATTGTGAGATTGGATCCTGCTATGAATTTTGCAATTTCAAACCCTAGAGCTTTGATCTTCCATGTACATGCCTCTGAGCTTGCTGGTTCCCCTTCACAATCTTCAATGGATGATGGATGAAGAAAAGAAGTGATCAGAAATGGAAGATTATGGTGATTCTTGCACTTTCTTACAATGGAAGCAACTATGAAGTTCTCTCTTTTCTCTCCTTCAATGCACCAACCCCTTGCACAAATGGCTTCATTTCATTATATAGATGATGATTAACAGAATGAGAAGTTTCTAGATTGCTCTTGGAGGACTCTAGAAAGTTGTGGAAATTTCAAGGAAGTTCTCATTTGATGATATGTTGAAGATCTCTTATCTCATGCTTGCCCCTTTGTAAACTTGTATTAAAATCTCCTTTCATGAGATATTAGGAGTGTATGTATGAAAAACCCAAGCTTTTCCTTGCCTTGTGTTAAGTTTTACCAAGTTGCCTTATGATGCAAGAAACAAATTTACAAAGGAAGTCCAATTTTTAAGCCTAAACTCAAAAATGTGGCTGAACCAATGTCTCTAAAATGATGTTGGGAATCAATTTGGTATATTGGATGACCCATATTGGATTTGTAGATCTCTCAAACCAATTTTTTATTTCAACTTTTTCAACTTATATGCCTTTTTTAGGTCATTTTTCACCAACTTTGGTCAAGTCTCATTCTATGCATTTCCAAACTTCCATGACTTCTTTTATTGACTTAAAATGGAATTTTGAGCAACTTTTATGTTGTTAAGTTTTTCATTTGAAGCTTCCTTGTATGAGTTTTAGACATAAGCTAAGAATGACCTGTATTCATCAGATGACCAAAATACCCTTTGCTTGCCAAGACCATAAGTAGAGTTCCACAAATCATATGAAGGCATACTATACCATTATAGAAAGATAAGACAATGAGGAACAATTATTATGTTGACCAGAAATTCATTTGAAATCTCCTTGAGGGGTAACAATTGCTTGGAAGTCCAGTCACTTTCACAGACAAAATTTCAGATACCCCAGATGACCTGTAACTTGCAAGGACCATAACTTGAGTTCTATAAATCTCCTTAATGTCTTCCACCACTCAAATTAAAGGTCTTTAGGTCCTATACAAGTTTCATGTTGGCCAAGGATCCATTTGAAGCTTTCATTTTGACTTATCTTGCTTGGAAATTTGACCTAAACTAGGGGATTTTACACAGAAACCCTAATTTAGAAACTCCTCTTCTCCTTGATTTCTCTTGATTTCTTCTTAGCACAACAACATATCCTTCTTTACATGTCAAATGATGAACCCCACATCTCTCCAATAGACCTTAATGCCTTTCAATCAGTCAATTGACCTAGAGTTGACCTAGAGTTGACCCCAGATGAAACCCTAGTTGACTGTCTTCAACTGCAATTCTTGTGATCACACCAAGGACTTGTTTCCTTCTCCAAATGAATTTCTAAGTCTCCCATGATGGCCACATACGCTCCATGCTCAGTTCACAGCCCACAACTTACTTTGTTGATCCTCAGATACCCTCAGTTAGGAGATAGACTCAATGCTTGATCCACTGACTTCTCCCACTTTCAAATTCTTTTCAGATGACTTGAATGAGATTGAATCAGGATAATGACCTCTTGATAGACCTCTAGAGATGAGAATAATGATTAGTCCCCTGTTGGATGACTTGCTATGCTTATGCTATGCAGATGGTTAGACTATGTGCATGACCTTATATGCAAATGTTAATGATATTGAAACATAAACCAAGTGAATAAGGTTGAGCAAATTTTAGGGTGCAACAGCTGCCCTTATTCAAGCGACTTGGACCCGATTGGGTGAAGAGCCCGGAGCCTTCAGACATTCGCGGTACGAGACGGTTGAATACGAAGAACCCGGAAATTTGCCAACCGCAGAAATAAACTGCGCCCCTGCTTGGGGAACGACATTCATCGGCTGAATCTGACTGTTACGGCAACCCACTGATCTCGTGCTGGGGATTATTTTCATCAGCCTGAAAAAGATTTTATCATCGCAGAGATAGAATTTTGTCCACGTTAGGATGCCTGTGTCGTCAACACAAAGAAATCTCAACCAAACTTGTCCACGTTAGGAATAACATTGTCCACGTCAGGACTCACCTTTCCACGTAAGGAATACATCGTCCACGTTAGGAATAAACTTTCCACGTTAGGAATAACCTTTTCCACGTTAGGAATAAACTTTCCATGTTAGGAATAAAATTTCCACGTTAGGAATAACCTTTCCACGTTAGGAATAAATCGTCCACGTTAGGAATAACACCGTCCACGTTAGGACTCACCTTTCCACGTTAGGAATAAATCGTCCACGTTAGGAATAACACCGTCCACGTTAGGACTCACCTTTCCACGTAAGGAATAACCGTTCCACGTAATGAATCACATGTTGATTCGTCCACGTAAGGACTCACATTTTTCCGCGTAAGGAAACTACAATCTTTCCACGTAAGGAAACCACTCTTTCTGAATCTGTCCACGTCAGGACTAAACTTTTTTCCACGTAAAGAATCTCATCTTGATATGTCCATATAAGGACTCGATCTTTCCACGTAAGGAAACCAACTCCGTCCACGTAAGGACCCACCTTTCCACGTAAGGAACGAATCTGATACGTCCACGTAAGGACTCAATCTTTCCACGTAAGGAATAAATCTTCTTTGTATCTGTCCACGTTAGGACTAAACTCTTCCACGTCAGGAATACATTGCCTTTTCACGTAAGGAATCCCCATTTCTCCACGTAAGGGATCACCATTTCTCCACATAAGGAATCAAACTTCTTTCCACGTAAGGAATAACTTCTTTCGATTTGTCCACGTAAGGACTCACATGTCGACTTGCTGAAGAATTGTCCACGTCAGGACTCATGCACCTTCGACCCGCTGGGGAAATAACTTGTCCACGTCAGGACTCATATCTTCATCTGACGAAATAATAGAACCTGTCCACGTTAGGACTTGCACGTCTTCGACTTGCTGGGGAAATAACTTGTCCATGTCAGGACTCATATCTTCATCTGACGAAATAATAGAACCTGTCCACGTTAGGACTTGCACGTCTTCGACTTGCTGGAGAAATACGACTGTGTCCACATCAGGACACACACTCTGCCAACAACACGAAGACGGATAAATTGGTCCCCGTCAGGACTCTCGCATCTTGTCATCACAAAGAACTACAAACTTGTCCTCGTCAGGACGCACATTTCACCATCACGAATAAAGCTATCTGCTGGAAATAAATGGCCCACATCAGGACACCAACACGAAGAGTAACCAACTTTGTCCCCGTCAGGACTTCACCTTCGATCAATACCAAGAGATCAAATTCGTCCACGTTAGGACTAACACATATCGTCAAACTGAGGAAATGTCCACGTCAGGACCCCCACTTCTCTTAGCATACAAAAAAAACCTGTCAATAAACCCGTCCACGTTAGGACTCATCCTTCCATTGGTCCGCCAACTTCTTATCACTGACGTTACAGCAACTTTGGGGCTGACTCTACTGGGGATATTTGGAAATCAAACTACTGGATGCCTGCTCTAATAACCGGCGGTAGCCTCTAAAATTCTGGTTCATGAAACCTTTTAATGCTGACATAACAACAACTTTGAAGGAAGCAATCCGCTGGTCGGACTAGAGAAACTTCAACAAGAAACCCTGGCGGGGAAATAAGTAACTCTGCTTGGGGACAAAGAGAAACTTATCCTGCTGACTCTGTGGGGAGTAGTGCCAAAGCTGACACTTCGTTGAATGTCTCATGCCGAGACTTCGAATGTTGATTGATTCACCTGAGCGAGGGCTCTCTCTACCTGCAAGAGAAACAATACTTGAAACAAAAGGTTAGCCATCCTGGTTTATGCTTCTAAAATGCGTATGTTTGATACTGACGCAATGCTTCAATCGTCATGGAAATGCTACACGTGTTTATTTGGTGAATGCAAGTGTGACACTATATGCCAATGCAATTGCAGACTCGAACTGCTGGGTACAGAAACTGCTTCAGCAAAATAAATGCTGAAGATAATGCCAACTTCGCTGGGGATAGCCAGATGCCACAGAATTATTCCGGCAAAATAAATGCTGGAAGAGTGACGTCGACTCAGTTGGGAAATTGGGAACTTAAACCAAACACCTCGTTGAAGTAATACCCTGATGGGGAACATAACTCTGCTGGAGGATGGCAGATGCGCCTGGTTTGACTGGACTTCTGCTGGAAAGTGAACGGATATCACACGGTATTTTGACAAAATAAGTGCCAGGGCACACAACCAACTCTGTCGGGGAGAGTCTTAATCTTCGAGTTCCACTGGGAGGAAAACTCTTGATGAAAAGAGAACTCCACTGGGGATGGGACGATTCTCTTGGGGAAAATCAACTGACTCTGCTGGGAGAGAGTAAATGACCCTGCGGGGAAAGATGAACTTGTCTGAATACAGCTCACAGATATTAATCTTCTGAGGCTAAACCAACTCTGCTTGAGATAAGGAATCCTTCTGGGGGACACCACACTGTCTGAACACAGCCTACAATCATGGAATCGCCAACTCTGCTGAGAATAAATGGCTTTGTTGGAGCATGCCTTCTGGATAGGCTACGACTAGCTAGGGAATTCGATCCTTCTTCAGGAGGCACATGCATGACCTGCGTGGGGGTCGAGTCTTTCGTTATTGCAATCTTTTGATCATCTTCCTCGTACGGCTATGAAACCTGCAACAACACAAACAAGACAGGACAAGCCTATGCAATCAAATCAATTCAGGTTAGTGACGTTATTTTCAGTTAACTCAAAGCTTTAGCAATTGTTGGCAAAGGCCAGTGATGTTATACACCTGCTAGTTTCAATAAACTTAGGCGTTTTATCATGCACAAAACAGTAAAGAACCAGCATTAAGTACTGAATAACATATTTTATTGATTGGGCCCCTGAATGGGCGGAGTTTTGTACACGGGATGTAACTCCTGAAAAGAGGAAGCTACGCAAAGCAAATATACAAGTATGCACAGGAAGCATAAATATATTGACAAATTAAATTTGTACACATGTCGGCAACGGGATGCAGACGAACATCACGAACTGATCCTCCTATGACTCGTCCGACTCTAATGCTTTCCCGGTATCCACACTTCTGAAGAGATTGTATCCGATAATCGACCCCTCGAGTATATTCTCCCGCACCAATGCTCAACGTAGTATCAAATTCGGACCGCAGTCATTTGCTTTTTTCAAATCCCTAACTTTTGCGTGAACCGCCCTTTACGGGTTTTCAGTTCACCGGGATACCCTTTTTTGCCGAAGCCGCCCAGTGTAGGTTTTCAACTTCGCGGGTGTACATTTTTTCAATTTTATCCCTAACTTTTGCCCGAACCTTTCATTCTGTTTTTGGTTCGCCAGGATGCCCCATTTTTGCCTGGACTCTCTTTTTCTGTCCAGCGGGTCAATTTTCAAGCAAAGTATTTTTTAACTGCGTCCGAATTCACAGGTGACATAAAGTCTTCACCGTTCATGGTGGACAACAATAAAGCTCCTCCTGAAAAGACTTTTCTGACAACGTATGGCCCTTCGTAGTTGGGGGTCCACTTGCCCCTGTGATCTGCTTGCGGCGAGAGAATCCTTTTCAGCACAAGGTCGCCCGTCTGAAAGCTCCGCGGATGTATCTTCTTATCATATGCTTTCTTCATTCGGCTCTGGTACAAACGACCGTATGCTAGAGAAGCTAGCCTCTTCTCATCCATCAAACTCAATTGGTTCAACCTGTCTTTCACCCATTCTGCCTCATCTAATTGAACATCTCGCAATACCCTCAGAGAAGGGATCTCAACTTCCAATGGTAATACCGCTTCCATTCCGTATACTAACGAGAACGGGGTTGCCCTGGTTGATGTGCGTACCGTCGTACGATAACCGTGCAAAGCGAAAGGTAGCATCTCGTGCCAATCCTTATAGGTCACCACCATTTTCTGAACGATTCTCTTGATATTTTTATTGGCCGCTTCGACAGCGCCATTCATCTTGGGTCGGTAAGGGGAGGAGTTGTGATGTTCGATCTTGAAATTCTGACAGAGCTCCTTCATCATTTTGTTGTTCAGGTTTGAACCGTTGTCCATGATTATCCGCTCGGGGATCCCATATCGGCAAATGATATCTCTCTTGATGAATCTGGCCACCACTTGCTTCGTTACATTTGCATATGACGCCGCTTCTACCCACTTGGTGAAATAATCGATTGCTACTAGAATGAACCTGTGCCCATTAGAAGCCGTCGGCTCGATCTTTCCAATCATATCGATTCCCCACATCGAGAATGGCCATGGCGATGACATCACATTTAGAGGACTTGGAGGCACATGGATCTTATCAGCATAAATTTGGCACTTGTGGCACTTCCTCGCAAACTTGAAACAATCAGTTTCCATGGTCAGCCAAAAATAACCTGCCCGTAGCAGCTTCCTCGTCATAGCATGCCCACCAGCATGTGTACCAAAGGTACCTTCGTGTATTTCCTCCATGAGCAGCTTTGCCTCTCTTTCCTCTACGCAACGCAATAGCACCAAGTCGTGGTTCCTTCTGTACAAGACACCATCTGGATTCAAATAGAAATTACCCGCTAATCTCCTGAGAGTCTTCTGATCTTGACTGGATGCCCCAGCCGGATACTCTTTGTTCTTCAGGAAATTAAGGATATTAAAATACCACGGTTTATCATCGGATGCCTCGTCAATAGCAAATACGAAAGCTGGTCTGTCAAGCCGAGAGATAACGATTCTGGGGGCCTCGTTCCAGAAGTTGACTTTGTACATGGAAGACAAGGTGGCGAGGGCGTCAGTCATTTGATTCTCGGCCCGCGACACATGATGCAACTCAACCTTGTCGAAGAAAGGCAACAATCTCCTTGCATAGTTCATGTAATGTATCAAATTGGGCTGACGTGTCTCCCACTCTCCTTTGATCTGATTCACCACCAGAGCTGAGTCTCCGTACACGTCCAGATTCTTGATTCGCAAATCAATGGCTTCCTCAAGCCCCATTATACAAGCTTCGTATTCGGCTTCATTATTGGTAACGGCAAAGGTCAATCAGGCAGTAAACGGGATGTGCGACCCGTGTGGCGTAGTGATGATTGCCCCTACTCCGCTACCGTAAGCATTCACAGCTCCGTCAAATATCATCTTCCATTTGGAACCCAACTCTGGACCTTCGTCTGGCAACGGCTCTTCACAATCTTTCATCTTTAGGTACATGATATCCTCGTCAGGAAAATCAAACCTCATCGATTGGTAATCTTCAATAGGCTGCTCCGCCAGATACTCAGACAGCACACTCCCCTTTATAGCCTTTTGCGAGACGTATTGAATGTCATATTCAGTCAAGACCATCTGCCAACGGGAATTCTCCCTGACAACGCCTGCTTTTCGAATACATATTTGATAGGATCCATCTTCGAGATGAGCATGGTTGTATGATTCAGCATGTATTGCCTCAAACGCTTGGCGGCCCAGGCTAGCACGCAACAAGTTTTCTCAAGCATTGAGTATCGAGATTCACAATCTGTAAATTTCTTACTCAAGTAGTAGATCGCATGCTCTTTTCTTCCTGTCTCGTCGTGTTGACCGAGAACACAACCCATGCTTCCCTCAAGAACTGTCAAATACATGATCAAGGGTCTCCCTGCCACTGGAGGTATCAAAATAGGAGGCTCCTGCAAATACTGCTTTATTTTATCGAACGCCTTTTGACAATTCTCATTCCACGTTACAGCTTGATCTTTCTTTAATAACTTGAATAATGGTTCACACGTGGCCGTTAGATGAGATATGAACCGAGCGATGTAGTTCAACCTCCCTAAAAACCCGCGCACCTCTTTCTCTGTTTTAGGCGTCGGCATTTCTTGAATCGCTTTTATTTTAGCAGGATCGACCTCTATTCCTCTTTTGCTTACGATAAACCCCAGTAGCTTACCCGATCTCACCCCGAAGGTGCATTTGTTAGGGTTCAGTCTCAGCCTGAACTTCCTAAGCCTTTTAAATAACTTCAGCAAATTCACCAGATGCTCTTCCTCCGTCTGGGATTTGGCAATCATATCGTCAACATAAACTTCGATCTCTTTATGCATCATATCATAGAAAAGAGTCGTCATCGCACGCTGATATGTTGCCCCAGCATTTTTCAAACCAAAGGGCATCACTTTGTAGCAAAATGTTCCCCAAGGTGTTATGAAAGTGGTCTTCTCCATATCCTCTGGCGCCATTTTAATCTGATTATAGCCTGAAAAACCATCCATGAAGGAGAATACGGAGTATTGAGCGGTATTATCAACTAGCACGTCAATATGAGGAAGCGGAAAATCGTCTTTTGGGCTTGCTTTATTCAAATCTCTATAATCCACGCACATTCGAACCTTGCCGTCTTTCTTTGGCACTGGTACGATGTTAGAAACCCATGAGGGATATTTTGTCACAGCCAGGAAACCAGCGTCCCACTGTTTTTGAACTTCCTCTTTGATCTTTACTACCATATCTGGTCGAGTTCTGCGAAGCTTTTGTTTGATCGGTGGGCATTCTTCTTTCAGTGGCAGACGGTGCACAACCATATCTGTATCGAGCCCTGGCATATCTTCATACGACCAAGCGAATACATCACTATACTCTCGGAGCATTTCAACCAGTCTTCGCTTGATATCGCTTTGCAGTGCGGCTCCGATACGAATGTTCTTCTCAACCCCTTCTGACCCCAAGTTGATAATTTCGATGACCTCTTCGTGAGGCAGAATGGCTCTTTCCTCTTGCTTCACCAACCAAGACAGTTCTTCAAGAACGTCACTATCTTCGACAACCTCTTCTTCGGCCTGAAATACCGGGTGCTCAAAGTCGGGACGAGTCATAGGTGGTTCAAGGATGTCATCTGAAAATGTTATCCTGCGAAAGGAATGGTTAAGTGCTTCAAAATGCGTATAAAGCGAATAACCACGTTGCCATTTTATTGAAAAATACAAAACAAGAAAGACAGAGATTACAGTATTTGCACATGAAAAAAACGCCATTTATTTAGTGATTAACACGCAATGTTCATAACAACACATCCCTAAGCAAATCACGATGCCCCGGGCAAGACATCAGATTATTCAACAATTAATAAAGCAAAGCATTACTGTTTAAGAGTCACGGGAACGAGCTCCTGAATAGACCAGTTGCACAGTCCCTGTCCTGGTGTGCTTGGCTGAATCCAGGCATCCATATCACAGTCACTGTCTCCTTCATCAGACTCCGAAGCAGCATTGATGGTTTCGTGACATACTCCACTGGCAGAGATGGTTATTGGCCCTCTGAAACGGGGTGCCCCCACAGCAGGAGTTGATGACGACGGTTGGTACCCCAACCCGAATCGGTCCATCTTCACAGGGATATCCAGCACTTTGCCCCAGCCCTTTGCTTCTCCTGCCTCCACCAGAGCTTGAGCTTCTTTATACGACGAGACGGCTATCTCTGGCACCTTGCTCGGCCCGGGACCTTTGTCCTTGATACGCAACCCTTCAAATGCCTGGCAGGGTGTTTCGTGGATCTCTCCGTCGACCTCCACATATTTAAATGACGACAGATGGCTGACCAGGATGTCTTCTTCCCCGCATACGGTGACTACGCTGTCTCCGACCATATATTTCAACTTTTGATGCAGGGTAGACGTGACTGCCCCAGCCCCATGAATCCAGGGTCTTCCGAGCAAGCAGCTATATGCAGGCTGTATATCCATGATATAAAACTCCGTCGCAAACACCTCCGGCCCTACCTGCAGAGGCAATGTTATCGACCCAAAGACTGTTCTTCGCGTGCCATCAAACGCTCTGACTACCAAGTCACTGGGCGTGCACAGGATTCCCCTGACATCTAGCTTCATCATCACCTTCTTGGGCAGCACATTCAAAGACGTTCCGGTGTCGACCAATACATGCGACATTACTGATCCTCTACATTCGACAGATATGTGCAACGCCATATTATGATCTCTCCCTTTAGGGGTCAAATCGAAGTCGGTAAAGCCCAAGCTATGGCCTGCATTCACATGTGCCCACACTCCTTCCAGCTGATTCACGGAAACATCTTGGGGTACGAAGGAAGTATCCAAGACTTTCAACAGAGCATTTCTGTGAGCTTCCGAACACAAGAGCAATGACAAGATGGATATTTTGGACGGCGTCTGTTGCAGATGCTCCACAATCTTATAATCACTTTTTCGAATCAAGCGCATGAGCTCTTCTACATCCTTCGGCGCCGATGCTTTTTCGCTTGCCTGCACTGGGACATTTTCAACCGCTTTTCCTTTCCCCTTCGCCAGTCTTTCGGCCTCCACCTCAGGCGATATGAAGATCCTACCACTCCTTGTCATGCCTCCTGAACCGACCACATTCTCTACAGTCTCGGCTGGCTGCTTATTAACATCAATCTTTATCCCGTCACAATACACCTCCAACCCATATGACCATGGGACTGCTTTTGTGTTCTCGTACGGGATTGGTTCGGCCTTAGTTATGGTGATCGGTGGTCGCTGAGCCGGTGCTGTTATAGTGATTGTCTTCCGAGGAATCGTTACGGTGGCCACATCACTCTGATTATCTGCTACTGCCCCTGCAGGCTCTTCGATTGCTGCTCGGTCAAACTGCAATGTGCCTCCATCAATTAAAGCCTGAATGCCTTTCTTCAAATCATCACACCCCCCAGCTAGGGTCCAACATTCTAAGCAATACTCGTCACATCCTGGATAAACACCCCCTTGCAACAATCTGCTTTTTATCTCGTTCAGCGGCGTCTTTAAATCGTCGACATTCATAATTAGATTCAACCCTTCCTCAGTCAGAATGGCGTTCGCCCCATGATTAGGCATGGGTTTCTGCACTATATTCGGACCTGCCGTTCCGAAATTGATAGTCTTATTGTCCAAAAGATCCTGCACAACATGCTTAAAAGCATGGCAACCCTCTATATCATGGCCCGGAGCCCCAGAATGAAACTCACAGTGCCTGCTTGCATCATAACCATACGGAGGAGTTCCCGTTATCGGTGCCAGAGTTCTCTTCTCTACCAAATTTAGACCCAACAGCGTCTGCAACAAATCTGCATAGGTTGAGGGAGGCTTCTCAAACACTCTTCTTGGTTTACCACCCTGGAATCTTCGCTGAGCCTGCTGTGCCCCCTGCTAAGGCGGCTGCTGCTGCTGTTGCTGTTGCTGTTGTTGTTGCATTGGCTGCTGCTGAAACGGTTGTTGTTGATATGGAATAGTAACACTCGCCACCTGCTGCGGCTGGTGATATTGGTTTCGACCTCTGCCTCGGCCTCGGCCTCGGTCTCCAAACACTGCGCTTGCCTCGCCCTGACGGCGCCCACCAAAAGCCTTCCTATTACTGCCAGATGCAGTTGATTCCTCGACTTGGAACTTTCCCTGCTTAATGTTACGTTCAATCTTTTCTCCCATCAGAATCAAATCTGAGAAACTGGCCAGAGATGTATGAAATAACTTGTCATGAAACAAGCCTGTGAATGTGCCGACGAACATGTCATTCATTTCCTTGTCTTCTAAAGGAGGACGGACCCTGGCAGCCATATCGCGCCACCTTTGCGCGTACTCTTTAAAGCTCTCACCCTTCTTCTGAGACAAGCCTGTCAATTGGACCCGATTGGGCGCCAAGTCGCTGTTATACTTGTAGTGAGCTACAAATGCCTCTGCCAATTGCTTCCATGTCTTGATATTAGTTGGCTCCAATCCCATATACCACTCTAGGAAAGGGCCTGACAAACTATCTTGAAAGAAATGCATTAGCATTCTCTCATCAGTTGAGTACGCAGACATCTTTCTGTAATAAGCTCGCACATGCACTTTCGGACAGGTGTCCCCTTTATACTTATCAAACGTATGAGCTTTGAATTTGATTGGCACCCTCAAGCCAGGTACCAGACCCATTGTTGCCATGTCCAAGCCCACAGCACTTTGGTTCAGGACCCCCCTCATCTGCTCTTCTAGCATTCTGATCTTCTGGGAGTTATCCATCGGCCCTTCGAAACCTCCGCCGGAGAAAGCGTCCTCCTGCTGATCTTCTTGCCACATACCATCCCCAGCTCCATACCTATCATATCCATTATTGCGGCCAGCTCTAATCTGATTCATCACTGGGCCTCGACCTCTGTTGCCGTACCCTTGAACACCTCCAGCAGGCCCAAAAGCCATTAACCCAGCGCCGTTTCCATTTCCGAAACCTCTGTAACCCTGATTGGCCACACCATAACCATCTTGCCCAAAACCTTGAGCATTGAAACCATATTTCCCAGCGTTATTGAATCCCTGATCGTTGAACCTGAATCCAGCATTGCCAAAGTCGTTGCCTCCCATATTATCACCCAAGTTGACATCACCAAGCCCAACGTTATGGACAGCAGTCTCGTTCCCAACTCCGACGTTACCGTTCCCAGCGGCGGTAGCGTTGTTGACATTAGCAGCAGGTATATTGACTACAGGTGGAGCCACTGGCGTGGGAGTGCCCTCTCCCTGAACAGTATCGACTCGCACAGACTGATGATCCTCGTTACCGTGACCGGCGTTTCTGACCAACAGAGGCTGCACCATGGCTTGCAAATTCTCCTGACCTTTTGCAATAGCTTCCATGGTCTGCATAAAGAGAGCTAGCTTCTTGCGCACATCTTGCATCTCGTTCTGCATTTGATCCATGATTCTTCGACAGTTGGAGCGAGTGGAATAGCGGTGCGGGTGCTGATCTGCAATCCTGGAAAGTACCTGGTACAGAGCAGGAAATAAGACACCATCCAAAGATTACCTGTAATGCAATATGAATATGAATGCAATGCAATGTGTGTGTCTGTGCATTAGGGAAATTCATTCCCGATTCTAGTGTGAAGATGTCGGTGCAGTGACAGTGCTAGCAATACAAAGATCGGAGCTGAATCACAGAAAGCCTCATATATTGCGGAGAAACCAATAAGCCAAGAATACAATATCACTGAGTACAAAGAGAAGGCATGACCTCAACCAACAATCCTGGTGATGGTCAGCACTATGCAAATAAAGCATACAAGTTACTACATGAAATGATCAAACACTCCCATAAGTCTGGTACTCTTCTAGCAACTTCTTGGTCTCCGGATGACTTGGTCTGGTAAGCAGCCCTTCAACAAGTTGGTTTCTTTTCTTAAGAACACGTCGCACATCTTCAGCAGTTTCCTCCCATGCCCCCTCTCCAAAGCGATCCTCTAGCTTACGCTTCTGAGACACAGCTTCATCTCTGCCTTTGATGGCCTTGTTTAGTGCATTCTGGAGACTATACCGGGTCATCACTTCTTCTTCACACTTCTTGATGCTGGACTTCAACTGCTCTTCGAGGTCGAAGATTTGCTGCTTCAACTTATCTTCCCTCTTCTTATTGTTGGTGAGCGTAGCATTCCAGGTCTTATTGCAAGAAGAGATCTCTCGGTGAGCGATGTCGAGTGCCTTCTTTTTGGATTCCAGCATGTCATGGGAGCTTCTGAACTCTTGCCCCAGACGTTCGCGCTTCTTCCTCTCTTCATTCAACTCAGCCCCTAGTCTGTTTACTAGCTCGATCTGCTGTTGGAAAGCATGCACGACCTTGTTTTTCTCACTACGTATCTGGGCTAGCTCCTGCTCTAACCCTTCGTTGATCTTCATCAAGGCTTCTTTTTCTTTCACAACTTGCTCGTAGACCTCCCTAGAAACAGTAGTTGGTTCTTCTACCGGAATAGGAATAAGGGCTGGTGCATCTGGAAACGGCATCCGCAACTGACTGGCTCTCTCCTGGATCCAAACCATGTAAGGTGCATAGGCCTGACAGTCATTCTTCCCTAACAACGACTTCCCTCTTCGGTTAATACGCGTCCAGGCATGCTGCAGCTTGGCTAATAACTCCCCCTTCACGTCTCTGGTGAAGTACAGAGATTCCTGTACTTCTTCCTCCCTTGGCGGGTTCTTCAGCGCATATCCGAACTGACGGACCAACAAAGATGGGTTGTAGTTGATACACCCCTTTCTTCCTATCAGCGGGACATTAGGGTACCCAGAACAACTGAAGATAAGCTCAGATCCTAGCAGGTCTCGATCAAACCATTCAATGTCTTCAGAAGTTAACCTCATCATATGCTCTGGCCAGTCGGGCGTGATTGCATTATCCACGAAAGGTCCCCTTGAGGGAAGATGGCTCTTGAACCACATATACAGCAAAGGTACGCAACAAGAGACGTTCTTGCCTCTCCTGTTTTCATTCTTGTAGTGCATCGAATGGTAAAAGTCCCCGATCAGCGTAGGTACGGGGTTACCAGCAGCAAATAGATGAAATGCATCCATGTCCACGAAGTTTGGGAAGTTAGGGAACAGCACTATCCCATAAATGCAGAGGGCCAAAATAGCGTTAAAGACCACCCAACACCCATTCTTGGCGTACTCTTGAGCCTTACCAACCTGAAACTGAAGAGAAAAACCCGGAACCCCTCGCCACGCAGTCATCAACAACTCGGAAGGATTCATATGCAGGGCCTTGGCTAAATCCTCCAACTTGGGTTCAGCGGCTGAGTGAATAAAAGGAACTGCATTCTGAACTGGCAGCTCAGTAAACTCTACATACTCCTCCATGGTAGGCCCCACGATAAAGTCCGCAAACGTGAAACATCTCAGAGTCGGGTCATAGAATTGCATTAAGGTGTACAACCCATTCAATTCATCATCAGTAGACCTGCGAACTAAACTCAACAGCCGTCCGTAACTCTGCCTGAAGCTTCTACGGACATCCTCATCTGCAAGAGAAATCAGACCCAGGAGTGGAGTAATATCGGGGATAGGTAACTTGTACGCAACGGTCATCCTCAAACCAGCCATGATCAATACTCAGAAGTCCAGACACTAGAACCGGGGGAATGCAAATGCACCTGCAGCACAGACACACGTTAGTAGGATGCAATGATGATGAGTATGCGAACAATGCAATGCAAGTGACATGCAACAGGGACCAAATGTCGTAGCTGAATAGCCTGAACCATATCAAGAAGTCTCAGATAGGCTCTCTAGAAGTCCTCAAACCCTGGTCTCAGATAGACCTAAAACAAAGCTCGAACAATGGTCTCTGACAGACCCACAACATAACTCTGACTGGTCTCTGATAGACCTCAAATCATAATTACAATAGGTCTCTGACAGACCTCAGAACTCTTCAACTGGTCTCTGACAGACCTCATAACACATCTCCAAATGGTCTCCGACAGACCTCATAACACATCTCCAAATGGTCTCTGACAGACCTCATAACTCTCCATAAATACCCAGGATCTCTGATCAAGAAATAACCGGTATCTGAAGGTCTAGTTACCTGCATAACCCCAAACCCTCTCACGGGTGGATGTCCTAGTAACTGACAAAGGTATGGCATCCTATGCGGTCGTCGGCGTCACAGACTTTCAGGGTTGATGATACGATTCCCAGAAGGAGTGGCATCATCAAATCCTGAAGAGGCCTCACTTAGCCAACTTCCAAATGATCGGTCCCCAGAGTCGACAATCCGACTAACCAGCAACCCGAGCCACCCAAAGGGCAGGACAGGAGGCCAACCAGAAGAACCTCGTCTGAGTGTAGATTTCGCGGGACACTAGGACATGCAAAGCACGTGCGCGCCCACTAATCTCTACTCTAAGTCTAGGTGCACTCAAGCCCAGGTCCGGCTTCTCACTCAATATCAGAACACCCGTCACACCCCAATACAGCAATAATAATCAATATATAATGCTGGAAATAAATGTCAGAAATATAAATCCATACAAAATCCTCGACGGGAAAACAAGCGTTAGGATTGACTCTCTTAAGGGACGTTGGATCCCAAATGCATAAGAACTATCGCAGTCCTTAGCAGCCAGGGGACGTTGGGTCCCCAGCAGAGTCGCCAGCTGTCGCTACTGCGAAAATCGGCGCCGGCTGAACAGAAGAGTCGCCACCGTGCATTATTTATCCCACAGGAGGGAAAGGAAACGCTCAGAGTAAACCTCGCACAACACGGGAAAAGGTATGGTCGTCGCAACCAAAACCTGGATTCGGGAGTCGGTTATGCAATGGGAAGGTATTAGCACCCCTCACGTCCGTCGTACTCGACGGGATCCACGCTTGTTTTTGGGTATGGATTCTATCTAGTCTACAGGTCAAGGGTTAAAAGAAAAATAAAATGAAAATGACTCGGCAAAGTATCGCACTTTATGCCTACGTATTCTCGTCTGGAACGAGAAATCAGAGTCAACGTAGTTCGCCTACCTACGGGAAAGGAGGGGAAGGCTGCTCGCTAGGATATCGCATCCTATGCCTACGTACTTTCATACAGCATGAAAGATCAGAGCAAACGTAGTTCGGGCCACGTACGACACAAGCTTGTCTTGGTTGATTTTATTCCTTCTAAAAAAGGTTTTTCTGATTAGCAGTCCCAGCGGACAAAAATGACGTCTTGATGAGTTCACACTCTTTTACGGAAGAAGTGTCTTTTATTGTGTTTGAAATTTTATTGTATTTTTCTGTTTGTTTTGAGGAAGAAGAGACAGAACTCTAACCTACGGTTGCAAAGGGAATCAAACTAACCTAGTATTATCATGCATGGGTTAAGACCTAGAGTCTATCATGCTCCTCTCTTGCGCAGAGAGAAATAGAGATCCTAAGGGAATAGATGGAAACAGAAACAATAGCAGATATATACAGTAAAGCAGTAAAATGCATGGATGCAGCAATACAAGCGAGGCAAGGGAGTCCCACTCAACCTCGAACCTAGAAAACAATAGGCAAAAGTGAACAGACTTCACTTTCAACCCAATAGGTTAAACAACAAACAATACAGTCCAGAAAACCAATCAATACATCAGAAATGAAATACAGCAAAAGATAAACAGCATCAGCAGCTCTGCATCAACACCTATCTTCAAGTCATCTCCAGACAGCTATAAGCTTCAGCCAGCATCAATCCCCATCTCCACAGCCTTCAAGCAAGGTCTTTGTCATCAATCTTCAGTCTACAAGGGCTTTTCTTCAAGTCCTATCCTCCAAGCTGAGGGATCAATCACAAGAGTGAATTGGGTGTTAAGCGCTTAGTTGACCACCAAGGGTGGCAAACCAACTGCTACTAACACATAAGATATTTTCTCTCAAGAGTTCTATCCCTTAGACAGTAGCACCAAGCCTTCCAAAGGAAGGGGGTGAGTGTCTTAGAGAGACTCTGCATCACAGAGAAGAATGGAGGCAATCAAGGCCTTCCATGTTTGAGAATCAAGCTTTCTATTCTAGAGCTCTGCCTAGCTCCTAAACCCTAATCTCCTCAACAGCTGCTAGCAGGAATCTCCTCATCAACTCTGGAAGTTGGTCTTCAAGCTCTGGATCTCCACTAGCTTCATCATCATAGGTCTTCAGCTCTCCCAATTCCCAGGCAGTCCCAATACCCACACAGACAAACAATAATCCCCAGAGGGCACACCACACCAATCAATCAAATATAGACAGTAATATACTAATAGCAGTAGGGGAATCCTAGTGATTTCTAAGGGATCTAATAACTACCCATAGTCCCTATAGTTCCATATCTAAAATATTCAATCTCTAAGTCCTAAGGGAAATGATTCAATTCTCCTAAGTCATCACTTAAACCCTAATTTTGTTCATGTTATCCACACCTAAACTAAACACCTAAAATTAAGTCCTAAAAATGGGAACTAAATTGCACATACAAGATACATGTCTAAACTAATCAACCTAAAAAGAAGGGATTAAAAATACTAAAGCATCTATTAGAACAAAAATTATCAAATTTAAGTATCAAACTAGACTTAATAAAATGCTACTTACAAGAAAAATGCATGAAAAATATTAAAATAAAATAAAATGTCATTTTTATTTTTCTATATTTTTCTAGACAGAATAATGGACCTATAGCAAAAAGAAGGAATTAAAAAACTCAATTTTCCTATTTTTTATGATTTTTTAAAAGATGAGAAAATATTAAAGAAATTAAAATAACAAAATATGAATAAAAGGGGAGGGGGTGAGAACAGCAGAAGCGCCCTAGTTGTTTTTCAGGTGGGCCATGAACCAGGGGTGCGAACATCAATTAAGGCAAGGCCCAGCACGCTCAGAAAAATGAATTAAAAAACCAAAGAAAAGAAATAAATCCTCGGTGCAGAAAGTAAGGGTTTTACGTGCAAACTTGGATTGGGCCCACGGTGGGGGTGCGAGTAGCACAAGAATTGCTGAAGCCCAGGATTCACATTAATGAAACGCAGAGTTTAGATAACTCTGGTTTCCCTCCGTTTCTTACTTTCAATGTCAGCCCTTGGATGAGCCTTCAAAGTCAACAAAATAGAATAATCCGACGGATACTGGTCGTCTTCCCCAAGTGTCGCCTAGGGTTTTCAGAAATCCATGTTCATGCGCGCGTTCTTCATCATCATCGTGCTCACTCGATTCTCAACGAAAATCAAAAACTCCAAGACAAAAAATGATCTACCAATCACCAGGAACATGATCATGCGTGTAGTTTTCTTTGAACCATCGTGCATCCTCCAAACAGAAAGCTTCAAGATCTTGGTACCACCATGTTACACCGAATTCGACCTTGCTAAAACCTAATCCTAATGGCACTAAGTTGTTCTACACGCTACCCTGGTTTCAACAAGCCATTACACATGCATTGACACTCACTAACCAGCATTTTCTTACTCATCAAAGAACCTAACACCTGTTATTAATCTTCATGAAACTCTCTGAAACTTCATGGAATCGATCACCTAATCAAGTCTAACAGTCCTACACCAAAGATCTAACCTAACTATGCATAATTAAGGAGGTATGGGAGAATCCACCAACCTGTCAAGTATCAATGGTGGAGGTAGTTGCAGGTGGATCCAATGCTTGAAACCCTTCGAGGATGATCTCTAATTGATGAGAAACTTTCTGTTTGCAACAATAGTGGTGATGAGTGCTTGAATTGTGAGATTGGATCCTGCTATGAATTTTGCAATTTCAAACCCTAGAGATTTGATCTTCCATGTACATGCCTCTGAGCTTGCTGGTTCCCCTTCACAATCTTCAATGGATGATGGATGAAGAAAAGAAGTGATCAGAAATGGAAGATTATGGTGATTCTTGCACTTTCTTACAATGGAAGCAACTATGAAGTTCTCTCTTTTCTCTCCTTCAATGCACCAACCCCTTGCACAAATGGCTTCATTTCATTATATAGATGATGATTAACAGAATGAGAAGTTTCTAGATTGCTCTTGGAGGATTCTAGAAAGTTGTAGAAATTTCAAGGAAGTTCTCATTTGATGATATGTTGAAGATCTCTTATCTCATGCTTGCCCCTTTGTAAACTTGTATTAAAATCTCCTTTCATGAGATATTAGGAGTGTATGTATGAAAAACCCAAGCTTTTCCTTGCCTTGTGTTAAGTTTTACCAAGTTGCCTTATGATGCAAGAAACAAATTTACAAAGGAAGTCCAATTTTTAAGCCTAAACTCAAAAATGTGGCTGAACCAATGTCTCTAAAATGATGTTGGGAATCAATTTGGTATATTGGATGACCCATATTTGATTTGTAGATCTCTCAAACCAATTTTTTATTTCAACTTTTTCAACTTATATGCCTTTTTTAGGTCATTTTTCACCAACTTTGGTCAAGTCTCATTCTATGCATTTCCAAACTTCCATGACTTCTTTTCTTGACTTAAAATGGCATTTTGAGCAACTTTGATGTTGTGAATTTTTTCATTTGAAGCTTCCTTGTATGAGTTTTAGACATAAGCTAAGAATGACCTGTAATCATCAGATGACCAAAATACCCTTTGCTTGCCAAGACCATAAGTAGAGTTCCACAAATCATATGAAGGCATACTATACCATTCTAGAAATCTAAGACAATTAGGAACAATTCTTATGTTGACCAGAAATTCATTTGAAATCGCCTTGAGGGGTAACAATTGCTTGGAAGTCCAGTCACTTTCACAGACAAAATTTCAGATACCCCAGATGACCTGTAACTTGCAAGGACCATAACTTGAGTTCTATAAATCTCCTTAATGTCTTCCACCACTCAAATTAAAGGTCTTTAGGTCCTCTACAAGTTTCATGTTGTCCAAGGATCCATTTGAAGCTTTCATTTTGACTTATCTTGCTTGGAAATTTGACCTAAACTAGGGGATTTTACACAAAAACCCTAATTTAGAAACTCCTCTTCTCCTTGATTTCTCTTGATTTCTTCTTAGCACAACAACATATCCTTCTTTACATGTCAAATGATGAACCCCACATCTCTCCAATAGACCTTAATGCCTTTCAATCAGTCAATTGACCTAGAGTTGACCTAGAGTTGACCCCAGATGAAACCCTAGTTGACTGTCCTCAACTGCAATTCTTGTGATCACACCAAGGACTTGTTTCCTTCTCCAAATGACTTTCTAAGTCTCCCATGATGCCCACATACTCTCCATGCTCAGTTCACAGCCCACAACTTACTTTGTTGATCCTCAGATACCCTCAGTTAGGAGATAGACTCAATGCTTGATCCACTGACTTCTCCCACTTTCAAATTCTTTTCTGATGACTTGAATGAGATTGAATCAGGATAATGAACTCTTGATAGACCTCTAGAGATGAGAATAATGATTAGTCCCCTGTTGGATGACTTGCTATGCTTATGCTATGCAGATGGTTAGACTATGTGCATGACCTTATATGCAAATGTTAATGATATTGAAACATAAACCAAGTGAATAAGGTTGAGCAAATTTTAGGGTGCAACAGGTTCCAACACCATTTACCACACTTATAGGAACATGTGGACCAGTTTCTACGGTTTCCCATATACCATCTCCTTGAGCCTCAAGATGTGCCTTCATACGGATTTTCCAAAAGTCGAAGTATTCTCCAGAAAAGAGTGGTGGCTTGTTACTACTTCCACCATCTTTGAAAACCGGGTTAGTACTAGCGGAAGCCATTAGGATCGATAGGAACAGGTTACCTTAACCTGCTCTGATACCAATTGTAAGTACAGAGTATGCCTACAAGGGGGGGGGGGGTGAATTAGGACTTTAGAACTTTTTCCGGTTTTTATGGTTTCTTGAAATTTTACTGGTTTGTGTTCTTGGTTATGAGAGCAGTAGAAAGTAAAAGAACAGTGGACACCAAGATTTATAGTGGTTCCCCTCACAGTCCGAGAGTACTCCACTCCCCTTTCAACACGAAAGAGAGTTTTCACTATTGTTTAATAAAGTACAACCTATCACACCATTAACCGGTGAGGCCTACTATCAAACAATAAAACTAACAAGTGTACAAGAACAATCCTCTTGTAAACACTCACCCTTGTGTCCAACAATCCTGGATCACAAGTCAGAATACAAATACTTGTAATGATTTTGTTTTGAGAATAATAATATCAATGTCAAAATTGATCTTCTCCAAATGATCAAAATTCACTCTGATAATTTTCAACACAAGTGTTCAACAGATGAATATGAAATTTTTATGCAATTATGAACACTTAGAAAGGATTTTGAAAATGGTGAATTTGATTATAAGAATATTTGAAAATGAATGTTGGAGGTTGGAGGTGTTTTTCAAAAAATGAAAAACTCAGAATTTATATGTGTAAACACACCTTTTCCAACAGGTATATTTGAGTATAATTCAAAATATGATCTGGTATAATTTTCAAACCATTTTTGAACTTGAAACAAAGCCATTTTTCAAAATACGTTCAGTGTTAATCGGTTAACCTATATGGTTAATCGGTTAACACTGGAACGTTATACCAGAATATTCAAAATTTGAAATGGTTAACCGGTTAACCTATATGGTTAATCGGTTAACACTGCTATTTTTCAGAAAAATACTTATAAAAAATAGTGTTATACCAATTCTAATAGTTTTAAAAGATATGCTTATGCAATGATTAAAAGACAAAGATGTTGAACACTTGTATATCAATTAAATTAATGAATTTTGATATACTATAGCTTGTGTCCAAAACTTGAAAGTTGATCAGTCAAATGTTCATGAAGCTTTGAATGTTGATCACTTCCATTCCACTTGATCTTGGTCTTTTGAAAGCGTTTGCCTTTTTGCACAGATGAATTATTCTTGATCTTGATGTTGACGTCATCAAAACTTTGAGATGAAGCTTGCTTCTACATGTCTGTGGTCGAAAACTGCGACACTGACGCAGACTGTGAAATGGCAGCGCACAAACCCGTTTGCTACTATGTGATGAACAACGGCTATGTCGAAGAGCAGAATGCTTTCTCCGAACGACCCACTGAGGAGATGAGGAACCATTTGAAGCCGCTTTATATTACGGCTAAAGTAGAAAATACCCCAATTAACAAAATTCTGGTGGACTGTGGCGCAACGGTGAATGTGATGCCACATCTTCTATTAAACAAAATCGGGAAATGCGATGCCGACACCAAGCCTCACAACATGGTCATGTCCAACTATGAAGGTAAGGTAGGCTTGACCAGGGGAGTAATCCAGGTAGATGTCACCGTTGGAAAAGTAATGCGGCCAACGATATTCATGGTTGTAGAAACTACATCCAATTACAATTTGTTACTTGGACGCGAATGGATTCATGGCGTCGGGGCAGTGCCATCCTCGATGCATCAAAGGATTGCAATCTGGACACCAGACGGCATCGTAGAGAATATTGAAGCTGATCAAGGGTACTTTAGGGCGCCCATCAACTATGTCGATCAAAGGTACTTCGACAAACACTTGGCTGGTATAGGTCCTTGTGGACCAGCAGACTTCGAGTTCAAGCCAGACGACGAAGTATTTGGCTCATTATACTTAAATCCTGTAGACGGTTTTCGTTGGGACAGAGAGGTGCCAGGAGAAAGGCTTCCATACCTTGGAACCTTGCCAGTAGACCCCACGGGATGGGGAAGTGATTTCAGTAATAATGATTGAAGCTAATGCGCTTTGAAGGATTTCGGCTTATGTGGCCGAAACTAGACTACAAACGGCCTTGGAGGCTGTCAAAAGCGAAATGGCCACAGAGGCCACTAAAGAAGTTCTTCAGAGAAGCTACAAGGAAGGCTTCGACATGGAACTATCTGATGAAACCCATCAAGAAAACAAAAGGATTGATGCTATCTATGACGACGAGCCTTTGGGTTTCAAGAAAGATCCCTTGGCAGAGGATGCCAAGATGCTTGCGCAGGACCCGCTAGAGGAAGTGGACTTAGGAGATGGAATTATCAGAAGACCCACTTATATTAGTGCCAACCTCGACACTCGATTCAAAGGTGAGGTCATCCTGCTGTTGCGAGAATATAGAGACTGATTTGCCTGGGATTATGATGAAATGCCAGGATTAAAAAGAGAGTTGGTGGAACATAGACTGCCAATCAAGTCTGGCAAGAAACCAGTCAAACAGAGCCCAAGGCGTTTTGCTCCAGAGGTTCTATAAAAAATAAAAGCGGAAATCGAAAGACTTTTGCGGTGCAAATTCATCCGCACAACCAGGTATGTCGAATGGCTTTCTAACGTTGTGCCAGTTATTAAGAAAAATGGTTCCTTGAGAGTCTGCATAGACTTTAGGGACTTAAACTCAGCAACTCCTAAGGATGAATATTCGATGTCGGTGGCAGAAATGCTAGTCGATTCAGCCGCCGGCCACGAACACCTTAGTATGTTAGATGGTTATTCTGGTTATAACCAAATCTTCATTGTCGAGGATGATGTTCCCAAAACAGCGTTTTGTTGTCCAGGGGCCATAGGCACCTACGAATGGGTAGTGATGCCTTTTGGCCTAAAAAACGCTGGGGCAACATACCAACGAGCAATGAAATCAATCTTCCATGACTATATAGAATCTTTTATGCAGATATATATTGATGACATTGTGGTTAAATCTGTATCAGGCAAAGATCATATATATCATCTTTGACAATCCTTCTTAAGGATGAGGAAGTTTGGCCTCAAAATGAACCCTCTAAAGTGTGCGTTCTTTGTGCATGCGGGTGACTTCTTGGGTTTCGTAGTCCACAAGAAGGGCATTGAAATAAACCAAAACAAGACGAAAGCCATTATGGAGACCAAGGCGCCGTCAAACAAAAAGGAATTACAATCCCTGTTGGGCAAGATTAATTTCTTAAGAAGGTCCATATCGAACCTAAGCGGCAAAACCCAAGCTTTCTCGCCGTTGCTTCGAGTCACCAAAGAAGGGTATGAATGGAGGAAGGAACAACAAGAAGCTTTCGACAAAATCAAAAGTTATTTGACCAATCCTCCAATTCTCTCTCCACCTTGTCGACACAAGAGCATGAGGTTGTACATAGCTGCGTCACACAAAACTCTGGGAAGCATGTTAGCTCAAGAGGACGAAGATGGCACAGAAAGAGCCATTTACTACCTTAGTAGAGTCCTAAATGATGCAGAGACCAGATATAGCGAAGTAGAAAAGTTATGTCTATGTTTATATTTTTCATGTACAAAGTTAAAACAATATATAAATCCTGTCGATGTTTGTGTCTCTTTGCATTTTGATATTATAAAGCATATGTTGTCCAAACCTATTTTGCATAGTCGAATAGGTAAATGGGCATTAGCGTTAACGGAATTTTCCTTAACATATAAACCATTGAAAGCAATTAAAGGGAAAATAGTGGCAGACTTTATCGTCGACCACTCCGTAGATACAAACGCTTTAAATATGGTCGAACTAGAACCTTGGAAGTTGTACTTCGATGGTTCCAGCCATAAGAAGGGAACTGGCATAGGCATGCTGATTATTTCTCCTGACAAAATTCCAACACAATTCAAGTATAGAATAAGTGAGCCATGCTCCAACAATGAGGCGGAATACGAGGCTTTGATAGCTGGACTTGAAATTCTATTGGAATTGGGGGCAACTAGAGTCGAAATAATGGGAGACTCAGAGTTAGTCATAAAACAATTGACAAAAGAATACAAATGCGTCAAAGAAAGCCTCATCGTGTACTTTGTAGTAACAAATAGGCTATTAAAGAAATTCGAAGAGACTACTATTCGACATATACCACAAATACGAAATCAGGTGGCCAACGATTTGGCCCAAATAGCATCAGGATACAAGGTGTCCTGCGAAGACCTGCGAGAAGTAATCCAAGTCAGAAGCAAGGTAGCAGTTGCGGCACTGCAGCCATCAGATTTGAGGGCTGCAAAGTCGGATTCGCCGACGAAGAAACCTTCGAGATCTTTACAATTGAATCGATGTCGGATGGGGACTGGAGAAAACCTTTGGTCGAATACCTCCAAAATCCTTCAAGCACCACAGAACGAAAAATAAAATACCAAGCACTAAGCTACGTCCTCCTAGGAAACGAATTATTCAAAAGAACTCCGGAGGGAGTTTTGCTTAAGTGTCTAAATGAATCTGAGGCGTATCTAGCATTATCATCAGTTCATAGTGGAGCATGCGGGGCACACCAGGTAGGCCAGAAGATGAAATGGCTACTATTTCGCCAAGGTCTATATTGGCCTACAATGATGAAAGATTGTATCGAATTTGCCAAAGGCTGCCAGGAGTGCCAAATACACGCTGGTATATAACATGTTCCAGCAAGCGAGTTGCACTCCATAATTAAGCCATGGCCATTTAGAGGATGGGCTTTGGACCTAATAGGAGAAATTCGACCCGTGTCCTCGAAAAACCAGAAATTCATCTTGGTGGGGATAGACTACTTCACCAAATGGGTCGAGGCGGTACCCCTGCCAAAAGTAGACCAAGACGATGTGATTGAATTTATTCAAAAATACATTATCTTTAGATTTGGTCTTCCAGAAACGATAACAACAGATCAAGGATCACTCTTCACCGGTCGGAAAATGCAAGAGTTTGCCAGAGAAATGGGATTCAAACTCCTTACTTCGACCCCTTACTACGCACAGTCCAATGGCCAGGTCGAGGCAGCGAATAAGGTAGTAATTGGAATGATAAAAAAGCAAGTACGGGGTAAGCCAAAAAACTGGCATAAAACCCTAGACCAGGTCCTATGGGCATGTCGAACATCCCCCAAAGAAGCTACCAACACCACACCTTATCGACTGACCTTTGGCCATGATGCAGTATTACCAGTCGAAATTCTTGTGCAGTCGGCCAGGATTCAGAAGCATCATGAAATTCCCCGTGAAATCTATTAGGACATGATGCTCGACGAGTTAGTGGATTTAGACGAGGAAAGGTTAAGAGTGTTGGAACTCTTGAGAAGGCAAAAGAAAAGAGTGGAGAAATCCTATAAGAAAAGAGTCAATGCCAAGACCTTTTTGATTGGAGATTTAGTTTGGAGGGTAATCCTACCGATGGATCGAAAGGTCAGGACACTAGGCAAATGGTCCCTGAAATGGGAAGGACCGTTTCAAATTTCAAAAGTCTTCTTGAATGGGGCATACGAAGTTGAGGAACTTAGCAATGATAAACGAATCTTGAAAGTAAACGGTAAGTATTTGAAAAAATACAAACCAGCGCTTCGAGAGGTAAACATTTCAACAGAGTAATATAAAGCTAATAAGCAGGGCCATAAATGGCATCGATAAAATGTGCCAAAATGGCTTAGTCTTTACGAACACAACAATAGAAACATGGCTTACAAAGGCCAGAAAATAAACATTAAACATTTTAGAAATCTAAAAAGGAAGGTTGGCCTTCATCTTGAGGTAGCTTGCCTTCTGGGCATCGAGACGACTCTGGCAAGAGGCTCTGTCGGTTTTCATTTGCGCAATATCGGCTTCAAGTTGTCGAGCCTCCTCGGCAAAAAGGACGGCATGATCAAGCTCTATCGATAAGGAAGAATCATCGAAGGAAGACAGTTTAGCATTTCTCTTCTGAGCTTTGGCTATCTTGCTGCGAAGTTTTCTGATCTTATGCTCCCAACAAGCGATGCTCGTTTCGTTCTCAGTAATCTCTTGTTGATTCTTGGCCGTTTGCTCCTCCAGCGCTGCAATTTTATCTTCACAATCCACAACGGCAGACCAAGCAGCAGCCTCAGTACCTGACTTTTCAGATATATCCTTGTCGAACTGAGGCAAGAGCCCAAAGTCAGTATGAACCTGGTCGATCAATGTCCCAACTTCTTGGATTACGGCTGCAGCCTCAGCGGAGATCAACTGAAGGTCCACTTGCTGTAGGAGAGTTTTCAAAGAAAGGTAATGGACTGGACCCATTTGCAAAAGAGAAAAGAGGTCCCCTTTGAAAATCTTGTTCTTTACTTTCTCAAGAGCACTATTGATTGGAGTTGAAGTCGGACCTTCAGAGGTTGAAGTGCTTTGGAATTTTCCTGAGGAACTATTTCGCTTACGGAGGAGGAGTTGGATATACTGTCGACGGTCAGACACTTTTAGAGACTCAAGTTCTGCCGCAGTAAGGTCTGTCGCACTCTTGGCAGGTACCGTTTCCGTTTTTGCAGGGATATTGGCAGGAGCAACTGGAGTTGTTTCAACAGGCTTGGCTTGTTGGATGGGAGGACTCTCGACAACAGTTTCTTTAATTGGGACAGCATTGGCAGTATCCTCTTCCCCATCTTCTTCGACGTCCTCCTCACTAGACTCTTCCAACTCAGATTGATGCATAGCTCCATCTGTCGTACCCTTTTCCTCCACAGGTTTGTCATCAACCTCCATTGTGGTACCCTGGGGTGAACCATCAGTAGGATCTACGCCCTCATCCAAAAAGTTCTCTTCTTCACCTGCTTTGATGGGATTCTGGGAATTGTTCCCTTCGTCATGATCGGACCCATCGGTTTGGGATTGTTGGGTGATAGCTTTTAAAGGAGAAGGCAGGGGAACCACAGGAACCTCAGGTTTATTGATTTCCCCAAGAGAACTCACACCAGAACCTAAGTCCGAAGAAGGACGATAGGTGGGCTCACCTCGACTGTTCAAAGGATAAGCCTCAAGAAGAGATGTAGTTGGGATGCTTTCTGTCATCACAATGTCAGGCTGAAAAGAAAGAATCTAAACATGAGAAAAAGAATCCAAAAGCAGTTTAAAATTCAGACAGAAAGCAGTCGAAGATAAGAGTTGGACCTTAGGGCCTTCATCAGCCAGACTAGAGTTGTCGCTTTCAACAACAGCGGTTTAGGGAATTGGGGTACCTCCGACAGAAGCCTTACCAAGGTCTGCACAATGAGCTTGTGATTCCGGGATTTGAGTCGCTGAAGGATCTGAGTCAGTGGCGTCGAGACCGCGAACAACCTTCCGCTGCCTTTTCATTGGAACTTCCTCTCGAGGAGAACCATCTTCGTCTTCTGAGTCGACGATGACTGGGTTGGCGCCCCTCTTTAGTTTTTTCTGAGGGGTAGGGGGTTTCCGGCTTACCTAAAAAAGCATTGGGAAAGTGTTAGGTTTTTTAACCCAGAATGTTGAAAGGATTAAGATGGTGCATTAATATTACCTTTTGACCCTCGACGGAACTTTCAGTCTTCACCGAAATAGCAGTCTTTTTGGGAGCAGCTGCAAAAGACAAATGACAGTGCCATCCGTTAGTAATGATAAAGCGTTGTTTAAAAGGTCTAAAACAAAGAAGAGTCGACCTTCGAGAATCTCGGATTCGATGCGAACATCTTCGATATTAATATGAAGGTGCCCTTTGAAAGTATCAACGATATGTTTAGTCGGAACCACCCGCTGTGCCTTAGGCTTTGACTGCTGTCTGAGGATTTTTATAGGATCCTCACAGATGAACCAATCTGGAAATGGAGGGGCAAGGGCCACTCCAAAATCAGCAGATGGAAATCGAGGAATCTTAGGGGGAAATAATTTGAAAGCCATCTCATATCGTTTCTCACGAGGGATGGATGAAGGAATTTTTAAATTCTCCATCTTTTTTAGAAAATTTTCCCTCAAAGTGACAGCAGCCTCGCGGACGGTTCGACTAATATCACCCGGTCGATAAGCAGTTTCAAAATATTTTTGGAAGGCTTGTATCTCCTTTATGTGAGTAGACCTACCTTTCTTGGTTTTTTCCTGCACATCAACGAAAGCGTGTTAAATAATTCGAGTAAGACTGGCAGCATCAAGAAATTCAGAAGAATAATGTCTGGACCACCAGTTGTAAAATTCTGGGGAACAGAAATAAGAGGGTTCAAAGTAGAGTGGGGTAAGTAAGGATTTATGGGCATGGCGCGCCAATTGGGTCGAACATTCAATGGGGTTGACGATGTGGTGTGGAAACAGAATGTGAGACTTTTTCTCGTATAAACACCTAGGCAGGGTTTGGATAAGTCCAAACTGTCTCGACACCAGATTTGGTTGATAAGCTATCAAGGAAGCTTGCCCTTTTGTCAGATTGAACTTGTGGACAAGTAGTCGAGGCGTAAGGAATCGCTCCCAAATCAGCTTTGATTCTTCTTCCTGCCCCTTGAGCAAAGCCGGGAAAGGCCTAGTAAACCATTCAGGGCCACGTTTCCGTTCTGCGAAGGGAGCCATCCCAGATGTGAAGACATAGCGCTTCGCGAACATCTGGACGAAGCCTGAAAGGTTGGCTCGAAGTGTCTTCCCTTCTTCGCTGGGAGTAAGCTGAACTAAGCGAGGCCATTCGACTTGCCTTCCAGAGATTGAAGGAGAATCTTCATCAACTTCACCCTTATTTGGTAGGCTGCCTTCAAAAGTGGCGTTTAACCACAATTGAAGTAACCAAAACGGCCCCGACATTACCAAGTTACCATTACTCTCAGGGTCCTTCAGTTTGCCGACACTTTCGCTTAAAGCTTCGTATAGACTTGCAAGGATCATTTCGCTTAAACATATTTTCCTCTTTTTATGCAGCTGGTTCGCCAGTGTTAAGTATTTTCGTGCCACCTGCAAGGATTTAGTACAGAAAATACAACGAGACAGCCACATGGCCAAAAAGGCTATATGTTCCTCGTCTCTAACAACAACATTATTTTTATCATGATAATGATTGATGAAATGGGTGTAAGTATGTTTAATGGTGGAGAAACCGATAGTGTCTTGGCTATCAACTTCAGGGTCGTAAGCTAGTCCATGAGGTTTCAGTCCTACAATAGCAGCAACGTCGAACAAAGTAGGCGTCATCATCCCACATGGAAGATGAAAAGTGTAATGTGTGTTGTCCCAAAAGAACAAAGACGCAGCCAACATCAGGGGGCAGTAGTTGGGACCTACTTTTGACATCATAATGAGATTGTAGATGCCCATGTCTTTCCAGTCTTGAGCTTTTTCCTTTTCTACCTTTTTCAACCAGTTGAGGTAGAGATCAGAATCCTTGAAATATGGCGTAGCCCTAAATAATCTTGCGCCATCATGGAGATACTTGAGATCCACATTATAAACATCCAAGCTATCTGGATTATCCAAGGGAACCTTTTGGGGGTCTTTTTGCCCTAGGGGTTTGGTTTTTCGATAAGAAGGAAAAAACTCATTCAAAGTGGAATAGTTTAAACCTAAGAAGGATAGTGGCCCAAACATGGCCAATGGTTTATTCCCAACAGTAACGGGTATGATTACCTGGGACTCATAAATATGGCGTTTCTCTTCCAGTAAAGGCTCACGCACGAGTTGCTGATTTTTCGCCACCTTCGGACCACTCAGAGCAGTAAAAGGAGGAAGAATGGAAGAAGAAGTTTGCTTGTGAGACTGGATTTTTTGCTTCTGGGACCTTGGTTCAGCCATGATAAAAGTTGCAGAAGTGTTCTTGGAAAAGAGATTGAGGAAGTGGAAGTGAAAAAAGACGTTTTGCAAATTATTTATAAGTGAAAGTAGGAAATTCAAAAGTTTTTTCTCATAAGTGGCTGGGGTTAGTGGGCCACGTGTGTACTCAAGATGAGTTAGTAGAGGTGGCGGTTGTAACCTATGCTCCGTAGGAGTAATGATGACTCACGATTTTGGTGATTCCCGAGAAATTTGCCATGATGTTCATGACGTCAGAGATCGTGCATCAAGGTGGCGTAATAGTTCCTTTTTGTGTGAGATTGTGGATAAGTCCTCTCCCATCACCTTTCAGTTTCCTAAGCTCGAAGTAGTTGAAAGTGGGTCAACGATCAGGATATAGTCGAAGGTAAACGGCGTCGAATTTGGATGCTATCAAAAAATGTACTTTTTGTAGTGTCGAAAACTACATTTTTGGGGGGCAATTTGTTAGCTCGTCAATTCGACGACCCAAGTTTGGAGGCTATTTTTAGCTTGTTAAAGGACCTACAAGTTTTCCAAGGACTTAGAAAAATTGAAGTCTTGAAATTAGACATTTCGACTTAAGCAGCGAAATGGTATCTTCGACCGAGATTTAGAAGTGGGACAAATTGAGTTTTGAAATTCGAGTATTGGAGGGAGTAGTTATATTTTCTTATGACTAAGGAGGACAAGTGGCGCTCATCGGACAAAGGACTGCATGCGGTCTGACACTTGTCAGGAATAGATGGCCTAAGGAGGTTATTAGCAGTTACTATTATTATTATAAATAGGAGTCTTAGACATAAACTTAGTGTGTTGTAATTTACTGTTGTACAAGTCACTCTTAAAATTACTCCAAGTATCCGAGTGTAGAGAAAGAGAGTATTATAGCGAATGTACGTGATGTAAACACACCATCCTTTATCTTTTCAATGAAGTTATTTTGTTTTCTTTACTTTTGTCAAGTACTTTTTACTTATTTATTTCGTCTTTCCTCTTGTTCACCATTACTACTTCGACTAAGTCTTTCTCTCCCAAAAAACCTTTATCTTTTTTCCCTCTTGTATTTCTTCCTCTTTTCTTCTTCTAAACATAGTGGATAAGTTCTGCCCTTTTAAATTATTTTCTCTTGGTATTGTCGAAACACATTTTTAGATAGGTACAAACAGAAATTCCCTTTAGCACACATCCTAGGATTTCGTATGGTCAATCCTGCAAGTTAGTCAATTTGACACCAAATTGATAGACCAGAGGTTGTTTACCAAAAAACACGGTAAACAGAACCGTAGTAAAAGTGTTTTAATAAATAAATAAAATGAAGGCACTTAAATTTTAAATGACTGAAGTAATAAGATGTTATAAAATCAATTAATCAATCAATCTCTCTCTCTCTCTCTCTCTCTCTCTCTCTCTCTCACACACACACACACACACACACACACATAGATTGAGTATTTAGATAGAAGACATATAGGTTCTACGATAAAGAGAATATATTAGATGTAAAGGAGTCAAACAGTCAGAGGTAGATGAAAATCTTAAAATTTTATAAGAGAAGTTAGTAAAAAAGATCTCGAATTTTATGATTTATGTCTTCGTCTATTTCTCTATAATTTGTATTATGTATCCAAGATAATTAACATGTGTAACTTGTGATATGAGATAACACTTCTCTTTTTACTAAACTTACATTCTACTTACTTTATGTCACTTCTGTAAATACGAACGTCATATATTTCTAAGACTCGCTTCTAATCTCTTATTTAAATTTTCATCCAACTTTTTAAGTATATTATATTATATGAAAGAAAAGAAAAACATACACACTAGTGTTAATTCTTAAATATATTCCGTAAGCATATCTAAAATTAAAATAATAAATAAATAAAAATTTAAAGTTGAATCTTAATACATTCTTATTGTTATGAAAAAATTGTTCGTCCTAATGCATATCTTAAAATGAATAAACTAATTGAATTCGACCAAATAAAAAGGAATGTTTCACTTTGGTTTCAAAACCAAAACTCATTGAATGAGACCCTCCTTGCAAAGGTTCACATCACCCACAAGTAAAATGTTACACATAACACCACCAAAAAAATTGTCTCATTCTATTCTCTCATTCATGCTCTTAAACAACAACAGCCTGTCACCTCTTATCTATTGCCACGTGGCAGACAAACTGATCCCTTTGGACCACAACTCCCCACGTGGCTGTGGGAAACCCTGCCGGACTGCAATGCCACCTGGACCCCTTATACGATCCAGTTTTGGACCACTTTAGAGGCATAGTACCCTGTCATGTTGTAACACAACCCATTTTGTTCTCATAAGTGCTATTCTTTCAAGAGGTTCAATTATTTCATGTCGTTTTCCTTATGGGCCCATCTCTAAAAAGGCCTCTCTCAAGCCCAACACTCTCAACATCTTCATTATTTATATGCTTTTCTTCTCCTTTTATCTTTCACTTTTCCTTTATAACTCATTTATTTTTCTCCCTTTTGCTAACTAACTTAATACCCCCACATCAACATATATTATTGCATTTAAAAATCAAATTAAATTAAAAAAAAACAAATAAACAGAATTTAAGGCTCAATCTGAATTGAGAAGAAACTACCGTCTAACAAACTAAGGTATAATATAAAATAATCCGTTGAATGCAATCTAAATAAAAAGAAGTATTTTTATTTCTGATAATACATAGTGTCCTACACCTGATCGTTTGGATTAGACGTTAATTTCAGTGTTTGAATTTTACCTTTTACGGTTGTGTGTATAAGTTTGATTATAATTTTGTATTAACTTAAATAATCAAATTCAAAAAAAAAAAAAAAAACAGGATTTAAGGTTCCATCTGAATTGAGGAGAAACCAGAGTCTAACAAACTAAGGTATAATATAAAATAATCCGTTGAATGCAATCTAAATAAAAAGAAGTATTTTTATTTTTGATGATACATAGTGTCTTACACCTGATCGTTTGGATTAGACGTTAACTTCAGTGTTTGAATTTTACCTTTTACTAAGTTTGATTATAATTTTGTATTAACTTAAATAATCTAAATTGTTGAATTATGATTTAAATATGTAGGGTGGAGGCATAGTCCATACTAGGAGAATATTGGACCCCTAGTGTGTTCTTCTAAGGGATAGTGACCCTCAAGATAAGGACATGCATATTTGATTTTATTGTCCCAAGAACAAAAACCCATCAAATAATGATACATATATGGTATCTATCTCGTGGCCTTTAAGTGTCTAATTAAATATATAGGGTATAATTCTTACATTTTGTCAAAAGCAATTCAAAATAAACTTTTGGCATTTTCTGTTGGACTTACTGTCATTCAAGATAGCTACATTTTTTGTAATTATTACCTAGCTAGTGGCTAGTGCGAAGGAATTTTAAGGTGTTCTCTTGTAAGAGAAAACAAGCTTGATATACTGATAAGTCAGTAATGAATTAATTAGTTACAGAAGCCCCTAGTTTTCTTTTTAAGTTTCAACTGATCATTGTAATTTTGAATTTATTGGCATATAGCCACTACCACGAGTCGAACATTCCTCCATTGTTCAAACTTCTGCTTAATTATGATTCTATTCTTTGAATACGAAGGAGCGTCAAGAATAACAATATGCAAATACTTTATGATTAGAAAGAGAAACATTCCATCCTTATCCAAAATATTAAAGCATTAAGTATATTATCACTTGTCAAATATATCAAATATTTAGTTCATTCACAATCTATGTAGGATAAAACATCGTGAGTCTCACACATTCTATACATGACCAAGTACTATATGTTACTCCTACTTCTCTACAAAGTAAAATTCAAAGAATATTTTGGGTGATAGTGAGACCCTCGTAGCTATCATTTTAGAGCACGAGCTCTTATTGGCATTGCAACCACCATTTTCTTTTCTGTTTCCAAAATTCCTTTGTCCTTGAAATAAGATTATCTTCTCTTTTAGTATAAAATTTTATATTATTTGTTAATTCAATGTTTTATTTTCGTGATTATTTCATTTCAAACTCATTTAGGTTAAATAAAATTTTGTAATTTTGTTTTTAAAAATTTTAAAATAAAAGATGTATAGGTGAATTCTTTTCACGTGAAAAGAATTCACCTATACATCTTTTATTTTGAAAATTTTAAAAACAAAATTACAAAACCTTATTTAATCTAAATGAGTTTGAAATGAAATAATCACAAAAATAAAGTATTGAATAAAATAAATAATATAAAATTTTATATTAAAAGAGAAGATAAATTAAAAAAAATAATATAACTCTCATTTGATTTCTTTAATATCATTAAATGTGTCAAAGAGACTGTGTATATAAGACTAATATTAAATTGGAATAAGATCGATAGAATGTGCAAATGATAAAGAAGATCATGCAGGTAGTAAATAGAGGTAGTTGAAATACAATAAAACTTTTTTACAGTAGATATTAATTATTATAAAAACTTTATAATATAGATAATAAGATTAGCATAAAAAAATAAAATAGTTTAATTTTAATTGGAAAGTAATACATTTATAAATAATGAAAATGTAAAGTAAGACATCAAATTAAATGTTAAAACATAAAAGTCTTTAAAATTGAAATTTCAAAATAGTAGCATGGAATTGTGGATTCTATGCCTTGAATATTTGTTACGGCGGTCATTCGCAAAAACCATATCTTTTTTAAACCTTTGACTAATTTGCATGTTTCATTTGTCAAAACTATTTATATATTTTTTATGATATATAAATTTTTCTCTTGTATCAATTCTCTATACTATAATATATTTTTTATGATATATAAATTTTTCTCTTGTATCAATTCTCTATACTATAATATATTTTTTATAATATATAAATTTTTCTCTTGTATCTATAATATAAGATAAGATATTTGTTTATCGTTGCATGTAAAGGAGTTCCTTGAAAAAAAAATATATTGCAATAAAATATTGAAATTAATAATTTTATAAAGAAAAAATAATAATATTAAATATTTAGAATACAAAAGTATATTTTGCTAACAACAAATATAATATTTTGGATAAAGAGTTAATACTTTTTCATCTAACAAAATCATTTTTAGGAATATTTTTTCTTTATCGTTTTGCAGATTATAAACGTCCCACAATCGAACAATTTTGACTCAAAATAATCAATCATTAGGATCGGTGTTAAGATATTAAATTTTCCATTGTTAATTGTCTGGTAATATGAATATATAGTGAATATGATTGTTTTTATGGTGTGGTATTAAAAAAGTTAATAGATTGTTGTTTATATACGATAATGTGTTCCTATGACTTTTTCTATAACTACAACATATGTGTTTTTCTATGTTTATATGGTATTTAAACGGCTAAATGAATGCAATTATATTAATAATAAATGAATATTTTATGCAACGGTTAACCACTAAATATAAAATTCAAATCAAATTATTTCTTAATTATAATAAAATTGAAATTGTCAATAATTAAATACGTAAAAAAACTCAAGTTCATAAATTCATTGGTTATCTTTTATGATTTAAAAATATAGTTTAATTTTTTTTATTGTCATTATTTCATGTGTTATATTTTTTTAAAAAGGTATAAATATTTATAAAAATAATATACGTCATTATTAAGATATTTATAAAAAAAATAGTTTTATTTTGTAATATTTTATTATATATAGTATTAATATTTGGGATAAAATATTATATGTATTATTTTTTTCAATGTTCAAGTAAAATAAGATAGCATATTTATTATTTATATGTATTTTTTAATTTTCATTAATAATCAAAATTTGAGTATTTATTATTTTTATTATTGAATTTAATTGTGAACAACTTTAAATATAATTTATTGTAGATATTTTATGAAAATTCGTTCTTTTATTAGTATTACAAATAAACATTATTATTTTTTACAAAGATTAAATTAATTTTTTATTAGTCAAATGAATTTTATTTTAATATTTTAATTAATGGGTAGCAATGTGCATATAGCTATAATATATGTTAAATTGTGATGGATGAATTTTAATAATTATGAGTATTTTTTTATAGAAATATTTGTTTTTATTTATATTTATATAAATGAAAAGAACAGCCTGACAGATAATCAAATATAATCTAAAATTTGATTTATTCAAAATTATAATTAACTACTGGAGATTTATGAAAATGGAAAATCAAAATGAAATTAGAGATATTAAAAATTGATTTCTGCAAGAACAGTGAACGCATAATAAATGCTGCAATTTTAATCTCAAATCAATTTGTTAGAAATTATAGGAAGAGAAAATCCAAATTGTAGAACAGCCACGCACGCTTTCTGAGATATTAGAAACATGAGTAGTGTTTATTTTTGTCACTTGTAGTCAAATATTGGAGAATTAGAAAGGTGAAAAGAGAATTTTTGTAGGAAAAAAATAAAATAATGTGTGTTGATAGATAGTAGTGTTTTAATTGGTAGTGTTAATAAGTATCCCAAAATAGTTTCATGGATTGAATTTAATATATATAAATAGATAATACACTAAAAGGTTTAATTGGTAGTGTTAATAAGTATCCCAAAATAGTTTCATGGATTGAATTTAATATATATAAATAGATAATACACTAAAAGGTTCAAACACCTAAATGCCAAATAGTGAAATTTAAAGCCCATTTTCATAATCCATCAATATCTAGCTAAAAAAGTAATTTCCTTATTAATTTGGTATTAGAGTTAATTTATCCTCGGCATATATATATATATATATATATATATATATATATATATATATATATATATATATATATATATATATATATATATATATATATATATATATATATATATATATATATATATATATATATATATATATATATATATAATTAAAATTAACACACTTAGTCTTGAACGAGCTTTTCTTTTGACAATTAACATAAATAAAAGCACTTACTTTAATATATATGTGGACAACGTGTTTATATTATTTAAGGATTTCTCTCACAGTATACGTCTGTACCTAAATAGGTTTCAACCTTTTGCACGAATAGGGAGTTAGAATCAAGTTTTTTAAAGTATAAACTAGGGTTTGGTAGTGCGATAGAGCCACAAAGCTTAATTTTAAAGTAAAATGCCAGGTCTTGGTTGCTTAACGTCATGTAGTATCTAGACATACCTCATTTAGGGAAATGGTAGGTTAACCCTTAACATCAGTAGGTAAAGATTTTTTTCTATATTTAAAGACATTAACATGGGAAAAGATTATATAACAACATACACTAGTGCAATTTTATCTTTTTTCTAAGGAGGAATAAACAGTGTTACATAGATTTATGAATTCAGAGAACCTTCTGTTGATTAGGCTCTAGTTAACTTAATGAGAAAATTAAAAAGTTGTTCTAACTAATCTGGTTGAGCGTATTGTAAATGTAAAAGTGATTTTTTTGTCACACATACTAAACATGGTTAATTTTAGAACTTTTTCAGTTAAACAAAGAGAAAACAGAAAAGAAAAGAAAAAAAAAACCTATGTTTAGGTCGTTGGCAATAACTTCTTTTGCATCTGTTATGAATTAGTCACTACCAAGTCTCATCAGACTCTTATAGTACAAATGAAGAAAAGCTAAAGTGATAGAGTGCAGCGGCTAAATTAACACAATACCCTTTATGTTAATATATCATTTCGATTTTTAAGGTTAATTCTTTAATTCCGATAATAAACGCCATCTTTTTAGAAAGATGAAGTGACAATAATCACTCTAAATTTAAGCATAAAATTTTAAAGTTTTGAGTTTGAATTTCGATGATGATGTACAATCAAACGATATTAACATTTATCATTTGAGTTAGGATATACAAATGCATTATTTTTTTTAAAATATAGTAATTTGAGTCATTTTTGACTTTGAATTGCTTGTTGTCATACTGTATTTTAAAGAGAAATGATATTTTTACATTATTTTTTACACCTATATCATATTTTACTTTTCACCAATATGATAGAACAGTGAAATCCTATAATAATAAATATATATTTTTTTAAAATATAAAAATTATTTTTTTTTAAATTAAATGATATTGATATGAAATTGTCTGAGTAACCTATTTCATAATTTTATTAACCAACATTTTACATGTTATTAACCAACTTTGTTTACTGCTAAAAAATATTTTTAATATCTGAAAGTTTATTAACCAACTTCATAACTTCAATACTCAACTTTTTACTTTTCATTAACCAATTTTGTTTTATTACTAAAAACTATTTTTAATATCTGGGCATTTATTAACCAATTTCATCACATCATTAATCAACTTTTTATATTTCATTAACCAACTTTGTTTCATAACTTAATGAATTATTCACGGTCACTGTTCACAACATTGTTCACAAAATTTTTTTTTTTAAAAAACATTGTTCAACGTATAAATACGGTGAACAGTGTATACGGTGTAAGAATTGGTGTAAGAAATGGTATATGAATAGCACTGTTGTATTTTAAAGCAAGGTTAGATAAAAGAGTATTAGAAGTATTCAATATCTGATTACAAAAGAAACTCCAACTATAAATTAGAGAGAGAGAAAAATCCACATCAACAACAACTTAAACTAAATAAGAAAAGGATTCTTACAAAAGTCGTAGAAGCTACGGTTGGATAGAGGAATACTTTCTATTATCTACTATTTCCAAACTTTCAATTTAATAATCTGGATCAAATCCGAAACGTTGCAAATAGCCTCAATTAAACAAGATGTCGTTCCTGTGTGTCCAAATACTCCACACTACAACTAACCATATCATTCATTCTTTTTCATGATTTAGCTTTTTTAAGCCTAACATTTATGATCCAACCTAAAAAATTCAACCACCCTGTACCTGCCACCCTCCTATTGATGCCAAGACACTCTTCCACTTTCTGCCACACAACTTTTGGAACTTTGCATTCGAAGAGCAGGTGATTCAAATTTTACTCACAAGTGTAACAGAAGACACAAAGAAGATCATTAGGAGAAGAAATAACGTCTCTTTTTTGCAACTGATCCTTGATAACTAGTTGAAAAAACTCCTCTACCCAAATGCTTTAACACTGAACTGAGCGAGATCTTTCCAAAGAGTAAAAAGAGCATGGTTCTTTTCAGGCGTTGACAACATAAGGTGATGATTCCGCCATGATTAAGTGTGGGCCTAGAAATAACAACAGGGCCAGACCCATTATCGATCTTATTTCTTTCCCCGTTAACTTCCCCCACTTCAGAGCTAAGAGATACATGGTCCTTACCACACGTATGTTTTATTATGAAGAACGTATCGACATATTTTATCCCATCGTCCCCCTTTTCTTCGACTTCACCTGAACTTTCCTCCCATCACCTGGCCCTACTTCCTTTTTGATAAACTATTTTCCCCCCCTTTAACGCTTTTACTACCAAGTCAAAATCAAGATTACGACTTGTCGCAACTACGAAAAAAGGGCTGGCGGAAACAAACAGAAGAGTCGCCACCAAACGTTATTTATCCCAAAGAGAGAGAAAGGAAACGATCGAAGAAAACCTAAAGGAAAGGAGAAGACAAGGCCATCAGAACCAAATCTTGGGTTCAGGAGTCGATTACGCAAGGGGAATGTATTAGCACCCCTCACATTCGTTGTACTCAACGAGATCCACTCTTATTGTCTAATCAAAGGGTGTGAGTTATCTAAAAGCTACTGCTAAACGGGGGAGAGAAAAGAAAAAGGAGACTCGATAGGATATCTCCGCCCTATGCCTTTGTATTCCCTCGTGCAATGGGAAAGTCAGAGTCAACATAGTTTGGGAAACTACGGGTGATGGGAGAAGGTTGCTCGCTAATACATCGTCGTCCTATGGCTACGTATCCTCATCTGGTATGAGAAATCAGAGGAAACTTAGTTTGGGAAACTATGGGTTAGTTAAGTGTTTTTTATGAGTGACGTTAAGTTTCCATTCCAGCAGTTAGGGTCGATGCCTGTTTGCGGTAGAACGGAAAAGTAACGTACTCTTTTCTAAAAATGGTTTTGAAGAACAATAAAAAAGATTTGAATTTGGTTTAAGAGTTTTAAAGAAGTGAGTTGAATTTATTTGAGACTCACTTTGCACTAAAGACTATGGCATAAGAGAGAATGCGTCGCATATCACCCAAAGGGCATACACTAAACACTCTAGACAAGCAAGGAGAAACCCCACACTCATCATTTCCCATGTATTTAAGGCTCGTGGCGCACAATGGTCATCGTTCTTTATTAGGTGTCTTAGAATTGTTTGAGATGAGAAGAGAAGAGACAGAGAAAGCACTAAAGAGAAACTAAAAACCCTAATGTTATCATAGAAAGTGGTCTTAAAGTTGAGATGAAGGGATTATCCTAATTGTTATCATGCAAAGGATTGAAAGCCTAATGTCTCTCCTACTCCCATATTAAACAGAGGGACTAGGAACCCTAAGGGATCATGTGAGCAAACACAACTAAACATTATCCAATTCAATCACAAATGGAAACAAAACTCAAGACTTAAACAAGTTTCAAGGTAAAAGAAAGAGAAACAGAAGAAAGAGATTGAGGAGAAGAAGCAACAACAAGGAACTTCTCAAGGAAGTTCAACTCAAATGACAAGGTAAACACAAAAGTAAATACACACACACAAAGCATACATCAACGTCATGTCAAAGTGAAATAAATATGCATATATATCAAGCCACACTCAAGGATTAGAGGTTAAAGAAAAGTGGCAAAACAAGGTGCCCAAACACACACAAGTGACTCAATGTCCAACAATAGGCATCATCAATCATCAAACAAAATGGGATAGATTCAAATTAGATATAAAATAAGGTAGGGCAGTAGCAACATCATATCATGTTCAGTTTAGTTCAAAGATTAGAAAATGAGCACAAGAAGGTCAAGCACACATCTTATTAAAACACACTAAATGGCCACACAAAATAAGCATGTAACAAACACACCTCACAAGAATAAACATGTAAACTCAAGGCATGAATCCAAATGGGGAGAAACATGAACATGTATATCAACCCATCATTAGCATATGAATCACAAAAAGAAAACTCAAACATCAAATTCAAAACATGCATCAAGACTAGACAAACACCAACTATGATCATCTTCATGTATACAAGAATGGTTCAAGGCATAAATGGACAAGTAATGCACATCATAACATCAAGGTCAGAAGCACACTCAAATGATTCACATCACATTCATTCTTGAGATATCACACAATTTCAATAAGCATCATGCTCAAAAAGTTGGGCAAACATCATTCAAATCATTCATAACAAGGACAAAGAGTTCATGTGAAGCGAAAGATGGAAAATAATCATACAATGGACATCACATCATGAAAATAAAACCCTTAAACATGTCATATAAATCACACAAGTTTTCATAAACATCCATTAGGTCACACAAGAAATCAACTCAAGGAGTTAGGTCAAAAACAACTAAAGAGCAAACTTAACACAACCTCACCTTAAGAATTCAATCATAAATTGAAAATTTATCAAATGGAAGTGAAACCAAAGCTCAAACAAAGTTAAGACAGCATGTTATCACATCAATAAATCAATTCAAAACTCATTCAAACATAAGTAGGCAAAGTAGACTCAAACTAAGTCAAACCTCATGCATGCACAACCTAAAGTCAAGTCACAATTAAGCATCAATTAAAAATAGGAAAATGACTTAATAAAATAAAAATAAATTCCTAATATCATTTCATGTATGTTGTGAATCAAAAAGAAAAACATCAAAACAAGAATAATAAGAGAACATCATCAAATACACCAAACAAGGCAAAGCAAGCAACTAATCAAGCAACAATCGAGGGCCAAGAAAAATCAAATGGAAGTCATGCAAAGGGTAGTCATCCAAGATTTCAACCAGCATGTAAATATTCATCAAATAGATGTCTAAGTGTGTGTAATAGATTGGGTCAAGAGTCAATTGGGAAAGGAAAAAATTGGAGTCATGTCTCAAACTAGGTTAAATAAAACACACAAAATCAAAAATTCAAAATAAAATATTAAAATAAAATAAAAATGAAAATAAAAAATATGAAAAACTAAATAAGATATAAAAACATCTGAAAAGTATTTTTATGGAATTTTAGAACATTTGGAACTATTTAAATAAAATCAAAATAGAAACTAAAAAGAAAATAAATAAAATAAAAAGAACAAAGGGAGAGGGGTGCATTAGTAATAACTGGAAGAACTGGTTTCCAGTTATCATGCAAATGGGATCAATAACCGGGGGTGTGAAAAGAAAAACGAACCAAGCCCAATCCAGTTAACATAAAAAAGATCAGAAAACGAGTGAAACACACCGTTTAACTTAAACACGTCACCAGCCAACTCATGGAGTCAAAGCCATGCACGCAAGTCAATGGCCAACTCACCCATACACTTCAGCAAACATGTCAACCCATCGGAACCCTACATCATTTTGAAGGGAAAGTCAAGAGGAACACAAATCTACCAATTGTTTTCCAAAAAGGTGTCTCTAACATGCTTAAATCTGAACACGAAAATTTCACACACAATCTGAAAAGTGAATAAACAAACACAACACTCATTCAAACATTGCCTACACAAGGTAGGGCTTCAGATGCAACCAACATGGGCCTATTTTGATACCTAAAATGAGAGATTCAGAGTGAAGAACATTACCTAATGGAGCAACTCTGTTGGTCCTTCAAATGATGATTGAGCTTCAATCTAAAGCCACAAATGAGCTCCTTGTACTTCAATAAATAAGAATCAAGCAAAAAATGACCAGAAACTTCAAGCTTTCTTTTGGTTCGAGGAGAGAGAAAAAATGATAAAGTTTGAAGGTTTTGTGTTTGTTCTGCAGCAGAATGAGTCCTCTCTCATGTTAGGGTTTGTGTCCTCGTTATATGTGAAGGTTTGAGGGCGTTTTTGAAAGCCCATGATGCATTTTTTTGATGATTTTGCAAAACTTTCCAAAAAGGAAAGTGACAGGTATACCACGAGTTTTGGGTGGTTTTTCCACTACTCCAAGGCATCATTCATCACAAAGTGGGGTGGTGAAATGAAATTGGGCAATTATAATGAAGGATAGTGAGGTGATGAAGTGTTTTTGATGGTTGCATCTTATGGTGAAAAAATTTGAAAAAATTTGATAACATGAAGTAATTTTTGCTCACTTTGGGAAAATTTTATGTTGTTATGACATGATGATGATATGGTATAAAGGAGAATCAAAACCAACCAAGATTGTGACTTGAAAAGCAAGAAAGTTCAAACTAGGTCAAATATCCATGTATTCATGTTCATCATGTATTAACTTGCCTTGTAAATAATCAAATGGCATCGAATTTGAGGTCATGGAATAGGAAATATCTTAAAGCACAAGTTTCATGTTATAGGTAACTTGATTTGAAGCTTTGAAGTTCATGAATTTTTACCTTGAAGTGAATGATCCAAAACTAGGTCATCCAAAAATTACCTTAACTTGAGAGGATCATAAATTAAGTTCCACAGATGGAAGTGATGAGTTCTTACACCTTTTGGAAAGCTTAGATTTTAAAGAAAAAAACTTTATGTTTGAAGAAAGTTGAGTAAAAGCTTGGATCTATATGAAAATTGTCCTAGAGTGGATGGTCCTTTGATATGTATAGATCCAATGAGGAAGTTCTTGTACTCAAAAGAAAGCTTGTAGGACAAGGAACAAGTCTCATGATTGATGAAAAATGAGATGGAGTTTGTATCATGATGAAACTTGTCATGGAAGTTAGGTGCTAAAAGAGGGCACTTTTCACTCAGAAAACTTTGAAAACCCTAGTTTAGAAACATATTGATTTTATGGTCCTCTTTGATTCTTTTTGTTCCAAACACATGAAATCACTTGATAACAACTGTCATGCCCTTAGTTGACCTTGAAATCCAAGATTTAGATCCCTTTGAACCAGAGTTGACTTTTGTTGACCAGATGAAATCCTAAGACCAATCCCACTGACTGAGGCTCCTGTGATGGCTTGTGATGGCAAATAATCCATGTAGGGAACCCCTAAGGTGTGTGTTGAGCTTGAGAATCATGTCTAGCCCAAAGAACTAACCACAAACCTTTCCTGAACCAAATCTTAGCCAATTATCCATGAGATAGGAGGAGGAGAACCAATGTTTGTGCTCTTGATCCAAGTGGTTGATTAACATGTCTTGATGATGATAGAGACCTTATGACTTGAGATTGCCATAAAGTTGATCTTGAGCGCTTGATTTTTGGATATGATACCCTGATCCCTTGTCTAAGATCAATGTTATGCATAAATGTTAATGCAAGAAGGTATGAAACATAAGCCAAAATATAAGGAAAGAAGATGGGCAAATTTTGAGGTGTTACACGACCTTTCTCCTTTTCAACCTCAAACGAATCAATGTTTTTTGCCTCCAAATCTTTTTTGTCAAGGATAACATGTATCCCATCTTCGTCTTCAACTAGCTTAGGGTTAGAGATTTCACCATCATCTGATAAACATGCCTGGTTTTTCGACCTCTAATCTTCAATGCCTTATGGTTTACCATATCCCCAAATGCTATATCATTTGAGACTTCCTTCAGACTTTCCCACTGGTTGATCAATTTATCTCATTGAGATACACATCGGAGCATGAGAGTCATCCATCATCTTGATTCTAAAATTCTCTCCATTAATATAGACAGAAAAATTTTCGTTGATAACAATGCTGCATCTAGTTCTAACAAGAAATCAGACAACGTCCATGCAGTCCATCTTCAATGTGTTTTCACCAGTGCAGATGAAACTCCCCACCATCTTTGCTAAGAACTGAAAGAAGTCGGAGTTTTAAGCATGACATGGAATGCCAAAACATTTTATCCACGACACCCACTCCTTATCAACATCCTCTTCACACCACTATCTAATTTCAGAGAACCTTTGGCTCCAACAATGTTTACCTTCTCTAATAAGACCTCTGATTTCTCCTACTTCTGTTTCTTCTAGTAAACAAATATTGGCTCCGAGCAGTGTAACGTTGATTGAAAAATATCCTTCCATCTCAAAGTGAGTTTAAATGTTGTACGATGAACCCGAGTTAACAACAAACCCCACAAAAGCGCTTTTGAATCTCTCAACATCTATATCCTCGGTGAAATACTCTATGCGCGCATCCTGGTTTTTGATGTTATAATAAGAAATTCCAATATTTTTTCCTGCAGCTTCCGCGTAAGATTTTGAACCCACTTTGCTCCCTGAAACTGTTCGGTTTCCCATATTAAAACTCCTTTAATTTCTACTTCCAGATTGCTCCCTGATATTTTTATTCTAGCCCTTAAGAACAAACTCTTTTCTTTTGAATCTGGTGAAACCTTGTAAGTTAGTAAAGAGTTATAACACTTGGTGAAAGGGTGTGTTTTATCAATGGTTTCAATACTTAGTAAAGAATTGCAACACTTGGTGATAAAGTTTGTTTTATCAACGGTTGCATGGTCAACACAAGATGTAAAATATGAAGAGGCATCTTGTGGGACAAGATGTTCTAGCATGAGATGCAATATATGGCCGCAACCTGTAAGCTAAGTATCCTGAGTAAATTTGTGCGTATGTGTGTGTGTGTATGCATGAATATGTGTGCGTGCGTGTGCGCGTGTGTGTATGTAGTGTGTGTGTGTGTGTGTGTGTATGTGTTTGTTTGTTGTTGTTGTTGTATGTGTGTGTGTGTTTGTTGTTGATGTTGTTGTTGTTGTGTGTGTGTGGGGGGGGGGGGGGGGTGGCGTGCGCGTGTGTTTGTTTGTTTTTTTTCGAAGAGATTTGTCATTTATGAGTTGTATGTTTTAGCAATATGTTTTTAAGGAAGTTTGGCTAAAAAGATTATTGAAGACCAAATCAAATTAAATGAGAATAAATCTCATGGTGGACATTAATGTATAGCAAATCAAATCAATATCAAAATCAAATTTACATTATAATCAAATCTATTTGGTTTCAATTCAGATTCCCAGGCCCAATAATTATTTTTCTATATAACAAGACTAATTCCAAACAAGAAAGGGGGCGAGCGAATTGAAGACCTGGTGTGTTAGGGTTTTTAATTTGAGTATGTGTTCTTGTTGTTAATTATGTACCTCTATGATGTCTAAGTTCCATATCAAAGGCATAAGGGTTAGGGGGAGTCCTAAATAGAAAAACTAAGTTAGTGATAACTAGGGTGATTAAGAGAAAGTTATAGGAGTTCTCATATTTAGGGGGAGTCCTAAATAGAAAGACATGAGTAGTATTAAGTTGAAATAAATTGAACAAGGTTTATTCATCTAAGATAATTATACTAATATTATTGAGAGCGGATTTACATTCTTGGGTTGGAAGCCCCCTAAACATTGGCGAAGTTGCACTGAACTGGGTTTACAATCCTTTGTGTTCTTTATTGCTTTATGATTTATTTACAAATATTTGTTATTTTGTTATAAGCATGTGATACACATTTTCTCGAACATTATGTCTAACATATGTCCTGAAAAGAACATGATTTCGATAGGAATTAGATCAGGAACCATGTTTTGTTATGGTGAGCTACACTGATAGTATATTCAGATCAAATAGGCAATACTAAGGAAGAAGGATCAGTCAATAGACCACCTGTCTTGGATGGCACCAACTATGATTATTGAAAATCTAAAATGATTGCTTTCCTTAAATCCATGGACAAAAAATTGGAGAAGGCTATAATAAAAGGTTGGAAACACCCTATGACTATCTCTCAAGATAAAACATCAATCTTAAAGCCGAAGTTGGGAGGTATTATGTTAGAGATGAAGAAGCTATTGGAAACTCCAAAGACTTGAATGCTTTATTCAATTTTGTGGACAAGAATATGTTTAGATTGATAAACACGTGCTCTTAAGGCAAAGAGGCAAGGGAGATCCTCAAAATGGCACATTAAGGCACATCCAAAGTTTGTATGTCCAGGTTGCAGCTACTCATAATATACTGAAGAAAGTCTATCATATGATATATCTCTTCTTGAGGGGGAGCTTAACAAAGCCTTGAAGATACTCGATCGAAGATCGAGGACATATGTTGAAGATAAAGTTTCGGACAACTTTAAGAATATTCATCCCTAGCGCAAGAGCAAAGATGAAGATAAACCCAACAAAGGAAAAGGAATAGAACATCGTAAATGTGAAGGTTTTGGTCACATTAAAGATGAATGTCCCACATTTTTGAAGAAGAAGAAAAAGGGAATGTTATCCACCTGGTCTAATCTGAAGATGGGAGTGAAGAAGAAACAACTAATATGGTGGTGGCTTTCATTGGCAAATATAAACTTGGGAGTAATTCTAGTGATGAAGACATCTCTAAAAAAGAGTTAGATTAATCATATAAACTTTTGTATGTCGTGTAGGAAGAAGCATGCATGGTAGGGAAAAACAAAAGAAAACTATAAGTGGTCTCTTTCAAGGAAAAAAAGAAACTTGTTTCAACCATCACTGGTCTGAGAAAGGAAGTCACCCTGTTAAATTCCAAACTATAAAATATGATAAAAATATGTTCGTATGTTGAAAAATGGTTCACATATGCTGGACGAAATCCTGGAAGTTGGGAAGATATCTAGGAATGTGAATGGAATAGGTTTTGACTACAGCTCTATGATTAAAGAAACAAAAGTTCCTACTAAGAAGTTTATTCCCCAAGAGAACAAAACTAATTTTCTGATGGTGAACCATATGTCTTAGCAACCTGCTCGACATATGTACCCTCAATATAGAGAAAACAATAAATCTTCTTGGAAATGTCATCATTATGGAAGATATGGTCATATAAGGCCCGATTGTTATAGCCAGTATTGATATCCTCAACCTTATATTCAACCAAGGCTCAACTGAAAAAGAGGCAAGAACATTAAAGCAAGGAAACTGTGGAAACCCAAAGAAACAACCACAAGTCTTATGACTCATACATCTCTTAGATTTTCCTCAAGAGAAGATTGGTACTTTGATAGTGGATGCTCCAAGCACAATCTGGAGAAAAGAACTATCTAGAAGAGTTAAAACCTTACTCCAATTGTTATGTTACTTTCGGTGATGGAGCTAGAGAAAACTCACGGGTATAGGTAAACTAGTATGTCCAGGTTTCCCATGCCTTAATGATGTGTTGCTAGTAGAAAGACTAACTGCTAACTTGACTAGTATTAGTCAATTGTGTGATCAATGTTTGAATGTGAACTTCAAAAAATTAGAATGCACTATTACCAGCAAAAATCAATAAGCGTTAATGAAAGATTTAAGTTCCAAAGAAAATTGTTATTTGTGGATATGCCAAAACAAGAATCAGCCCTCAACTTGCTTGATATACAAGGTAGATAAGACTAAGTTATGACATTAAAAACTTGGTTATCTCAACATCAAAAGCCTGAAGAAGATCATATTTGAAGAAGTTATCATGGGATTACAAAAATTCAAGATTGAAGAAGACAAAATATTTAGAGACTGCCAAATAGTTAAGAAAACCAAGATATCTCACAAGAAGCTCTAACATCTTACCACCTCTAAAGTTCTTGAGTTACTTCATATGGACCTCATGAGGCCTATGCAAGTGGAAAGCCTAGGTGAAAAAAAATATTTCTTCGTGTTTGTGGGTGATTTTTCAAGATACACTTGGATCAATTTTATTAAAGAAAAATCTTACACTTTTGATGTTTTCGATGGGCTATGCCAATTTCTCCTAGAGAAAATGGTAGTGAGATAGTTAGAATAAGGAGTGACCATGGAAAAGAATTTGAAAACTCCAAGTTCTATGAGTTTTATTCCTCTAAAGGGTTTATCCATGAATTTTTGAACATATCACATCTCAACAAAATGGAGTGGTTGAACACAGAATAATACCTTGCAAGAGTCAACTAGAGTCATGTTGCATGCCAAGAATCTACCTTACTATATTTGGGCTGAAGCCATGAACACAACTTGTCACATTTACAATCATTTGACCATAATATTTGGAACCAAAGCAACTCAGTATCAACTTTAGAAAGGGAGAAAACCAAATGGTAATCACTTTCACGTCTTTGGTAGCAAGTGTTGCATCTTAGAAGATTGTGAGAAAATAAGAAAGATGGATCACAAGATTGATGAAGGAATATTCCTAGGCTACTCTAACAACAAAATAGCTTATATGGTATATAACACTTGTATCAAGACAATGATGAAATCAATAAATGTTATCATTGATGATACTCTTGAAGATAAGAAAGAAGTTGAAATAAAAATGATGTATCCTCTCAATAGACAGATGTCCCATCTAAGGAGTCTGACATTCAATTTGGAAGTATAAATTCTAAAAATCCTCAAACCAAAAAAGGGCCATCAATCAAAATTTAGAAAGATAATCCTAGTGAAAATATCATAGGAAATTTGAATGAAGAAGTCATCACCAGATCCAGAGATATGATTTCCAAGGTTGAACCCAAGAACATCAAGGAAGCCTTGACTGATGAATTCTATATAGATAATATGCAAGAGGAACTATGTCAATTCAAAAGAAACAAAGTATGATAATTAGTTCCAAGATTTGGTGAATTCTAGATAAATGTTAAATATGGATTAAGAGAAGATGAACTGATCATTTTATCATCTACTTATATGGATGCACTAGTTTACAAGCCTTCCATTATTGCAGTTGGCATGCTATAGAGGTATTCTCTACTACGAGGTGATAACGTGAAAATCAGAAGAAAATAAGGCCTAAGGTCTCCTATAATAGTTTGTGTGACTCTGAGGGTAGTTGGAATACTCGTGACTTTTGGTAGGGAACCACCACTTCAGGTTATGTCGTCAAAATCGACTTTTGGCTTATAACATGAGTGGTTACTCCAATAGAAGCTGAAGTTCCTGCACCATCAACCGTTGTTTTGATCGGTTGTTCTTTAATATCTGGAGCATCATTATGGGGAAGGGAAGAATTTTTTAGACGTGTCATTTCAACTAGAGTTTTACCACTATTTAGACACATACGCACTCAGACATTGAAAAGATTTCATGTATGAAGAACAAAACAGATAATAAGACACAAAACACTCTTCTGTAAAAAAAAATCACAAAAGGGTTCCACCGGGTGTGCCAATTTATTTTTTTGGTATTTTTAGCAAATCAAATCACAATTTTTCATTCACTTAAGGGATTAAACTCGAAAAACTCTGTTGGACATTTTATGCAAAAGACTTGAAAAGTATGTTTGTGCTCAATATTTGATGTTTGAATGTAAATTTTTTTGACAAGAATTCCAATATGAATAATACAAAGTTGTTTGAAGATGTATAATAAACAAAGAAAAACAATAAAAGCAATTGAATAAAGTGCTTGGATTAAAAACTTAAGAATAGGGACGCAAATTCATACATGTTTCTTCATAAACACTTTTCTCTCAATGACTTAGATAATCGAGTTCTATAGGGAATAGTGATAAAATTTGTGTACGATTGTTACATGAATGAAATTTTATCATAACCTTCAATAATGGTTACTACCGTAGAACTCGACATTTATCCCACTACACGGACTTCTATTTTCTAATATACTTCCATGTGGTTATCTATGAAAACTACCTCTAAACTGCTCTCATTATTGAAAACCGTCTTCACAGTCTCTCACTGCCCATGTCGAGGAGCTTCTTTGTCAAACTCTATAGTATGGTGTCGAAATTTGATTGAACTTCTTGTACTTTAACTTATGTATTTATTTCATTGCCTTCATTCCTGTTGAATATGTCAAATAACTGCAAACCTTTTCAAGATTTTGGACATGTTTTAAAGAGAAAGTGATCCTAATATTGTGGACATGTTGCTAAGATTCCTCTGAACCAGGCTTCATGGGTTTCTAGGTCGTCTAATCCCTGAACTTAAGAAAATGTTAAGTCCTATAACACTTGGTAGGCAAGTCGAACTCACCACCTCAGTCGAAGTAATCAATATGTCAAATGTAACACCCCAAAACACCGATTCATAATTAAAAGGATAAAATCAACATTTAGAAAACCGAGGTATAATTCCTAGACACGGTCTATTTTTTTTGTTAAAAAATATATAATATATTTCACCAATTATTTGGAAAATCAAGGGGTAAACTTATTCAGTGTACATGCTTTGAATCCCAACAGCTTCAGTTAATGCCCTTATCTCATTAAAAGTGGCACCTTCTGGAATATTTTATTTTTAATATAAAAATACGTCAATTTTCACCTCGGTTTTCTTTCAACCGAGGTGAATATATTTCTCTGATATATATAGCTTTAACTTGCATCATTCAATTTCCCTTGTCTAAACAACACAAATAGAAACCTAACGAAGAGTCCTTAATAAAAGAGCCATAAACAACGAAAGCAATAAACATATACCATCTTCAATACGAATATATTATGTGTTTAGTGCTCTCATTTCTTCTTCGGAGATCCAAGTCATTTTCGCTTATTTATTCTTCAAAGATATGGTAAGTCAAACATCACTACTCATGTTAATGTTGTTGTTGTTATTATGTTGTTTTTGTTGTTGTTATTGATATTTTTTTTTGTCGATGTTGTTGTTATTTTTGTTGACACCATAAACCCTAGAGGTTGTTTATTGACGTTGTTGTTATTGTTGATATTGTTATTCTTGTTCTTGTTTTTAATGATGTTGTTATTGACATTGTTATTCTTTTGTTGTTATTATTATTTGTGCAGCTCACATCTTGTTCCGTCAAGTTGAGTTTATTATATCTAATGTGGATTTTTTTGTTTCACTAACCCCTCTTTGAACATATAACATATTAAATTGATTTTAGAAATAATCATATGAAAAATTATGTTGTATCTAAACCTTATCTTACACTGATTAATGATTTTCTAGCATTCTGCAACTCATCATTTATCTCATGATGTTTTATCATTAAAATTTTTCCAATACTTCTAGTATTCGTTCAACTTTCTTCCATATTTGTTTATTTTTCAAAGCATTAAATTTTATGCTTTCAAGAATGAGTTAGTAGAAAAGGGAGTGCTGAGTAAAAAAACTTGAAACATTAGAAAGATTTTAATCATAAAAGAGCGTGAGATGAATGATGAGTTGCATAATGCTTCAAAATCACTAATCAATGTAAGTTGCTCTTCAAAATTAACACAATTGTTCATATAAATATTTTCTCAACCAATTTTGAAAAGTTACATGTTCAGTGTAGGGTTAACTCAAAATCGTTTTACTCCTCTATCTTATGAGATAACCGAGGTGATAATGTGGTATATCCGTAGGTGATATGTTAAAACTGAGGGGACATGTGTTTTCACCATTTAAGAATTCCAAAAAGGTATCCCTAGGGATCGAACCTGTGACCTTTACACATATACATTAGTTTTTTTAAAACCAAGAGGCAAATTATGCACATTTTATCATGCCCTTCGCTACCTTTCCTGTGAACCGATGTAAGACCTTTTTTTTAGCTGAGGTTAAAGGTGTTTTTTGTAATAGTGGTACTTTCCAAATATTTTCAAAACTCGCAGCCGAACTCAGAATAATTAACATAAAATTCAATTATCTCATCAAACTGAAATACTCAATAAATTTAACATGATCCAATGATTGACTCAAAATAAATAAAAAATGTCTTGTTCTCAATGTTACATATTAGACCATTAAACCAACTAAATATCCATAAAATGATAAAATAAACGAAAAAAAATCTCCAAGGCCATAATTCCAACTCATAGTAGCACTTACTCCTCCTGAATATCAATACAACAACGTACGTGGAAATCAAAACAACCAAGAAAGAAAGGGGTGGGAGTATGCTCAAATATATTAATGATGTAAAAGAATACAAGAGTAGCTTAAATCACACAATTAACATTACACATTCAATTTACACAACAACATAGCAATTTGATTCGCATAGCCTTTATGTATGCAATGTGACTCACAACACGACTTTATGCACGTGGTACCAATTTGGACATTCGAGGCTTGTTACTGCTTTCGTGCTCTCAACAATTTTTCCTCATTTGAACCATGCCCCCGCTTTTGAACCCCGGGTCCCCACTTCTAAACCTCTGACGGTCATAGGTCCCCACTTATGAACTTATGACTCATGTCTTTCAAGACACCGACACAATATGATGCATGACATACAAATAATGCAACTACAACAGCAACAATCATGGCTCCACTTCTAACCATAAGTAACATGGAATACAACATTCACAATAGTTCCGACTTCTGAACTACACACCTCAATATACACATACTATTACATTCATATCATATAATTGTATTCACAATACCATGGCTCGTAAACAGAAATCATAATTATACAACACATAATCATTTTCACATAAGATTATAAATCACCACTTATAATCATGCAATTAATACGACTATTATTTCATCATCAATATAATTTGCATTAAGTAATTAAATTCATCAAATATCCCAAAACAACAGTCAACCATTGACCATACGAGAGAAAAATATTGAAAATTGGACTTATCACTCAAAAACTGGTTCTTGGTGGAATGACGATTGTCACCCATCCGTCATCCATTTGCTTCATCACTCTTCATCCCTGTAACGACCGACAAGGAAATCCCTCCTAGAGATCGTGATGGCCTCCTTATCACCCCGCCAACGACTGTCAGCCCGTCATGCTCGTGACGTCCGTCACACTGGTGCAAAAGGCATTTTCTGCATTTTCACCATGGGAGTTCATTCGAAACTCCGATTTTGACCCCTAGCGCCCCAATTCACACAAAATATATATATATATATATATATATATATATATATATATATATATATATATATATATATATATATATATATATATATATATATATATATATATTATACAGGGATCAAATCACCAGATACTCATCAATTAACATCCAAATTCATTAATTAATCATGAATTCAAGAATATGTTCATAAACCTATTACATAACAATGGCGGTGATAACAATTAGATTTGTACTCATTCCATATACACAAATTTCAGTAATATTCAGATCACAAATTTACACACCAAACAATTATCATTGATTATACATAACCACATTCAAGAATTCATAAAGCACAATAATGGTGAATAAGAACCTAGAGGAGGGTGAGGATACCTCTCTACCTTTTATGCAATACACCTATATTCAAGTAGTCCCCTGTTCGCCGTGAAAATTGGTGAACACCGTTGGACTTTCAAATAAAAAAAGATTTGTTTTATTTGCAGGACCGACCACACAACTCCTAGGACATGTGCTAATTGATATTTAAACAAATTTTAGATAAACAATGAAAACATCGACAGATTTCATGATAAGAAAAACATGTTTCAAAAATGTAAATGGAATTGAACACAAGAGATTATAGTTGAAATACTAGTAAAAAAGTGTAGAAAGTAACTTGCACAAGGAAAAGGTAAATTCTTAATGAAAAAAACTTATTGAATTGCATTGAAATTTAAAAAATTAGCGTTAGATCAACCTACATTCCCACGAACTCGTTTCTCTACACGCGGGTACTTTGACTATATTGAGGAATTTGTACACAATTAAACAAACACAAATCCTAACACTGAGACTTGCTACTTATACTAATAAAAAATAACTGCCATCAACGGCTAGTGAACTAGATTGAGACAAGTGGCGTTCTACATGTTTTTGATTCTTGGAATTACTCCACGTGTCTTCTTTGATAAATGGATAAGAATGAGCATTCCCTCCTTTATTTGAATTCAAATCTTCCTGTCGAAATGCCTTCAGTAGCACCTCTGTCGAATCACATTTCCCAATTGTTAGGAAATCTTTCTAAGTCCCTAAAATAGTTCCTCCTTGCAAAGGGACGCCTTCGACTCACATTCCAAAAATATAGTTCTGGTCGAAGTCATCTGATTTCTTCAAAAACTTTATTACTTCCTTTTAATCCCATTCAGACGTCAAAATTTAGAGCCAACAAATTACCCCCCAAAAATGTCATGTTTGGCATCACTAAAGAAAAATGAGTTTTTTGATAATATCGTTTGATGCCTCAAACGAATCTTACACGCCTTTGATGTCTATCACTATTTTAGAAAACCCATGACGTCACGATCATCATAGCGGTTTCTGAAACGTCTCATCAATGCACGCCAAAATCTCTAGCCATCATCACACTTCCTAGACTCTAAGAGATCGTGTGCTAGGCATTAACTGCCAATGTTCCATCAAACAACGCCAATGGGACACATGTTCTACTAACCATCAGCTCTTTAATGCTGATTTGAGGTCCCTTAAACTTCCACGAGCTTATAAATAGCTCTATACTTAGCCATTTTCACTTTTACCCTTCTAAAAAATTCTCAAGCATTTTCTTCTCTCTTTACTTTACAAATCTTCAAAAATACCCACATTTCTTCAAACCTCAACAATGGCATCTTCAACCACCAACATCAAAGACTCCAAAAAAAGCCAAAAATCCAAAGACCTAAAAAAGACCTTTCAACCTCCTCCCTTTGACACACTCTCAGGGCCAAAGATGGTGGGGAACCAGCAGTTCATTCCTGAGCCACTTGAAGAAGAAAAGAGATAAATCTATGAATCTCAAGTACTTGTTCCCGTTATTATTTCTTGTAAACGACATGCATTATACAGTCCTTTACCTGCTCTTAGCTTTGATCATAGCAAATCTAGGGACTTTTTCCTTCTTACCACAAATCCAAACCCATAGGGCAAGCCAATAAATCTAGGATTGAAAAATCCTCTTCTGATGCAATAACGTTAAATAACATAGACTTAAGGTACATGAATAATAGCTTTAGAATCTTTTGAGCAACCCCATTCTTTAAGGAATTCGATGACTATATGAATTGGCTAGCAAAGATAGAAAAAGCTAAGTCCCAAACCTGGAAGAACATGGGAATCTATGACCTGATCATGTTGTCGAACGGGTCTCGATTACTGTTCGACCATGTTTGTCTCTTCTCTGTATTTCTGGGGACGAACCTGTTATACTTTCCATCTCCCTTGTGGGATGATGACTCCCACACTATTCGACATAGCCGCTATCACAGGGCTCAAACCTACTGGAAGCACTTATGACCCAGACCTAGAATCTGGTGACTCAATAGTTTTTGCATCCGCTAAGGCCACATATTCACATTTCATAACACATTACTATGACCAAACAACTGATGGTGTCTTAGATGGAGAACATATAGCCTTCTTGACCATATGGTTGTCTCACTATGTCTTCTGCTCGAAATCCCTACAAGTGGCTAAAAGATATCTTACTCTGGCCACTCAGCTTCACAAACGCCATGATGTCTGTCTGAGCGAAATGATCTTAGGGAATCTTTACAAATCTCTGAGTGAAGGAGTGGCTTAACTCAAAGATTTGGGAGAAAAGGGAACCTCTTACTGTATGGCCCCTTTTGGCTGCTACAACTCTGGCTGAATGCATCATTCGAAGCCAGTCTTCCCAATAAAAATCCCATAGATGAAACCGCTAAAGAAATCAAGAACAAAAGAGTCGAAGGAACTCGTTTGGTCAAGCTTACTCCTAGTGAAGAAGGACGATCCATCAGACCAACATTCTTGAGCTATGTCATGATGTTTGCCAAACGTCATGAATTCACGTCAAACATGGATCCCTTTGCCACAATAAAGTGTGGCTCTGAGTGGTTCACAAGACCCTTTCCAGCCCCAACCAAGGATCAAGAAGCAGAGTCTTTACTAATCTGGATGGCCTTTCTGATTCCAAGATTTTTAACCCTTCGATTGAACCTGTCGAAGTCTCAAGTGGCTCTGATTTCTTACCAACCGAACTTAGTTGCTAGACAGTTTGGGTTGGTTTAAGCTCTTCCCAAGTGTCTCTTTTAGAAGAAATGTGCTCTTTTTCTCCATCATGTGAAGTATACTGAGGAGATGACTTTGACGCAGCTTGCCTGCTATGCTAATAAGGCTCAACGCATCCCTACTAACTTCGAACCAAGTTTTCTTTACACCCCAGAATTCAACAACTGGTGGTCAACATAATATGTTGAGGAGTTCTTCGGTGCTCCTTCATTTACTCAACTTATTAACCAAGATTTTCTCTCTTTGCAGGAAAAGACCAAGAAAGGTATTTCGACACATACCAAAGAAATCCAAGCATTCTAGAAGTACTTTGAAACTGTTTATCAACCAAATGATCTTAGTCGAACCGTCCATGACGCAGCTATTACATTAAAGCAAAGGTTTCTAAAGAAAATAGAGAGTTTACAACTCCCTTCATTCGTTCCTCCTAGGGAACGATATGCAATGGCTTTCAATAATTTTTCTCCCAAATTTCCTCGACTGCCAACAACTGACTTTGGAGTGGTCCTTGCCCCTCCATTTCCAGTCTGGTTTATTTGTGGGGATTCTATAAAATATCCTTCGCCAACAATCAAAACCAAATGCTCAGCGGGTGGTTACGACTAAGTATACTTTAGACAGTTTCAAAGGGCCTCTTCATATCGGTATCAAAGATGTTCGCATCGAGTTCGAAATATATGAAGGTGTGAATGGGAGGTTTTTGAACTAGATTTATCTTATTCGATTTTTATTATCTTATCTGCAATGGCTTGTTTAAATTTAATCTATTAAAGTTGCACCCAAGAAGAAAGAGAAAAACAAAGAGACGACAGAATGAAGCAACTAAGTCTCTAAGATAAATTTTCTTACTCATTTCTTCTTTATTGCATAATATTATGTTGTCTAACATTTCGAATCTTTTCTCCTCAGCGCTCTCGAATACCACCCCCCACTCTAAAAAAACAAAAATCAAAAGGAGCTTCCAGCCATATCATAATTGAATCGGATGAGGAAGATCAATCTCTGCCTGAAGAACAAACCCTTAAAAGGAGGAGTAAATAGGCCAAAATAACTAAAGCTTTTAATCAACCCAAAACGAAGGCTGGCAAGATCTTGACGAAGGCATCCCTTGCTTGCAATGTAGCACAATCTGAGAGTGACAACTCTAGTCTTGGGGCTGATGATCCTAAGGTAACTATTCCGCCTAGAACCTCGTAATTTTCTTCACCATCTATCCTTCTAATTCTTTGAGTTTTCTCTTCTTAGGTTACCACCGATGTCAGAGGACAACCCATGGTGCAGCAAATCATTCTGACAACAAGCAGTGGCCCTAGTTATCATCCAACAACTCCCTCTGGGAATTCTGCAAAAGGTTCTACCAAAGGATCAGACAAAGGAATCCATTCTGCAGCTGCTCCCAAGAAAATAACATTCGCTCCTGCTGTTGAGTTTCCACATATCGAGGTAGCCATTCCAAAAACAGACTTGGTCGAAAAAAAAGGTTGTTGATCTCTCGGTGGACACTGTGATGCCCAACATAGAACAAATTGTTGAAGATAATCTTGAAGAGAAATATATCATCAATGAACCAGGCGAAGATGACAAGCCTGATGAAGAGGAAGAAGAAAAAGAAGATAAAAGTAATGAAGAGGAAAAAGAGGAACAACAATTTGCGTCTGACACAGAAGTTGAGGTGGAGGACCAAGAAGACAAAGTGGACCAAGGAAATCAATCCAAGGACCCTCCAATTACTACTTCGACTGGCACTCTATAGACCAGCCTTATACACGAGGAACCAGAATCCTTAAAAGTGCAACGACCATTGGAGTATCTGAAGGCCATGCTCAGTTCCCAATATAGCTTCAGCGACAAAAGAACTAGTACCTCAATAGCCTTGGGGAATCTTCCTACTGGAAAAACTAACAGTGATTTGGTCATTCAGATAAAGTAGAAAATCTTTTTAGTGGATTTATTCTATATCTTAGAACAGGATGTTTCTGTCAGCTTTGGAATCAAGAAACTTCTGAAGCAAATCAATGTCCTGGAAGTCTCACCAGAAGTTGCTGATTTTATTATGGAGCTGTGTACATTAATCGACCTTGTTGTTGCTTATTTAAACTTCCTCAGAGACTTTTCGAGCAACCTCACCGCTAAAACTGGAAATCAAAAGGCTGCCCGAGAGGCTGTCTCAAAGTCTACCGAAATTTTTTTGACTCTCGAGAAATTTTTTGAACAGAACAAGAAGGAAGTCGAAAAATGCGACAAAAATATTATAGAATGCGAGAGGCAAATTGTCATCTTGCAAAACAAAACCTCTCAGTCCAAACAATGCAAGACCAACCTTCTTAGTTCTGTCGAGGACAAGGTGGCGAAATTGATCCAGGCCAGACTTCAACATCTCGAAAAAGCTTAGCAACTTGGGAAAGAGATTGAAAACCTCTCGACAAACAAAACTCTTTGTGAATGCCGCCTGATGCTCCAAAGGTCAAAGTATGACAAGATGATAGGCTCTCCTCCCTTTTGAAGTTTATCCTGTAGAACTTTTTCTTTTTTGTTGATCATGACTTTTAGCCCTTTGTGGCCATTTCTTTGTAATGGATTAAGCCATTCTAGAATTTGGTAATTGGCTTCTCCCTTTTTGCGTGTGATTATTCTTTAGTTATTTTTATCTCTTGAAATGCAGGCTTATATTTTTTCAAATATTTCCCATTAATCCTCAAGATTCTTTTATCTTCGTCTAACTCTTCAATCTCATATGCGCCATTAGAGAAAACTTGAATGACTTGAAAAGGGCCTTCCCATTTAGGGGACCACTTATCTAAGGCTCTATCTTTTCGACCTATAGGTAAAATTACTTTCCAAACTAATTCTTCTGGAGAGAACATCTTGACCTTAACTTTCTTATTATAAGATTTCTCTACTATTTTCTTCTGCCTTTTTAACAATCCCAAGGAATTGAGCCTTTCTGCATCTAAATAAACCAACTCATCCAACATCATGTTCCAGTAGGATTATGATGGAATCTCATGGTGCCTTTAGATCCTTGTTGACTGTAAGTAAATTTCCACTGGTAATACTTCATCATGGCCAAACGTTAATCGAAACGGAGTTGCATTAGTCGATTCTTTGGGAGAAGTTTGACATGCCCATAGCACTTGGTCTAAAGTCTTGTGTCAGTTTCTAGGCTTATTCCTGATAGACCTAAAATATAGTGTTTATTTGACTCGATCCGCACGTACTATTTAGGATTTTATTTCTGTTTTCTTGTATTATACCTCTGTTTTGTCTCTTTTTCAGGATTTTATATTTTATGAGCTACTCAAGAATAAATGAAGAAAAACAAGCAAAAAGACTAGCTTGTTAGGAAATTGTACACATGGCACTCACTATGGCGAGCGCCATAGGAGAAGCCATGAGTTGGATAAGAGACCAACTTCTGACAACTGCCACGTCTCCCACTTCTTTCCACTCTAGTACACATGGCGAGCGCCACCCTTGTATTATGTTTTCCCTCCCAAAAGAAGTTGGGGGCAGTCTAGTTTTTCCCTGTACTTTCCTAGCATTATAAATAGAAGAGTTCTGCCTCATTTTTAAGCATCCAAGCTTAGTTACAGAACTCAAGCCATAAATTTCCATCTGTTGTAAAGTGAAAAACTTCTCACATCGAGTGGTTATCACATTGTTTAATCGAGTCCGTAATTGGGTTTGGAGCACTCTGGTAGAAGTTAATCCTGCCGCCATTTTATTTCAGTCTTTTACTTCAAGTTGTACCAAGATTTAAAACCTCCCTTTTGGAGCAGGTTTCTATTTATTTTCCGCCTTTATTTATCCGCATTTATTTCCTGCACTTTATTTATCGCACTTTATTCATCTGCATTTATTTCCTGCACTTTATTTATCCGCACTTTATTTACCGCCCTTATTTATCGCACTTTATTTACCATGTCTATTTACGTTTCTATGTCCGACTAAATCTTTGAGGTTAGGATGTGAGGACCGTAGTCAAAAGTGGTATTCCATATGGCTGTCGATAGATTCACTTAGGGGTTGTTCTGACTTTTAATACATTTTTTCTGCACTTAAAATCTGTTGGGTAAGATCGAAAGTCGTCCAACCTTTAGATAAATTTGGTTAGTCTTAGCTGTTCAAAGGAAGCGAAAGCGCTTAGTCCAAATAAGCAGGAATCTTTAATGCTTTAGAAAAACTATTTTAAAACTATTTTCAAATGCGTTTATGGATTTAAAGTCTGATTCGCAAGAACCTCTTTTTGTTAGAAATTCCAGGTCAAAATACTTTTCAACTAAGTCAAGAAACTATATTTATTAAAAATAGGTTTAATCACTCTAACGCAATGCGTACCTTTTTATATATGACAATAAGAGGGATCGATTAGGGAATAAACTCGGTTCTGAATATGCAAAAGCGACAGTTCCCGTTAAATTAGTTCTTTTCATGAGTGGAAAACATTACCCCTTAAGAAGTCTATTTGTACGCATTTGGAATACTGCCTAACTATGTGAATTACATCCAAGCCTGCTGTTTTATTATTGAATTTATTTTCGCACTTTACTTTTATTTCGCACAACCAAATCCTAAATTAACTTACCTTAGATAAACACCATCGATAGATTGACGTTTGGTCTCTATGGGATCAATAATCTTTTAAATTACTCTGACGCTATTCGTGCGCTTGCAAATCACAGCATCGATTCCTCACATGTTTCTTAATTAGACTAATCACTATTTTATTTGCTGCTTCGATCTGACCATTAGCCTGAGCATAATAGGGCATAGAAGTTAACAATTTGAAACCCATTTCCTTGGAAATTCTTGCATCTTTCGACCAGTAAAAACTGATCCTTGATCTGTTGTAATGGTTTCTAGGATTCCAAATCTATAAATGATATCTTTTTTTATGAATTCGATTACGTCTTCTTGGTTGAAATTTGGCAAAGGTATAGCTTCGGTCCATTTTGTAAAATAATCAATACCTACCAAAATGTACCTTTGATATTTTGATGACGCTGGTCGAATTTCTCCAATTAAATCCAAAGCCCAACCCCTAAAGGGCCATAGTTTGACTATGGAATGTAACTCACTCGTAGGAACGTGTTATATACCTGCGTGCACTTGGCATCTTGGCACCCTTTAGCGAATTCGATACAATATTTTAACATGGTAGGCCAATACATGCCCTGTCGAAATAAAAACAATTTATCTTGTGGCCTACCTGGTGTGCCCTACATGTCCCACTATGAATAGTTGAAAGGGATAAATATGCCTATGATTCACTAAGGCACTTAAGTAAAACTCCTCAGGAGTCTTTTTAAATAACTCATTTCCCAAGAGAACATAACTTAAAGCACGATGCCTGATTTTTTGCTCTGTGGATGTCATTGGATTTTGCAGATACTCCACTATCGGTTTTCTCCAATCTTCGTTCGTCAAGCTATCTATTGCAAAGATTTCAAAATTCTCTTTATCATCGTACCCTAGCTTTGTCGCTTCCAAATCTGATGGGGACAATCTGGCTTACACAACTCTTCCTCTGACTTCGATTGCATCTTGTAATTTTTATTTCAAAATTTTATACCCAGAAGAAATCTGAGCCTGATCATTGGCCACTTGATTTTCCAATCGAGGTATGTGTCGAATACTAACCATTTCGAATATTTTTAGTAATTGATTGGATATTACAAAGTACATAATAAGGTTTTCTTTAACACATTTGTACTCTTTTGTGATTTGTTTTATGACTAGCTTCGAGTCTCCCATTATTTCGACTCGAGTTGCCACCAATTCCAACAATATCTCAAGTTCGGCTATTAAAGCATTATATTCATCCTCATTGTTAGAACAAAGAACTTTAAATTTATTCTTGTTGGAATTTTGTCAGGAGAAATGATCAACACTCCTACACCGGTTCCATCTTTGTGGCTAGAGACATCGAAATATTATTTCCAAGGCTCAAGCTCGACATGGTTTATGTTATTCTCATTTATCGAGCGGTCGACTATAAAGTCTTCTACCACTTGTCCTTTAACAGCCTTTAAAGGAATATATGTTAAAGAATATTCAGTTAAAGCTAATTCCTAGTTACCAATTCAACTATGCAAAATTGGTTTAGACAACATGTATTTAATGATATCAAAATGAGACGAAACATAAACATTAATTGGTTTTATATAATGCTTTAACTTTGTACAAGAAAAATACAAGCATAAACACAATTTTTCAACTATGTTATACCTAGCTTCTGCATCATTTAAAACCCTACTAAGGTAGTAAATGGCTCTTTCGACACTATTTTCATCCTCTTGGGCCAGCATGCTCCCTAAAGTTTCATGTAACGCAGATATATATAACCTCATGCTCTTATTCCTACAAGGTGGTGATAGAATTGAAGGATGACTCAAGTAATCCTTGATTTTAATGAATGTTCCTTGTTGGGGTTGTCCCCATTTGAATACTTCTTTATTGAGTCGAAGCAAAGGTGAGAAGGCTTGAGTCTTCCTTCCGAGATTCGATATGAATCTCCTTAAGAAATTAATCTTGCCCAGCAGTGATTGTAACTTCTTCTTTGTCGATGGCGCTTTCGCCTCCATTATGGCCTTGGTCTTATTCTAGTTTATTTCGATTCCCTTTTTGTGGACCACAAAGCCTAAGAAATATCCCGTCTGCACACAGAAAGCACATTTAAGAGAATTCATTTTTAGACCCATGTCTTCTCATCCTTTCGAAATATTGTCGAAGATGGTCGATATAATTCTTCCCTGAAACAGACTTAACGATAATATCATCAATGTATATTTGCATAAAAGTCTTTATATAATCATGGAAGATCGAATTCATTTCCCTTTGATACGTCGCCCCAGCATTCTTTAAACCAAAAGGCATCACTACCCATTCTTAAGTGCCTAAGTCCCCAGGACATTGAAAGGTTGTTTTTGGGATATCTTCAACAATGAAAATTGGGTTATATCCTGAATACCCATCGAGCATACTAAGGTATTCGTGGCCTACAACAGAATTGACTAACATCTCTGGCACATGCATTGAATATTCATCCTTTGGGGTTGCAGTATTTAAATCTCTAAAATCTATGCATACCCTAAAAGAACCATTCTTTTTAATAACAGACACAATATTTGCTAACCATTCGACATACCTGGTTGTACAGATGAATTTACATCGGAGAAGCCTTTCGACCTCCTCTTTGATCTTCGAGGGAATTACCGGTGCAAACCGCTTTGGATTCTGCTTGATGGCCTTCTTCTCAGGCTTGATTGGCAACTTTAATTCAACTAGATCTTTGTTTAAACCAGGTATCTCATCATAATCCCATGTGGAACAGTATTTAAACTCCTTCAATAGTTGGATCACTTCGAACTTTAGTTGTGGGCTAATGTTGGAACTTATGTATGTTGGCCTCTTTATTGCCCCCTTTCCAAGATTGATTTCTTCAAGTGGATCTTGCAATAGCATCTTATATTGGCTGCCAACGGATCCTTCTCGAAACCCAAAGGCTCGTCATCATATATGGCATCGAGCCTCTGGCCTTGTTGCTTTTCCTGAACCTTATCAAGTGGTTCTTGATCGAAGTCCTTACCAGGACCTCCTTTGTATGATTCTTGGTTGGCTTTGACAGCCATATTTTCCAACGCTTGAAGGAAAGGTAAGGGCCAGCACCAGCAGGTGGCTAGCATAACCATCCTCGCTTTCCAACAACCCCAGCCACAGCAGCAGCAGTAGCAGCCAAATCAGCAAGAGTACAGAAAGTATCAGAACATGGCACCTCTATCAAGTCGTCACCTTGAAACACCGCCCATGTCTTATGCTCAGCTGTTACAGACTCTGCTTCAGTTACAACTAATCCAGAAGAGAACCCTGGCTCCCTTGACAGGGGCACCTCCGTCGGGTTATGATGCGAATGCAACTTGTAAGTTTCACTCGGGGGCACCAGGCCACACGATAGAAAACTGCAAAGCCTTCAAGCACAAGGTGCAGGATATGGTGGATGCTAAGATAATCAACTTCTCAGATAATGTGCCAAATGTCACGAAGAACCCTATGCCGAATCATAGGGGAGGTGGGGTGAATGTCGTTATTGAAGACAAGAATTTGGATCTACTGACTGACGTCAGGGATTTGAAGACACCGCTTAGCTTCGTCAAAGCCAAGCTGATGAAGAGAGGTTTCTTCCCAGGATGTGGAGAACTATGTATGGGCTGTGCGACTAGTCCTGATGGGTGTGAACAGTTGATAGAAGGGATTCAGAGTCTGATGACCGAAGGAATCTTGCAGTTTAGTCGAAGGGCCGAATGTGGATCTGGAGAGGTGATGCTGAAGCAAGATGATGAGGTTGCCACCATCACCATCCCTCGCCGGACGATCACTATTTCTGCACCCAGACCAGCCACGATCACCATCACAAAAGCTGGGTCGATACCTTTTGAAAGCACCAATGCTGTCCCATGGCATTATGGGGCAGACGTCTACTGCAATGGGCAAAAGTTAGAATTGGAACCCTCTGGGCAGTCTGTAGATAACCTAGTGGGAATTGGCGGAATCACGCGCAACGGAAGAATATTTGCTCCACCTGAGATTGTGGCGGACAAAGCGGACAAAGCTGAAGTAACCGATAAGGGAAAGAGTAAAGTCGTTGAAGAAACCCCTCGTAGGGTAGAGAAGGACTTACTTGTTAAGGATGCTGAAGAGTTTATGAGGTTGATTAAGAAGAGTGATTACAAGAACGTGGATCACCTCCATCAAACACCCTGGAAGATCTCCATCCTGAATCTCTTGTTGTGTTCAGAGTCACATCACAACGCGCTGTTAAAGGTTTTAAATGCCACGTATGTACCGCAGGAAATATCGGTCAACCAGTTGGAAGGGGTCGTAGCCCACGTAAATGCTGGAAACGGGTTAGAGTTCACTGACCTAGAGCTGACGTCGAAGGGAAGAAACCACAACAGCGCCCTACACATCTCGATAGAGTGTAGGGGAACGATTATGTCTCATGTGTTGGTGGACACAGGGTCATCACTCAATGTTCTTCCGAAGAAGGCATTGATGAAGTTAGATACTCGAGGATTGATTTGCACACCCAGTGATCTGGTGGTGAAGGCTTTCGACAGAACCAAGCGTTATGTCTTCAGAGAGGTAACTCTGCCAATCCAAGTTGGGCCGAAAACTTTCGACACAGTCTTCTACATTATGGACATCATGCCAGCCTACAGCTGTCTCTTAGGCCGGCCATGGATCCATTCTGCTGGCGCCGTGACCTCCACGTTGCACCAGAAGCTCAAGTATGCTGTCGGAGGCAGCATCGTGACTGTTTGTGGCGAGGAAGACATAATGGTGAGCCATTTGTCGTCCTTCAAGTATGTTGAGATGGATGGGGAAATCCACGAAACCCTATGTCAGGCGTTCGAAGCTGTTAAAGTCAAGAACGTGGCTCTTGTAATGACAGAAAAACCAGAGATGACTCTCTCTTTCTTCAAGGAAGCCCGGGCCGTTGTTCAAGCCGGATCTACCCCAGGCTGGGGGCGAATTCTAGAGATACCTAACAAGCAGGACAAGTTCGGGTTAGGATACTCTCCTGCGGCTGAAGCATCCTCTTCTCGCAGTGCGTTGCAAGGTAAAGGGCTGATCCAGTTTACAAGCAGCGGAGTAATATTTGAAAGTGTCAACGCGGTGTCTGAAGACGGCGAAGACAGCGACTGCGACCTAGACTCTTGGATCCAGCCAAGCAAACCAGGCGAGAGCCTCAACAACTGGTCCATCAGGGATACCCTCCAAGAGACAGGCAAAGAGTAATGATTTACTTTCTCCAATCATTGTACAACCCTATGTCCTACCCGGGGCATAATGGTTCTATTGTCAGGGCCTTGTTTGATTATGTACATGCATTTTACCAATAAATCAAAAGGCGTTTTCTTCGTATTCAAATGTTGTGATCTCTGTTATTCCTGTTTTATATTTGTTTTGAAAAACAACAAAATGGCAATGGGGTTTGTGCTAACCTGCATATCCTTGTCTTAAGCTTAACCCTTGTTATTGCAGGATCCACATAGCAGATGACATCGACTCTGGACCTTCTACGACTCACTTCGACTTCGATTGCCCGATCTATCAAGCTGAAGAAGAGATTGACGAAGACGAAGACCTTCCCGAAGAGTTGGCCCGCTTGTTGAAACAAGAAGAGAAAGTTATTCTGCCTCACGAGGGAGAGATCGAGATTGTGAATCTATGTTCTGAAGAACTGGTCAGGAATGTCAGGATAGGAGCTGCATTGTTGAGTGATGTCAAGCAGAGATTGGTCAAGATGCTAAGAGAGTATAGTGACGTCTTTGCTTGGTCATACGAAGATATGCCCAGACTTGATACTGACATTGTGGTCCACCACTTGCCGCTGCGAGAAGATTGTCCTCCCGTCAAGCAGAAGCTTAGGAGGACACGACCAGATATGGCCGTTAAGATCAAAGAAGAAGTGCAAAAGCAGCTTGATGTTGGCTTCTTAGCGGTCACTACTTACCCTCCGTGGGTCGCCAACATAGTACCTGTACCGAAGAAGGACAGTAAGGTGCGAATGTGCGTCGATTATCGGGATTTGAATAAGGCGAGCCCTAAATATGATTTCTCGCTCCCTCATATTAATGTGTTGGTCGATAATACAGCTCAGTTCCCCGTATTTTCGTTCATGGATGGCTTCTCCGGTTACAATCAGATCAAGATGGCGCTGGAGGACATGGAGAAAACTACGTTTATTACGCCTTGGGGAACGTTTTGCTACAAGGTAATGTCTTTCGGTCTGAAGAACGCAGGGGCCACTTACCAACGAGCAATGGTCACTTTGTTTCATGATATGATTCATCATGAGATTGAAGTCTATGTTGATGACATGATTGCGAAGTCCCAAACGGAGGAGGGACATCTGGTCAATTTGCTGAAGCTTTTTGAAAGGCTTAGGAAGTTCAGGTTGAGGCTGAATCCTAACAAGTGTACTTTCGGAGTACGGTCTGGAAAACTACTGGGGTTTATCGTGAGTGAAAGAGGCATTGAGGTTGATCCTGCAAAGATAAAAGCAATACAAGAAATGCCAACGCCAAAAACTGAAAAAGAAGTTCGTGGTTTCCTGGGCAGAATAAACTACATTGCAAGGTTTATCTCTCAGCTCACGGCCACGTGTGAACCGATCAACAAGGATGCCATTTACTATTTGAGTAAAAAGTTTACAGAATGTGAATCTCGTTACTCGATGCTGGAGAAAACATGTTGTGCATTAGCCTGGGCTGCCAAACGTTTACGACAGTACATGCTCAATCATATGACCATGCTAATTTTGAAGATGGATCCGATCAAGTATGTCTTCGAGAAGCAAGCGCTTTCGGGCAGGATTGCCAGATGGCAAATGGTGTTGACGGAATATGATATTCAGTACGTTTCCCAGAAGGCCATCAAGGGAAGCGTATTGTCTGAATACCTCGCCGAACAGCCGATCGAAGATTACCAGCCGATGAAATTTGAATTCCCTGATGAGGACATCATGTTTCTCAAAGCGAAAGATTGCGATGAACCGTTGCCCGACGAGGGGCCAGATAGGAAATCCCAGTGGAAATTGATACTTGACGGGGCGGTTAATTCTTACGGAAGTGGCATAGGGGTGATCATCACGACTCCCCACGGATCCCATATCCCGTTCACTGCGAGACTGACGTTTCCAGTCACCAATAACGAAGCGGAGTACGAAGCATGCATCATGGGTCTAGAAGAGGCAATTGATTTGACAATCAAGAACCTAGATGTATATGGTGACTCGGCACTTGTGATCAACCAGATTAAAGGGGAGTGGAAGACTCGCCAATCGAATTTAGTGCCGTACATGAATTATGCCGGAAGGCTGCTTCCGTTCTTTGATCGAGTGGAACTCTATCATGTGCCCAGGGCCGAAAATCAGATGGCTGATGCCTTAGCCACGTTGGCTTCAATGTATAAAGTCAATTTTTGGAATGAAGCTCCAAGAATTGTCCTTTCTCGTCTTGATAGACCTGCATTCGTCTTTGCGATCGAGGAAGCCTCCGACGGCAAGCCATGGTTCCATGGTATCCAGACTTTCCTTATGACTAAGGAGTATCCTGCGGGAGCGTCAACCCAGGATAAGAAGACTCTGAGGAGGCTGTCTGTAAATTTTTATCTCAATCCTGATGGAGTTTTGTATAAAAGAAACGACGATCTCGTGCTATTCAGATGTGTAGATGAGAAAGAGGCGAGTAGGCTCATGGAAGAAGTCCACGAAGGCACATTTGGTACTCACGCCGGCGGGCATGCTATGACGAGAAAGATCCTGAGAGCAGGATACTACTGGTTGACGATGGAGTCGGATTGCTTTAAATTCGCGAAGAAATGCCATAAATGCCAGATTTATGCTGATAAGATTCATGTGCTGCCATGCCCGTTAAATGTCATGTCCTCCCCATGGTCGTTCTCTAAGTGGGGCATCGATATGATAGGCAAGATCGAGCCCACTGCATCTAACGGTCATCGCTTCATTCTAGTAGCTATCGATTACTTCACCAAGTGGGTAAAGGCAGCCTCATATGCTAATGTGAGCAAGCAGGTGGTGGCTAAATTCATAAAGAGGGACATCATCTGTCGTTACGGAATTCCCGAGCGGATCATTACTGATAATGGTTCGAATCTGAATAACAAGATGATGAAGGAGTTGTGCCAGAGTTTCAGGATTGAACACCACAACTCATCTCCTTACCGGCCAAAGATGAATGGCGCCGTTGAAGCGGCCAATAAGAACATCAAGAAGATTGTACAGAAGATGGTTGTGACCTATAAAGATTGGCACGAGATGTTACCATTCGCATTGCAAGGTTATCGTACAACGATACGTACATCAACCGGGGCAACTCCTTTCTCCTTGGTATACGGTATGGAAGTCGTCCTACCGTTGGAAGTTGAGATTCCCTCTTTACGAGTTTTGGTTGACGTAAAACTTGATGAGGAAGAATGGATTAAGAACCGACTAAACCAACTCAGCCTGATGGACGAAAAGAGGTTAGCATCGATTGCATATGGTCGTCTGTACCAAAGCCGAATGAAGAAAGCTTATGATAAGAAGGTACATCCTAGAAGCTTTCGGACGGGTGATCTCGTCCTGAAGAAGATTCTTCCTCCACACTCCGATCATCGGGGCAAGTGGACTCCCAATTACGAAGGTCCATACGTCGTCAGCAAGGTCTTCTCGGGAGGAGCCTTGTTGTTATCCACGATGGATGGCGAAGATTTTGCATCCCCGGTGAACGCGGACGCAGTTAAAAAATACTTTGCTTAAAAAATGACCCGCTGGAAAGAAAAAGAATATCCAAGCAAAAATGGGGCATCCCGGCGAACCATAAAAAAGGAAAAAGGTTCGGGCAAAAATTAGGGATATAAAGGAAAAAATGTACACCCACAAAGTCGAAAACCTGGAAGGGCGACTTTGGCAAAAAAGGGTACCCCGGTGAATCAAAAACCCGAAAGGGCGATTCAGGCAAAAGTTAGGGATTTGAAAAAAGCAAATGACTGCGTTCCGCGTGTAGACTATATTTGTTTAGTGGTTCGGAAGACCTGAGGGCCGTTTATCTGAATCAATCTCTTCTGAAGCTGAAGCGTCGGAGAAGTATCGGTGTCGAGTGGGTCATAGAAGGATCAACTCATGGTGTTCATCTACGCCTCATTGCCGACATTTGTGTATATACTAATGTATATTTATGTTTTTATATTTGTGCAGCTGCCTCATTCCAGGAGCTTGCATCTATTGTAAAACATTTTCACCCATTCAGGGGTTCGTTATCAATAAAATGTATATTATTCAGCAATTCTGTTTGTTTGTTTAGCATTTATCTGTTTTGTTTGCGAAAAAGAACACCGATGTTTTTGATAAAATGCGCATACATAAACTTATTGGCCTAGGCCACTGATTGTTGAAACAATGAATTACTTGAACATTGTCACAAGATGATAACCTTGATAGGCCCCTTTGAGAAGGGTATCTTGTCTATTTGTTTGTGCTGTTGTAGGTATAGCATATTCTAGGCAGTACGCCGTATGCGTCCCCAAGCAGGATGATTCCTCCTCCTCCAGCAAGGTTCAGCAGCACCTCCCCGTGGAGTTTGAACATGAGATCGTAAGCATTGATATGTTTCCCCAAGTAGAGAAGATTCTCTCCCCAACCAGATGTATCCTGAAGAACCGTCACTTCCTTAGCTGAGTCATATACTGAAGTATGCGGCTTTCAAAAGCTCAGACTGAAGTCTTCAGCGGAATTGAAATTCCCCACAGAGTCGTACTCTCCCCAGCAAGCAGGACGATTCCTCCTTCCCCAGCCGAGTTTTGCAAATCCCCAAGAGAGCCGAGTCCTTGGAAGCCGTTCAGGCCATGATTGGTTTTCCCCAGTAGAGTGTTGAATAGCTGATGGTGTATTTCCCCACCGGAGTCGTTACCTCTAGGAAAGTTTTGCCGCGAAGGCTGTGTAGTTTATTTCTGCGATTGACATCGCTTTCCTCAGCAGTTGTGGTTCGTACACCTGGATGACCAGGTTCAGGTTCTTGTAGAACATTGTTCCCCTGCAGCAGTCGGCTGAAGATCATTTCCCCAGGCGGAGTCCAATTGAGATTGGTGTGACTTCTCCTCCTCAGCGGGATGATTCCTTCATCCACCAGAGTGGTCCTTTCTCCTTGACAGGAGGATTCTCCCTTCAGCATTTATTTTGCTGATGGGGTCGTAGCGTTTTGCATGATAGCATAGCATTTACCCTAAATGCGTAGCATTTCCACCGTGTGGAGAATTGCGCCATTGTCAAACATATGCATATGAAACATGAGCTAGGTCGTTACCGTTCTTGTTTTGCAGGTGTTCCTCTGCAGAATGGTCTGCTCGAGATGATTCTTGAATTCCTTAGCGAAGTTGTTTGCTTAAGATGATTCTTAAAATCCCCAGTGAGGTCGCTAGAGTTGGTTGCTCAAGTTGATGCTTAGAGTCCCCGGCAGAGTGTTTGCTCAGGATAATTCCTGAAATCTCCAACATAGTTATTGGTTCAGGATGATTCTTGAAGTCCCCGGCGGAGTTATTTGTCCAAGATGATTCTTGAAGTCCTCAGCAGAGTTGATTTACCCAGAATGATTTCTGGATCCCCGAAGCAGAGTTACTTGATAGTTCTCCAGAATCCCCAGCGGAGATGTGTCATCCCCAGCAGGTGTTAAACAGAAAATTTGAAATTTCCTGGAAGATTTGATGATTGAAGTCTGGCAGTAGTGTCAAATTCCCTGACTTACTGATGAAGTCCAGCTGCGATGTCGAAGCAGTTTGCCTAGCTGACGCAGGGTGCCTGACGGCAAAAGATTGTGTATCCTTAGTGGTTCCTGATGGATTAAGGATCCCATCCTAAGACATACTGACAAAGTCCAACTGTGATGTCGAAGCAGTTCCCTCAGCTGATGCGGAATGCCTGATGGCAGAAGTTTGGATATCCACAGTTGGTTCATGATTTACCGAGAATTCTATTCCCGACTTACTGACGAAGTCCGGCTGACGCCCGAAAGTTGCTTTGAATGCCCGACGACATAATTAGCTTGATTGTTAAAAAGTTCCTAATGACCTGATGAGTCCCGAGTAATTCTTCTGCAGCAGTGCCGTAGAATGCTTGATGGAAATATCAACAATGTATCACCGGTTACCGTGTGACCAATTCTCCAGCTAGTTGCCGTGCAGCTATTATTTCAGTTTCCGAAGATTTGTCCCATCAGAGTACCGTGTACTTGTGCAGTTGACAAATTTCTGGGTTTATTGGTATTCAACCGCCTTTTACCTTGATTGCCTGAGAGCCATTCGCTTCTCACCCAGTCAGGTCCAAGCCGTTTGAATTGGGGCAGCTGTTGCACCCCAAAATTTGCCTAACATTTCTTTACCTAGCTTGTGTTTCATTTCATTCACATTAGCATTATCATTTGCATTTCATTGATATGTATGCAAGAGATCAAGAGGTATGATTACCAATCAAGAGCTATAAAAGACTGTGAGGCTAGCTAAGAAGGTTATTCAAGTGTTCAAGGGTTGATATCCTTGTCAGAGAAGTAGAAGATCCTCAGAGAGAGTGATTGAAGCCAAGTGTGTAGGTCTCCTAACTTGAGAGTGGAAGGAAGTCATCAGATGATTCTGAAGTCATGAAGTTGGACTTGAGGTCTTGAGAGAGCTCATGAGAAGGTTTGAAGATCACTTTGAGGCCTAGACAGGTCATTGTGCAAGATTAAGAAGCCTCAGCCATGATGGGTGCAGCTAGGGTTTGACTGGGTCAACCCTAAGTCAACTGAGGATTTGAAGGAGGTTGAGACCTAATCCAAGAGCCATGTGATCATGGATTGATACATTTATATGTTATAAGGATGATTCCAAGGTCAACTCATCGTGATTGAAGAGCTTGAGAAGTTTCAAGCTAGGGTTTCTAAGGCTTGATAGTGTAAAATCCCCTAGTTTGACCCCTATCTTCAAGGCAATTTAGCTCAAGATGTGATTGTCATCTCATCTTTCCCCCAACATGATTGTTGTAGATCATGATCTTAGCTTTAATTTGAGTGCTAAAAGTCCTTGATAGGATTTGTAAAACTCAACTTATGGCTTTGACAAGTTACAAGTCATCTGAGGTATGTGAATTTGGAGCTTGAAAGTTACCCAACTTGCATGATACCTTTGCCCTAGAAGGATGATTCCTATGAACTTTTGGTCAACATGAATGTTGTTCCTTATTCTCTTAGCTTTCTAGAGAGTACTAGAAGTCCTTGATAGGGTTTGTATAACTCAACTTATGGCTTGGACAAGTCAAGGGTATTTTGGACATTTGGTGATTATAGGTCATTTGTGATCATAGGCCATTTTCACCAACTTAGAGGTCTCAAATGAAATTTTGTTCAAATAGAAAGTTTCTCAAAATGGGGTTTTAACCTTGACCATGCATCAAGGAGGCATTGAAATGACTCAAGGAGACACTTGGTTCAAGAAATTTTGAAAAAAGAAGAATTAAAAGGATTTAATGGTCAAAAATTCAAATAAGTCATTTTGTGACCAAATGAAACAAAATTATAGGTCAAATTGATTGGAAAAATGATTTTAGAAACAATGGAAATGTTAGAATTTTGATTTAAGGTCATTTGAATGGCATTCCATTTCATTTCTTCATGATGAAGCAACATAATCAAATGCATACCTTTGTGTTGCGGTGAAATTTGGATGTCAAGCTATTGATTAACTTGAATCTTAATTCATTTACAACCGGTCTTTGATTTATCCGAAGGAAAGGTTAAAGAAAGGAAAAACCTAAAGGGGAGAGATCTCAGGTTCGGAGGTTGGTTAAATTTAGGGAAGGTATTAGCACCCTAAACTTCCGTAGTACTCTACGGGAACCTTTTGTTTATTTTTTATTTATTTATTTCATTAATTATTTTGCTTTAGGGTATATACAAAGGATTGAAAATTAAAAAAGACTTTGGGGTTAATTCTAAGTTTACTCGGCAAGACATCGCATCTTGTGCCTACATATCCTTACGGGAATGGAATCAGAGTAACTGTAGTTCCCCTCAAAAGGGAGGTTAGAAACGTCTTGACTGTGACCAAGGTTTGTTCAGAGACTCCAATCTCTATGTTAAAAAAATGTTAATTAAAATTAAAATAGGGTTAAATTAGGGATTCCACGGCGGAAAACCTTAAAACAGAGTACGGCGACTCTTTTGGCCTAACACTAGGATAAAAGCAATTTTGCCCACGGCGGGACACCTAGGCTAAACAGGGTTTGATCCATTAAAGGGGTAAGGCTATTGACTCGGCGGCCAAAAGGCTGGACCTAATCCTTCGGAAGGATAAAACTATAAAAAAATGTGAAAATATGGCAAATCATTATATGGAGGAATAATTAAGGTACAGAAATAAGAAATGTAATAAAGGCAGAGGGTATAAAGAAACAAAGAAACGTTTCTGAAAACATGAAGAATATGAAAATATGTAATGACACTTAGAATGAAGTGAGGGAGGAAAATAGTGTGGGGGCTGTGGCCACCACAAGCACATCTCAACCTCGAGCATGCACATGAAATGCCAAAAGAAAGAAAAGTAATAAAAGGGTACATAAAATGACACGACAAACATCAAACATCAGGAGTTCCTTACGAAAAGGTTTTAATTTTTTAATATTTTAATTATAAAAAAAAGGTTTTAATTTTTTAATAAAAAATATTTAAGTTAAAATTATAAAAAAAAAATTAAGTTTAAATTATAAAAAAAAAGGTTTTTGGGGGAAAAGTCTTTTCAGTTTTTTGGGAAAAGGTTTTTGGGAACAAAAAGGTTTTTTTTTTCTTCGGAACAAAAAGGCTTTTCAGTTTTTAAAAAAGGTCTTACTAAAAAAAGGTTTTAATAATAAATAAATAAAAAGGGTTTTGATTTTAAAAAAAGGTTTTGTTAAAAAAGGGTTTTGATATTAAAATCTACGGACCTAAACACACATGGAGATTAACATGGCAAAATATGCACATAAACATGAAAAAGCAAAAGGTTTAGTAATTTAACGGACCTAAACACATTAACATGGCAAAATATGCACATAAACATGAAAAGGCAAAAGATTTAGTAATTTAACCTACGAAGCGGAGGTTTGCTTCGATAAATGTGAAAAAGGTTTGAATAAGGGAACACTGGAGAGCTCCAATCCTTCTGACGAGTTGTGGGAATGACCGCCTTTCTTCTCTGGGGATCTCCTTTGTTTTTCCCTTTCTCTCTCCTCTTTTCTGAAGAAAACCTTCTGACCCCCTTTTCAACAAAGCAACACATGTATATATAGGGAACAAATTAGGGTTAACACCAAATTGTCAATAATGTCCCTAAAGCCCATTTTAAAGCCCAAACTAAATAATTAGTTAAGAAAATTTAAATAATTTAAAATAATTAAAATAAACTTAAAATAAAAACTAATAATCCTATTGATTCCTAAAATCAAAAATATTATAAAAAGAACAAAATTTTTTCCAATATTTTTTATTTTATGATTTTTTGGATATTTTTATGAATAATTTAGAAAAAGGTGAAAAAAATAATATTTTAAAAAATGATTTAATTAAAATACGAAAATAATAATTAAGTAATAATAAAAAACTATTTTTGTTATTTTTTAATGAAAGATAGAAAAATTTAGAGTAAAAATAATAAAAAACAAAAAGTGACAAAGGTGAGATTCGAACTCTCAACCTCTCACACTCACAACTCCTTACACATGTCCTCTTGCCAATTATGCCATTTTTACTTTTTAGAAAAAAAATGCATGCCATATGATATTTACCTGCAAAAAGTCAAACGACTACACAAATTTGTTAGTAATTGATTAAATGCAATAAAAATGCAATGAAATGCGACGACAAATCTTAGGGCAAAATTTGGGGTATTACAGTTGCCCCTATTTAAATAACTTCACCGGGTGATTTGAGCAACGAAGACTCGAGAAATCATGGTGGAGGGATTTAAATACAGATAACCAAAAATTTTGCCTTTAGACACAGTGCTATGCAATGATATGGACAAAACAAAACGAACTATAATGTTAAATATGATATGAATCTGATATGATGCGTATGATGAAAATGACAAATGCACGGATACAGACGAAACAACGTCACAGGGGACGACCCATCGAGGAATTGCACTAGGGAAGAAGACATGTCATATCTGGAAGAACGTCGGATAGACACGACACAGAATTGTTGATAGGTGCCAAGTAAATTTGAAATTGTCCGCAAGGTAAGACGCGAGTAAAACACGAGCTCAGGAGAAAAACGCAAATGGGGATAAAACACCCATGATGCCAAGTAAATAAATTTTGCCCACAAGGTAAGACACGAGTAAAACACGACCTCAGGGAGAAAAAAAAAGCAAATGGGGGTAAAACACCATGATGTTAGGTAAACCCAGGAATATCTGGTAAACGGGGAATAAAACACCCGGGATAAAGGTACATGGGGGATAAAACACCAGAAGGTAAGTGGGGAGTAAAGCACCCAAGATAGACATGTAAATGGGGAGTAAAGCACCCAGGATAGAAATGTAAATGGGGAGTAAAACACCCAAGATAAAAATGTAAATGGGGAGTAAAGCACCCAAGATAAAAATGTAAATGGGGAGTAAAGCACCCAAGATAAAAATGTAAATGGGGAGTAAAGCACCCAAGATAGAAATGTAAATGGGGAGTAAAGCACCCAAGATAGAAATGTAAATGGGGAGTAAAGCACCCAAGATAGAAATGTAAATGGGGAATAAAGCACCCAAGATGTGCACATGTATAGGAATTATGCTATGACATATGATCAAATACAAATGCAGACGTCGACGACAAGACTCGACTCTTTCTGTGAGATGACAAAACTGGAGGACTGATTCCTCAACACGGAGATCACTGTCATTCTGTTAAACTGTATCAAGTTGATAGTCACTGTAGGAATGATGAATAACTGCTTGGGGATTATGCAAGTAAACTGCCCCAGGTCAAATGAATTGATAATTGCTTCAGCTGTCTGATTCGTGGAATCGACTGTTTTGCTGTATCCTCGGAGGGCTTGCCCCAGTCTGAGTCTTGAACAATTCTCTGGATAAACCAAATCTGAGAAGATATTTCCTTGAACAAATCTTGAACTGATTCTTTGACAGGATGTAAAAGGAACTTGCCCCTGATAAGATCACTTGACCAAGTTTCTCATTGTTTGAAAATTCCTTAGAGGAAAGCCAATTTGCAAACAAAAATATTCATACAAACATGGTAATGCAAAGTTCATGCGATTTTTGAAAAATTATTTTTGAAAGATGGAAAATACATGAGTCGTTAGTCAGAACAAGGCGGTTCAAACACTCAAAGTTTAAAATAAAAGTGTATTGCCAAAAATAAATGATTCGCAAGGATCTTTTGGAGTCAGGTTACGCAACCTTGTTGTAGTATACTTCCTAAATAACCCTGTTTCAGTTAGGTCTTTTGAGGGTTGTAATGTGGCCTGGTTCACGGTTTATGAAACAAAAGATAAAGGCTCAAAATTTATTTGTACCCACCCAATCTACGTGATGATCTTCAGTCCTATGCTCAGTTAACTCATACTATGCATTCAGGTTCCCATAAGTTAGGGATTTCATTGGTCGTAGCAATAATGACTCAGAAGTCAAAGGGACCTATGAAAAGGCAGCCACTACTCCCCTATAACATTTGATTGTTTTGACATTGAGGATTTTCAAGATAAGGATTTAAAAATCTCTTTGTATTATCCCTAAATTTTTCCTGAACTGTTTATTTTAGAGTTTACAGTCAGCGGGATGCCCCAGTTTTGCCTAAGTCTCCTTCATAGGTTTTGACTTAACGGGCTTCTTTTGATTTTTTTATATTATTTTTTTTGTGTGAAGGAAAGTGACTGTTTGATTTTAATGATTACGGTGAACCATCATCGACCTTTTGATTAGAAAACATCTTCGACACTTATTTGACGTGTGCGAAGGAAAATTTGTTAATGAAAGGTGTATCGTATGAACACACAACCAAGTTAACTGAGAACTACCCATCCCAAGGTTAAAATTGTGGGTTTTTGTAACGAAAGAAACTCCAACTTCTAGGCTCGAAGGGGGTAACGAGGGATTAACTTCCTTATTTCTCCAGTGTTTGGGAATTGAAACAATGCCTTACATCGTCAACAAGGTTTGATTGAAAGCATACTGACAACAATTATGGGTATAACGTTTTCATCATCCTCCCTCCAATCTTAGCATATCAAAATTTTGGACAAGAAGTAAACATTTGAAAAATAAAGCATAAAGATGCAAATAAATGGACGGAAATGAATTGAATCAAAAGTCGCAATGCTTATTTCATTAATGAAAGTACAAACATAATTAAAAGCAAACAACTTAAACAAAATAAGGAAAGTGCAAACAACGAGAAACAAAAGGCCTAGTGACAAAACTTCATTTCTGATGTATTGGCAAGGGATTTTTCTGAACATCCGGATGACTGTCTGTAAAATCAAGTATTCCAGTTCTAACCAATTCACATACTCTAGCCTTCAATACAAAACAATGCTCCAAGTCATGGCCTGGGGCACCCTCATGGGAAGCACAATGGAGATCAGCCCTAAATCCAGCCGGAGGATTAAGAGGAGGTGGTAAAGCATTTGTAGTAATCAGTCCTTGTCGGACTAAGTCAGGATATAGCTCTGTGTAAGTCATGAGAATAGGATCAAAGTGACTCCTGTTCCATTTCTGGTCTGATATCTGTGTCGAGGAATCAGCTTGACGACTCAAAGGTACACTAGAAGACGATAGGACCAAGAAGGAGAAACTGGGGGATAAATGCAATGCAAAAATGTGATGCTAATGCCATGCAATGGTCTCAAGAATTTCAACGTTCGATTGCAAACATTCCCTTTTAGGAAAGTGGGAAAAATTTTAGACTTTAAAATATAGGACTTCTTGAATTTGCAAAGGACTGTTGAATTCCTTGAAACTAGGAATGATATGATGCTTTATAGATGCAAAGCACAAACGTAAGTAAACAAAGGTCCTAGGTTAGAGGAACAATGAATGGAGTTAAGGTCTACCCTTCCCAAAAGGTATGCACTATGGGTTAATTGTACCTGCAGAACAAGGGTTCTAAATCAGTGCCCAAAGTCATCAGCCCATCTTTCAGATATTATCAACTTCTCGACTTACTCAAGGGTCGATAATATTCTCAAGAGAACCTCGTTCAAGTGTAGTATCGCGTAGCAACCATTGTAGGACTACTCCCACATGGTTCCCGCACTACGTCCTAGATAAGGCCAAGATGGTGTAAAGGTACTACGGTTCCCAGTATCACAGACTCCAATCGATAATGGTAAAAGTTTTCACGACTACACTCGATCAACCGAACCATTTTCGAAAGTGTCTCAACTGAGCGGTGATTCTCGATTTAGCTTAGTCGGGACTCACTCCCTATAAGCCTCGTCGAATATATCGCCATCCTATAATAATGTCAATCAAGTCCGGGTGTAGGACTTATCTCACAACACAGTAACTCCAAGTAAGGTACCCCAATATATACATACAAGTGAGCAAAATATATAATAAAACAAATATATAAAGAAAAATAAACAAAATAGGGATAACCCTCAATAGTTAGGACTCCCCAGTGAAGTCGCCATTTTCTGTTGCGGTGAAATTTGGATGTCAAGTTATTGATTAACTTGAATCTTAATTCATTTACAACCGGTCTTTGATTTATCCGAAGGAAAGGTTAAAGAAAGGAAAAACCTAAAGGGGAGAGATCTCAGGTTCGGAGGTTGGTTAAATTTAGGGAAGGTATTAGCACCCTAAACTTCCGTAGTACTCTACGGGAACCTTTTGTTTATTTTTTTTTTATTTATTTCATTAATTATTTTGCTTTAGGGTATATACAAAGGATTGAAAATTAAAAAAGACCTAGGGGTTAATTCTAAGTTTACTCGGCAAGACATCGCATCTTGTGCCTACATATCCTTACAGGAATGGAATCAGAGTAACTGTAGTTCCCCTCAAAAGGGAGGTTAGAAACGTCTTGACTGTGGCCAAGGTTTGTTCAGAGACTCCAATCTCTATGTTAAAAAAATGTTAATTAAAATTAAAATAGGGTTAAATTAGGGATTCCACGGCGGAAAACCTTAAAACAGAGTACGGCGACTCTTTTGGCCTAACACTAGGATAAAAGCAATTTTGCCCACGGCGGGACACCTAGGCTAAACAGGGTTTGATCCATTAAAGGGGTAAGGCTATTGACTCGGCGGCCAAAAGGCTGGACCTAATCCTTCGGAAGGATAAAACTATAAAAAAATGTGAAAATATGACAAATCATTATATGGAGGAATAATTAAGGTACAGAAATAAGAAAAGTAATAAAGGCAGAGGGTATAAAGAAACAAAGAAACATTTCTGAAAACATGAAGAATATGAAAATATGTAATGACACTTAGAATGAAGTGAGGGAGGAAAATAGTGTGGGGGCTGTGGCCACCACAAGCACATCTCAACCTCGAGCATGCACATGAAATGCCAAAAGAAAGAAAAGTAATAAAAGGGTACATAAAATGACACGACAAACATCAAACATCAGGAGTTCCTTACGAAAAGGTTTTAATTTTTTAATATTTTAATTATAAAAAAAAAAGGTTTTAATTTTTTAATAAAAAATATTTAAGTTAAAATTATAAAAAAAAATTAAGTTTAAATTATAAAAAAAAAAGTTTTTGGGGGAAAAGTCTTTTCAGTTTTTTGGGAAAAGGTTTTTGGGAACAAAAAGGTTTTTTTTTCTTCGGAACAAAAAGGCTTTTCAGTTTTTAAAAAAGGTTTTACTAAAAAAAGGTTTTAATAATAAATAAAAAAAGGGTTTTGATTTTAAAAAAAGGTTCTGTTAAAAAAGGGTTTTGATATTAAAATCTACGGACCTGAACACACATGGAGATTAACATGGCAAAATATGCACATAAACATGAAAAAGCAAAGGTTTAGTAATTTAACGGACCTAAACACATTAACATGGCAAAATATGCACATAAACATGAAAAGGCAAAAGATTTAGTAATTTAACCTACGAAGCGGAGGTTTGCTTCGATAAATGTGAAAAAGGTTTGAATAAGGGAACACTGGAGAGCTCCAATCCTTCTGACGAGTTGTGGGAATGACCGCCTTTCTTCTCTGGGGATCTCCTTTGTTTTTCCCTTTCTCTCTCCTCTTTTCTGAAGAAAACCTTCTGACCCCCTTTTCAACAAAGCAACACATGTATATATAGGGAACAAATTAGGGTTAACACCAAATTGTCAATAATGTCCCTAAAGCCCATTTTAAAGCCCAAACTAAATAATTAGTTAAGAAAATTTAAATAATTTAAAATAATTAAAATAAACTTAAAATAAAAACTAATAATCCTATTGATTCCTAAAATCAAAAATATTATAAAAAGAACAAAATTTTTTCCAATATTTTTTATTTTATGATTTTTTGGATATTTTTATGAATAATTTAGAAAAAGGTGAAAAAAATAATATTTTAAAAAATGATTTAATTAAAATACGAAAATAATAATTAAATAATAATAAAAAACTATTTTTGTTATTTTTTAATGAAAGATAGAAAAATTTAGAGTAAAAATAATAAAAAACAAAAAGTGACAAATGTGAGATTCAAACTCTCAACCTCTCACACTCACAACTCCTTACACATGTCCTCTTGCCAATTATGTCATTTTTACTTTTTAGAAAAAAAATGCATGCCATATGATATTTACCTGCAAAAAGTCAAACGACTACACAAATTTGTTAGTAATTGATTAAATGCAATAAAAATGCAATGAAATGCAATGAAATGCGACGACAAATCTTAGGGCAAAATTTGGGGTATTACACTTAGGCTTGCAAACAAGGAAAATAACACTCTAAAATCATTCAACATCTCATGAGAACTTGATTACACACATAGCCATGCCAAGAAGGAGTCAGAATGGTGGTTGCCATGGGCGATATTTTGAAGAGAAATTGAAAATCCAAAATCTCATTTGGATGGATCCAGAAGTTTCTAGATGATCCCAATCATTTCTATATAAGCTAGTGAGTGAGCTCATCCATTTTTTTGGAAGGAATTGAAGCTGGTAAGAGAAGGAGCCATTAAAATTTTGAAGGTTCAAGTTGAAATCGGGTTTTCAATTCAAGGGAGAATCAAGCCAAATCAAGGTGTGCAAAGGCTTGGAGAGTGAATTTGGAACGTGTCTGCATCATCTTGGCAGTTGAAGTGAGCAAAAACTACATCTGTTACAGCTCTGAACTCAGGTTGGTACTTTTCATCCCTATGCATGATTTAGGAGGAGAAACTTAGAAATGTATATGTGGTTAAGATCCTTGCAACCTGTAGTTGGATTTAGGATCATAAGTTGGTGAGTTAGAGACAAGTTAGGCATGTGACCATTTTCTGTTGAGGATGATATCTCACGATTCTTGAAGGATTATTCATGATTGGATGGTGGAAATTGATCAGTGAAGAGTGAGGATTAATTTGAGACCTTTAATTTAAAGAATGGTGAAAATCAAGATTTGGATGAACTCTGAAAATGTCATCGTGTTTTGAGTTAGAGATGGAATTAAAAAATTCTGAGGTTGGATTCTTGATCAGGATGAAAAATGGAGTGGGATGATGATTTGTTTCACTATTTTTGTTGACCTGTGTGTACCACTTCACCGGAGAAGACGGTGGCGCTACAGCTCAGGCCACCGTCTGAGAACTCCCTCCATCTCAGTTTAAATTGGGGACGATGAACATGGACCATCAGATGAAGGTTGGACTTTGACTCAGGCAAGGGATACACGACCACGATTTGCTCTCAAAGTGTGAAGACTTGGATTGGAATGAAATGCACTGTTTCATTAATTGAATTGTTTTGGGCTTAGGACTCAGATTGATATCCACACCCCCTTTCTGGCCCAACCCAAGAATTGAACTAAGCTGGATTGCTATTTGACACGCATCTTTTATTAATTTCTTTTAATTTCTTTTATTTTTCATTATTTCATTATTTCATGTGACTTAGAAATTAATTCATAAAAAATAGAAGATTAACTCAATTAATTCCAAATTCTTTTCCCTTGATTCATGATTGAATCTAGAATTTTGTAGATAAAAAAATATTAATAATTCAAGCATTTTTTATTTTTATTTGCATTTTCGAATATTAATTGATATTAGAATAACCATGGTTGATACCTTGTTTTGATGAATTTGGTTTGAGCACTTGGTGAGGATTCTTGCCTTGATTTTTTGTGTGTAGCTAGCATAGATATGCATGTTCCCCCTAGATTTTTCTCACATTTTTGTGATGAATGTAGGTGGTAGTTTCAAGTTGAAACATTAGGGCTCCATTTTTAGGGTTTATGCTTAGTACCTTAGGATGTAAGTTTTATTTTTAGGACTTGGTGGATGATTCAACCTCTGAATTTTGTATGGTAGATTCATGATTGAATTAGGTTCCCATAGTTATTTTTGTAGGATTTTAAAATTGGTTTTAGTATTTTAGTTAGGGCTAACTTTAGTACTAGGTTTTAGGTGATCCTAACTTGCTAATTCAACTAGAATGACTTCTTTAGTTCCCTTAGATTAGGGTTTTGCCTCTCTTGCTCTTGGATGGTGTTGAAGACAAGCTTGGGATACCATGGAATTCTTGGATAAGCTTGGATGTGAAGACTTCCCCTCTTTTGGTGTAGTGTTGACTAGGTGTTAAGATTAGGGTTTGCAGGCAGAGCTTCTAGATAGATTCTCTTCTTTCATAAACATGGAAGGTGTTGATCACTTCCATTCTTCCCTATGATGTAAGGTCCCCTTGAAAAGGCCTCATCCCTCCTTTGGTAGGATGTGTGGCTCTTCACAAGTTGGTAGAACCTTTGAGGGTCCCTTTCCCTGATGATGGATTGCTTAGTGGTGACCTTTGGTCTTCACTCTGATGTCAATCATCCAAACTTTGCTCTTTTTAGATGAATCTTTATCCCTTGCTAGAGGATGGAATTCCTTGTTAGAATATTGAAAATGCTAGAGGTTGCTACTTCTTTGTATTTGAAGACTGTCATGGAAGCTGAAGCTTGAAGGTCAAGAGGAACAAGTTGACACTTGTGGGAAGAAGATCAAGCTGGGATTGAAGAAAGAGCTGAAGCTTGAAGAAGATGGAAAGCAAGTTGATACTTGTGAGGGGGATCCATTGGAGATTGAATGAAGAAGCTGAAGCTTGAGGTTGGAAAGCAAGTTGATACTTGTGAGTTCAATGCTTGGAGTACCTGAAGGAACAAGTTGATGCTTGTTAGTGAGATTGAGGCCTGAAGGTGGAGTTTACTTTGGAACTGAGGCCTGAAGAAGAAAGGATAAGTTGATACTTATGGTTGAGGTATTGAAAGTTTGAAGAAGCAAGTTGACACTTGCTATTAAAGATGAAATACTTGGAGAGCAGTTGAGGACTGAGGACTGAGCTGCTGTCAGAGGATTGCTTTGCTGTATGGCTGTAGCTGTTGATCTGCTTTCTTTCCTGTTTGTTTGCTTGTTGTGCAACTGTATTGATGTGACTTGTTTGATTTGCTTGACGCATTAGAATAATTTCATGTTTAGATTGAGTTAAGCTAGGAGCATGATTGCACTAGAGGTTGAGTTGCTCCCTCTGCTTGTATTTTTACTGTATGGCTTTGCTTGCTGGTATTTGGTAGAGCCCAGCTCCCTTGCCTGTGTGGTCTGGTGTGTTTGCTTGATGGCATATTATGTTATTTCTTTTGTATGATTAGTTATATTTTGCTTGATAGCATGTTATTTCTCCTGTATGATTGCAGTTATTCATATCTGGCTTGAGGTTGAGATGAGCTTGTGGAGGCTGATGCCCCACACACATTTCCTCCCTCACTTGCATTGCATGCATTTTAAAGTCGTTTACTGTTTACTGTTTAAGCTGATGCTTTATCTGTTTCTGTTTATCATTGACATGACCCCCTAGGAATCTCACTTCCTTTGATAAGGAAGTGATGATAGAACTTTAGGTTGAAACCTATGCATGATAACTTCTAGGAGTTCCCTGTTTCAAGCCTCAACCATAGGATGAATCGTTGGCATGACAACATTAGGACTTGATAGTCTCCCCTTAGTTGTCCCTCTCTCTTCTCATCTCAAAACAAATTAAAATACAGTTAATAAAGGTTAACTAACGTCGTACGTTATGAGCCTTAAGCTATCTGAGAAAGGATTGTTGGAGAGTTTCTTTTCAACAGTCTGGATGTTTAGTATGGCACCCTTTGGGTGACATGCGATGCATTCACTCTCCGGTCATAGTCTCTAGTGCGATATTGGTTGCAAACATCCATAAAAAACAGTTCTTCCGTAAAAGACAGAAAACAAACTTCAAACCTTTTTGCCCCTTGGGCCCATAATTCAAAGGAAAACGTTTCTGAAGAAAAGAGTGTCGTTAACTCCCAGTTCTACCGCAAACGGTAACGCCTAAGTCTCCCAGGGTCGAGCTGCATACGCCAAACTGCTGGAACTGTTTGTTAACCCTACTCGATAAAACAGATGCATCTGGATTCCCATAATCCGTATTATCCCGAACTACGTAAGCTTTGATCTCTCAAGCCTGTTGAGAGTACGTAGGCACAATACTGACGTATTAGCGAGCCATCTTCCCCGTAACCTGTAGTTAGTCGAACTACGTTGACTCTGATTTCTCGTTCTCTGATGAGAATACGTAGGCATAAAGTGCGACGCTTTGCCGAGTCATTTTCTTTTTAAGCCAGCCTTGATAGGTAGATAATAAACCAACCCGTCCGATAAACACAACAAGCGTGGATCCCATCGAGTACGATGGACGTGAGGGGTGCTAATACCTTCCCATTGCGTAACCGACTCCCGAACCCAGACAACGGTTGCGATGACCTTGTCTTATACCCTTTCGTCAGGTTTTTCCGATCGTTTCCTTTCCCATTCTGAGGGATAAATAACGAAAGGTGGCGACTCTTCTGTTTTTCCGGCACCTTATTTTCGCGGTAGGGACAGCTGGCGACTCTGCTGGGGACTTGATATTTTCCTGGGATCCAACGTCCCTTATGCGAGTCAGTCTGGGGATCCAACATCCCTGCGAGAGTCAATCCTAGCGCTTGTATGTTTACTTGTTGGGTTATGTTTATTTATCGCATTTTATTTCCCACGCTTTATTTTCAGTATGATATGATTATCTGTGCTGTTGTGGGAGGGGCATTCTCATGAGTGAGAAGCCAGACCCAAGCTTGAGTGTACCTAGCATTAGTTGTGGAAATTAGTGGGCGCGTGCTTGCTTTACAGGCACTAGTGTCTCATGAAATCCACGCTCAGACGAGGTTCTCCCGGTTGACTTCTTTTCCGGCCCTTTGGGCCTGAGGGGTTGTTGGTTTGGAGGATTGTCGACTCTGGGGACCGATCATTTGGGATTCAGCTAAGTGAGGCCGCTTCAGGAGATGGTGATGCCACACCTTCTGGGTATCGTATCATCCCTCTTGAATGTCTGTGACGCTGATGACCGCATAGGATGCCGAACTTGTGTCAGTATAGGTCCATACCTGTGAGCAGGGTTGGGTTTGTTGCAGGAAACCTTAACCTTCAGACTACTTGGTTTTCTTGATAGTGAATCAGTTTTGTTGGTATCAGAGGTTCTCATCATCAGATGTGTATGTGTTCTTGACAGAGCAGAATTATGGTCCTGTATCAGAGGTCCTTATCTTCAGAGGTATATGTGTTCTTGACAGAGCAGAGTTATGGTCCTGTATCAGAGGTTCTCATCTTCAGAGGTATATGTGTTCTTGACAGAGCAGATTTGTGGTCCTGTATCAGAGGTCCTTATCTTCAGAGATGTATATTTGTTCTTGACGGAGCAGATTTGTGGTCCTGTATCAGAGGTCCTTATCTTCAGAGATGTATATTTGTTCTTGACAGAGCAGATTTGTGGTCCTGTATCAGAGGTCATTATCTTCAGATATGTGTATTCTTGACAGAGCAGATTTATGGTCCGATACCATGGTTTCCTTCTCATCAAAGATATGATTGTTCTTGACAGAGCAATATTGTGGTTTTGTTGATACAGAACCTTCATCTCTTCAACGGCCCAGTCATCTTGATCTCCTGCTGCATGATTGCATTTTGCATTGTTTTGCATACCCATTTGCATTTCATTAACGTGTGTCTGTGTTGCAGGTACCGTTTCCCCCGATTCAGGTTTTCTTGCCTTCTATTGTGCTGTCATGGGTTCTCTGAGGAAGACTGTGGCTTACAAGCTCCCCGCTCCTGATGTCGTTCAGCTGACTGGTTTGATTGCTTTGGCAGATGATTCTGTGAGAGGTGAATTCAGAAAGTCGTATGGGAAACTGCTCAGCTTGGTTCGTAAACCTTCTGTCTTTGACTTGAACGGGTTGCACGCCTTACTGCAGTTCTACGATCCTCCTTTGAGATGTTTTACCTTCCAATACTTTATTCTCGCACCCACACTAGAGGAGTATGCTGATTTGTTAGGTGTGCCTATCAAGAGTCAGATGCCCTTTGTTCATATGGATGTTATGCCTAATCTGGCTAGTCTAGCTCCTTCACTTCATCTGGATGCCTCCGAGTTGGTCTTGTCTAGTTGGAACAGGGTTCCCGTTTTCTCCCTGCAGTTCTTAGTGGGAAAGGCCCAGCAGTGTGCCAAAGACGGTTGTTGGATCGTGTTCAACGCCATTCTTGCTCTGTGCATATATGGCATCATTCTGTTCCCTAATATGCCCGACTTTGTGGACTTCGACGCCTTTCACATCTTTGCATCAGGGAATCCAGTCCCTACCTTGATAGGAGATCTCTACCATTCTGTCCATTACAAAAACGAGAACAGAAGGGGCAAGAATGTCTCGTGTTGTGTGCCCTTACTCTATAGATGGCTTGATAGTCACCTACCCAAGAAGAGTCCCTTTGCTTCGTTTGCAGCCACAGCTGAGTGGTCTGTGCGCTTGATGAGTCTATCAGCGGAGGATATTGCCTGGTTTGATAGAGATAGGTTGGGTACTGAGATTATCTTCAGTTGCAATGGGTTTCCGAATGTGCCTTTGATAGGCAGGAAGGGTTGTATCAACTATAATCCATCTCTGCTGGTCCGACAATTTGCTTATGCTCTGAGAGCTCCGCCGAAGGATGAAGAGGTGCAGGAATCTCTGTACCTCACTGGTCTTCCAGAGGGGGATATGTTATCTAAGCTTCAGCACGCTTAGAATGGTATCTGTAAGCAGGGAAAGCCGTTGCTGGGGAAAAGTAATAGCCAAGCCTATGCTCCGTATGTAACCTGGATCAGAGCCAGAGCATATATTATAGGGATGCCGTTTCCTCCTGCCAAGCTAGAAAGCCCTCCAGTGATTGAAGAGCCTACCACCGTGCCTATTCAGCAGCATAATCAGGTGTTAGCAGAGAGAGATGAGTTGAAGAAGGCAAATGAAGAACTAGAGAGAGAGAGTTGGCTCAACTCAGAAGCGAGAGAAGCGAAGTTGTCCATTCCTTCAAGAGGCAAACAGAGCTGGTGAACCAGTTAGGGACGGATTTGACTAAGCAGATGGCTGAGCGTGAGCGCTTGGGTCGGGACTTCAAAGCTGTCAATGACGTACTGGCCACTAAGAAGCAGCACTTGGATGAAGCGTACCGGAGAATATCCAAGTTTAATCAGCATTGGAAGGCCACCCTAGCCAACGGCAAAGAACAGGAGGATAAACTGAAGCAACATATCTCCAAGTTGAAGGCCCAGGCGAAGGCTAGTGAGAAGAGGTTTGATGAAGAAACCACTCGCAGATATGCCGCTGAAGACCTGCTCAACAAGGATCTTGCTAACCTGAAGGAGCGTAAACTGACGTTTGAATCCAAGAAGCGGAAGCTAGAAGATTGTTTCGGCGAAGGAGCATGGGAAGATTCAGTTGAAGGTCTTCAATACACTATTACGTAGAGGGAGTTACTCGTCGAAGGGTTGCTCACTCGGCCTGATCATCCAGAAACGAGGAAGCTGTTAGAAGAGTTTCGCGCCCATGGCCGTGCTTGACCATATTTGCAATCCTTTTGTTTTGATCATTGTTGTATGCTGACCATCACCAGGCTTGTTGGTCGAGGTCATGCTATTGATTCTGCTTGTACTCAGTGACGTTGTGTACCGCCTTAATGGGCTTTCTTAATATATATGAGATGTTATTTCCATGACTGGACTCAGACTTCTTATTATCAGCGCTGGCACTCAGGCACTAGGATCGGGGGACACCTCCCTAACACACAGACACACGTTTGCATTTGCATGAAGCATCTGCATAACGAGCACTTTGTCGTTCTTTCTAACCCTTTTGTGTATACAGGTTGTTTCAGGTTGTTCCAGGATTGATCAAAGACCAATCCACCGCTATCCGACCAGAGCAAATCAAGCTAGAGCAATGGAACAAGTGCAGACTGACGTTCAGGAGCTCCGAGAGAGGATGGACCGCTTCATGGAGCTCATGCAAGTGGTTGCCAACGGCCAAGACCAGCTCAGAACATTGGTTCAGCCTCTGATTTCAAGGGTTGATAGCAATGGTGTACTCCACGGTGGGAGCGTTCCAACCCCTCCACCTGTTGAAACTCCTTTGAACGGCATCCCCGCGACCGGGGGGAACGGTAGTGGTAATGATAATGTGATCGCTAACATGGGGCTCAATGGTAATACGACTGGCGTCGGTAACGGAAATTTTGAAGCTAATATCAATGTTGGGCTAGGCAACGGCAATGCAGGTGTTGGAAATCTGTATGGGCCTCAGCCATGGTTAGAAGACCGTCAAGAAGACTTGTTCTCACATAAAGGTGCTGAAGGAGAGCTGACTGATGAAGCACGCCTGAGGTTTAAAGCACTCGAGGACAAGATGAGGAATTTCGAGAACCTGAACATTATGGGTGTCGACATGTCCAAATTGGGATTGATTGCTGATTTCAAGGTGCCTCTCAAGTTCAAGGTACCCGACTTTGAGAAGTACAAGGGCACCACTTGCCCTCGCGTCCACCTGAGATCATACTATCGGAAAATGTCCGCTCACTCTGAAGACGAGAAGCTGCTGATGCATTTCTTTCAGGATAGTTTGTCCGGGCCATCCTTGGAACGGTACATGAGTCTGGAGCCTACCAGTGTGCGCACGTGGAAGGAACTTGCTGAAGCATTCGTGCACCATTATCAGTATAACAATGATTTGGCTCCGAACCGAGTCCAACTGCAGAATTTGTCACAGAGGAACAACGAAGGGTTCAAAGAATACGCCCAGCGGTGGAGTGAATTAGTAGCTAGAGTTCAACCGCCGATGGTTGAACGGGAGCTTATTGAAATGTTTGTAGCCACCCTCCCAGGGGTTTATTACGAGAAATTGGTCAGCAGTATGTCTGGAAGCTTCTCAGATCTCATCATCACGGGCGAGCACGTTGAAAATGGGATCAAACTGGGGAAAATTCAAGGTGTCGATCCAGCCTCAACTGGAGGAGGAAAGAAACCGTATGGTGGCAAAAGGCGAGAAGGAGAGACAAGCGTCGTGTCCAACGCTCGAATGAAAGGTAAAGGCCAGCACCAACAGGTGGCCAGCATAACCATCCCCGCTGTCCAACAACCCTAGCCACAGCAGCAGCAGCAGCAGCCAAATCAGCAAGGGTACAGAAAGTATCAGAACAGGGCACCTCTATCAATTCATCACCTTGAAACACCGCCCATGTCTTATGCTCAACTGTTACAGACTCTGCTTCAGTTACAACTAATCCAGAAGAGAACCCTGGCTCCCTTGACAGGGGGACCTCCGTCGGGTTATGATGCGAATGCAACTTGTGAGTTTCACTCGGGGGCACCAGGACACACGATAGAAAACTGCAAAGCCTTCAAGCACAAGGTACAGGATATGGTGGATGCTAAGATCATCAACTTCTCAGATAATGTGCCAAATGTCACGAAGAACCCTATGCCGAATCATAGGGGAGGTGGGGTGAATGCCGTTATTGAAGACAAGAATTTGGATCTACTGACTGACGTCAGGGATTTGAAGAGACCGCTTAGCTTCGTCAAAGCCAAGCTGATGAAGAGAGGTTTCTTCCCAGGATGTGGAGAACTATGTATGGGCTGTGTGACTAGTCCTGATGGGTGTGAATAGTTGATAGATGGGATTCAGAGTCTGATGACCGAAGGAATCTTGCAGTTTAGTCGAAGGGACGAATGTGGATCTGGAGAGGTGATGTTGAAGCAAGATGATGAGGTTGCCACCATCACCATCCCTCGCTGGACGATCACTATTTCTGCACCCAGACCACCCACGATCACCATCACGAAAGCTGGGCCGATACCTTTTGAAAGCACCAATGCTGTCCCATGGCATTATAGGGCAGACGTCTACTGCAATGGGCAGAAGTTAGAATTGGAACCCTTTGGGCAGTCTGTAGATAACCTAGTGGGAATTGGCGGAATCACGCGCAGCGGAAGAATATTTGCTCCACCTGAGATTGTGGCGGACAAAGCGGACAAAGCTGAAGTAACCGATAAGGGAAATAGTAAATTCGTTGAAGAAACCCCTCGTGGGGTAGAGAAGGACTTACTTGTTAAGGATGCTGAAGAGTTTATGAGGTTGATTAAGAAGAGTGATTACAAGATCGTGGATCACCTCCATCAAACACCCTCGAAGATCTCCATCCTGAATCTGTTGCTGTGTTCGGAGTCACATCGCAACGCGCTGTTAAAGGTTTTGAATGCCACGTATGTACCGCAGGAAATATCGGTCAACCAGTTGGAAGGGGTCGTAGCCCACGTAAATGCTGGAAACGGGTTAGGGTTCACTGACCTAGAGCTTACGCCGAAGGGAAGAAACCACAACAGCGCCCTGCACATCTCGATAGAGTGTAGGGGAACGATTATGTCTCATGTGTTGGTGGACACGAGGTCATCACTCAATGTTCTTCCGAAGAAGGCATTGATGAAGTTAGATACTCGAGGATTGATTTGCACACCCAGTGATCTGGTGGTGAAGGCTTTCGACGGAATCAAGCGTCATGTCTTCGGAGAGGTAACTCTGCCAATCCAAGTTGGGCCGGAAACTTTCGACACAGTCTTCTACATTATGGACATCATGCCAGCCTACAGCTGTCTCTTAGGCCGGCCATGGATCCATTCTGCTGGCGCCGTGACCTCCACGTTGCACCAGAAGCTCAAGTATGCTGTCGGAGGCAGCATCGTGACTGTTTGTGGCGAGGAAGACATAATGGTGAGCCATTTGTCATCCTTCAAGTATGTTGAGATGGATGAGGAAATCCACAAAACCCTATGTCAGGCATTCGAAGCTGTTAAAGTCAAGAACGTGGCTCCTGTAATGACAGAAAAACCAGAGATGACTCTCTCTTCCTTCAAGGAAGCCCGGGCCGTTGTTCAAGCCGGATCTACCCCAGGCTGGGGGCGAATTCTAGAGATACCTAACAAGCAGGACAAGTTCGGGTTAGGATACTCTCCTGCGGCTAAAGCATCCTCTTCTCGTAGTGCGTCGCGAGGTAAAGGGCCGATCCAGTTTACAAGCGGTGGAGTAATATTTGAAAGTGTCAACACGGTGTCTGAAGACGGCGAAGACAGCGACTGCGACCTAGACTCTTGGATCCAGCCAAGCAAACCAGGCGAGAGCCTCAACAACTGGTCCATCAGGGATACCCTCCAAGTGACAGGCAAAGAGTAATGATTTACTTTCTCCAATCATTGTACAACCCTATGTCCTACCCGGGGCATAATGGTTCTATTGTCAGGGCCTTGTTTGATTATTTACATGCATTTTACCAATAAATCAAAAGGTGTTTTCTTCGTATTCAAATGTTGTGATCTCTGTTATTCCTGTTTTATATTTGTTTTGAAAAACAACAAAATGGCAATGGGGTTTGTGCTAACCTGCATATCCTTGTCTTTGTTGCACCCCAAAATTTGCCCAACCTTTTCTAATCTAGGTTTATGTTTCAATTGCATAGTCATTTGCATTGTCATCATGTACATAGTGTATTCATCTGCATTGCATAGCATAAGCAAGCCATCTTAATCAGGGGATCAAGTGATATTCTTATCTCAAGAGGCATATTTAAGGGTCTCATTCATATTCAAGACTACTCAGGTCATCAGGGAAGAATTTGGGCTTTGAAGTGTTGACAGATCACTCATTGGGTTCTCTCCTATCTTGAGGTTGCTTGGGGATCATCAGAGGGTGTGTGAGCTATGAGCCAAGAGCATGAGGTGTATGGATGTTATGAAGATCCTATGTGATCATTTTGAAGAAGAACCAAGTCAATGGAATGATTGCAAGAGCCTCAGTTGAAGTCAGTCAACTAGGGTTTTATCTGGGTCAACTCTAGGTCAAAGACTTGCTTTGAAAGGTATCAAGAATCATTTGAAGAATGTGGGATTCATTATTTTCTATATGGATATGGATATGATGTTGTGCTAAAGAAAAATCAAGAGGAGTCAAGGAGAAATGGAGTTACCAAATTAGGGTTTCAGTGTAAAATCCCCTGATTTAGGTCAAACTTCCAAGCAAGATAAGTCAAAATGCAAGCTTAAAATGGATCCTTGGCCAACCTGAAACTTGTAGAGGATCTCAAGACCTTTAATTTGAGTGGTGGAAGACATCAAGGAGATTTATAGAACTCAAGTTATGGTCCTTGCAAGTTACAGGTCATCTGAGGTATATGAAATTTTGTCTGTGAAAGTTACTTGTCTTCCAAGCAACTTTTGACCTTCAAGGAGATTTCAAATGGATTTCTGGCCAACATGAGAGTTGTTCCTTATTGTCTTAGCTTTCTAGAAAGGTATGGTATGCTTTCATATGATTTTTGGAACTCTACTTATGGTCTTGGCAAGCAAAGGGTATTTTGGTCATTTGAGAATTACAGGTCATTTCAAGCCTATGCCCAAAACTCATACAAGGAAGCTTCAAATGAAACCCTTCACAACATCAAAGTTGCTCAAAATGTCATTTTGAGTCTAGAAAAGTGGTCATGAAAGATTGTAAAGGCTCATAGCTTAAGGTTTCAAAATTGGTGAATTTAATGAATAAAAAATGACCTAAATTTGAGATTTTTCATAGTTTGGCCAAATGGGATGAAATTATAGGTCATTTTGATTGGAAAAAATGTTTTAAGAACATTGGCAAAAGTATATTTTAGAGTTTGGTTCAATATTTGAAAGATATGCTTGGTTACTTACAAAAGAAGTTACATAATCCAAATCCAAGGGAAAGTGTGCATGGGAAGTTTCTCCAAGGTTCTAGGACTTTCCAATGATATCTATATATTGAATTGAATAGCTTCATGCCATGGTTTGTGATTCATTGTGCTCACAATACCAAGTTACACTCAAATCTTCCATTTTGCAAAACCCTCTCAAACTTCATCAAACTTTCACCAATTTCCAATTTTCTTGATCTGATCATCATCTAGATCATTCAAGGATCAAAATTCACACAAGAATTTGGTTGAATTGGATAGAACTCGTGCCATACAACTTCATCATCCAAGGTGCAAGAAAGTTTCAATTGCAAGATTCAAGGAGTTTGCACAAGATCCATTGCATACAGAATCAAGAATTGAGTGTGTGGATCAAGTTCAGAGCATTGAAAGCATTGGATCAAGAGAATTCTACAACTGTTTTTACCATTTACACCAGGTTGGTAATCCATTCGAATTGCTTGATTTAGTCAGCATGTTAGAGTTTTGTTAGGTTAGAACTGTTAGGATAGGTTAGAAGATTAATTTTGGTGAGTTTGAGAAGGATCCATGGAAGTTGCCATTGGAGTGCATAATCTGTTAAGGTTTATATCAGCTAGAATATTGCAAGATAATCTTCATCATATAGCTTAAAATGATCAGTGAAAGATGTAGATCATGCTAGGGTAAAGATTAGCAAGGTTTGGTATGGTTGATGACAGTGCATAATGGTGGAGTCACTACTTTCTACCTATCGGGTTCAATTGTTGGTTGAGGTTTTGAAAGAACTGATGGCATGGCTGTGTAGAGGGGAATAAGTAGATCACTTTTGGTTCTTACATCGTGTGAATCCATTGAAGTTTGAGGGAGAACAGAATGGTGGAAGGATCGTGCATGGTGATGAGATTTTCTGAAACCCTAGGGTTTCAAGGTTGAAGACGAACTTTGGGCCACACGATCATGATTTTGACCTTGACTTGGTTCCTAATCTGATGGCCAGGATTTAAAATGAAAGTTGGAGGGAGATTATTCAACCAAAACGCGCCGTTTCATTTATTATTTCAGACTGGGCTTTGCAAATGTTGCTATTCGTACCCCTAGTTGCCAGGCCCAATGAGATTATAACTGAATTCCTTGCTATTGGCACCGTTTCCATCTTTTTTTATTTTTTGTCATGTTTTCTGTTTGACTGGGCCCAGACGCGCATTGCTAGGCGCGCCCCCCAGTCTGGGCCCATCTTATTCTTTTAACTGAATTGATTGCTTGCTGCACCCCTCCTCCAAATTTAATTCACATTATTTCTTTCATTTTTTTTAATTTCTTTGAAAATTCACAACAAATAGAAAATTGCATGTTTTTAATTGGTTATTTTTGCATATTGTTCATAATTTTGTTAAGAAAATTATCACATAAAAAATTTGGCATTTCATTTTATTTTTATATTTTTAGCATATTTTTCTTTTAAATAGGATTAAATAATGTTTAGTTTAATACATGAATTTGTTAATTTTGGTTTGATTAGATGCTTTAGCATTTTTAATCCATTCTTTTTAGGTTGATTAGCTTAGACCTTTATCTTGTATATACAATTTAATTCATGATTTTAGATTAAAATTTTAGATGAGCTGTTTAGGTGTGAATAACATGATCAAAACTAGGGTTTAGGAGATAACATAGGTGAATTAAGTCATTTCCCTTAGGAGTTGTGGTTTGAATCTTTGGGGTATGGGACTATAGGGGTTATGGGTAGCTAATAGATCCCTTAGAAATTACTAGGTTTCCCCTATTCTACTATTACTATCAGTATATTGCTTGTATTTGCTTGACTGTATGGTGTGCTCTCTCTAGGGTTATTTCATTTGTCTGTGTGGGGTATTGGGTTTGCTTGGGGACTGGGAGAGCTGAAGACTTTAATGATGAAGTCCATTGGAGATCCAAGAGATTGAAGACCAACTTCCAGAGTTGATGGAGAGTATCCTGTGCTGGCAGCTGTTGAGGAGTATAGGATTCAGGAATTAGGCAGAGCCCTAGAATAGTAACTTGATTCACAAACATGGAAGGCCTTGTCTGCCTCCATCCTTTCTCTATGATTCAAAGTCTCTTTCAAATATCCACCTCCTTCCTTTGGAAGGATTAGTGAATATATTTGAAAGATAGAACTTTTGAGAGAAAATTGTCTGTATAATGTTAACAGTTAATGAGCCACCCTTGGTAGGTAATTGACTGTTTAACATTCATTTCATCTTGTTGACTGATATTCATCTTGGGGATTGAGACTTGAAGAAAAGCCATTGCAGATGGAAGATTGATGACAGAGACCTTGCTTGAAGGCTGTGGAGATGAAGACTGGGGCTTGCTTGAAGCTGGAGGACAAATGATGATGACTTGAAGTCAGATGCTGATGTAGAGCTGCTGTGGCTGTTTATCTTTTAGTTGTTTCATTTCTGATGTATTGTTTGGTTTTCCCTAACTGTATTGTTTGCTGTTTACCCTGTGAGGTTGAAAGTGAATTCTGTTCACTTTTTCCTATTGTTTTCTAGGTTCGAGGTTGAGTGGGACTCCCTTGCCTCGCTTGTATTGTTGCATCCATGCATTTTACTGTTTTATTGTATATATCTGCTGTTTCCGTCTATTCCCTTAGGATCTCTGTTTCTCTCTGCGCAAGAGAGGAATATGATAGACATTAGGAGTTAACCCATGCATGATAACATTAGGGTAAATTTTATTCCCCTTTTTCACCACTAGGATTTGTAGAGTGTCATCTCTTCTTCCTTCAAAACAACAGAAAAACACTAATAAAGGTTATAACAGAGATTAATTCATTTCTTCCGTCAAAAGATTTGAACAAACATCAACCTTTTCGCAATAAGAAAACCCTTGTTTAAGGTGAGATTTTTCATAAAAGACACTTGAGCAGCTTGTGTCGTGCGTAGCCCGAACTACGTTTGCTCTGATCTTTCATGCTGTATGAAAGTACGTAGGCATAGGATGCGATATCCTAGCGAGCAACCTTCACCCACTTTCCCCCGTAGTTAGGCGAACTACGTTGACTCTGATTTCTCGTTCCAGACGGGAATACGTAGGCATAAAGTGCGATGCTTTGCCGAGTCATGTTTTCTTTTCTTTTCAGACCTCATCCTTTAGTTTAGATAGAAGTGTAATCCGTACAAACCAAGCAAGCGTGGATCCCGTCGAGTACGACGGACGTGAGGGGTGCTAATACCTTCCCCTTGCGTAACCGACTCCCGAATCCAGGTTTTGGTTGCAATGACCATACCTTTCCCGTTTTTTGCGAGGTTTACTTCGAGCGTTTCCTTTCCCTCCGTTGGGATAAATAACGCACGGTGGCGACTCTTCTGTCAGCCGGCGTCGATTTTCGCAGTAGCGACAGCTGGCGACTCTGCTGGGGAACCCCCGTCCCCTAGCTGCTAAGGACTGCGATAGTTTCTTATGCATTGGGGATCCAACGTCCCTTGAGCGAGTCAATCCTAGCGCTTGTTTGCCCGTCGAGGAGTTTGTATGGATTTATATTTCTGTCATTTACATTTCAGCATTTTATTATCATTATTATTGTTGTATTATGGGCTTGATGGGGGTTCTATGATTGAGAGATAAGCCGGACCTGGGCTTGAGTGCACCTAGAATTAGAGTAGAAAGTAGTGGGCGCGTGTCGGCTTTGCTTGCATTAGTGTCTCACGAAATCTACACTCGGACGAGGTTCTTCTGGTTGGCTTCTTTTTCTACCCTTTGGGTCGAAGGGGTTGTTGGTCAGCTGAATTGTCGACTCCGGGAACCGATCATTTGGAAGTTGGCTAAGTGAGGCCTCTTCAGGATTTGATGATGCCACTCCTTCTGGGAATCGTATCATCAACCCTGAAAGTCTGTGACGCCGACGACCGCATAGGATGCCATACCTTTGTCAGTTACTAGGACATCCACCTGTGAGAGGGTTTGGGGTTATGCAGGTAACTAGACCTTCAGATACCGGTTATTTCTTGATCTGAGATCCTGGGTATTTATGGACAGTGGTGAGGTCTATCAGAGACTAGTCAGAGTTGTGGTATGAGGTCTATCATAGACCATTTGGAGTTATGTTATGGGGTCTGTCAGAGACCAGTGTTGGAGCTTTGTGTTGGGTCTATCTGAGACCAGGGTTTGAGGAATTCTGGAGGGTCTGTCTGAGACCTGTTCTGGTGTGACTTGGGCTTCTTATTCAGGGCACTTGATCCCCTGTTGCATGTTACTTGCATTGCATTGTCTGCATACCCATTATCATTACATCCCATTAACGTGTGTCTGTGCTGCAGGTGCATTTGCATATTCCCTTGTTCTGAGTATTGAACATGGCTGGTTTGAGGAGGACAGTTGCGTATAAATTTCCTACACCTGACATTGCTCCCTTACTTGGTCTGATATCTCTTGCTGATGAGGAGGTTAGGAGAAGTTTCAGAATGAGTCATGGAAGATTGCTGAGATTAGTCTGCAAGCCAACTGCTGTTGAGATGAATGGGTTGTACACGCTGATGCAGTTCTATGACCCTGCATTGAGATGTTTCACGTTTGCTGGCTTTATTTTGGGGCCTACCATTGAAGAGTATGTGGAGTTTATTGAGCTACCGGTACAGAACAAGGTTCCCTTTATTCGCTCTGCTGCTGAGCCCAAGTTGGAGGACTTAGCTAAGGCCTTGCACATGAACGCTGCTGAACTACTAGTGACTCCTTGGCTTGGGGTTCCAGGTTTTTCTCTTGATTTTCTGGTTGGCAAAGCTCAAGAGTATGCCAAGAACGGATGCTGGATAGTCTTCAATACTATCTTGGCTCTATGCATTTACGGAATAGTGCTGTTTCCCAACTTACCCAATTTTGTGGATTTGGACACTTTCCATCTGTTTGCTGCTGGCAACCCGGTGCCCACTTTGATTGGAGATCTCTATCATTCATTGCACTACAAAAATGAAAATAGAAGAGGAAAGACTGTTTACTGTTGTGCGCCGCTGTTGAACATGTGGTTTAAGAGCCATCTTCCCCTGAAGGGACCTTTGGTGGATAGTGCAACTACAGCTGACTGGCCAGAGCGTATGATGAGGCTGTCTTCTGAAGACATTGAGTGGTTTGACCGCGACTTGTTGGGATCCGAGCTTATTTTTAGTTGTTCTGGGTATCCTAATGTTCCGTTGATAGGGAGAAAAGGATGCATCAACTATAACCCATCTCTGTTCGTCCGCCAGTTTGGATATGCGTTGAAGAACCCACCTCAGGAGGAAGAAGTACAGGAATCTCTGTACTTCACCGGTGATTTGAGTGGAGAGTTACTAGCCAAGCTTCGGCATGCCTGGATGCGTATTAACAGAAAGGGGAAACCACTGTTGGGGAAGAATGATTGTCAGGCCTACGCACCCTACAAAGCATGGATCCGAGAGAGAGCCAGACAGTTAATGATGCCATTTCCAGCTGCGTCGGTCCCCGTTCATATTCCGGTGGAAGAACCAACCACTGTCACTATGGAGGTCTACGAGCAAGTTGTGAAAGAAAAAGAAGCCTTGATGAAGATCAATGAAGGGTTAGAGCAGGAGCTAGCTCAGATGCGGAGTGAGAAGAATAAGGTTGTACGTTCTTTCCAACAGCAGATCAAACTAGTAAACAGGCTAGGTGCTGAGTTGACTGAGGAGAAAAAGAAGCGCGAACGTCTGGGTCAAAAGTTCAGAAGCTCTCACGACATGTTGGAGTCCAAGAAGAAAGCACTCGACGCCGCTCACCGAGAAATCTCTTCTTGTAATAAGACATGGAATGCTACGCTAACCAACAACAAAAAGAGGGAAGATAAATTGAAGCAGCAAATTTCTGACCTCGAAGAGCAGTTGAAGGCTAGCATTGAGAAGCATGAAGAAGAGGTAATGGCCAGGTATAGTCTCCATAATGCATTGAACAAAGCCATCGAAGGCAGGAACGAAGCTGTGTCTCAGAAGCGGAAGCTAGAGGATCGCTTCGGAGAAGGGGCATGGGAGGAAACTGCCGGTGACGTGCGACGTGTTCTCAAGAGAAGAAACCAGCTTGTCGAGGGTCTGCTTACCCGACCAAGTCATCCAGAGACCAAGAAGTTAATAGAAGAGTACCGGGCTTATGGGAGTACTTGATCATTTCATGTATTAACTTGTATGCTTTATTTGCACAGCACTGACCATCACCAGGATTGTTGGTTGAGGTCATGCCTTCTTATTGTACACTCAGTGATATTGTATTCTTGGATTTCTCTGCAATATACGGGGTTTTCTATGATTCGGCTCCAGTCACCGTATTGCTAGCACTGTCACTGCACTGGCACATGCACACTAGAATCGGGGAATGATAATCCCTAACGCACAGACACATATGGCATTTTGCATACATACTCATATTTGCATTACAGGTTGTGGTTCGTGTATCTTATCTCCTGCGTCCGTTTCAGGTATTCTTCAGGATTGCAGAAAAGCGGGTCCACCGTTACTCTACAAGGATCAACCAGAAGAAGATCATGGACAACATGCAGAGTGAAATGCAAGAGATGCGTGACAGGATGGCCCTGCTCATGCAAACCATGGAGACTATCGCCAAAGGACAAGAGCAGCTGCAGAGCCTGGTTCAACCGATAGTCGCACGGGCTGAAAACAACGGGATACCGCATGGTGAAAACATTGCTGCTTCTCCCCGAGTTGAGAATCGTCAAAGTGCTGATGCTATTCCCGTAACCGGTTTGAATGCTGGAGAAACTGGTCCTGTAGGCGGAGGCGGGAACACCGGTAATATGAATGTCAATGCAGATACTGTTGGGGTATTTGTGGGTAATGTCAACCAGGGTTTCAATGGGGGCGTTGAGAATGTCGGAATAAATGGTATTAATGGTAACCAGGGCTTCAATGGTGTGAATATGGGGTATGGCAGCATGGCTGGCGCCAAGGCAGGGTTTGGTGGCTATGGTAATCTTGGATATGGAGCTGGCGCATACAACGCTCAAGAGATGGGTAATCTGAGGTATGACCCCAGGTATGTCCAAACGGGTCCAGGCTGCGATGCAGATTATGTTGGATATGATGCAGTACCTCGCTGGGAGGAACGTTAGGAGGATGTGTTCTCTGGTCAGAACGAGGGTCATGAAAGGGCTAGGGATGACAACCATCGGATGAGATTGCTGGAAGAGAAAGTGAACGGGTTGGCCAACCAGAATGCTCTTGGGCTGGATATGTCAAATATGGGGTTAGTCCCAGGGTTGAGGGTACCTCTGAAATTCAAAGCGCCGTCATTTGATAAGTACAAAGGGGATACGTGCTCTAGGGTGCATGTGCGCGCGTTTTACAGGCGCATGTCTGCGTATTCTGAGGATGAAAAGATGCTAATGCACTTCTTCCAGGATAGCCTGTCAGGGCCATCGCTGGAGTGGTACATGAGCTTGGAGCCTACTCAGATCCGGAGTTGGAAAGAGCTGGCAGAGGCTTTTGTTCGACATTATCAATATAATAGTGATCTCGCCCCTAACCGAGTCCAGTTGCAGAATATGTCTCAAAAGTCTAGCGAGAGCTTTAAAGAATACGCCCAGAGATGGCGAGATCTGGCTGCTAGGGTGCACCCTCCAATGGTGGAGCGCGAAATGATGGATATGTTCATAGGAACTTTTTCTGGAATGTACTATGACCGTTTGCTCAATTTCTCAATGAGTACTTTCTCGGAGTTGATATTGATGGGGGAGCGAATTGAAAACGGGGTAAAAATTGGTAAAATTCAAGCGGGTGAGTCCAGTTCCGCAGGAGGTAATAAGAAGACGTTTGGTGGTAAAAGGCAGGGTGATACCAATGCTGTATACAATGCTCGACGAAGGAATAAAGGTCAGAACTGGCGTCAGCAGTCACAAGTTGCAAGTGTTACCATTCCAGGGCCTTCTCAGCAGCAGAGACAACAACCACCGCAGCAGGCTCAGCAGCAGCCTAATAATAATCAGCGCAGGCTTCAGAACCCACGACCGAGGAGAGTATTCGAGGTACCGCCGGTATTATATGCAGAACTTCTTCAAACTTTGTTGAAATTGCAGTTAGTCGAGAAGAGGACCTTAGCACCACCAACTGGCCAGCCACCAGTCGGATATGATGTTAACGAGCACTGTGACTTCCATTCGGGTGCACCAGGGCACAATATTGAAAATTGCCTAGCTTTCAAGCATAAAGTACAGGACTTTCTTGATAGTACGGCTATTAACTTCGGGAAGGAAGGTCCCAACATCACGCAGCAGCCAATGCCTAAGCATGGTGGGGCTGGGGCCAATGCAATCATGGTAGGTGATGAGTTGAACTTGGTTTCAGAAGTGAGCGAGCTGAAAACCCCTTTGAGTTACGTAAAGCAGCGCTTGTTGAAAGGAGGAGTTTATCCCGGATGCAGCGAAGAGTGTGCTGACTGTTTGGTTCAACCTGAGGGCTGTGAGAAATTGAAGAGGGGAGTTCAAAGTTTGATTGATGAAGGAATCTTGCAGTTTGACAGGTCTGTGGGGCGAGAGAAGTTTGTTAAGACCGAATCTGAAAAAGAGCACAGTGAGGTTGCTACGATCACCATTCCGTTCAAATTAGTGACGATTTCGGCATCATCGCAAAGGCCGACCATTACTATTACCAACGCTAAGCCAGTCCCTTTTGAAAGCACAAAAGCAGTCCCGTGGAGTTATGGCGCTGAGGTGTATTGTAATGGGGAAAAGATTGACTTGAACGATCCGCCAGCAGGATCCGTGGATAACATAGTGGGAGCGGGTGGTATAACCCGGAGCAGGAGAATTTTCACTTCACCCGAGGTTGAAGCAGAGAGGCTTGCCAGGGGTAAGAACAAAGTTGTTGAGGGGGAATCTTCGGGGAGTAAGGGGGAAGAGCCGATAGCCAAAGATGTGGAAGAATTCATGAGGTTGATCCGCAAAAGTGATTACAAGATTGTAGATCACCTGCAGTAGACCCCGTAAAAGATCTCCATATTATCGCTGCTGTTGTGTTCTGAAGCGCATAGAAATGCCCTGTTGAAAGTACTTGAGACATCTTTCGTGCCGCAAGAGATTTCAGTTAATCAGCTGGAGGGAGTTATGGCACATGTTAACGCTGGGCATGGACTGGGATTCACGGATTTTGACTTAACACCTCGAGGGCGTGATCATAATAATGCCTTGCATATCTCTATCGAATGCAGGGGCACCGTTTTATCCCATGTGCTGGTAGACACTGGGTCCTCATTGAATGTGCTACCAAAGAAAGCCCTGGTGAAATTAGACACTCGTGGGTTGTTGTGCACACCTAGTGATTTGGTAGTGAGAGCCTTTGACGGAACAAGGAGGTCGGTATTCGGGTCAATAACGTTACCCATTCAGGTAGGTCCGGAGGTGTTTGATACAGTGTTTTACATCATGGATATCCAGCCCGCATATAACTGTTTGATCGGGAGACCTTGGATTCATGCCGCTGGGGCAGTAACTTCTACGCTCCATCAGAAGCTGAAGTATATGATTGAGGGGAGTATCGTGACGGTGTGTGGCGAAGAGGACATCTTAGTCAGTCATTTGTCTTCCTTCAAGTATGTGGAGGTAGATGGAGAGATTCATGAAACGTTGTGTCAGGCGTTCGAAGGGGTGAAGGTTAAAGAAGAAGCTCCAGTGAAGAGTGAAGGGCAAGAGGTGGTCGTCTCCTCATATAAAGAAGCCAAGGCGTTGGTACAAGCAGGAGAGACTCGGAAGTGGGGGCAGGTTCTGGACATCCCAGTGAAGCAAGATAGGTATGGTTTGGGGTACCGCCCATCTCCCTCGCAGAGTGCGCCTAAGTACAAGGGACCTGTCGTGTTCACGCCCAGAGGAGTTAGTTTCGAAAGGATCAATGCCGTGTCTAATACAGAGGAAGTGGATAGCGATTGCGACATGGACTCATGGATTCGACCCAGCACGCCGGGGCAAGGCTTATGCAACTGGTCCATCCAGGACGTCATCCAAGTCACCAAACAGTAATGCATTGTTTTTTAATCATTTGTATGATCACATGCCTTGCCCGGGGCATCGATGATCTTGTCTTAGGGCCTAACTGTTTACCTGTATGTTTGCATGATCAATAAATGACGGCGTTTTTTTACATTCAAATGTTGCGATCCTTTTCTTTCTGTTTTTATTTTTCAATAAAATGGCAGCGTGGTTATGCATTTTGCTTGTACATCATTTTTGAAGCACTTAACCGTTTCCCTCGCAGGATTTATGAATTTTCAGATGACACCGACAAAAAACTTCCTATGACTCGTTTAGACTTCGAGCATCCGATCTTCCAAGCTGAGGAGGAGATTGTGGAGGATAGTGACTTACTAGAAGAGCTTAGTCGGTTGTTGAAGCAAGAGGAGAGAGTCATTCTGCCTCACCAGGAAGAGATTGATATTGTCAACTTGGGGTCTGAAGAGTGCGTCAGGAATATCCGTATAGGGGCCGCGTTGCAAGAGGGCATTAAGCAGGAGCTTATCGAAATACTGCGTGAATACAGTGATATATTTGCTTGGTCCTACAAGGACATGCCAGGTTTGGATACTGATATGGTTGTTCATCGTCTGCCGTTGAAAGAGGATTGCCCGCCCGTGAAGCAGAAACTCAGAAGGACTCGTCCTGACATGGCTGTAAAGATAAAGGAAGAGGTGCAGAAGCAATGGGATGCTGGGTTCCTGGCTGTTACCACTTATCCCACTTGGGTCGCTAATATCGTGCCTGTGCCAAAGAAAGATGGCAAGGTTTGAATGTGTGTTGATTATAGGGATCTAAACAAAGCGAGCCCGAAAGATGATTTCCCACTGCCGCATATTGACGTGTTAGTTGACAACACGGCTCAGTTTTCGGTATTCTCCTTCATGGATGGATTTTCAGGGTACAACCAGATCAAAATGGCTCTGGAGGACATGGAAAAAACAACCTTTATCACCCCGTGGGGAACCTTCTTCTACAAGGTGATGCCCTTTGGTTTGAAGAATGCTGGGGCAACGTATCAGCGGGCTATGACAACGCTTTTTCACGACATGATGCACAGAGAGATTGAGGTGTATGTCGATGATATGATTGCCAAGTCTCAAACAGAGGAAGAACATCTGGTTAACCTGCTAAAGTTGTTCAAGAGGCTGAGGAAGGTCAGGCTGAGGCTGAATCCTAATAAATGTACCTTCGGAGTGAGATCCGGGAAGCTACTGGGGTTCATTGTAAGCAAGAAAGGAATCAAGGTCGATCCTGCAAAAATAAAAGCAATACAAGAGATGCCAGCACCGAGAACAGAAAAAGAAGTCCGTGGATTCTTGGGGAGGTTGAATTACATTGCTAGGTTCATCTCTCACCTAACGACCACGTGTGAACCATTATTCAAGCTGTTAAAGAAAGATCAAGCGGTGGTCTGGAACGATAATTGCCAAAGGGCATTTGAAAAGATAAAAGAATACTTGCAGGAACCTCCGGTGTTGATACCCCCAGTAGCGGGACGACCACTGATTATGTACCTGACGGTTCTTGAGAACAGCATGGGTTGTGTTCTCGGTCAACATGACGAGACAGGGCGGAAAGAGCATGCAATTTACTACTTGAGTAAAAAGTTCACGGATTGTGAATCTCGATACTCTATGCTCGAAAAGACGTGTTGTGCATTGGCGTGGGCTGCCAAACGTCTAAGACAGTACATGCTGAACCATACAACCATGCTGATATCGAGATGGATCCGATCAAATATGTGTTTGAGAAGCAGGCGCTCTCTGGAAGGATTGCTAGATGGCAGATGGTATTGACAGAATACGATATCCAGTATGTTTCCCAGAAAGCCATTAAGGGAAGTGTTCTGTCCGAATATCTCGCCGAACAGCCGATTGAGGATTATCAGCCTATGAAGTTTGAGTTTCCTGATGAGGACATAATGTACTTGAAGGCTAAAGATTGTGATGAGCCGTTGCCTGGTGAAGGTCCTGAGCGGATTTCCCAGTGGAAATTGATTTTTGATGGGGCTGTCAATTCGTACGGTAGCGGGATCGGGGCAATCATTACAACTCCCCATGGAACGCACATCCCTTTCACAGCCAGATTGACTTTTTCAGTGACGAATAATGAAGCCGAGTATGAAGCTTGCATTATGGGGTTAGAGGAGGCTATCAATATGAGGATTAAGAATCTGGATGTATATGGGGATTCAGCATTGGTTGTGAACCAGATTAAGGGAGAGTGGGAGACGCGCCAACCTAATCTGGTACCGTACATGAATTATGCGAGAAGGTTGCTACCTTTCTTTGATAGGGTGGAGTTCCATCATGTACCTCGGGTGGAGAATCAAATGGCAGACGCCCTTGCAACGTTATCCTCGATGTATAAAGTCAACCGCTGGAACGAGGCTCCCAGCATTGTCATCTTTCGCCTTGATAGGCCGGCCTTTGTGTTTGCAATTGATGAAGCATCCGACGGTAAACCGTGGTACTTCGATATACAGAATTTCCTGAAGAATAAGGAGTATCCGGCTGGGGCATCCAGTCGTGATCAGAAGACTCTAAGGAGATTAGCAGACAACTTTTATCTGAATCCCGACGGCGTTTTGTATAGAAGAAGCCACGATTTGGTACTCCTCCAGTGTGTAGACGAGAAGGAAGCCAACTTGCTCATGGAGGAAGTCCATGAAGGAACTTTTGGTACACATGCTGGTGGGCATGCTATGACCCGAAAGTTGTTGCGAGCGGGGTATTATTGGTTGACGATGGAAACCGACTGTTTCAAATTTGCCAAGCGGTGTCATAAGTGCCAGATCTATGCTGATAAGATCCATGTGCCACCCAGTCCACTGAATGTTATGGCATCCCCATGGCCTTTCTCCATGTGGGGAATTGATATGATTGGCAAGATTGAGCCTACTGCTTCTAATGGGCATCGCTTCATTCTGGTCGCGATCGATTACTTCACCAAGTGGGTGGAAGCAGCATCTTACGCCAATGTGACGAAGCAGGTGGTGGCCAGATTTATCAAGAAGGATATAATCTGCAGATACGGTATTCCTGAGAGAATCATTACTGATAATGGTTCGAATTTGAACAACAAGATGATGAAAGATCTGTGTCGGGATTTCAAGATCGAGCATCATAATTCATCTCCCTACAGACCCAAGATGAATGGCGTTGTTGAAGCGGCCAACAAGAACATAAAGAAAATTGTTCAGAAGATGGTGGTAACGTATAAGGATTGGCATGAGATGCTGCCATTCGCTTTGCACGGTTATCGTACTACAGTGCGTACATCAACCGGGGCAACACCGTTCTCACTAGTATATGGCATGGAGGTTGTCCTGCCATTGGAGGTTGAGATACCATCTTTGAGGGTTTTGCTTGATGTTAAGCTGGACGAGGCAGAATGGGTGAGAAGTAGATTGAATTAGCTAAGCTTGATAGATGAGAAAAGACTGGCATCCATTGCACACGGTAGGCTGTATCAGAGCCGGATGAAGAAAGCGTTCGACAAGAAGGTTCGACCTCGAAGCTTTCAGACGGGTGATCTTGTGCTGAAGAAGATTCTCCCACCGCAATCGGATCACAGGGGCAAATGGACTCCCAACTACGAAGGTCCATACGTCGTGAGAAAGGTCTTCTCCGGAGGAGCCTTGTTGTTATCCACCATGGATGGTGAAGACTTTTCGTCCCCTGTGAACTCGGACGCAGTTAAAAAATACTTTGCTTAAAATTGACCCGCTGGACAGTAAAAAGAGAGTCCAGGCAAAAATGGGGCATCCTGGCGAACCAAAAACAGAATAAAAAGGTTCGGGCAAAAGTTAGGGATATAATTGAAAAAATGTACACCCGCGAAGTCGAAAACCTACACTGGGCGGCTTCGGCAAAAAAGGGTATCCCGGTGAATCGAAAACCCGCAAAGGGCGATTCACGCAAAAGTTAGGGATTTGAGAAGCAAATGACTGCGGTCCAAGTTTGATGATTAGCGGTTTGGGAGCATCTGGGGGTCAATTATCTAAAGCAATCTCTTCCGAAGACAGAGATCGGGAAAGCGTCAGAGTCCGACGAGTTATAGGAGGATCGGTTCATGGTGTTCGTCTGTAACACGTTGCCGACATGTGTACAAATTTTATTCTGTATATTTGTATACTTCTGCATTTTGTTCATGCGTGGCTACCTCTTTTCAGGAGTTGCATCTGATGTACAAATCTTGCCTATTCTCAGGCCGATATCAATAAAGTGCTTTATTCAGTATAGCGTGTGACTTTGGTTTTAATTTTTTTTACAGTTTTGTTTGTAAAAAGCGTCGATGTTTTTGATAAACTTACATGCGTGTAAATCGGCGGGCCTCGGCCGATGATTGTTAAAACCGAAAGTTACCTGAATGGTTGTCGTGGGTGATTACCAAGATATTTCCTTTTTGCGTAGATTGCCTTGTGTTGCTTGTTGATTTTTGCAGGTATTCAAAAGTTTACAAAGTTCCCCGCCAAAGTCCATGGCAGGCGGGTACCCTCTCCAGAGGTTGAATGTTGTGTCTTCCCCAGTGAAGTCACCCCAGGCAAAATTGAATGTTATCTCCCCAGGAGAGCGGAGATTGCGTCAAAGTAAAAGATAATGTATCTCCAGTAGTTCAGAATTAGCTTGTCAAGCAGAGCAGAGTCCTTCCCAGCGAAGGTCGAGACAAATGCGATTAACTTCCCAGAGAATTCTTGTGCGGTGCAAATCAGAATGTGGAGTTCAATCCCCAGCTCAGTGATAGCGGGATGATTGCCCCAGCTCAGTGATAGCAGGAGAGGTTCCCCACAGAGTGTGATCAGGTGGTTGGAGCTGTTGAAAGGAGTTTTCCCGAGCGCGATTGTCCTTTCTTTCCCCAGCAAGTCACTCCTCCTCGTCAGGAGGATCGCCCTCAGCAGATTTTGGAGCTTTGAATTCATGAGCTACTTTCCTAGCAGGATGGTTATCCCCAACGGAGTTAGTTCATCTTTCCAACCTTTATTTTGTTGAAAGCGTATTGGTAGTATTCTGGTTATCCCCAGCGAATCCAGTGTGTCTTCAGCATTTATTTTGCTGAAGTAGCTCTTTGCACAAGCATGCATCATGAGCATTTGCATTCTACATGAGTACGTAGCATTTCCATGCTGTATGGAAACATTATGTCCTTATCAAATGTGCATTTTTTTGAAACATAAGTCAGGTGGTTATCTCTTCAGTTTCAGACATGTTATTCCTTGCCGATAAGAGAAATCGTGGTTTCAGGAAGATGTGGGTTTTGTGGTCAAAGTATGCAGTGATAGTATTTTGTACCATTTTCGGGGTTCATATTGTGAGGCACGCAGTGATCGTGTTGATTTTGAGATGTTGATTTGTGGCCCAAGTATGCAGTGATCGTATTTGTACCATCCATCGGGTTCATGTTGTAGGACACGCAGTGATCATGTTGATCTTGGTATGTGTATCTGTGGTCGAATGGCGCAATGATCGTGTTTGTCCCGATCTGAGAGGATTGTTTTGTAAGGCACGCAGTGATCGTGTTGGTATCAACTCGGGGGTTTTATTGAGCCGCACACGCAGTGATCGTGTTTATTGATGGTCGGTGTACGCAGTGATCGTATTCGTCTGTTATACAGTGGTTATAAATTGACTCGCAGTGATCGGGTTCATCCACTTTTTGTTAGTCGAAGTACGCAGTGATCGTATTCGTCCCAGGTTTGAAGTTGTGTCACAGCACGTAGTGATCGTGTTTCCTCCAGTCAAGAGGGTCGTGACATGAAGCGCGCAGTGATCGCGTTTACCCTATGTGTGATTGGAATACGCAGTGATCGTATTCGTCCAGTTATGGGGGTTAGTTGAGACACACAGCACGCAGTGATCGTGTTTTCTCCAGTCAAGAGGATCGTGGCTCAGAATGCGCAGGGATCGTGTTCAAACACGCAGTGATCGTGTTCAAACACGCAGTGATCGTGTTCAAGATACGCAGTGATCGTATTCGTATAGCATGCAGTGATCGTGTTGATAGTACCATGGGAACTTGTGATGCGGAGCACGCAGTGATCGTGGCTATTGTATCAGTTGGTTTTGTTGGTCGGTATACGCAGTGATCGTACTCGTCCTATTACGTGGGTTGGTTTTGTGACACACGCAGTGATCGTGTTGACATCATTTTTGGGGTTTGTTGGTCGAGACGCGCAGTGATCGTGTTCGTCGTATTGATGGTTGAAGTACGTAGTGAACGTATTCGCCTCTTCTATGTGGATTTATTCCGTCTGGCACGCAGTGATCGTGTTTACCTCATCCGGTTGGATTTATGGTCGATGTGATTTTGGTTATAATGCAACACGCAGTGATCGTGTTTGCCCCATTATGTGATTTCGTTTGTGGCACCAGGACGCGCAGTGATTGGGTCTCCTCCTGTCAAGAGGTTGTGGTGTAGAATACGCAGTGATCGTGTTCATCTTGTTACAGAGGGTTGTTGTGCCAGACATGCAGTGATCGTGTTCGTCATGGCATATTCCCCTAGCAGAGTTGCTTGGTCAAGCATTTCTCTTTCTCCCCAGCCGAGTCTTTTCTCAGAGTACAGTAGAAATGGCATGTTGCAGATTTTGGGTGGTTACCCACAGTTACCCCAGTAGAGATGTAATCCCCAGCATGGTGATCTTCAACGAGATACTTGGTTAAGTTCCTCATAGTCCCCGGCAGGGTATTCTTCGACAAGTCGCTTGGTTAAGTTGCTTGTATTCCCCCATCTGAGTCTTTCTCAGGACGCCGTGGAGTCAGCATTAGAAGACGGTAATGCAATTTGTGGGTCGTTACCCGCAATTCCCCCAACAGAGTTATGTTCTCCATCAGGGTGTTACTTCAATGGGTTGCTTGGTTAAGTCCCTCATAGTCCCCAACATGGAGCTTGCTACAGGAGTTGTTTGGTTAAATTCCTCGTATTTTTCAACAAGGTTATTCTCGTCAGGGTGCTTGGTTAAGTCCCCAATTTCCCCAGCAGGTGTTTGACGGCCGTCGTCAGAATTGTCCCCTTAAAGTTACTTAGTTAAGTTTCTCGTTTCCCCGCAGAGTTGGTCGTTCATGTCTTCGAACATTGTCTCGCTTGGTTAAGCGTTCGCTCGTTTCTTCAGGATACGAAAGGTTGATCAGTGAAGTCAACATGACAAGTGAGGTCAATATTCTCCCGCTGGTTAGCATGTGCTTGGTTGATAAGTGAGATCAACAGAGGTTGATAAGTGAGATCAACAGAGGTCGATAAGTGATGTCAACAATTTCTCGTTGTGTGGTGTATGCTCATTTCTTCGGAATGGAGTGGTCTGCGGACAATATCAGGTTATTTTACAAAAAACAGATTGACAGAAGGAGTGGTTAGTTGTTGCTGTGACAACATAAGTCATTTCCTTGAAGGGTTTTTCCCAAGCAGTAGTCGTATTCGCAATTTATTTTTGCGGTTGGCAAATTTCCGGGTTCTTTCGTATTCAACCGTCTCGTACCTCGAATGTCTGAAGGCTGCGCGCTCTCCATCCAGTCGGGTCAAAGCCGCTTGAATAGGGGCAGCTGTTGCACCCCAAAATTTGCCCAACCTTTTCTAATCTAGGTTTATGTTTCAATTGCATAGTCATTTGCATTGTCATCATGTACATAGTGTATTCATCTGCATTGCATAGCATAAGCAAGCCATCTTAATCAGGGGATCAAGTGCTATTCTTATCTCAAGAGGCATATTTAAGGGTCTCATTCATATTCAAGACTACTCAGGTCATCAGGGAAGAATTTGGGCTTTAAAGTGTTGACAGATCACTCATTGGATTCTCTCCTATCTTGAGGTTGCTTGGGGATCATCAGAGGGTGTGTGAGCTATGAGCCAAGAGCATGAGGTGTATGGATGTTATGAAGAGCCTATGTGATCATTTTGAAGAAGAACCAAGTCAATGGAATGATTGCAAGAGCCTCAGTTGAAGTCAGTAAACTAGGGTTTTATCTAGGTCAACTCTAGGTCAAAGACTTGCTTTGAAAGGTATCAAGAATCATTTGAAGAATGTGGGATTCATTATTTGCTATATGGATATGGATATGATGTTGTGCTAAAGAAAAATCAAGAGGAGTCAAGGAGAAATGGAGTTACCAAATTAGGGTTTCAGTGTAAAATCCCCTGATTTAGGTCAAACTTCCAAGCAAGATAAGTCAAAATGCAAGCTTCAAATGGATCCTTCGCCAACATGAAACTTGTAGAGGATCTCAAGACCTTTAATTTTAGTGGTGGAAGACATCAAGTAGATTTATAGAACTCAAGTTATGGTCCTTGCAAGTTACAGGTCATCTGAGGTATCTGAAATTTTGTCTGTGAAAGTTACTTGTCTTCCAAGCAACCTTTGACCTTCAAGGAGATTTCAAATGGATTTATGGCCAACATGAGAGTTGTTCCTTATTGTCTTATATTTCTAGAAAGGTATGGTATGCCTTCATATGATTTGTGGAACTCTACTTATGGTCTTGGCAAGCAAAGGGTATTTTGGTCATTTGAGAATTACAGGTCATTTCAAGCCTATGCCCAAAACTCATACAAGGAAGCTTCAAATGAAAAACTTCACAACATAAAAGTTGCTCAAAATGTCATTTTGAGTCTATAAAAGTGGTCATGAAAGATTGGAAAGGCTCATAGCTTAAGGTTTCAAAATTGGTGAATTTAATGAATAAAAAATGACCTAAATTTGAGATTTTTCATAGTTTGGCCAAATGGGATGAAATTATAGGTCATTTTGATTGGAAAAAATGTTTTAAGAACATTGTCAAAAGTAGATTTTTGAGTTTGGTTCAAGATTTGAAAGATATGCTTGGTTACTTACAAAAGAAGTTACATAATCCAAATCCAAGGGAAAGTGTGCATGGGAAGTTTCTCCAAGGTTCTAGGACTTTCCAATGATATCTATATATTGAATTGAATAGCTTCATGACATGGTTGGTGATTCATTGTGCTCACAATACCAAGTTACACTCAAATCTTCCATTTTGCAAAACCCTCTCAAACTTCATCAAACTTTCACCAATTTCCAATTTTCTTGATCTGATCATCATCTAGATCATTCAAGGATCAAAATTCACACAAGAATTTGGTTGAATTGGAGAGAACTCGTGACATACAACTTCATCATCCAAGGTGCAAGAAAGTTTCAATTGCAAGATTCAAGGAGTTTGCACAAGATCCATTGCATACAGAATCAAGAATTGAGTGTGTGGATCAAGTTCAGAGCATTGAAAGCATTGGATCAAGAGAATTCTACAACTGTTTTTACCATTTACACCAGGTTGGTAATCCATTCGAATTGCTTGATTTAGTCAGCATGTTAGAGTTTTGTTAGGTTAGAACTGTTAGGATAGGTTAGAAGATTAATTTTGGTGAGTTTGAGAAGGATCCATGGAAGTTGCCATTGGAGTGCATAATCTGTTAAGGTTTATATCAGCTAGAATATTGCAAGATAATCTTCATCATATAGCTTAAAATGATCAGTGAAAGATGTAGATCATGCTAGGGTAAAGATTAGCAAGGTTTGGTATGGTTGATGACAGTGCATAATGGTGGAGTCACTACTTTCTACCTATCGGGTTCAATTGTTGGTTGAGTTTTAGAAAGAACTGATGGCATGGCTGTGTAGAGGGGAAGAAGTAGATCACTTTTGGTTCTTACATCGTGTGAATCCATTGAAGTTTGAGGGAGAACAGAATGGTGGAAGGATCGTGCATGGTGATGAGATTTTCTGAAACCCTAGGGTTTCAAGGTTGAAGACGAACTTTGGGCCACACGATCATGATTTTGACCTTGACTTGGTTCCTAATCTGATGGCCAGGATTTAAAATGAAAGTTGGAGGGAGATTATTCAACCAAAACGCGCCGTTTCATTTATTATTTCAGACTGGGCTTTGCAAATGTTGCTATTCGTACCCCTAGTTGTCAGGCCCAATGAGATTATAACTGAATTCCTTGCTATTGGCACCGTTTCCATCTTTTTTTATTTTTTGTCATGTTTTCTGTTTAACTGGGCCCAGACGCGCATTGCTAGGCGCGCCCCCCAGTCTGGGCCCATCTTATTCTTTTAACTGAATTGATTGCTTGCTGCACCCCTCCTCCAAATTTAATTCACATTATTTCTTTCATTTTTTTTAATTTCTTTGAAAATTCACAACAAATAGAAAATTGCATGTTTTTAATTGGTTGTTTTTGCATATTGTTCATAATTTTGTTAAGAAAATTATCACATAAAAAATTTGGCATTTCATTTTATTTTTATATTTTTAGCATATTTTTCTTTTAAATAGGATTAAATAATGTTTAGTTTAATACATGAATTTGTTAATTTTGGTTTGATTAGATGCTTTAGCATTTTTAATCCATTCTTTTTAGGTTGATTAGCTTAGACCTTTATCTTGTATATACAATTTAATTCATGATTTTAGATTAAAATTTTAGATGAGTTGTTTAGGTGTGAATAACATGATCAAAACTAGGGTTTAGGAGATAACATAGGTGAATTAAGTCATTTCCCTTAGGAGTTGTGGTTTAAATCTTTGGGGTATGGGACTATAGGGGTTATGGGTAGCTAATAGATCCCTTAGAAATTACTAGGTTTCCCCTATTCTACTATTACTATCAGTATATTGCTTGTATTTGCTTGACTGTGTGGTGTGCCCTCTCTAGGGTTATTTCATTTGTCTGTGTGGGGTATTGGGTTTGCTTGGGGACTGGGAGAGCTGAAGACTTTGATGATGAAGTCCATTGGAGATCCAAGAGATTGAAGACCAACTTCCAGAGTTGATGGAGAGTATCCTGTGCTAGCAGCTGTTGAGGAGTATAGGATTCAGGAATTAGGCAGAGCCCTAGAATAGTGACTTGATTCACAAACATGGAAGGCCTTGTCTGCCTCCATCCTTTCTCTATGATTCAAAGTCTCTTTCAAATATCCACCTCCTTCCTTTGGAAGGATTAGTGAATATATTTGAAAGATAGAACTTTTGAGAGAAAATTGTCTGTATAATGCTAACAGTTAATGAGCCACCCTTGGTAGGTAATTGATTGTTTAACATTCATTTCATCTTGTTGACTGATATTCATCTTTGGGATTGAGACTTGAAGAAAAGTCATTGTAGATGGAAGATTGATGACAGAGACCTTGCTTGAAGGCTGTGGAGATGAAGACTGAGGCTTGCTTGAAGCTGGAGGACAGATGATGATGATGACTTGAAGTCAGATGCTGATGTAGAGCTGCTGTGGCTGTTTATCTTTTAGCTGTTTCATTTCTGATGTATTGTTTGGTTTTCCCTGACTGTATTGTTTGCTGTTTACCCTGTGAGGTTGAAAGTGAATTCTGTTCACTTTTGCCTATTGTTTTCTAGGTTCGAGGTTGAGTGGGACTCCCTTGCCTCGCTTGTATTGTTGCATCCATGCATTTTACTGTTTTATTGTATATATCTGCTGTTTCCGTCTATTCCCTTAGGATCTCTGTTTCTCTCTGCGCAAGAGAGGAATATGATAGACATTAGGAGTTAACCCATGCATGATAACATTAGGGTAGATTTTATTCCCCTTTTTCACCACTAGGATTTGTAGAGTGTCATCTCTTCTTCCTTCAAAACAACAGAAAAACACTAATAAAGGTTATAACAGAGATTAATTCATTTCTTCCGTCAAAAGATTTGAACAAACATCAACCTTTTCGCAATAAGAAAACCCTTGTTTAAGGTGAGATTTTTCATAAAAGACACTTGAGCAGCTTGTGTCGTGCGTAGCCCGAACTACGTTTGCTCTGATCTTTCATGCTGTATGAAAGTACGTAGGCATAGGATGCGATATCCTAGCGAGCAACCTTCACCCACTTTCCCCCGTAGTTAGGCGAACTACGTTGACTCTGATTTCTCGTTCCAGACGGGAATACGTAGGCATAAAGTGCGATGCTTTGCCGAGTCATGTTTTCTTTTCTTTTCAGACCTCATCCTTTAGTTTAGATAGAAGTGTAATCCGTACAAACCAAGCAAGCGTGGATCCCGTCGAGTACGACGGACGTGAGGGATGCTAATACCTTCCCCTTGCGTAACCGACTCCCGAATCCAGGTTTTGGTTGCAATGACCATACCTTTCCCGTTTTTTGCGAGGTTTACTTCGAGCGTTTCCTTTCCCTCCGTTGGGATAAATAACGCATGGCGTCGACTCTTCTATCAGCCGGCGCCGATTTTCGCAGTAGCGACAGTCTTAAGCTTAACCCTTGTTATTGTAGGATCCACATAGCAGATGACATCGACTCTGGACCTTCTACGACTCACTTCGACTTCGATTGCCCGATCTATCAAGCTGAAGAAGAGATTGACGAAGACGAGGGAGAGATCGAGATTGTGAATCTATGTTCTGAAGAACTGGTCAGGAATGTCAGGATAGGAGCTGTATTGCAGAGTGATGTCAAGCAGAGATTGGTCGAGATGCTAAGAGAGTATAGTGACGTCTTTGCTTGGTCATACGAAGATATGCCCGGACTTGATACTGACATTGTGGTCCACCACTTGCCGCTGCGAGAAGATTGTCCTCCCGTCAAGCAGAAGCTTAGGAGGACACGACCATATATGGCCGTTAAGATCAAAGAAGAAGTGCAAAAGCAGCTTGATGCTGGCTTCTTAGCGGTCACTACTTACCCTCCGTGGGTCGCCAACATAGTACCTGTACCGAAGAAGGAAAGTAAGGTGCAAATATGCGTCGATTATCGGGATTTGAATAGGGCGAGCCCTAAAGATGATTTCCCGCTCCCTCATATTGATGTGTTGGTCGACAATACAGCTCAGTTCCCCGTATTTTCGTTCATGGATGGCTTCTCCGGTTACAATCAGATCAAGATGGCGCCGGAGGACATGGAGAAAACTACGTTTATTACGCCTTGGGGAACGTTTTGCTACAAGGTAGTGCCTTTCGGTCTGAAGAACGCAGGGGCCACTTACCAACGAGCAATGGTCACTTTGTTTCATGATATGATTCATCATGAGATTGAAGTCTATGTTGATGACATGATTGCGAAGTCCCAAACGGAGGAGGGACATCTGGTCAATTTGTTGAAGCTTTTTGAAAGGCTTAGGAAGTTCAGGTTGAGGCTGAATCCTAACAAGTGTACTTTCGGAGTACGGTCTAGAAAACTACTGGGGTTTATCGTGAGTGAAAGAGGCATCGAGGTTGATCCTGCAAAGATAAAAGCAATACAAGAAATGCCAGCGCCAAAAACCGAAAAAGAAGTTTGTGGTTTCCTGGGCAGAATAAACTACATTGCAAGGTTTATCTCTCAGCTCACGGCCACGTGTGAACCGATGTTCAAGCTACTAAAGAAAAATCAGGCGATAATTTGGAACGAGGATTTCCATAAGGCATTCGATAAGATAAAACAGTATCTCCAGGAACCTCCGATCTTGATACCCCCAGTGGCCGGAAGACCCTTAATCATGTGCTTGACAGTTCTTGAGAATAGTATGGGGTGTGTTCTCGGTCAGCACGACGAGACAGGCAGAAAGGAGCATGCCATTTACTATTTGAGTAAAAAGTTCACAGAATGTGAATCTCGTTACTCGATGCTGGAGAAAACGTGTTGTGCATTAGCCTGGGCTGCCAAACGTTTACGACAGTACATGCTCAATCACACGACCATGCTAATTTCGAAGATGGATCCGATCAAGTACGTCTTCGAGAAGCAAGCGCTTTCGGGCAGGATTGCCATATGGCAAATGGTGTTGACGGAATATGATATTCAGTACGTTTCCCAAAAGGCCATCAAGGGAAGCGTATTGTCTGAATACCTCACCGAACAGCCGATCGAAGATTACCAGCCGATGAAATTTGAATTCCCTGATGAGGACATCATGTTTCTCAAAGCGAAAGATTGCGATGAACCGTTGCCCGACAAGGGGCCAGATAGGAAATCCCAGTGGAAATTGATATTTGACGGGGCGGTTAATTCTTACGGAAGTGGCATAGGGGCGATCATCACGACTCCCCACGGATCCCATATCCCGTTCACTGCGAGACTGACGTTTCCAGTCACCAATAACGAAGCGGAGTACGAAGCATGCATCGTGGGTCTAGAAGAGGCAATTGATTTGAGAATCAAGAACCTAGATGTATATGGTGACTCGGCACTTGTGATCAACCAGATTAAAGGGGAGTGGAAGACTCGCCAATCGAATTTAGTGCCGTACATGAATTATGCCGGAAGGCTGCTTCCGTTCTTTGATCGAGTGGAACTCCATCATGTGCCCAGGGCCGAAAATCAGATGGATGATGCCTTAGCCACGTTGGCTTCAATGTATAAAGTCAATTTTTGGAATGAAGCTCCAAGAATTGTCCTTTCTAGTCTTGATAGACCTGCATTCGTCTTTGCGATCGAGGAAGCCTCCGACGGCAAGCCATGGTTCCATGATATCCAGACTTTCCTTATGACTAAGGAGTATCCTGCGAGAGCGTCAACCCAGGATAAGAAGACTCTGAGGAGGCTGTCTGGAAATTTTTATCTCAATCCTGATGGAGTTTTGTATAAAAGAAACTACGATCTCGTGCTACTCAAATGTGTAGATGAGAAAGAGGCGAGTAGGCTCATGGAAGAAGTCCACGAAGGCACATTTGGTACGCACGCCGGCGGGCATGCTATGACGAGAAAGATCCTGAGAGCAGGATACTATTGGCTGACGATGGAGTCGGATTGCTTTAAATTCGCGAAGAAATGCCATAAATGCCAGATTTATGCTGATAAGATTCATGTGCCGCCATGCCCGTTAAATGTCATGTTCTCCCCATGGCCGTTCTCCATGTGGGGCATCGACATGATAGGCAAGATCGAGCCCACTGCATCTAATGGTCATCGCTTCATTCTAGTAGCTATCGATTACTTCACCAAGTGGGTGAAGGCAGCCTCATATGCTAATGTAAGCAAGCAGGTGGTGGCTAAATTCATAAAGAGGGACATCATCTGTCGTTACGGAATTCCCGAGCGGATCATTACTGATAATGGTTCGAATCTGAATAACAAGATGATGAAGGAGTTGTGCCAGAGTTTCAGGATTGAACACCACAACTCATCTCCTTACCAGCCAAAGATGAATGGCGTCGTTGAAGCGGCCAATAAGAACATCAAGAAGATTATACAGAAGATGGTTGTGACCTATAAAGATTGGCACGAGATGTTACCATTCGCATTGCACGGTTATCGTACAACGATACGTACATCAATCGGGGCAACTCCTTTCTCCTTGGTATACGGTATGGAAGTCGTCCTACCGTTGGAAGTTGAGATTCCCTCTTTACGAGTTTTGGTTGACGTAAAACTTGATGAGGCAGAATGGATTAAGAACCGACTAAACCAACTCAGCCTGATGGACAAAAAGAGGTTAGCATCGATTGCATATGGTCGTCTGTACCAAAGCCGAATGAAGAAAGCTTATGATAAGAAGGTACATCCTAGAAGCTTTCAAACGGGTGATCTCGTCCTGAAGAAGATTCTTCCTCCACACTCCGATCATCGGGGCAAGTGGACTCCCAATTACGAAGGTCCATACGTCGTCAGCAAGGTCTTCTCGGGAGGAGCCTTGTTGTTATCCACGATGGATGGCGAAGATTTTGCATCCCCGGTGAACGCGGACGTAGTTAAAAAATACTTTGCTTAAAAAATGACCCGCTGGAAAGAAAAAGAATATCCAGGCAAAAATGGGGCATCCCGGCGAACCATAAAAAAGGAAAAAGGTTCGGGCAAAAATTAGGGATATAAAGGAAAAAATGTACACCCGCAAAGTCAAAAACCTGGAAGGGCGACTTTGGCAAAAAAGGGTATCCCGGTGAATCGAAAACCCGAAAGGGCGATTCAGGCAAAAGTTAGGGATTTGAAAAAAAGCAAATGACTGCGTTCCGCATGTGGATTGTATTTGTTTAGTGGTTCGGAAGACCTGAGGGCCGTTTATCTGAATCAATCACTTCTGAAGCTGAAGCGTAGGAGAAGTATTGGAGTCGAGTGGGTCATAGAAGGATCAACTCATGGTGTTCGTCTACGCCTCTTTGCCGACATTAATGTATATACTGATGTATATTTATGTTTTTATATTTGCGCAGCTGCCTCATTCAGGAGCTTGCATCTATTGTAAAACATTTTCACCCATTCAGGGGTTCGTTATCAATAAAATGTATACTATTCAGCAATTCTGTTTGTTTGTTTAGCATTTATCTGTTTTGTTTGCGAAAAAGAACACCGATGTTTTTGATAAAATTCACATACATAAACTTACTGGCCTAGGCCACTGATTGTTGAAACAATGAATTACTTGAACATTGTCACAAGATGATAACCTTGATAGGCCCCTTTGAGAAGGGTATCTTGTCTGTTTGTTTGTGTTGTTGCAGGTATAGCATATTCTAGGCAGTACGCCGTATGCGTCCCCAAGCAGGATGATTCCTCCTCCTCCAGCAAGGTTCAGAAGCACCTCCCCGTGGAGTTTGAACATGAGATCGTAAGCATTGATATGTTTCCCCAAGTAGAGAAGATTCTCTCCCCAACCAGATGTATCCTGAAGGACCGTCACTTCCTTAGCTGAGTCATATACTGAAGTATGCGACTTTCAAAAGCTCAGACTGAAGTCTTCAGCAGAATTGAAATTCCCCACAGAGTCGTACTCTCCCCAGCAAGCAGGACGATTCCTCCTTCCCCAGCCGAGTTTTGCAAATCCCCAAGAGAGCCGAGTCCTTGGAAGCCGTTCAGGCCATGATTGGTTTTCCCCAGTAGAGTGTTGAATAGCTGATGTTGTATTTCCCCACCGGAGTCGTTACCTCTAGGACAGTTTTGCCGCGAAGGCTGTGCAGTTTATTTCTGCGATTGACATCGCTTTCCTCAGCAGTTATGGTTCGTACACCTGGATGAGCAGGTTCAGGTTCTTGTAGAACTTTGTTCCCCTGCAGCAGTCGGCTGAAGATCATTTCCCCAGGCGGAGTCCAATTGAGATTGGTGTGACTTCTCCTCCTCGGCGGGATGATTCCTTCCTCCACCAGAGTGGTCCTTTCTCCTTGACAGGAGGATTCTCCCTTCAGCATTTATTTTGCTGATGGGGTCGTAGCGTTTTGCATGATTTCATAGCATTTACCCTAAATGCGTAGCATTTCCACCGTGTGGAGCATTGCGCCATTGTCAAACATATGCATATGAAACATGAGTTAGGTCGTTACCGTTCTTGTTTTGGAGGTGTTCCTCTGTAGAATGGTCTGCTCGAGATGATTCTTGAATTCCTTAGCAAAGTTGTTTGCCTAAGATGATTCTTAAAATCCCCAGTGAGGTCGCCAGAGTTGGTTGCTCAAGTTGATGCTTAGAGTCCCCGGCAGAGTGTTTGCTCAGGATAATTCCTGAAATCTCCAGCATAGTTATTGGTTCAGGATGATTCTTGAAGTCCCCAGCGGAGTTATTTGTCCAAGATGATTCTTGAAGTCCTCAGCAGAGTTGATTTACCCAAAATGATTTCTGGATCCCCGAAGCAGAGTTACTTGATAGTTCTCCAGAATCCCCAGCAGAGATGTGTCATCCCCAGCAGGTGTTAAACAGAAAAGTTGAAATTTCCTGGAAGATTTGATGATTGAAGTCTGGCAGTAGTGTCAAATTCCCTGACTTACTGATGAAGTCCAGCTGTGATGTCGAAGCAGTTTGCCTAGCTGACGCAGGGTGCCTGATGGCAAAAGATTGTGTATCCTTAGTGGTTCCTGATGGATTAAGGATCCCATCCTAAGACTTACTGACAATGTCCAACTGTGATGTCGAAGCAGTTCCCTCAGCTGATGCGGAATGCCTGATGGCAGAAGTTTGGATATCCACAGTTGGTTCATGATTGACCGAGAATTCTATTCCCGACTTACTGACGAAGTCTGGCTGACGCCCGAAAGTTGCTTTGAATGCCCGACGGCATAATTAGCTTGATTGTTAAAAAGTTCCTAATGACCTGATGAGTCCCGAGGAATTCTTCTGCAGCAGTTCCGCAGAATGCCTGACGACAATATCAGCCATGTATCACCAGTTACCGTGTGACCAATTCTCCAGCTAGTTGTCGTGCAGCTATTATTTCAATTTCCGAAGATTTGTCCCATCAGAGTACCGTGTACTTGTGCAGTTGGCAAGTTTCTGGGTTTATTGGTATTCGACCGCCTTTTACCTTGATTGCCTGAGAGCCGTTCGCTTCTCACCCAGTCAGGTCCAAGCCGTTTGAATAGGGGCAGCTGTTGCACCCCAAAATTTGCCTAACATTTCTTTACCTAGCTTGTGTTTCATTTCATTCACATTAGCATTATCATTTGCATTTCATTGATATGTATGCAAGAGATCAAGAGGTATGATTACCAATCAAGATCTATACAAGACTGTGAGGCTAGCTAAGAAGGTTATTCAAGTGTTCAAGGGTTGATATCCTTGTCAGAGAAGTAGAAGATCCTCAGAGAGAGTGATTGAAGCCAAGTGTGTAGGTCTCCTAACTTGAGAGTGGAGGGAAGTCATCAGATGATTCTGAAGTCATGAAGTTGGACTTGAGGTCTTGAGAGAGCTCATGAGAAGGTTTGAAGATCACTTTGAGGCCTAGACAGGTCATTGTGCAAGATTAAGAAGCCTCAGCCATGATGGGTGCAACTAGGGTTTGACTGGGTCAACCCTAAGTCAACTGAGGATTTGAAGGAGGTTGAGACCTAACCCAAGAGCCATCTGATGATGGATTGATACATTGAGATGTTATAAGGATTATTCTAAGGTCAACTCATCATGATTGAAGAGCTTGAGAAGTTTCAAGCTAGGGTTTCTAAGGCTTGATAGTGTAAAATCCCCTAGTTTGACCCCTATCTTCAAGGCAATTTAGCTCAAGATGTGATTGTCATCTCATCTTGCCCCCAACATGATTGTTGTAGATCATGATCTTTGATTTAATTTGAGTGCTAAAACTCCTTGATAGGATTTGTAGAAATCAAGTTATGGCTTTGACAAGTTACAAGTCATCTGAGGTATGTGAATTTGGAGCTTGAAAGTTACCCAACTTGCATGACACTTTTGCCCTAGAAGGATGATTCCTATGAACTTTTGGTCAACATGAATGATGTTCCTTATTCTCTTAGCTTTCTAGATAGTACTATAAGTCCTTGATAGGGTTTGTAGAACTCAACTTATGGCTTGGACAAGTCAAGGGTATTTTGGACATTTGGTGATTATAGGTCATTTGTGATCATAGGCCATTTTCACCAACTTAGAGGTCTCAAATGAAATTTTGTTCAACTAGAAAGTTTCTCAAAATGGGGTTTAAACCTTGACCATGCATCAAAGAGGCATTGAAATGACTCAAGGAGAGACTTGGTTCAAGAAATTTTGAAAAAAGAAGAATTAAAAGGATTTAATGGTAAAAAATTCGAATAAGTCATTTTGTGACCAAATGAAACAAAATTATAGGTCAAATTGATTGTAAAAATGATTTTAGAAACAATGACAATGTTAGAATTTTGATTTGAGGTCATTTTAATGGCATTCCATTTCATTTCTTCATGATGAAGCAACATAATCAAATGCATACCTTTGGCTTGCAAACAAGGAAAATAACACTCTAAAATCATTCAACATCTCATGAGAACTTGATTACACACATAGCCATGCCAAGAAGGAGTCAGAATGGTGGTTGCCATGGGTGATATTTTGAAGAGAAATTGAAAATCCAAAATCTCATTTGGATGGATCCAGAAGTTTCTAGATGATCCCAATCATTTCTATATAAGCTAGTGAGTGAGCTCAGCCATTTTTTGGAAGGAATTGAAGCTGGTAAGAGAAGGAGCCATTGAAATTTTGAAGGTTCAAGTTGAAATCGAGTTTTAAATTCAAGGGAGAATCAAGGCAAATCAAGGTGTGCAAAGGCTTGGAGAGTGAATTTGGAACGTGTCTGCATCATCTTGGCAGTTGAAGTGAGCAAAAACTGCATCTGTTACACCTCTGAATTCAGGTTGGTACTTTTCATCCCTATGCATGATTTAGGAGGAGAAACTTAGAAATGTATATGTGGTTAAGATCCTTGCAACCTGTAGTTGGATTTAGGATCATAAGTTGGTGAATTAGAGACAAGTTAGGCATGTGATCATTTTCTGTTGAGGATGATATCTCACGATTCTTGAAGGATTATTCATGATTGGATGGTGGAAATTGATCAGTGAAGAGTGAGGATTAATTTGAGACCTTTAATTTAAAGAATGGTGAAAATCAAGATTTGGATGAACTCTGAAAATGTTATCGTGTTTTGAGTTAGAGATGGAATTAGAAAATTCTGAGGTTGGATTCGTGATCAGGATGAAAAATGGAGTGGGATGATGATTTGTTTCACTATTTTTGTTGACCTGTGTGTACCACTTCACCGGAGAAGACGGTGGCGCTGCAGCTCAGGCCACCGTCTGAGAACTCCCTCCATCTCAGTTTGAATTGGGGATGATGAACATGGACCATCAGATGAAGGTTGGACTTTGACTCAGGAAAGGGATACACGGCCACGATTTGCTCTCAAAGTCTGAAGGCTTGGATTGGAATGAAACACACTGTTTCATTAATTGAATTGTTTTGGGCTTAGGACTCAGATTGATATCCACACCCCCTTTCTGGCCCAACCCAAGAATTGAACTAAGCTGGATTGCTATTTGACACGCATCTTTTATTAATTTCTTTTAATTTCTTTTATTTTTCATTATTTCATGTGACTTAGAAATTAATTCATAAAAAATAGAAGATTAACTCAATTAATTCCAAATTCTTTTCCCTTGATTCATGATTGAATCTAGAATTTTGTAGATAAAAAAATATTAATAATTCATGCATTTTTTATTTTTATTTGCATTTTTGAATATTAATTGATATTAGAATAACCATGGTTGATACCTTGTTTTGATGAATTTGGTTTGAGCACTTGGTGAGGATTCTTGCCTTGATTTTTGTGTGTAGCTAGCATAGATATGCATGTTTCCCCTAGATTTTTCTCACATTTTTGTGATGAATGTAGGTGGTAGTTTCAAGTTGAAACTTTAGGTGCTCCATTTTTAGGGTTTATGCTTAGTACCTTAGGATGTAGGTTTTATTTTTAGGACTTGGTGGATGATTCAACCTCTGAATTTTGTATGGTAGATTCATGATTGAATTAGGTTCCCATAGTTATTTTTGTAGGATTTTACAATTGGTTTTAGTATTTTAGTTAGGGCTAACTTTAGTACTAGGTTTTAGGTGATCCTAACTTGCTAATTCAACTAGAATGACTTCTTTAGTTCCCTTAGATTAGGGTTTTGCCTCTCTTGCTCTTGGATGGTGTTGAAGACAAGCTTGGGCTACCATGGAATGCTGGGAGAAGCTTGGATGTGAAGACTTCCCCTCTTTTGGTGTAGTGTTGACTAGGTGTTAAGATTAGGGTTTGCAGGCAGAGCTTCTAGATAGATTTTCTTCTTTCATAAACATGGAAGATGTTGATCACTTCCATTCTTCCCTATAATGTAAGGTCCCCGTGAAAAGGCCTCATCCCTCCTTTGGTAGGATGTGTGGCTCTTCACAAGTTGGTAGAACCTTTGAGGGTCCCTTTCCCTGATGATGGATTGCTTAGTGGTGACCTTTGGTCTTCACTCTGCTGTCAATCATCCAAACTTTGCTCTTTTTAGATGAATCTTTCTCCCTTGCTAGAGGATGGAATTCCTTGTTAGAATATTGAAGATGCTAGAGGTTGCTACTTCTTTGTATTTGAAGACTGTCATGGAAGCTGAAGCTTGAAGGTCAAGAGGAACAAGTTGACACTTGTGGGAAGAAGATCAAGCTGGGATTGAAGAAAGAGCTGAAGCATGAAGAAGATGGAAAGCAAGTTGATACTTGTGAGGGGGATCCATTGGAGATTGAATGAAGAAGATGAAGCTTGAGGTTGGAAAGCAAGTTGATACTTGTGAGTTCAATGCTTGGAGTACCTGAAGGAACAAGTTGATGCTTGTTAGTAAGATTGAGGCCTGAAGGTGGAGTTTACTTTGGAACTGAGGCCTGAAGAAGAAAGGATAAGTTGATACTTATGGTTGAGGTATTGAAAGTTTGAAGAAGCAAGTTGACACTTGCTATTTAAAGATGAAAGACTTGGAGAGCAGTTGAGGACTGAGGACTGAGCTGCTGTCAGAGGATTGCTTTGCTGTAAGGTTGTGGAAGCTGTTGATCTGCTTTCTTTCCTGTTTGTTTGCTTGTTGTGCAACTGTATTGATGTGACTTGTTTGATTTGCTTGATGCATTAGAATAAGTTCATGTTTAGATTGAGTTAAGCTAGGAGCATGATTGCACTAGAGGTTGAGTTGCTCCCTCTGCTTGTATTTTTACTGTATGGCTTTGCTTGCTGGTATTTGGTAGAGCCCAACTCCCTTGCCTGTGTGGTCTGGTGTGTTTGCTTGATGGCATATTATGTTATTTCTTCTGTATGATTGCAGTTATATTTTGCTTGATAGCATGTTATTTCTCCTGTATGATTGCAGTTATTCATATCTGGCTTGAGGTTGAGATGAGCTTGTGGAGGCTGATGCCCCACACACATTTCCTCCCTCACTTGCATTGCATGCATTTTACAGTCGTTTACTGTTTACTGTTTAAGCTGATGCTTTATCTGTTTCTGTTTATCATTGACTTGACCCCCTAGGAATCTCACTTCCTTTGATAAGGAAGTGATGATAGAACTTTAGGTTGAAACCTATGCATGATAACTTCTAGGAGTTCCCTGTTTCAAGCCTTAACCATAGGATGAATCCTTGGCATGACAACATTAGGACTTGATAGTCTCCCCTTAGTTGTCCCTCTCTCTTCTCATCTCAAAACAAATTAAAATATAGTAATAAAGGTTAACTAACGTCGTACGTTATGAGCCTTAAGCTATCTGAGAAAGGATTGTTGGAGAGTTTCTTTTCAACAGTCTGGATGTTTAGTATGGCACCCTTTGGGTGACATGCGACGCATTCACTCTCCGGTCATAGTCTCTAGTGCGATATTGGTTGCAAACATCCATAAAAAACAGTTCTTCCGTAAAAGACAGAAAACAAACTTCAAACCTTTTTGCCCCGTGGGCCCATAATTCAAAGGAAAACTTGTCCTAAGAAAAGAGTGTCGTTAACTCCTAATTCTACCGCAAACGGTAACGCCTAAGTCTCCCAGGGTCAAGCTGCGTACGCCAAACTGCCGGAACTGTTTGTTAATCCTACTCGATAAAACAGATGAATCTGGATTCCCGTAATCCGTATTATCCCGAACTACGTAAGCTCTGATCTCTCAAGCCTGTTGAGAGTACGTAGGCACAATACTGACGTATTGGCGAGCCACCTTCCCCGTAACCCATAGTTAGTCGAACTACGTTGACTCTTATTTCTCGTTCTCTGGTGAGAATACGTAGGCATAAAGTGCGACGCTTTGCCGAGTCATTTTCTTTTTAAGCCAGCCTTGATAGGTAGATAGTAAACCAACTCGTCCGATAAACACAACAAGCATGGATCCCATCGAGTACGATGGACGTGAGGGGTGCTAATACCTTCCCCTTGCGTAACCGACTCCCGAACCCAGACAACGGTTGTGATGACCTTGTCTTATACCCTTTCGTCAGGTTTTTTTGATCGTTTCCTTTCCCGTTCTGAGGGATAAATAACGAAAGGTGGCGACTCTTCTGTTTTGTCGGCACCTTATTTTCGCGGTAGCGACACCACCGAAATAGAAAGGTTTTGAGCCGCGGTTACAATTGGCTTGAATGTGAGCCAATAGGAACAGGGCGGCGTTAACAGGCTCCGAAGCGAACACGCAATGGAGGAAAAATAGCTCCTTCGAGTTGATGTTCTGGTTACTGTCACGAGCGAATATTATGTTGCTCAACACGCGGTGGAAGTAGCGGATAGTTGGGTTGTGGGTATGAGTGGCGTTCAGGGTGTCCCAACTTTCTGGAGTGGTTCCAGTCAGTCGGTTCCAGAGAGGGAAAGCTTCTTGGTAGAACTGATCGGATATGCGGCGGTGAGCATCGTCGCTGTGAGATAACTGTAGAATGACGGCGATGCGGTCCTGGGGGACTTGATATTCGGTGCCGAACAGACGAAAGCAGGCGGCGCCGGTGAGTTGGTTGGTATCGCCGGGTGATGTTGCATATGCGAAGGAGCTGAGAAACTCCAGTGTGAGTTGCTCGTAGGTGGGTTGGGGATTGGTGCAGAGATGGCAGATGCCGGCTCTCTGTAACATCCAAGTTACACCATCCAGAATCCCGAGTTCCGTCAGAGAATCCATGTGAGCATACCGGGTCGGCTGAAGCGACCGTTGATGGAATGCTAGGAAGTTGGTCTGCTATCGTTCGTCGGCCTCGCCTTCTCGGAAAGTGATGGTGCTCAAATCGGGGTTTGCACTGGTTTGTCTGGCCATTTTGGTGAGAGAAGTGCAGAGGTTTGAGAATAGGAAGTTTCTGAGGATGGTGAGGTATGGGAATGCAGGGGGTAATATATAAGGGTGAATTGGAAGTTGAAAATGGTGCAGGTTTAATGGGGGATTCAGAGGGTTTTTTAGTGGGTTTTAAATGTGGGATAATGGGGAATTAGGGGAGTGGAAGTGGAGAGGTGCGTGACCTCTGGTTGGACAGAATTGGGGTTTTTTCTGCGTGACGACCGTCAGGGATGTGTGACAATCGTAACACGCGTGATGACTGTCAGGGGAGTGTGACGACCATCACAGCAGCAAATTCTGCAGAAATGCAGAATTTTGCTTGTGGGGCGTTTTAATAGTGGAAAATTTGATTTTTGCATTATGATAGACTGATTACAAAATAAGAAATAACAGGAAACATAATTAAGGGTGATACTGGAATGAAATGAAAATAACATTGAATCAAAAATGAGTTTAAAGTAATACAATATCCAAAAAGAAACAATTGCAAAATGAAATAATGTGAAACAATGTGAAATGCAGTAAACTAAAATTAAAGAGAAAACTAAAATATCACTCCTTTGGTTTCTTTAAGTTGTTGACCTGCTGGATAACGTCATTAAATTGGTCGCTAACTACGTCCATGTAAGTAACGAAATCCATGTGAAGCTGCGTTAATTCATCTTTGATAGTGGTTATTTCCAGCTTGAGGTCGTCCATAGTTCTTAGAACAGTGTCCAGTTTGTCTGTGTTTTGTTCAGGAGTGGGGTCAGGAAAGTTATGGTAGTTAGGAGGGGTCTCAGGATCTATCTCCATTTCGGACTCATAATCTTGGTAGTACAAATAGTCATGTGCTTCTGAGATTTGATCATTGTCATACATGTAAGCCTGGGGTGTGGAGTGAGGCGATGGGGGTCCCATAGGCTCGTCCAATTCATAAAGCCAATTGTCTCTGTTATGGATACTAGTTAGCTCATGGTTGGGCAATGTGAAAAGGTGGACAGGTTGATCAGCTATGAGGTATTCGTAGGCTCCTGGTCCTAAGGTACCTAAGATACGTCTGTTGAAGCAGAACTGGATGTCCATTGATCTGAGGTTGCCGAAACGAACGACTTTGTTCAGGTAATACCTCAGGCCAATTTCGTGGGCGATCATGGTGACTAGGCCTCCTATTAAAATGGGTGAGTGCGGTTCCTGAATAAGGCGTGTAAGTGCCCTCAGCATAAAAGGGACAGCATTTACAGGGCGGCCTTGTGAAGCACAGAGAAGGATGAACAACTCGCCATTTGAAACTGTTGTGATGTTTTCCTCCTTCCCAAAGAGGGTATGGGCTAAAATCCTATAGAAATAGCGGAAGGCTGGATTGTGTATCTCGTTGTTGTGCATGTTATTCGGTTCTGAGTGATAGTTACCAGTGATGGAACCCCAGAATTGGTCTAATTCGAGATCAATATCCTCTTCAGTGGTGGTAAACACAAAAGGTCCGCTAGGGAAGCCTAGGATGTTAGCTAATGTGGTACGGTTGTGTGTTTGGTCTATTCCAAACATTCTAAAGGTTATCAGCTCTTTAGTGGATCCATAGCCGTGTTCAGGTAAGTAACTTAAGGAGCTAAAGAATTCGAACGTCAGTTCGCGGAAGGTAGAAAATCGGGTCTTTAGTGCAGTTTGCTCCCAGCCTATTGGTTAAATAAATATTGAATGCTATCCTAGATTCCTAGCTTGTCCATGGTGGGTCTATCGTAGTACAGAGTCGAAGCAAAGCTTCTCTGAGTCAGTGCCTCAAATCTGGCCTTATGAGCTAGTCCTCTAAACACAACAGTCGTAACGTCGATGTCGGCCATACTCGTTAGTCGGATAAAAACGGGAGAAAAGTAGAACGACTTTAAAATTCTGGAAAAATCACATTCACTCAGATCATATTTTTAAGAAGTAAAGGGTGATAAAAGAAAAATAAAATAAATATTAGAAAATGAGAAAATAGAGATTTATAGAAATTATAAGTTAAAAGAAAAACATAGTTTTAATAAATTTAGAAGGGAAAATGGGGAAAATTGGGTTGCCTCCCAATCAGCGCTGTCTTTAACGTCAGAAGCCTGACGATAGCTTGGATATAAGCTATTCGGGAAGTTCGAGCAATTTCATATTGCTCACATGGTCGATGTGTTCATTTTGATTATAATGTTTCAAACGATGTCCGTTTACTATAAACGGTGTGTTGATTTGATTTTTGATTTCAACAGCTCCACTCTTGAGGACTTTGGTGACCTCAAAAGGTCCAAACCATCTAGATTTCAATTTTCCAGGGAAGAGTTTTAATCTGGAGTTGAATAGGAGCACGATGTCTCCCACACTGAATTGTTTCCGGATCGAACGTTTATCATGCCATTTCTTGGTTCTTTCTTTGTAGACGCGTGCATTCTCGTACGCGTCTAATCTGAGCTCTTCCAATTCATGAAGGTTCAAGATTTGTTTCTCTCCTGCTGCAGTGTAGTTGAAGTTTAGCGTCTTAATAGCCCAGAAGGCTTTATGCTCTAATTCTACCGGCAGGTGACATGATTTTTCGTAAACTACTTTAAATGGTGTGGTGCTTATTGGTGTCTTAAAGGCGGTCCAATAAGCCCATAAAGCTTCGTTCAGCTTTGAGGACCAATCTTTCCTGGAGGTTGAGACAGTCTTTTCTAAAATTTGCTTTATTTCTCTGTTCGAAACCTCCACTTGTCCACTAGTTTGTGGATGATACGGTGTGGCTACGCGGTGTTTGACTCCGTATTTGGAGAGGAGTTTGTCAAAGATTCGCGATATGAAGTGTGAACCACCGTCACTAATGACGAGTCTAGGCACACCGAATCTAGGAAAGATTGTGTTTTTAAAGAGTTTAACGACTACTCGCGTGTCATTTGTTGGAGCGGCAGCTGCCTCTATCCATTTAGATACATAGTCGACGGCGACGAGTATATATTTATTTCCAAAAGAAGACGGGAAAGGTCCCATGAAGTCGATTCCCCAGACGTCAAAGATTTCTACTTCTAAAATTCCTCTCTGTGGCATTTCGTCATGTCGTGAGATGTTGCCAGTGCGTTGGCACCGGTCACATTTCAGTACAGCGATATGGACATCCTTCTAGAGATTGGGCCAAAATAGGCCAGATTGTAGAATTTTAGCGCACGTCTTTGAGGTGCTAGCATGACCATAATAAGGTGCTGAATGGCATTGGGAGATGATGTCTTTTATTTCTTCCTCTGGGACACAGCGACGGTATAAGTTGTCGGCGCCTCGTTTGAAGAGTAGAGGTTCGTCCCAGTAGTAATGCTTTAAGTCGTGGAAGAATTTCTTCTTTTGTTGATAAGTCAGGTCCGGTGGAAGCACGCCTGCGGCCAAGTAATTTACGATGTCGGCAAACCACGACAGAGTGGCTTGGGCATAGACAGCTTCCACGACTTTTTCCAGTTCTGGTTCTTCCGAAGTTGAGTTGGACATATCGCTTTCCAATTTGGCTATCAGACGTTCGTAGGGAAAGTCGTCATTGATAGGCACTAGTTCTTGTTTAATGCCCTCTATACGGGATAAGTGATCTGCAACTACGTTTTTGGTCCCCTTCTTATCTTTAATTTCTAAGTCGAACTCTTGTAATAATAGGATCCATCTCAATAATCTGGTTTTGGCGTCCTTTTTGCTTATTAGGTACCTAATGGCAGCGTGATCTGTGTATATGATTATTTTGGCTCCTACCAAGTAGGAACGGAATTTGTCAAGAGCAAACACGACTGCTAGAAGTTCCTTTTCCGTTGTGGCGTAGTTCATTTGGGCAGGGTCTAAAGTTCTACTGGCGTAGTAGATAGCGTGAAGCTTCTTGTCTTTCCTTTGTCCTAGAACTGCGCCTACAGCGTAATCACTCGCATCGCACATGATTTCGAATGGTAGTCGCCAATCTGGGGGTTGCATGATTGGTGCCGTGATAAGTGCTGACTTTAGAGTTTCGAATGCCTCTAAGCATTCTTTGTCGAAGATGAACTCGGCATCTTTCATTAATAAACCTGTAAGAGGTTTTGTAATTTTCGAGAAATCCTTTATGAATCTTCGGTAGAATCCAGCGTGTCCTAAGAAGCTTCGTATTTCTCGTACGATTTTTGGAGGTTGGAGATCCTTTATGATCTCTATTTTGGCTTTGTCAACTGCGATCCCCTTTTCAGATATGACGTGTCCTAAAACGATGCCTTGTAGGACCATGAAATGGCATTTTTCCCAATTAAGGACAAGGTTCACTTTAGCGCATCTTTTGAGTACCATCTCTAAATTCGACAGACAGCTTTCAAAACTTTTTCCGCATACAGAGAAGTCATCCATGAACACTTCCATGATGTCGTATATGTAATCTGCAAAGATTTCCATCATGCATCTCTGAAAGGTTGCTGGAGCGTTGCACAGTCCGAACGGCATTCGGCGATAAACAAAAGTACCATAGGGACAGGTGAATGTTGTCTTTTCCTGGTCATCGGGGTGAATAAGAATTTGAAAGAATCCTGAATAACCATCTAGATAGCAGAAGTACGAATGTTTCGCTAGTCTTTCCGACATTTGGTCTGTGAAAGGTAAAGGGAATTGATCTTTCCGAGTTGCCTTGTTCAGTTTTCTGTAATCGATACACATCCTATTTTCGGTCACAACTCTTTGGGTTATCGATTCGCCTTTTGCATTCTTCACTACAGTAACGCCTCCTTTCTTGGGTACTATGTGCACTGGGCTAACCCATTGGCTGTCGGAGATCGGGTATATGATTCCTGCGTCTAGTAACTTTTTCACCTCGTCTTTGACTATGGTGCTTAGGATCGGGTTTATCCTTCTCTGATGTTCTCTTGAAGTTTTGCAGTCTTCCTCCAGCATGATACGATGCATACAGATGGAGGGACTTATGCCTTTTAGATTGCTTATATTATAGCCTAACGCAGTTGGGTATTTCCTTAGGACTTCTAATAGTTGCTTAGTTTCTGATTGTCCTAAATTTGCATTGACTATTACTGGTCTTTTGAATTCTGTATCTAGGAATTCGAACCTGAGGGTTTTAGGTAGCTCTTTAAGTTCTAAAGCTGAGTTTTTCGGACCTGGCTTGTGATTTGGAGTGAGTGCTAAGATCTCGCTCAGACTATCATCTTTGTATGGTGCACGCCAGTTGCCGTCTTCATGAATAGCATGGATCTGGATTTTCATGATTTCAGAATATGTAGTTTCCTCCTTCTCTAATTCTCGTATGCATTCGTCAATGACATCTACTATATAGCATGTGTCATATATAGCTGGTGCCTTCAAGAACTTAGTAAGGATGAACTCTATCTTTTCTTCTCCTACTTCGAATGTTAGCCTTCCTTTCTTTACGTCTATGATAGCTCCGGCTGTAGCTAGGAACGGTCTTCCTAGGATAATTGGGGTAACAGAGTCCTCTTTGATGTCCATGATTATGAAGTCGGTTGGGATATAGAATTGGCCTATGCGTACTGGAACGTTTTCCAGTACACCGACGGGATATTTGACTGATCGGTCAGCCAATTGTACAAACATTTTAGTTGGTCTTAGTTCTCCCATATTCATCTTTTTGCATATAGATAAAGGCATTACACTTATACTGGCTCCTAGATCACATAGAGCTTTGTCTATAACGAACTTTCCTATGACGCAGGGTATGGAGAAACTACCTGGGTCTTTTAGTTTAGGAGGCATGTTGTTTTGAATGATTGCGCTACATTTGGCAGTGAGTGTCACTGTCTCGTTATCCTCTACTTTCCTTTTATTAGACAAGATTTCCTTAAGAAACTTGGCGTATGACGGCATTTGAGTTATCGCTTCTGTGAACGGAATAGTGATGTTTAATTGTTTTAGAAGTTCAACAAATTTCTTAAATTGTCCTGAAGTTTTGGAGTTTAGTAATCTTTGAGGATAAGGGATAGGTGGTTTATATAGCGCTGGAGGCACATATGAGTTTTCATCTTTGGCGGCTTTTTGCTCGTCACATTCCTTCTTTTCTGTTTCAGACTCCTTCTCGGTTGGTTTATCAGATTTCTGATGCATTACTAAATCTTCATTCCTAGGATCTGTTGGGCCTTCCAATTCTTTTCCACTTCTCAATATAACAACGTTTGTGTGACCTTTCGGATTAGGTTCGGGCTGGCCTGGAAATGTTCCAACTGGGGCAGCTGCAGAGGCTTGTTGTTGAGCCACTTGTGATATCTGCGTTTCGAGCATTTTATTGTGGGTGGCTAAAGCGTCTACTTTTCCGGTCAGCTGTTTAATCTGCTCGCTAGTGTGTATGTTTTGATTCAGGAATTCTTTGTTTGTTTGAGCTTGAGTAGCTATGAATTTTTCCATCATCAATTCGAGATTTGATTTCCTAGGGGCAGTCTGGGCAGCAGTGGCTGGTTTATGATATCCTGGCGGAGCAGCTGGTGCTTGCAAGGCATTATCGTTCTTGTAGGAAAAGTTTGGGTGGTTCCTCCATCCTGGGTTGTAAGTATTTGCGTAAGGATTTCCTTGAGCGTAGTTTACTTGATCTGGTGGGATTCCAGCCAGTAATGGGCACTCGGGCGCATTATGAGTGGTGATTCCGCATAACTCGCAGTTTGGAGTTACAGTAGCTACGGTTGCAGTTGGGTTAACGGTCAGACTGTCGATTTTCTGTGCTAGAGCATCTACTTTAGCGTTGAACTTTTCAAGGCTGCTGATCTCGTACATCCCACCTTTCGCTGCGGGTTTCTCTGCTGGAATTCGTTCACCTCCCCGTTGGCAGTGGTTCTGAGACATGTTTTCGATTAGTTGATAGGCTTCGTTATATGGCTTATCCATAAGTGCACCGCCCGCGGCGGCGTCTACCGTTAATCTGGTGTTATACAGAAGCCCATTGTAGAAAGTATGGATCGTCACCCAGTCTTCTAGACCGTGGTGAGGACATGCTCTCATCATATCTTTGAACCTTTCCCACGCTTCGTAGAGAGATTCAGTATCTTTTTGTCGAAATCCGTTGATTTGAGCTCTAAGTATAGCAGTTTTGCTTGGCGGAAAGTATCTCGCTAAGAAAACGTTCTTCAACTGTTCCCACGTCGTAACGGAGTTGGATGGTAAGGATTGTAACCATGTCCAAGCTCTATCTCTAAGAGAGAAAGGAAAGAGACGAAGTCTTATTGCGTCTGGAGTTACTCCATTTGCCTTCATTGTGTCTGTGTATTGCACAAACTTCGTTAAGTGTTCGTTCGGATCCTCAGTTGCATTTCTTGAGAATTGATTTTGTTGTATGGCTGACAGCAATGACGGTTTTAGTTCGAAATCGGTTCGATTGATAGCTGGGGCAGCTATGCTACTTCGAGGTTCCATCTGAGAGGGTGTAGCGTAGTCCTTCAGCGGTTTGTTTTGAGGTTCTTCAGCCATCTTTGCTTCTTCAACAGGAGGATGAGCTAGAAGATCAGGAATGTTGTGTCTTCGTTGATATTCGATGATGCGCCTTCTTAAATGTAAGAAGCGCTCTAGTTCGACGATTGTAGGTTGTAAGATGTCGCCTTGTGAGCGAGTACTTGGCATACAATCGAAGAACGAGTAGAGGGAGAGAGAATTGTTAACCTAGTCTATACTGTGTAACAAAAGATTACACTATTGACTAAACGGGTCCTCGGCAACGGCGCCAAAAACTTGATCGCGACTTTCTATGTCTAACTCAATTACTGCAAGTGCACAGTCTATCGCGTAGTAATAATAGATATCGATCCCACAGGGACTCGTAATCAAACTAGTATTATCGGGTGTTACGGTGTTTAGCTAGGTTGGTAATGTTTTAGGGGAATAATAACAAAATAAGTGCGTAAACTAAAGGGAACTAAAGCTTTTACTTAAGGTATAAATGCTTGAATCGGTATGTAATATGTTATTTCTTCAGGGATTCTATAGGTCACCAGTGTCTTTAGGTTTTCAAAAATAGTTTAAGAAGAAAATGATGGTTTAAAGACCTTTGTCTCACGATGGTTATTGACGCTAGTCGCAACTCTAAGGCGGAACGTATGTTGTCGCTATCCCGTTCGGGGTTAAAGTTACTTTTTGAAAACTATTAAGTTATAATTCCTTTTAAAGCATTGTCGCTGTTTTTAAAATGAATGCCTAGTTTTTACTATCTGGTCTTAGCCTCAGTTGTCGCTTGTTGGTTCGTACCTTTATGAATTTCCCACTGTCGTGGCAAAACTACTGTAAATAATTTCTCGCTGTCGCGACGAAGGTTTATTTAGAAAAGTCAATTTAAAAACTGAAGCCATAAATAAGTTTTTGAAAAGGTAGATATACACCGGTTAATTATTGAATCCCATCAGATTATTTATTACATACCGATTACTTAAGATTTAGCCAGACATGGAATATAAATTAACAACACGTAAAGAATGGCAGAAAATAATAATATGCATTACAATAGGATATAACAATTCAATTTACGATTAGAATAGAAACTTGTAAACAATTTGATTTGGCTTTTGGGAAATCCTCCAAAATGGCGGCAGGATTTAGTCTTTATGCCAATTACTCGTACAGAATAGAAATGGGAAGTAAAACAACAATTGCAAGGAAGGAAAGAAAAAGGAAATAAAACAACGATAAGAAAATTGGAAATTGAATAATTGCTCTGAAAGTAAATTGGCAGCACTTCGTTTCTTCAAATGCGGCTCCCTTTTTCTGGTACCAGCTACCTCCTTTTATAGATGGGATATTCAACGGTTTATTTCTTCGGGAAGTGGGAATGATATCAGAAAATATAGGAGTTAGTGGTCCACTCCTCTTTGGCATTTTCATTACTTGACAGCACGTGCAGAAAACTGCATTTTAACTCCATGACGGTCGTCATGGACCTTTGACGGTCGTCACACCCTTGTGACGGTCGTCATATCAACAGAACTCGTTTTTGCTGCTTTTTGGCCTGATTTTCACTTGGTTTTCACCTGTAAATTCTTCTTTTCTTTATCTTGCTCCATTTGAGCATGGACTTTGAATACCTGCAAAATACTGGGCAAATAGTGTGGAAATATCCGAATTCGGAGTGAAAACGGTCACCGATTAGTAGAAAAGTACATCATTATATATATATATGATTTTGCGTTATCAACTTTTGCCATTTCTGCTGTCCATGATGCTTCCCTTCGACTGGTTTAATCCAATTTCCCTTCGAAGCCTCAGTCGTTGGTTTGAAGGTAGAGGAAATAACTCCTGGCACCCTTTGCTTGGTTTCATCCTGGCTTGAAGAAGATCTTCTTGGGTCAAAACCTCGTTGATCGTAGGAGGGTCAGTGCTTACACTTTTCTATGGCCTTCCTCACACCCTCTATGTTGCTCGCTGCCTTTCTATCAAACACAACATTGCACCTTGGGCACAACATAACTTCAGAATATTTTGCCTAGCATCTGTGGAGAAAATCTATGAGGTTCTCCTCCTTCTTTAGGTAAGCAATTTTGTTATAATCTTCTGTCAATGCTCCTCGTTGACTTCCATGGGGGTTTCTTGCAATATTTCCACCATGTTGATATGCATATTAACATCATGAGCAATATCCATTTTACAGAATTTCATTTGAAGGCCATCAATGACCTTGTCAATTTGAGCGAAACCGTCAACAGTTTCCTTCGTTATCATCATTAGGTTGGATTCCTCAGCAACTCCTTTGGCGAAGCCATCAGTAACCCTGCAGTCAAACTATCAGTAGTTTCTTTGATGAATCCTCCAGTAGCTTCGTGAACAAAATCTTTCATGAACTCCTGGTTGAGATCTTCAGTAACCTGGACCAAAATAGCCTTCTTAATGAAGTCCTCAGTGACTTTGATCATGTTATCTTCATTTGGCTATGTATAATGAGCTTCAAAAACTTGTAGAGGGCTAGTGTCAACTTGCATTTGGTTCTTGGGCTTCTCCCCGAACTTGAGCCTTCCCTCTAGGATAGCATTCTGAACAAGATCCCTGAAAAGAAAACATTGAGAGGTTTTATGACCTAAGAAATTATGGTATTTACAAAACCCTCTTTTCTTTCTTTGCTCTAAAGGAGGCATTTTAGCACCAGGTGGTACTATCGTTTGCCCATCCTTAACTAACAAATCAAAGATCTCGTCAGACTTTGTGACGTCGAATGTGTAAGTTTTCTTAGGAAACCTATCATTCTTTTCTGATTCGAAAGGGTTTAAAATTCTGGTATGCAGATCTCATATGTCCCAAGAACATTGATCTCTGCTGAAACAAGGATGAGGACAGATCATGACCAATTTAAATTTCTTTAAATTGTACCAATGTCATGAACAATTTCATGACGTCTGTTGTAACATCTGCAGACTAACATACTATTTATCTAAACATTTAAATTATGCAGAATTATAAATGCTGAAAGATAAATAACACAATGAATTATTTACCCATTTCGGTGCAACCTCATCTACATCTGGGGGCTACCAAGCCAGGAAGGAAATCCACTATTAGCATAATCAATTCAGAGCTAAACTCCCATGTTTACAACTCCTCACTTAATCTCTACCCAATGCAATTTCTGCCTAGAGACCACTAGACAAGAGTATACCCACTCACTCCCCCTTAATCATAGCAGCGATATACAATTCAATACAAAATAAGACTTTAGAAGACACTCTTCAAAATCACAACACTTGATTTTGCTTAACAGCTTCAATCAAGGACAATGAACATAAAAGTTCATACACTCTAAACCAATGCAATTATCTAGCAGATAATTGCTTGGGACACAAGGAATCCTAAGACTCCTACACACGTGAAGAATCACTGCATACCACAGAATTCTCCACTCACAAAACACACGTGAAGAGCAACACTCTTCACTCACAAATATGTCTACCACAATGTATCAAAAGATACAAAGGGTGACTTACACACACAAGGGACTCTCAAACCCTAGACCTTTATTTTACACTCAAGTTGTTCTTGATGTGAGTGCTTGCTTTTTCCTTGCTTCTGCTCCTTCTTTTATAGCAATGCATGATGCATCCGCAACTGCACGTAAATATCTAAGTAATATAAAAGATTGTCGAACCCACAGAGACTAATGTCAACCTACCGTTATCTATTGTTACGACGTAAAGCTAAGGCTAATGGGATTTTGAAGGTTAAATGCGAATGAAATTAAATGCAAAGGAAATAAAGATTTTTAGTTTTAGAAATATATTGATAAGGGATATCGGTATGCAAGACCTTAGTTACCGGGGGTTCGACAGGTCACCGGTGCTTTTTAGTCTTAGCAAACACTTTTCAGGAGAAAATACTCGTTTAAAGACCTTTGCCTCACGATGGTTGTTGACTCGGGTCATAATTCTAAGGCGGAATGTACGCTCTCGCAGTCCCATTCAGGGTTAAAATTACTCTTTGAAAATAAGTAAGTTCTGATTTCTTTTAAAGCGCTTTCGCTGTGTTTAAAATCAATGCCTAGTTTTTACTATCTGGTTCAAACCCCACACTTTCACGTGCCGGCTCGATCCTTAATATGGTTTCCTACTCTCATGGCAGAACCACCGTAAATAGCTTCTCACTATCGTAATGAAGGTTTATTTAGAAATTTAGATTAAAAATTGCAGCCAAAAAGATTGTTTGTAAAAAGGGAAGGTGCACCGGGTATTATCGAATCTCATCCTACTAATTCGATCACATACCGATAAAACTAATTTATCTAGACATGATAATTAATACAAACGGAAATAAGCATAAACAACAAAATAATAAAAACATGCATTATGACAGAAATTGAAATTGAATTCTCTAGTAGTACTGAAATTGAATTCTCGAGTAGTCCTCCACAATATCGGAAGGATTCTACTATGGAGAAATAAAAGTGCATATGGAAATACGGCGGTACAAATAAAAATAAAAAGGAAAGGAAATGGGAAAATAATGCAAGAACATAAATTCGGCTTCAATGGAAATTTCGGCAGCCCCTGGTTCTGTGAATCTCTGGCCTATTTGTAGGAGATATTTCATTTCTCAACTTCTAGAGATCATGCATGAGTTATGGAGGAAGTGGGAGTAACTTCCTGTAGTGGGAAGTTAGTGGAGAAAGTGTAGGAAGAAATCAAGTTGAAGGTGTTCGTGGCCACTTCTGTGTTTGACGTTGTTCTAATATTGGATGCATGACGACCATAATGGAACTGTAACGACCGTGATGTCGTGACGAGTGTGATAGGGCATGACGAACGTGATGGTCGTGACGGGCGTCATGGAGCTGTGACGAGCGTCACACTCACAAAATCTGCTTTTCTGTTTTTCTTCTCTATTACTTTCTTTCTTCTTTCTTTTCCTTCCATTTCTTCTTCTTTTCTTTCTTTAATCCAAATTCTCCATAATCTGAAAAACATAGTAAGTTAACCGTATAATAGAACATAAGTCAAGATAAATTAACAATAATCACAAATAAATTCATGTAAATCAAGTCGAATAAACGATATGATTTTGCGTTATCAATGCAGACTGGGCTTGGGCTGGTCACAAGTAACAAACTTTAGGTTAAACCAAGTTAAACCACTTTCCATAACTCAAGGTGCTGTCAAATTAGGTCACGACAGCTTCATGTTATGTCCAGCCCTGACTAGAATCTCGCCTAAGATAACTAATGAGCCATAACAGGTTTCCTGAAATTTAGCTTGAGATATATCAGGTATCATAACAGAAAAACAAACCCTGCACGCCTGATGTCATATGATCAATGTCATAACATTCAGTCATGACATTCAGCTTCACTTACTCTTGGCTTTCCAGCTTGCCCTGCTGAACACTTCTACAAAATCTTCTTCATGACAGTAGAAACAAGCATATTATAGTTTCCTAAAAAGTCTTAAAGATCCTTTTTATGAACACCAATTAAATCTTCACTTTGTTCCTAATGAATCTCTTTGGGCTATACATACTGATGAGGAATATCCAACCAGACCAAAACACTTATGTCAAAAGATATAATATAGCAGCCCCTGTTGTACTAGACATTGATGTCATGACATTCAGTATGACATCCATGACAACAGTTCTGTCATTAGCTCCTGCTGCACCAGACAGCGATGTCATGACATGGCAGCAGTTCTGTTATCAGCTCCTGCTAGCTCCTTCTGCATCCCTGACAACAGTTCTGTCATCAGCTCCTGCTAGCTCCTACTGCACCCATGACAACAGTTTTGTCATCAGCTCTTGCTGGTTCCTGCTGCACCAGACAGCGATGTCATGACATTGGTAATGACATCCTGTTTAAACACATGACAACAGTACTGTCATAACAGTAGATGAAGATGTTGTGATATCTGGCTTAACATCAGTGCAGGATCATGTTTTACCAAAATTTAGCCAATCATAGAACCATGGACAATTCTATATCATAGAACCATGGAACTAACAATCTCCCCCTTTGGCAAATTTTGGCTAAAACAACCAAACACCTTATCAGGGCAGCAACAGTAGTTTTTCCAGCCTCACACACTATCATGCTCCCCCTTGATAGTTGCAATAGATAACAACACTTTATTCCCCCTTGGTTTAGTCAAAAATTGACAAAAATTGGAGTAAGTGTACATACTGCACATGGTGTCCAAGTCTGACATTTCTTGATCTCTAAGGACTGCACCAACCATCATGGACAATGACTTAACCTCCTTGCTAAACTCACTCAGCCAGTGTAAGATCAGCCCTGAACCATAGCTCTTTGAGAGTACACCCTGAATCAGTCTTGAATCTTGAGTTATTATCTTGTCTGAAACTGCACCTTTAGAAGTGACACTTACCAATTAAAGGATGATCAGTCAAATACTTTCCAAGTAGCAACTGATTTTAAATCCCTAAATTGAGACACAAGAAACTTCTGCAGAGAAAAATAAATTCTCCCAGACACACACCAATGTCTTACACAGCTCCATATCAGCACAATGCCAACACAAGCAATGCAGTTGTACATCAGACATGTACACAACTCCCCCTGTCATGCATAGTCAGCACTCCCCCTAAAGGAGAGAACCCAAACACATGAAGAATCACTTCGTCATCTTCATATTCATACATGTACCTTTACACCCCTTGATTCACAAGCCATGCTGGAACCAATATCAGAAGTAGTTGCAGGATTACTATCTGGAAGATTTCTCAGATTTCAGTTTTGACAAAAACTACAAGATGTCAGAGTGAAAGTCCTTCCTTATGCACAAAATCAAGGCTGATGGTGTCTTGATCTTCATTTTCACCTATCAAACAGGACACACCACTTGGTAAGAGGCTCAAACACCCTGGATTGATCCATTGATACCCAATGAAAGAATAAAATATACTATCAGGTTCACCATGAGCTAGAGCAGTAACACAATGTTACAACATCTTGTCTGACATTCCTCCTTCATAAGATCCCAAACTGTTTGAAACCACAAACAATCTTGATACATACCTGCACTCTTGCAGCAACAAATCCTTGAAGTATGACTCCCCATATCAAGGATAACTAGTGCTTTTTTTCCAGAAGCACGTGAATGGAAAACATAAGACTCATCTTCATGTCTTTAAGAGCTCACTCTTTGTTCAACACACCTGCTGAACTTATTCACTTACTGCTTGAACTACAAGCAACTAGTACACCCATCAAACAGAAACTTTCCCCCTATCTTTTATAAAAGCTGCTCCAAGCTCACCACAGTATATATCAAGATCAGCCTCATGCTCATACAGTGAGAAGGCACCAAACTAATCCACCTCTTCCTAGAGATACTTGTAGCAGAAGAGACTACTTTTCCACAAGTATTCTGACCTTAGGTTGAGTACAAGATAGACACCCCATAATCCAAGACATTCTTTCCTCATCATTCTCCCATATGATAAGTTAGAAAGCTTCTGATTTAACTGGTGAATCTTTTCATCAAAATCCAGACTTTCATGCAGTCAATCAATGATCCACTCCAGTCTTGTACAATCCTTTCACATCATACTCCAAGACAGTCCTTTTACCTCATCATTCTCCCGTATGACAAGATAGAGTACTTCTTAGTCAAGATGTGAATCACAGGTTCTGCACCAGATCTTCAAGTCCTTTGCCAAGGGAAACCAAACCATATCCACTGGTTCTTTATTTGCCCACAACTGGACTTACTTTTGCCTAGTCATCCAACTAAAGATCTTCAGAGAACACAGCTCCACCAGCTTGATCAAATACATCTCTAAAAGAAGGTAATCTTCCATACACAGCTTAGGGCTTCTACCATAAGCTCCAATATATGAACAGAAACAGATCCTCCTTTGGTCTTCAACCAACTACCCTTCTGCAAAAGAGTAATTAGTTCCAAGCATGAACAGTCCCAGAACCTTTTGTGGTCTTCAAATAATTACCCTTCTGTACAAGAATAGTTTTCTAAAGGCTCACTACCAAATGTCACTGTTTGGTTACTCAGCATCTTTCAGAGCTCTAGCAAGCTTGACCTTGATAACCTACATGCTCCAAGGCAACTTAGACACACCAAGACTTGTACCTGTAACACCTACTCCTTGACACAGCTCCTGCAAACTGCATGAGATAGTATCAATTCCATTCATACCTGAGAAGATTATCTTTAAATGATGTACCACAACATCCATTGAGGCCCTGAAGTTACTGCTTGGTGTCACAACATCTGATAAGACATCCTGCTGATGAGTTCAGGCTTTCATTCTGCCACTTAGAATAGCCTTATCACAAGAGTTCCATGTTCACAGTGACTAGACACCCTCTATTTTGCTTTAACAGATTCCTTGAACTGCATTTGCTTCAGGAACTCTTCTTTAGAGAAACTAATCATGCCAAAGCTTGATTCTTCAGAGAGGAGGAAAACAAATCTTTACAAAAGGAATCCTGCTTTCCTTAAGTAGAGACTTCTTTAGAAAATCAGAGATAACTGCCACTTATCCTTGTCCTCCAAGTTGAGCAAGATCTCATGCTCCTGTGCACTTAGATAAGAAATAAATTGACCCAAGCAGAGCTACCAGCACCATCTTCTAGACCAGTTTCTTGCCGGGAAACTTTCTAGATACAGATCATATGATGCTGCACTCCAATAAACTGATCCAACAAGAATGTCTTCATCTTTACTTCTGTCAGCACTCCATTCTAGCCATAGTTTCTTGCCAAGAACCTTACTAGAATAGAGAAAGATCTTACCTCACATGTGTATGGTACCAAGAGTATCAGCTCTATCTCCTTTGATATAGTGATGCACTCCTTGAATCAATTGAATTCTGCACAATCTCTGCTGATGGAATGTCTCAACATTTGGTTGAACATCAGACCTTTGAAGTTGACCACACAAACCAAGGGCCAGATACTTTGTGCAATAAAAGAGATCCTTCTTCCAGAAGACAAACTTGGATCATCCACCTGATGAACCAACAGAATTTTGACAATGTTGATCATTATGGATAATAAATTAAATACTTGTGCATTCCAGAAATAGAGATTGATCTTAAATCCATACAACTTGTCGAGAAAGCCAGATGACTACACTTCAGCAATACCAAGAGTATTCTTTAGTATAACTATATTTAATGTTGAAACAACGAGGCTGCCACCCTCTCTTATGACTTCATCTGCTGATAAAATCCTTGCAAGTTATGAGTGGTGAAAATAAATCACTTCCCACACAACAGAACAATCCAAGCATACAATCAACAACCCAGACACTCAAACAGCACAGCTACAACATTCAACAATCTGAATATTGGGCAATCTTCTCCCAGGGCTACCAGAGTTCTTTCATCAGAAAAATATGCAGTGGAACCACCAAAAGAACATCTTCAACATGCCCTAAATAAGCTGTCAGAACATCTTATAGGACATTGTAGCAACTCCTCCTTTGGCAAAACATTCAACAGGTCACGGAAGCTCAGAGGGAACAGCAGCAGAAACACAGAATCCTTAAACTCCTCAGGCAGCAGCTCAAACATTTAGCAAGATCATCAAATCAGTTGCCACTTCTCCTTGTTCAAACCACCAGAAAGTATCTCTCAAGATCTCATCCAGAACAGACAGGATGCCTGCTCTGATACCAATTGAAATTCTGGTATGCAGATCTCATATGTCCCAAGATCATTGATCTCTGCTGAAACAAGGACGAGGATAGATCATGACCAATTTAAATTTATTTAAATCGTACCAATTTCATGACCAATGTCATGACGTCTGTTGTAACATCTGCAGACTGACATACTATTTATCTAAACATTTAAATTGTGCAGAATTGTAAATGCTGAAAGATAAATAACACAATGAATTGTTTACCCAATTCGGTGCAACCTCACCTACATCTGGGGGCTACCAAGCCAGGAAGGAAATCCACTATTAGCATAATCAATTCAGAGCTAAACTCTCCCGTTTACAACTCCTCACTTAATCTCTATCCAATGCAATTTCTTCCTAGAGACCACTAGACAAGAGTATACCCACTCACTCCCCCTCAATCACAATAGTGATATACAATTCAATACAAAATAAGACTTTAGAAGACACTCTTCAAAGTTACAACACTTGATTTTTCTTAACAGCTTCAATCAAGGACAATGAACACAACAGTTCATACACTCTAAACCAATGCAATTATCCAGCAGAGAATTGCTTGGGACACAAGGAATCGTAAGACTCCTACATACATGAAGAATCACTGTATACCACAGAATTCTCCACTCACAAAAAACACGTGAAGAGCAACACTCTTCACTCACAAATATGTCTACCATAACGTATCAAAAGATACAAAGGGTGACTTACACACACAAGAGACTCTCAAACCCTAGACCTTTATTTTACACTCAAGTTGTTCTTGATGTGAGTGCTTAATTTTTCCTTTTTTTGCTCCTCCTTTTATAGCAATGCAGACTGGGCTTGGGCTAGTCACGAGTAACAAACTTTAGGTTAAACCAAGTTAAACCACTTTCCATAATTCAAGGTGCTGTCAAATTAGGTCATAACAGCTTCATGTTATGTCCAGCCCTGACTAGAATCTCGCCTAAGATAACTAAGGATCCATAACAGGTTTCCTGAAATTTAGCCTGAGATATATCAGGTATCATAACAAAAAAACAAACCCTGCACACCTGATGTCATACAATCAATGTCATAACATTCAGTCATGACATTCAGCTTCACTTACTCTTGGCTTTCCAGCTTGCCTTACTGAACACTTCTGCAGAATCTTCTTCATGACAGTAGAAACAAGCATATTATAGTTTCCTAAAAAGTATCAAAGATCCTTTTTATGAACACCAATTAAATCTGCACTTTGTTCCTAATGAATCACTTTGGCCTGTACATACTGATGAGGAATATCCAACCAGACCAAAACACTTCTGTCAAGAGATATAACATAGCAGCCCCTGCTGTACCAGACATTGATGTCATGACATCCATGATAACAGTTGTGTCATTAGCTCCTGCTGCACCAGACAGCGATGTCATGACATGACAACAGTTCTGTTATCAGCTCCTTCTGCATCCATGACAACAACTATGTCATCAGCTCCTGCTAGCTCCTACTGCACCCATGACAATAGTTCTGTCATAAGCTCCTACTGGTTCTTCCTGCACTAGACAGCGATGTCATAACATTGGTAATGACATACTGTTTAAACACATGACAGCAGTACTATCATAACAGTAGATGAAGATGTTGTGATATCTAGCTTAACATCAGTGCAAGATCATGTTTTACCAAAATTTAGCCAATCATAGAACCATGGACAATTCTATATCATAGAACCATGGAACTAACAGGGTTCTTTCCATTCAAATATGCTAAAATCTTGCAAGAATAGGGTGAGCCTTGTTTCAATTCAGCAAGATCTACTTCATTCTCATCGAAACTCACAAGCTAGCTGTAAGGATTTTCGTCCTCTTCATTGAATTCAACATAAGCTATTCTCTTATTGTTATTTGCCCTAGCCTTTTTCTTCTTTTAAGCGTTCTAACTGATGAACCCTATTGGCCAATTGGGCCATATCCCTTAGGTATTGAGTATCTAGTTTCTTCCTAATGGAATAATCCAGGCCCCCAGCAACCATTTCGACTTACTCATGTTCTGACACCTGTGTGAAACACCTTTCCTTGAGAAGTCTAAACCTATTCAAATAATCGTCTATTAGCTCAGTAAATATTCGTTTTATACTGGACAATTCCTTCAAACTGATCTTTATTTGTCCCGTGTAGAACTGCTTATGGAACAAATGTTCTAGCTGGGTCCAATTATGAATCTAATTTGGAGGTAGAGTTGTGAACCAAATGAATGCGTTCTTTGTAAGAGAACTTGGGAAATATTTTATCCTAAGGTTCTCATCATTCGAAATTTCTCCGACTTCTATCAAATACCTAGCCACATGTTCGAAAGTGGACTCAGTAGTATCCCCGTAAAAATTAGTAAACTTAGGAACCTTTGTTCTTAGGGGTAAATTTAACTGAATGATGTATTCAGATAACAGTGATGTATAATTTGGCCGTCGAAGGCCAAAATTTACTCTGTTGCGTGCCATGAGTCTTTCGACCATGGCAACCAAATTTTTTTCTACTACTACATTGTGACCTCGAACTTGTTGTACGATGTTTTCAGCATTCTGGCTCCTATTTACCAAAACTACCCTTAGTTCTTCTTCTATAGGAATTTGTAGTTGATTCCTAGGGGGTTCGACTCTAGGTCATTCGATCATCCCATGGTTGTCTTGATTTTTCTGGGGTATATTTCCCGGATTTTGTTGAATTTGGTTAATAGTGGCATCTTTGTCAAAAAAATACCCCTTGGTTCTCTATCATATACTTCCTTGGTGGTTATCGAGGGGGATTTGATACACCAAAGAATTCTACAAGGCGCATCATTTGCGCTGATAATTGTTGATTAGTTTGGGTAGTATTCTGAATAAGAGGCTGAAAGATTTCCCTCATGGTTTGAGACATCATTTGTACCATTTAAAGGTTACTCTCGTCCATCTGTTGTCTTAAGAATGATGTAGAACTGGTTGTCAAATTTGGCATCTAGGCGGAATACCCTAATCCTAAAGTTTAATTATTTTGACCCATATTTACCATAGAGCCTGATCTCTATAATTGTGAAGTCATTACAAGTTCTGTATATAATGGATAGGCGTTTTATAAGTTTTTTGTCATTGAAATTGGCATTCCATAGGGTGGGTCTCGAGGCAGAGGTATTGCAAATCCAGGAGGAGGGACGCTTCTGAATGCTGAAGCCCTTATTGGTGGTGGATTTTGTGGAGGACCCCTTGGCCCAATATAAGTCAGAATGTGTTGTGTATGGGCAATCAAATGGGTAGGTATTGAACTTTCCATTGATGGTATTACTTCAGAGACAGGCGCTGAGACCGTTGGTCCTCCTGTCGAAGATCCAATGGATTGTTCTACATTGTTACTAGGCGTATCCTGAGGAATATTTGGCTGATTAGAGTTTGTCGCCGTTCTCCTCCTATATCTTCTCCTTGTTCTATCTTCGTTGGCGGTGGTTACTTTACCACTTCTTAATAACATGCAACGAAGTTTTCAAAGAGAAAGTTGACCGCAGAACTAATTAATTGTCAAGAATTTCAAAGAAAATTTTGTGATCACTTAGCATGGTCTCACTGAGCGTGCCAATTTGTTCACCATGAAAATTGGTGAACAACCGCTGGTCTTCCAAATCGAAAAAGATTTGTTTTACTTGCAGGATCGACCATACAAATCCTAGGACATGTGCTAATTGATCTTTAAACAAAGTTTGGAAAAACAATGAACACTTCGACAGAGTTAATGATAAAAATAACTTGTTTCAAAAATGTAAATGGAATTCAACACAAGAGATTAAAGTCGAAAGACTGGTAAAAAATGTAGAAAGTAACTTGCGCAAGAAAAAGGTAAATTCTTAATGAAAAAACTTATTGAATTGCATTGAAATGTAAAAAATGGTGTTACATCAACGTACATTCTCACGAACTTGTTTCTCTACATGCGGGTACTTTGAGTATATTCAGGAATTTGTACAAAATTGAACACACACAAATCCTAACACTAAGACTTGCTACTTATACTAATCGAATATAACTGCCATCAACGGCTAGCGAACTAGATCGAGACAAGTGGTGTTCTGCATGTCTTTGATTCTTGGAATCGCTCCACGTGTCTTCTTTAAGAAATGGATAAGAATGAACATTTCCTCCTTTATTTGAATTCAAATCTTCTTGTCGAAATGCCTTCAGTAGCACCTCTGTCGAATCACATTTCCTAATTGTTAGGAAATATTTCTAAGTCCCTAAAATAATTCCTCCTTGCAAAGGGACGCCTTCGACTCACATTCCAAAAATATAGTTCTGGTCGAAGTCATCTGATTTCTTCAGAAACTCTATTACTTCCTTTTAATCTCATTCAGGCGTTGAAATTTAGAGCCAACATCCCCTACCTGAATCTCTAGCAAAAAGCTCAAAGATTTAGCTATGGTGTTCTCCTTCTCTCTCAAACCCTTGTTCTTCTCTTCTCACACTTGCCTCTTTTTCTCAATTCTATGTACTGTCCAATTTTGCTCCTCTCCCTTTACTATTTATTTTGACCTAAATTATAATTAATTTCCCTTTTCTTACTTTTACCCCTCCATTAATCTATATTTTCTCCCTTTCCCTTACTTGTATAATAATTCTATTTTCTACCCTAAATCATTATTTTTCTCTTATTATTATTATTATTATTATTATTATTACTATTTAATCATTATCTTATTTTATAAATGAAATAAAACTCTACTAAATTCTAATAACCCCAAGAATGCCAAATACTCACATAATATATGTTATCACAAAATTAAATAATTAAAAGTATTCTAAATTACTTAAATAATTAAATAAAACCAACTAAAATTTAATTAAATAATTTAATTGAATTCGGGGTGTTACATTGAATATTGAAGCTAAGTAGTTTTATACTTAACAATCTCATGCCTTTGTATCACACATTCATGTAAAAAAATTGCTAAACTAAAATTCTCAGGCTAACAATTCCTTAAATCGATAGATGGGAATGTTTATGACTTTCAAGAAAATCCCAAGAAGGAAGAAATCATCGAGAAGTTAAATGAGTTAATTCAACTACTAAAAGGTGAAAGCATGGACTCAAATCTTGAAGAATCTAAAAGGTGTAAGTTCTGTAAGAGTCCGAGATATCACGTTCGTAATAAAGCCATTAACCGTAAACAAAAACGTGTAGCAGTGAAGTCCATGTTTTATTTGCCGATAATACCAAGGTTAAAAAGATTGTTTGTTTCAATGCATAGTGCAAGTCAAATGACATGGCATCATACAAACAAAACAAGTTCAGGCATTATGCAACATCCATCTGATGGTGAGACATGGAAACATTTTGATAGTGTACATTCTGATTTTGCTGCAGAACCTAGAAATGTCCGGCTCAAACTATGCTCTGATGGTTTTACTCCATACGTCCAAGCATCCCCAATTGCATATTCCTGTTGGCCAGTTATCGTAACCCCTTACAACCTCCCTCCAGAGATGTGCATGACAAAACCATACATGTTTTTGACTTGCCTCATTCCAGGACCGTCACGTCCTAAAGTCGGAATCGACGTTTATTTACAACCTTTAACAGATGATTTGAAGATGTTGTGGATTGGAGAATGGACCTATGATATATCTCGCAAATAAAACTTTACTTTGCGAGTTGCCTTGATGTGGACTATTAATGACTTTCCCGCTTATGGAATGTTATCTGGTTGGGGTGCGCATGGAAAAATGGGATGTCCACATTGCATGGAATTTACAAAGGCTTTTACTTTGGAATTTGGAGGGAAAAGTTCGTGGTTCGACTGTCACCGCAGATTCCTACCACGAGACCGTGTATTTAGAAGAAACAAGACTGATTTTAGCATTAGAAAAAAGATTTGGGGAGGGAGCCACAAATTAATAAGCTATTTCTGAAGACCCGAACCAAAAAATCGGGGGAGTTTGTTGACGGCCGTTCCAAATCAACCTTGGTAACTTGTTTATTATAGTTGAATTCTTTTAATTTCATAATTACTGTATATAATTAAATTGTTTAAATTATATTTAATTTAATTTTTTTAATGTGTGTGTAGGAGTTGTACCAGACCTTGCTTGCCCAATTTCTAACTGAAAATTCTTAATATATGCCGATTAGGAATTCACCCTTGATCCACGCGTTGATCTTTATATTTGGAATTTAAGAGTAGGCGGGAAGGGAGTCAATGGATGTTTTTTTGGTCTGGGGTCTTTGGCTGGCGATTATAGAAAAGGGGACTGAACTTTATTTTAAAAACTTGATGATGGGGAATGAGGATCTCGTTCGGCAAAATTGACACCATAAATATTGGCAAAGGTGAGACAGTTAGCTCTATCTGAGGCGAGACGAGAAGCGGAGGCACGTGAGGCGGCCCTAAAGGCCGAAATGGAGAATATGAGAAATACACAAAATGGTTAAATAGAGGAAATAAGGAAGCGACAATCAGACATGGAGGCACAAATGCGATAATTTTTTGTCTCACAATCAAATTATTCTGTTCAAGATGATGAAGAAGACAAAGATGCTATATTTAGTACTGACGATGAATAACTTTTTTTATTATTATTTATATTTGTGACGTGAATATCACGTGACAACTTTTTTATATTATTTTTTATGTTTGTGACGTGAATTTTATGTGACTAAATATTTATATTTTTTAATGTATATATTAAAAAAATTAATATATAGTTAATATTTTATAGTTAATATTTAATATTTATAGTTAATATTTAATTTTTTAAAATTTTATAGTTAATAATTAATATTTATAGTTAATATTTAATATTTATAGTTAATATTTAATTTTTTAAATTTTATAGTTAATATTTAATATTTATAGTTAATATTTAATATTTATTTTAACTTTATAGTTGTTTTCAGTTAATATTTATTTTTTTTATTATTAAATTTTATAGTGAAGTGTAACCCATGTCACTAATATAAAACATATTTTCAGTTGTGACATGCAAACCACGTCACTAATTAGTGACGTGGGAAACCCATGGAAAAAAATTTAATTGGTGTCAGATATAACGTGCAGAGACATATTAGGAAATTTGGTTTCCCACGTGAAAACCAAGTCACTAATTAGTGACGTGATATTCACGTGAGAACGTTTTCTATTATTTTGGTTATTTGCGACGTGAGTCCCATGTCACAACGTGACATGTTTTTCACATGGGAAAATGTTTTCACCATTACTTTTCCGACGTGTTTTATCCACGTCGCAAATGTTGCTTAGTGAAGTGTTTTTTGGGTTAGTGACGTGAAAATTATTTAGAAAAATGCAATGTTTCTTGTAGTGAAATGAACTTGAAGTTTCAAATTATGAAAGAGAAAAATTGTGAAAATTCTTCTGATCATGTTTAATTAAATGATCTGTGTTTTGTAAAAACAAAAAAGTATTTTTGTAAGTAATATGAATAAATTACACACACTAAAAACTATTTTAAAAGTCTATTTTTTTCAAATAAAATTACGAAATATGTTTTTAGAACTTCGCTAAATAATTTGAGAATGTCAAATTGATTAGGACAAATTAACATTGCATAAATTTGAAGTTACTTGTTATTATTCTTTGTGATGCTATTACCATAAATTAAAGTAAATTTTAATTAAAATTATCAAACTCCATCTCCTCGTTCCATTTCTATCAGATTTTAAGTTTGAAAGATATCTCAATTATGGGTTTGAAGCTTCCTATTAATTTGAGATATTTTGTTCATAATAAAAATATTAATTTGGTTTTCCATTTCAATTATTTTTTTCCCAATTGATTTAGTGATTCTGAGTTATTTTGAATACGATTTGGCAGTAACTGAGAATGGATGTTTCAGGTTTTGGAAAGAAGTGATTTTCTGGGTTTGTATGAACGTATACTTAGAATCTGGAAATTGTATGAATATTTTGATCACTAATTTGGTTGCTAAATGTTCTAGTAATCGATTTATTATCATATAGCGATCAATTTTTGTGTGCTTAATTTTTCTATATTATTTTACTAAAAAAGTATTCATATTGAACCACCAATTGTCGAGAGTTCATAAAATTTCAAGCCTATGATCTAACAATTTTTTGGTCACTAAATTGTGTGAACATTTTTTTCCTCCACTCGGCCCTCTTCGTTCCCTCCATTTCAAAATAAATGTTGCATTTAAAAAATTGTTTATTTTAAAATATTTGTCATTATATTTTATTAATGCAATTTTTTTAATTATATCTTTTAATTAATACTCTAAATTTAATTTTTTTAAACTTTGTATTAATGTTAATTATAATATATTAATAGCTAATAAAGATAATTTAATAAACTTATTATTTATTCTCTTTTATTTATTATATTTTTTTAATTTGTGTAAAAATATTATGACAATTATTTTAAAACGAAAAGAGTTTTATTACTAAAAAATCTTATTGAAAAAATTTGGTCATATTAGAATTTTAGAAAAATAAATAAATAACAATTAATTACTAAAAAGTAATTGGAAAACAAATTGAATTATCAAACTAGCGTGCTACATAAAAAAAAAGTCAATAACATGTCATGAAATTAAATGACAAACTCAAAGATTTCTTTTTTTTTTTTTTTTTTAAGTTATGGAATTAACTAAAATGAGTGTAAGGGATATTCGAACCCGGACAAATAGTTACAAATTTTTTATACACGAAATCAAATTACTAAGCCAATCTGAGAAACGCCTAAAAACAAATGGCGTAAAAGTCATTTCTAATCATAACCAAGATGACAACATAATAGAATAAATGACAACATCTACCTTAAGATTTAAGGTTAATTCAAAAAATCTTCATATTAATCTAAAAGTCAATTTTTATAAGAGATATTTAAAACTTTTACTAAAGATAAATATGTTTTTAACTCTAAAATTTATTCACTAATGCATTTACTTTAAACATGGTTCTAAAATAAAAATATTCAATCAAAATCAATTCAATTTAAATTAACTCAATTTTACCAAGTTAAAACACTTTAGTTAATAACTATCACATCAAATGCAAATTCGAGTACGTAACATTCAATTTGTTTATTTTTAATAATGTGGACTTCGGCCACTAGACTATTTAACTAAAAAAAATTAACTCAATTTTAAATCAATCCAAATTTACTATACAGAAAAATGAAAGAAAGGGTCCTATACAGAAAAAAGGGTATGTTCATATATGGACATGGCAGGTGCAAAAAAAGTGACATTAGTACTTGAAATGATGAAGTCAAAACTTGAAAATAAAACAAGTAAAGAAAGCATCGAGTGAAGTGAGGAAGTGGTCACGCCTCAAAACAAGCTCGTGTAAAAATTGAAGTGTGCTCAAAAGCAAAGGAGAAAAAGTTGAAGCATATAGAAAAGGAAAGGAGAGAAGAGGGGGAGGGACCATAAACCCATTGCTTTTCAAACAGCATGGGTGGCATTTTGTTTATCATTCCTTTACATATAATAAAGAGATTAGACATATGGAAAAAGGACTTAGATTTTACTTATTAAATTATAATTATAAATAAATAAAATAATAACAAAGGCTCATTTGTTAATTCCTATTTATGACTAATTAATTCCAATTTATGTATTTTCATTTCTTAAAAGTAAAAGTAATAGAAGATGGCCGTGACTATAGTGATGAATTTTCTTTTGTCGTGCTCTAACTTTTGCTTTGCATAATTTCATTTTCCATCTCAAACGGGAAAAAGAGACAGTCACAATTTGGCGTTGACGCTTCCTCGTACACTAGTTTTATTTTTGTACTTTTCTTATTGCTCTTTTCTTTCTATTATTTATCTTTCCTTAATTATTGCTCTCTTAGCTTTACTTTTTCTTATCTTCTATATCTTCTTTTATTATTTCATTCTTTGTTTTTGTGTTTACTTTCTATTTCAAGCAAAATCAAATACGAACATTTTGAATGTAAATGGGTATCGAAATGGCATAACGTAACTGTAAGTGTGCAACTTTGCGGCTCATATAGTTAAGGAACAAATTAAAATAAGAGTATTGATTGGAATTAATTTATTGCAACTTTTTAAGTGTGTATATTTTAACATTGAAGGAACAAATTAATAAAGTTATGGCGGAATTAAAATAAAAAAATTAGGCCAAAACTTTAAAGTATCATAAATAATATATAATTTTCTTATTTGAATTTTATCTCATTAAATTTTTTAATAAAATATCACTAAGAACTTTAATATCACTAAGAACTTTATTAAAAAATTTAATGAGATAAAGTCAATTATAAGGATACGACTTTAACTTTCAAGTCAATTACAAAGTCAAAAATAAATAAAGTGAAAATTTGAGAAAAGAAAGTGTACATATAGTATCATGTGTGTCAATCATATATAATGAATAATTTTAATGAATTTGTGAGGTGGGACTTAACAATTGGACATCGTCCGTATTTGGCCTTTCGTCGGTCCTAAATAGTTGTCCCCAAGGCTTGTCAGGTGCTTCATAAGCCTTTGAAATCGAGGTTGGTCTTATATCATTAAAGTTATCATTAAGGAGAATTGAGAAGGCCATGAGGCAGTCTCTCAGAATTGTGTTGTTGATGTTGACCAAAATCACCCTTTTTATGACGCAGAAACGAAAATGATTCGATTTGAAAATTTGTTGGAACCAATTGACGCAGATCAGTACCCCTAGGTATATCTCGAATTCATGGGGATGATTTTTACATATATCTAATAAACTGCCAATGAGCATGCCGATGTAGAGGTAGATTCATCTTCTGATTGGTTGATTTATCTCATCCCTACCAACAAATGGATTTACAACTTTTTTAAGGGTGCTTCATCCCCTTTTATGATTCGATTTTTCAAAAGTTGGGTGTAAGGTTATCTCTGACCATTTCGAGAAGGTGTTTTATCATCTATGCATTACCCCCTCTCATCTCCACCCAACGACTTGGACTTCCGTAAAAATGCTTCAATATTGGTATGAATATAAGGGCAGGTGGGTTCTACCTTGAAAATCCATTTCTTTCATTTTCGTTCTCTCAACCACACATTGAAGAAAAAGGGATACAGATAAAGGTTAGTTTCCTTTCGTGAAAGTAGTAACAATAAATTCTTCCTTGTCTATATTGAGATTTTGAAGCATTTTAAACTCAATTATTTCCAAATAACTCCAATCTTCCCGAAAGCTCACTCAGAATTCTACAATGCTCTAGATCTTGCATCAGGGCCAGTTGTCTGCTCGAACAAAGCCCAGAGGTGCTAGCTACTAGATCACTTTGAAAAGGATGTCAGTTACTACTCAGATCCTCACAACCTTTTTACCGCTGAGGAAAAGGCTATGAAAGCAGACTTACTTGGGTTTTATGATTAGTTACATAGTACCCAGGATGTCGTGGACGTGAGTTCCGTTAAAGATAGGAGGAAACTCTTTGGTAATTCCTAATTAAGGCATGTCTGATTGGTGTTGAATCATGTTACTCTTACCTAACCATTAATCTCTTGTATTGACTTTTCAGATGACATGAAAGGAAAAAGAGTTGACGGAATTTTTTCTTCCTCAATTGCTCCGCATGTGGGGATACCCACTCTGTCCGTAGACGGGGTTATAATCTCACCAGCTAAAGCAGGATATGTGCCTTAGGGAATAACTTAATCGTCTTCTGGACGACAAAGCTAAATGAATAATGATAGGGATGCCTCTTTAGTCAGGGCTAATAGGAGGCACAACAAAGATCCTTTTAGGGAAAAAACCACATCGAAAGGACTGAAGTAATCAGGTCACACTCCCGCCATCATTTATCTAGTAGACTACGATCACAATCCTCCCACTTGGCTTCCTAATACCTTTGATCTTTCGATGCCTCACATTGCATTGAAAATAAAAGCGTATGTATCTACCAACGACTATGATTTCATATGTAATATTTCTAAGACATGAAAGTCATAGAAGTCATCCTTTTAGATGCCACAGGTAGCTTCCATTATAACTTTAGTTGTTGCTAGTCATGAGGGCTCTTAGTATCAGTTACCCTTCTTCAGGAGAGTGAACTTTTGAATGAGTGACATGACGACCTTGCAAATTTAAAGTGTTTTAGTTCCAGGAAAATCTATATGAGATTCAGCAAGGGTTAGATCGGTGTTCTTCCCTCAAAGAGGAAGTGAGCCTGCACGAAACCTCTGCAGAATTAAACAACAAGGTAGTTAATTTGTTGGCCACAGTCGAAGAGGAAAAGAAAGCTTCTTATGAAACAAAGTCTTCTTGGGAAAATTTGTCCTTAAGCATCGTGGTCGCTGAAAACAATATTAAAGAAGAGGATGAGGCTCACTCGTGTGAAGAGTTGGCCCGTTTAGAGAAAGATTTCTTAGCTCTTTCAGCAAGGGGCCTTGGAGATGCGTCTTTGAAGAATGTTGTGAATCAAGGAGGATTAATTGGTATCGCCTATGACAATCAATGTGTCTCTTGAGGTTTCAACTCTAGAATTATTCAAAGTCTCTTGGATGAAATATTGGTTGACCCATCAATCTCTCGTACTTGCCATTTAGACATCGTGTCCGTCTGAGTATTTTTCTTCCCAGGGGACATGTACGACCTCAGTCGTCTTTAATTTAGTCAAATTTTCTTTGTCCAGCCTTAGATATCGTTATAGTAGAGGATCCTTGGCATGTGTTTTCCCTTTGACTTGAGAAACAACTAGCTGGTAATTTGTCCTTAGTTTAATGTTTATGCCCCTATCCTTAACACTAAGGGGAGCTCGGTGATGACTGCTTCGTATTCAAATTGATTTTTAGTGGCGGAGAATTCAAAGTGTATGGGAACTTCAACCACAAAGCCGACTTTACTTTAAAAAATCAAGCCAACACTGCTACCCTGGCTATTAGATGATTCATCTGTGAAAATCGTCCAAATGTGAGCTGGCTCTGTTTGGGTACGAGTCACCTTTGTTAGGAAGTCTAAAAACAACTAGGCTTTTAACGCTTTACTTGCCTCAAAAAACACCATGAACTCAAACAATTCAATTGACCATTTCATTAATATTTTGACAAAGTTTGGTCGGTAAAGTATATGTTTCAAAGGTAAGTCAGTCTGAAATACTATTGAGTGTGCGAGGAAATACCTTCAAATTTTCCTTGACGTAGTCACCAATGATAGAGCTTCCTTTGATATATTTTGATAACGTGTTTCAGGCCTAGGTAGAGCCTTTGAAATGAAGTATGTTGGGTTTATGAACACAAGCTTCTCCAAATGATAGTTTTGATGAAGACAAGCTATAAGAATCTGCTCATGTCAAAAATAATGGATCAAGACTCATGTCAAGAGCTAATGCATCAAAGTCTAGATTTTAAGTCTTGAAGATTAAGCTTTAGATGTTTTTAAAGAATGATTATTACATTTCAAGGTACAAGTTTGCACTCTCATTATGTTAACTATAAGTGCTCAAGAAATTTATGCAAAATCATAGCATGTTGCATTCATACTTTTAACATGCATCAAACCTGGACAAACATTTTTTCTCTAAGGTATTTTTCTATTTCGAAGTAGTGGTAACCGGCTACCACAATTCTTATAACTGGTTATAGGTGCGTAATGTTAGTATTTTTGGCCTTGTTCAGAAGGTGTAACAAATTTTTGAAAGCATTTATCAACAATGGCATCTTTTCATGCATACACACACTTTCAGAGATCTGTTAAGACACTATATAATTTAAAACTTACCTCTCTCATTTGCAATTCAAAACTCATATTTTCTCATTTTAAAAATCAAATGTCTTGACATAACATTTTTGTTGAAACTTCTGCACATCAATTTCATTGTATTTTCAAAGAGTTTCAACTTCCTAAAATATTGAACACTTGTACTACATTTTGAGAATTACTTACTTGAAAGAGAAGATCAATTCTAGGAATTGATATACATTGTTATACAACTTCAAACGCTTCTAAAAATTCAAATTGTTGGGAATTCCTTGTTGTCCAGAATTGTTGGAAGCAAGAGAGTGATTAAGGGGGGATTGTTATCTTATTTCACTTTGTAAAGATCATAAGGGAATTGTCCTTATTGATTATTTTAGAATATTGTGTATAACGGCTATGATAAGCTTGTACAAAGTCCAAACAATATAGTAAAACCTCTTACTGCGTAAGGGGGCTGGTCCACTCTCAAATTGTGAGGGGAACTAGGATATATCATTGTGTCTTTTATTTTTCCTCTCTTTACCAGTTTCATCACTTAACAGCCAACCAAAAAAATAATAATACCAAAGTCTAAAATCGGAAAATTTTAAATTACCGAATACATCCCCCTCATAGGTGCATTCTATACTTATAGGGTTCTTATTAGAATCCAGTTCCCTGATGAGAATATCGCTAACAACTTCTTTGGATACAACCAAGTATAGATAGAGGACTTCGCCAAGAAGTGGACGAGTAAGCACCAGAGGTGTGGCTAACGTTGTTTTTAATGACACAAATCCCCTCTCGCATTCTTGTATCCATTTGACATGTGATTCATTCTTAATAACACGTAGAATGGAAACACATGTTGGGCAGACTTTGAGAGAAACTTACTAAAAAAGGTCAGCATATAATTCAACCTAATGACTTCCTTCTTTGAGGTTGGCGAGTTCATCCAAATGTTTGGTTATCATTTGTTGGGGTTGGCCTCTATCTCTCATTTGTTGGCCCTTACCCCGAAGGTGCATTTCTCCTGATTCAGCCTCATATTTTACTATCAAACCCTCTTGAACATCTGAGTGAGGTACTGGTCATGTGATTCTTCTTGATTAGACTTCAAAATCATGTTGTCCATGTACACCTCTAATGTCCCGCCTATTTCCTCTTAAAATACATTGTTTATCATTATTTGGTAAGTTGCACTTGCGTTCTTCAACCCGAAGGGCATCACATTTTATTGATAATTGGTTTGTTCAGTCATGAAGGTTATCTTCCTTCTATCAAGCCTAAACACAAGTATTTGGCTGTATTCGAAATAAGTATTTATTAATTATAACAACTTGTATTTAGATGAATCATCTACCATCTTATCTATACTTGGTAGTGGGTATGAATCCTTTAGGCATGCCCGATTAAAGTCGGTATAATTGACAAACATCCTCCACTTTCTGGAGCCCTTCTTGACTAGTAAAAAATTAGAGATGCATTAAGTGTATTTTACTTTAGAAATGAAGTTGGCATCTGCATTCCTTAAACTGTGCTAGCCTTAGCATCGACCTTTTTTAGAGTTTGCATTATTCTCCACTGATATACATATCAGGCATTAGGATCAAAGTCCAATTGATGACAGACTATGGTAAGGTCGATGTCGTGCATCTCATAGGGAGAGATGGAATGAATGATTGGCTTTTCAACATCATTGTGATATGTCACTTTTAGGTGGATATGGGAAGACACTGCATTCAACATTGCCATGTAGGATCTCTAAAGGATGCCTTTGAAAGCACTTTTACACGGAGCTACCAAGAAATATAGTGTTACCTTCATTTCATTTGCTCCTTCTACAAGTGACAACGATAAATCCTCTACGAAATATTTTGTAGAGTGCAAGTTACAAAATCATTGAACGCAAAGAGGCTTATGTCGTCATACATATATAGATTTTGGTGACAGAGTCCTAGCTGTTTGAGTGTATTGAAGTATAGAATGCTTCACGAAGTCCCATCGTCTACGAGTAGACAAGATAAAGTGTGATTTTTAATGGTATTTTCTATGATCAACGGTAACATAACTTTAGAGGTTCCATCTACCTTCTCGCGATCCTAAAATCCTAGCATTGGTCTGTATTCACCTCACAACTTTAGTGTCATTCTTCATTTGGATGAGGTTTTACAGTAGAATATTTTCGTCACAAGAGCTTTCCCACATATCTCATCGATGACAAAGGTTTGAACCGTTGTGATATTGGGAGATTCTATGAAGTTCTTTAATGCGACATCAGAGGTTAGCTTCTTCATCTTGATGTGATATGGTAGCAATCGAGATTTTGGATCAAAGGTGGTCTTATCATGGAATTTTGCGGGAATTAGAAGTCAATTTCCACATATGGCGCCATTATTCTGTCTAGGAACCAAAATTGTGATTGATTTATGTTGAGATACTTCTGGTGCGGTGATGCAGATCTCCGATATGGCAGTGCAGGGTGGCCTACAAAATTAGCACTCCAATGTTCAAGTCATTTAAAAAGTTCAAAATGATTGATGTGAAAGTATTAGATCAGAAAGTGTACCTTAAATCTCACGTGTGTCAATTATATATGATGGATAATGTTAATAGATTTGTGAGGTTGGGCTTAGCAATTAGGTCTCCCTCGTATTGAGCTTTGAGCTGACCTTATATATATATATATATATATATATATATATATATATATATATATATATATATATATATATATATATATATATATATATATATATATATATATATATATATATATATATATATATATATATATATATATATATATATATATATATATATATATATATATATATATATATATATATATATATATATATATATATATATATATATATATATATATATATATATATATATATATATATATATATATATATATATATATATATATATATATATATATATATATATATATATATATATATATATATATATATATATATATATATATATATATATATATATATATATATATATATATATATATATATATATATATATATATATATATATATATATATATATATATATATATATATATATATATATATATATATATCACTAACAAAAAAAAACACATTTCGTAACAATATATTACTATGACCACTTAACCAACCGAAGTAACATATGTTTATTAGGCGTCTTTAATTTTTTATTTTTAAATTACATATAATTACAATTCATAAAAACAACCATTGTGATATGTGAAGTAATGACATGCTTTAAATCCTCACACCTGCAATTTTATATTTTTATTTAAAAATAATATGTTCTTTTAATTTCTATTTATACTTAAAATTAAGCTTAATATCCTTTTACGTTAATATCTATTTATACTCAAAATCAATATATATTGCTTCTTAAAAAAAATCATACTCAAGAGAGGTTTTAATCCCATTCTCGAAGAGAGACGTCAATCCTAAGCAAATGAAAGTGAATACACTTTTAAGAGAGGCAAATAACAGTAATCATATAGTGATTAATCGACAAATTTTTCTAATAGAAAAATAATTTCATTGCACATATTTTAAATAGTCCAAACCATAACATGTGAGACCGCGACTATACCGAAATCCACTGTCTTACCTCTATCCGACTCTTGAAACACGTCTAAGATTTACTCTAGAATAGGCCAAAAGCTACCCACTTACTTAAAAGCCATATATCATACAAAAGATGCAACATAACACTTGACAAACAAGTGAAACACCGACTCATCATGCCCCAAACACACAACGTATTTCACCTGACTGCCTACCTAAATAATGTCTCGCCTATTGAGGTTGAGCCTGGTGGTCAGTCTATCCTAAAAAACACCCAAGAAAAAACAATTTTGGAAGGCATCCATGATCGATATCGTCTGATATTAAAACACACCACTATCGTAGTTAGTTATTGTTGTAGAGATTATTGCACTGTGGATGCAAATCGTAATTTAAAATTACCGTCGATTTTAAAAACTCCAAAATTTTCAACTTTATTGTTTTATTTTAAATACTCATATACGTCCCTTATAAAATACACCATGTATCTTCCATCAACATCACAAACAACCTGAACATAAACACACCAACATTAAAAAGTTATAAAGTCTTCACGAGTCACTGAACCCTGCCATATATGAAATGCATGCACAGCACACACTTGATATCTGTGTACTTGCCTATCAATATTGAAAGTTGAGCAACTACCTACATTTCACTGCACCGCGGTGGGAGATTGCTGATTGAAAATGTTAATCTTAACTGTAAATTAATTGATAATGGATAGAGAAAAGTACTTGGCATCAGTTGTTTGTAATGAAAGGTGAAATGTGTATGTATAGGCAGTGATGTATGTGAGACATCGCATCTACTATATTTCAAGTACCATACACATTAATTAGTTGTAACTAGAATATCCTATGCACACACATGCATTATTGATTGTTGTTTAACAGTTGAGGCGTTGGGGACCTAGGTGTTTCTAGGTCTAATAGCTAAGTCTTGACGATAAATTTGTGACATGGTGATTCTGATGTAAAATCTTAGTACTTTTAGATGACATGTATTTTAGTCTATTATTATTCCATTTGTTGGACAATAATTGAATTATTAAATATTTTATATTCATTTAAAAAAATTATTTGTTGTTCCATATGTTAAATTTTTATATTTTATTTAATATATTATTATAAACTGATTTGTAAAATAAAGAGCGTTTAACTTTATTTTTTACATAAATGTTTTATATTTATATTTTCTTGTCAATAGCTCACATGTGTAAATTGTTTCTTTTACGAAATCTCAAGGCAAATTTTGCAATAGTCGGAAAATTTCGCATTACATCTATACGTTGGTCGTAAATTGTGCACTATGTAAGTTTTTGGAAAAAAAATTGTTCAACATTAGTTATTGGTTCAAAAGAAGATGACTCATTCATCTGTTCAAGTTACTCCACCTAAGTAGTGAAGGTACATTATAATTTTACTCTAGAGTTCTATACTGAATTCACGCTAGGGGTTGCTGTTTATTGTTAGAGGTCAAACGACTTCTTGATTCCACACTGCAATAGTAGAGAACATTCATAACAACACTTCATAAATAAGACACCACTTGTAATACTTAAGGTATTCTCTCTAAATCATAACTCACATTACTTTTTATTTTGATACGGAGTTGAGTGTTAGAGTACTAATCTTGCATGTTCACCCCGTGTCGTCACACCACATATATGCTCAACCACATTAAGATTTTGCTCAATCATTTACCCAAGTATTTATGGTTTCTTAGCAGAACAATGACGTCCTCAATGCAAATCAACTTCTAATTCCTGCGAATTTTCAAAGTCGAATTTTTTTCCAGATCCAAAATCATGAATCACAACAATTACGCTCAACAAAGAAGATGATTTCTGATCCAACCGTAGAAAACACCATAGGTCCTCCAACATCTAGATCATCTCATACCTTCTTCGTTTACTCTATTAATATTGAATCTTATAGCAAGAAGGTATTCCATCGTGAAGTTCGCTCAAATCTTCTGCAACAATCTGAAGACAAGAAGATAAACTTATTCTAGGGTTTTAAGACCACGAGAAGGTGGATGATACTTCTAATGTGACACTTCCGCTGTAATAGTCAATCACTCAATATTGAGGATACTCATCAATGACGAAAACTTATGCGACCAGATGTATCTCAGAGTCTTTTAAAATTAAAACCACACATGAAAGATTTAAAGTCGTGTGAAAATGATGAATTTCTAGCATTCAATGACTCCTTCAAACATTAAAATTATTATGAAAGTTATTAAGAATTTAATATCCCACATAATCAAATCTTTTCACACTTGTTGTTGGATAAAAACGACATAGATCCCTAGGTTCTCCACACATAAAAAATTTATCATCAATCATTGTGTTTTTTATTTATAGTATTTACTTTAGAATCATATTTACTACAATTCTAACATATTCCATATCCTGATAAATTAAAATACACATATTGATTTTCAATATAAGTAAAGTTAGTTAGCAATGTTATTATTGGAGGCAATCGCATGTAAACAAAGCCCTCAAGCTAGATTGTGAAATTGAAAGGTAGCACCATCAAAATATGCATGAAATTGAGCAAACACCATCTTTTTGGTCCCAAATCTATGTAATATAGACATATAAATATTTAAATAAGAGAAGAATCACGCGTAGTACACATTCCATGATAGATTGACATATCAAATACATGCATGTCAATTGATTGATTGATGTTGGACTTTATCTTAAACAAAAACAAATCAACTTAGGTATTATAGATGTTATGTTTCAATTATAATTTAATATTAATGTATATATTATTATCACTACTTGCTTGAAACAAGATCACGTAGTAGTGCTTCCAAAAAGGTAAAGGGTGTAAAGTTTAACCACCAAAAAAACAAAGTGGTGGTTCCTGTTCCTTCCAACTTTCCCAAAGCAGTGCGACACTTGTAACTAGAACGTGAACTTTAAAAGCAATATTACTCATTAAAGAAATATAAAGTAACATTTAAAAATAAAAAGGTGGAAGGACAAAATTAATGTTCACAAGTGTGATATCATCATGAAATATAGACACGTGCGAAACCGACTTTGGCACGTGAGTAGATGATACTGCTGGGATAATTAGGTTTAGGCAATGATGAAGTGGGACCCATTGTGCACGTGTGAGTGGAAGAGGGTGGGATACACGTGACATCATGGAGAAAGAAGATAGTTAGGAGAGAAGCAGCCAATGGGAGAGGGGAGGATGGGGAAGGATTGTTGGAGTGTCAATTTGTTTTTTGAAAAGGAAAATAAAAGTAGTGTTTTGTTTCCCACTCTTAATTGAGTGACTATAAAATTGGAGTGTTGTAAATTTATAATAAGGTTATAGAAGAAGGTGTAGCTACTTGCATTTGAAACAAGACAATTAATGCTTTTCTCTCTTAATTAAAGTGTTCAATAATGCTACTTGCAATCCAAGTAACAAAAAACAAATGTCATTTATTTATATAATAGTATTACTAGTATTTTACTTTATAACTCAGCCTTCCAATTGAACCTTTCTAACAATTGAAGTTTTTTTACTTATAAAAGTTGGATTAATTTAAGTTAATCATAGTTAACACCAAAGGTTTGAATACAATATAATTATTTTTGGAAGAATTTTTACTCTTTTTGGATGGACGTTTTCAGACGTACTTTATCTAAGAGGAATTTTGAGTGTGTATATGTATGTTGTCTCTTTTCTATAATCTCTTATAATTTCTTTTATTTGATTATCATAGTTGATTACTCAATCAATCTGTAATTCGACACTATTAGCCTCAATATTATTTTAAATTACATGTAATGTATATCTAAATTTATTTCTATTGATTCATAATCTTATTTTTCTTGTTTAAGTCATTGAATAATGCATCAACATCCATATGAGTTACTAAAAGAGATCCATCAATTCTAGGATCCCTTAGAATAGTTTGTACAAACCCAAACACCACTAAAAAAACACATTTTATCTTGGTTACGAAACAAATTTTATCTTGGTTTCACATGCGAGATAACGAAGGGGGTCACAAAAACTTGCCACATTATCTCTAGACTTTTGTTCCACCGAGGAGACAATTGTAAAGGTCATTGGTTTGATCCCCAACAACAACATTTTTTATTTCAAAATATAAAGCGCGCTAATGACAGATTATTATTATGTAATATATATACGAGCAATTTCAAGTAAAATTGGTGGAATAATTAGAAAACGTCATGCCAAAGTGTGAAGAAGTGAATAAAAATAAAAAAGAAAAAAAAAAGAAATATGAACTTAGTGAAAATATTGAAGAAATAAAAGGGAAGAAAATAGAAGCATTTAGCCTCTGGGTTTTATGCAGCCGCGTTTTTAATTTTAATGTTTTTTTTGTATATTGGCGAATGCATAAATCGATATCACATGAGTAGGGATTATTAACCACAAGTCTACCAATTACCACAAGTCTACCAATTCTATCTAGGGAAAATATTCAACTTTGTAATTAACTAGGACTATGTAATTAGAAGGTGTGATTTTTGGATTAATGCACTTAGAACATCTTGTTTAACTCTAAATTGCTTAAGGAATTAGGAAATTATTATGTAAACTAGTGAGTTGTACAACAAGAAATTGGGTGCAGCAGCCTTGTTAATTCGTCGTATGACTTTAACATACCATTAATTAAGTTAATACACAGTTCATCATGTATAAGTAGAGGAGTAGACATAAAGATATAATCGCCTTTAATAATAGAATTTTATTCCGTAAAGTTTCTCGTTCTTATTCAGTACCAAAGCAATTTTGAAACCCTTCCTCTTATTATTTATGTTAATTTGCACGATAGTTACCGAGGACACGAATTTTATTTATTACTTCAACGAGACTAATACATTTACTAGAATTGTCCATCAAATTTTTGGCGTTGTTGCTAGAGATTGTTGATAATTTTAACAAGGCAATTTAGTGCGATGTTTTTAATTTTTAATTTTAATTTTTATTTCGTTGGTAATTTTAGTTTTTATTTTATTATTTTATTATTTTATTTTAGTAATTTTTACTTTTTATTTCTACTCTGATTTTGTTTTGTGTGGTCTGGTGTTACTAAGGTATTGTTTGTTTGTTTATGCGAGGTGCACATTCGACGTTGAGACTGATCGACTAAGAAATTGAAAGAACAATGCGCATAATTCGTAGAGCAAAATGAGAAGCACTACAAGTTACCGAAGAGGTAAACAAAGTAAAATAAGAAAAAGTAGAGATGGTTGTTCCACCACGTCAAACGTTGGTGGACTATTGTAGGAGAACTGATGTTGGACAGATCTCGTTAGAACTTCAACTGGATAATCTTGTAACCTTTGATATTAAGAATTATGTACTTTTAGGTTGGAAGGAAAACCCGTTCGACGAGAAAGAAATTAGAGCTCCTTGGGAGAATCTCCCTAAATTCTACGAGACATTCTCAATGTGCAAGCTAACTGGTGACATCACTGACGATTAGGTAAAATCACTTTTGTTTGGTTTTTCTTTGATAGTTCACGCAAAAAATTGGTTACAATGCATCCCCAATTGTACTATTCAGATCTGGAAAGATTTTGAAGACAAGTTTTTAGAGAGGTATTACTCAAATGCCCAGTTTGTGTGGGAGAAAAGCCGTAATTTCTAACTTTGCTCAAGAAGAGTCTGAGTCATTATCTAATGCATGAGAAAGATTCAAGTTGTTACTTCATAAGTTCCAAAATATTAATATTAGTGCTATAGAATAGAGGAAACATTTCATCGGTGGGTGAGAACACAAATAAGAAAGCTTCTTGATGCTTCAGTTCGAGGAACATTATAAGGAAAGACTGACGAAGAGTTGAAGACGCTGATTATAACGCCCCGAATTTAATCGGAATATTTTAATTAATTTATTTAATTGAGAATATTCGTATTTTCGGTGTTTTCGGTGGTTTTGAGAATTATTGAGGAATTATGCATATTGGAGTATTTATTTTGGAATAATAGTATGTAATATGGATTTATTAATATTATTATGAATTAAAATAAATATAAGAGAAATAAGGGTAAATTGGGCATTATGAAGAGTTAGTAAGGGTATTGTGGGAAAAGCCCAATTGTGTGGCCCAAGTCTAAGTTTGACAAAATAGAATTCTGAAGGTGGAGGATTCATTTTGGTTAACCGTGAAAAGAATGAGGTCAGAGCTCTGAGGAGGGAGAAGTGGAGACAAAAGCTTCGGAAGATCCCAAAGTTAATTGTGAAAGCTGCGAATCGGCTAAGGTATGGGGAGTATCGCGTTTCATGATTTTCTATGTATGCCTTTAGATGTGTTTATGGCTGGTTTATGTGGCTTATGATTTAAGGTATTTTGGGTTGATTGTGGGAAATAAAGAAAATTGACGATGAACTCTGAGATTATGGTTTGTGATATGTATCACTGAATATTGAATATATGATATGAGGATTAGGAAACCTTAGGCCTTCGTGGCCAAAACTATGGGGTGACATGCGTTCGACCTTGAAGGGATAGAGATAGGTGATATGAGAAATTATGATGCCTTTAGTGTAATTGCAGGAAAATAGTGTTTTACGCAGTGCAAATGTTGCCGGATTAGCCTAATGAACCATAGGTTTTGTACCGTTATCGCCGTATGACCTTAGGGATGATTTAGGGATGTTTTGGGGGTATGAGATGTGTGAATCGTATGAGTTTTTGGGTGGAAATCAGTTCTGGTGCGTAGCAGAAGTTGCTGTCATCGCACTGTTCGCCTAGCGAGCAAGCCAGCGAAGGGTTCGCTACAAGGTTCGCCTAGAGAGCAAGCCAGTGAGGATTTGCTAGAGGCTCGCCTAGCTAGCAAGACAGCGAAGGCTCGCTACCAAATCGCCTAGCGAGCGAGCCAGCGAACGTAGCAGAGTTCGCGAATATTGATCGTGTGCAGCGATGTCGTGATGTTTGATTATGGGATTCCTGTGATGAGTTACTATGAGTATGACAGTGGGGTTGCATGAGTAATAAGTGATAGTATGAGGATTACCGCGAGTGGAATTATGATGAATTAATATGAGGCAATATGAGATGATATTAGGGATTGATACGTGAATACTATGTGATGATATGACGAATTAACATGAGTAGAACTGTGAAGCTTATGTGATTGATAGGCGATAGTGTGAGGATTACCGTGAGTATAAGTTGATAAATTAATATGAGATGATATGGGGGTAGTATTATGAATTAATATGGGATAATATGACTATGAGCTAATATGTGATTTATACGTGATTATATGATGACATGATGTGTGAGAATGATTAATATGATGAATTATGATGATAGGTTGTATGATGAATAATATGATGTATTATGATGATATGTTGTGTGATGATTAATATGATGAATTATGATGATATGTTGTATGATGAATAATATGATGAATTATGATGATATGTTGCATGATGAGTAATATGATGAATTATGATGATATGTTGTGTTGATGATTAATATGATGAGTTATGACATATGACGAATATGATGAATGATGATGCACCATATGTTGTTATTATGAGGATTATTGTGACGTGTGCATCATGCATTCATGTGCATCCGGACTTCGGTTCAGGACCTCGATTACTTTGGCTTCAATCCCACTATGTGGATGTGAAGTATTTTGATGTGCTCCGATCCTATTGATGGGGATCTATGGAGGGTTGATGGCCCAGTGTCCATCGCGCTATGATGATTGGTACCACATGCATTGAGTCTATGTTGCATTTGCATTTATGAGCCTTTGTGTATAAATTATGATGTTGTGGCCTTTTAGGCATATTTGAAGGATATCAATGTGTTGAATGTAATTATGAGTAATATGCCGTTTATGCATTAATTGTTATACATTGATTATTATGAATTATCTTACTCACCCTGCCTGTTTGAATGTTACCTCCACGTGGGTAACATGCAGATGAGCAAGTTTAGCCGTGGACGACGTCGAGGAGTATTTTGAAGTTTTAGAGTCGTTAGCCTTTATGGTTAATTTAGAGGGTCTTGCTCTGATATGTAACATTGGGTTGGGTTCTTTGAGTTGATTGTATATCATTGGGTTATTTTACTGATGTTCCCTTATGAGGAAAACATTGAGTTATGTTTTGAATTCCGTTGTATATGATGTTTTGATGTATTTTGATAAAACCCGTGTGTTACGGAGTATTGACCAATTTTGTTGACTTTGAGAAATGTATGCCCTTTTGTGGCTTTTTAATGAAAGTTAATTTTTTTCTCTGAAATCCGTGTTATTTTGCCGTAATATCTGTGGGGTAGAATAAGGGTGTTACACTGATTGAGAAAATGTGTCAGAATGAGTATCGGTCAAGTGAACGAGCGATGAAAAAATTATATTCATGCAGTTGTTTCAAACGCAACTCTATCAACTAGAGTAAAATCACTTTTTAAATAGTTAGCTACATCACAACTAGCCCAAGAAAATGTTAGCCAAATTCAGATGCTTCTTTGTAATTTTTGTGGAGAAGGGCATGAAAATGCCAATTATACAATAGAGGTTGAGAGTGTCCAACTTCAATATTCTAATTTTCAAAATAATGATCCTTTTTCTAATACCTATAATCCAGGTTAGAAAGATCATCTGAACTTCAAATGGAGAAATAATTAGACTATGAATGCTAATCAAATAGTTTAATAGGTTCCTCAAGCACAAACCATCACCATTAAAGGAAACCTTAGCTAACTTCATGAAAGCAACTCAGTCAAATTTTGAACAGGTGAATAAAACTAAAACAAACATGTATAAATCTTAGAGAGATATGGCACAAGATCATATCCTCATGAACAAGAACACTGAAGTGTCAATAAAGAACTTAGAGATACAAATCAGTCGATTGTATTGATAAATGGCAGTCCAAGCTAGTTCAAATAGGGGATTTATAGGTAACACGGAGAACAACCCAAAAAATGAAATGTGTAAAGCCATTGAGTTGAGAGATAGAGGGGTGCCTTTTAAAACAAGAGTTAGAGAAGAAAAGAAAGAATCTAGGGAAATTAAGAAAAAGAGTGGAAAAGAAGTGTTAGTTGAAAAAGAAGCTGAGAAAAATTTAAGGGAGGAAAAAGTGAGAATAATAGTGATGATGAAGTTAAAGGATACACCTTTTACAATGTCATCGATAAAATATCACCATTCAAGAAAACCAAGAAACAAATTTTGAGTGAGCCAATCTGGAAAAAATACATTTAGGAAACAAAAGAAAGTGGGCCAATTTAAAAAGTTCATAGAGATGCTGAACAAAAACAATTCAACATTCTATTTTGTGAAACGCTTGAACATATACTTTTTTATGTGAAATTCACGAAAGAGCTCTTATCGAGAAAGCGTAAGTTGAAACATGATGAAAACATTGTTTTGGAGAAAGAGTGCAGTGCAATCATTCAAAGGAAGCTTCCATCAAAACTCAATGATCTAGGTAGGTTTATTGTTCCCTGTTCCCTTGGTTCACTAACAATTAGTTATACTTTATGTGATTTAGGAGCTAACATCATTCTGATGTCACTATCTATGATGAGGAAGTTAAAGGGTGGCGAATCAAAGCCCACTCAGATGACCTTGACACTAGCCGACAATTCTATCACTTATCCTTATGGAGTTCTTGAATATGTTCTTGTTAGGTGTGATGGATTATTGTTCCCATTTAATTCTGTAATTCTTGACATTCTTGAAGATTCTGAGACACCATTACTAATTGGGAAGACGATTCCTAGCAATAGGTAAAGCTCTAATTGTGTAGCACTAAGATAAATAATAGTGATGTTTAACAATGAAAAATTTGTCTTCAATGTTGTCAGGTAAACATGATGAAAGAAAGACCGAAATATACCCTATAAAAGAAACTGGTAAGGAAAGAATTTTAGGTAGAATAGAAGGTTTTTATGTATAAGTTTCAATGGAAATTATTGTTAGGTAAGTGGAAAGCTAGAAGTTTCGGTCCTTTTATTGTTAACAAAGTCTTTGCAGATGGTGCATTCTAAATAAAAGAACCAAGAGATTCGCACACATTTATTGTGAAAGACGTGAAATTAAAGACCTATGCAGGAAATGAAAATGCATCGGAGGAGGTTTTTTTGATGCTCATAAATCCTCAAAGAAGAGAGTCAAGCTAATGAACTTAAAAAAGTTTTTAATGAGAGGCAACCCATCAGATTCCACTTTATTGCAATTTAAATTTTGTGGAGTTAATTTATTGTTGATTTTGTTTCATTTGATTGTATTTTAATTTTGTAGTATGTGTTGGAGAAGAAGTATAATGAAAAAATAAAAAAACAATGGAATAAAAAAGAGAACATGTGAAAAGTGAATTAGAAAATAAGAAACAAGCACTGAAATCCACATGCGTGCGATGTGGTAGGACTTTCATCCCAGGCGTGATATGAACTTTGAAAGAAATGTTTGTAAAGAGACATTGAGGTGGCCTTGTTAGAACAAGATTTTTTTCATGACATGTATCCTTTGTGTTTTGATGATAACAAAGTATTGAAAGAATAATGGTGTTATCTGATGTGTGTTTCAAGTATGCAGATTCTAAAGCTTATAAAAAAGGCATTTAAAATCTAATATAAGTACGCATTTGAAAGGAGCTGAGTTACTAGCTTCTGGTGGATCAGAATTTGAAGAACACTCTCTAAGTGATGTCTGGCATAGACTCTGAAGCTGAAGGCCTCAGCATCGGAAAAGCAACATATTATCTCTACACTAAGTTAATGTATCAGCTTCTGGTGAACATTCAAAGTTAGTAATAAAGCTTAAGTTATCTGTACTACAGAAAGAAATCTACATTGTCAAATCAGTTTGTTAGCTAGAGTCTATGTTCACAAGGATCAAGAAGAGTTGACATGCTTTACGAATATCTACTCTTAAAGGATCTAGTACAAGATTAAATAGAAGAAGCAATGGTTAAATATGTTACACAATGGAGTAAGAACTTATGATATATCTATCTTCAACATCTCTTGTACTATGGAAAAACAAAGACACTTATTTAAGTTACCTTTTCCACCGGATTGTCTTTTACGAATGCTATATAAGTTGTTAAAGATTCAAACTAAATCTTCAACAAGGGAACAAAGAACAAGGAGCAAATAGAGAAGGAAATCTAAGAACGATAGAAGTGTTCTACACTTCTATTTGGATAGAGGAATAAAAAGATCAACAATAAGAAACACAATCGAGTATGCATAAATTCTGTTATATGTTGTAAATTGTACAAAGCCTTAAGATTTATTAAACATTGAATATCTTAGAAATCTTAAGTGCATAAGGTCTTTGTTGCGGTGATTACTCTGTACCTCTTATTTTGTATCAAGTACACCTTGTTCTTTATTCTGCTAAACGTGTTATTTAGTAGTTTAGATAAATTCTCTTGCTATGTGGTTGAGCATCAAAGTCGCTTGCTGAAAAGCTTGAGCTAGGTAAGTCTCCTTCTATGTGCTAGAGTATTGAAAGTCTTGATCAGTTGTTGATTGAGCAGAAATTATTAGATTGTGAGTCTAAGAAGAAGTCTTGTGCTTAAGGTTATGAGAAGAATTCTTGAGTTAATGGAACTTAAGCAAAGAAGTCTTGGGCCTGAGGGGCTTGATCAAGATGTCTTGTGTTCGTGGAACCTATGCAGGAAGTCTTGAACCTGAGGTGTTTAAGCAGAAAGTCTTGGGCCTAAGGGGCTTAAGCAAAGAATTCTTGGACAATCTAAGCAGACGTCTTGGACTTGTGGGGTTTAAGCCGGAAGACTCGAGCTAAGAGTCTGAGCAAAGAAAAGTCTTACGCTTAAGTGTATAAGCGATTGTAATCATGATTTGATTATAGTGAAATATCTATTGTGCTGCAAGGGGACTTGACTACTCTCAATTGGGAGGAACCAAGATAAATTTGTGTTCTTTATCTTTTATTTGCTTCTATTAACATTCCGCTACAACATATTAGTCAGAATATGAACATAAATTTGGATTCTGAACTGTGGTCAGAGGCAAAGTTAAGAAATGGAAAACACAATCCAACACCCCCTTCTTGTGTATTTTTCTCACCTTCAGTTTGTATAAGAGCATGGTCTATACATAACATTTAATAGTGGTGTAGATAATGATCCAATGATAAAAATATGTTTGTTAAAGACTTTCCTTCAAGAAGGAGTTAAGTACCACATGAAAAATATTACATTGTAATTCTACCATATTCAAAGGGTGACTCTGCTGAATTTTAATGATGGAAAAAACAAAATATATTTTTAATTCATTGATCTTAATAAAGAGTTTTGATGAAGGTCTATAAAATATCCTTGAGAAAGGTATTACTATAGAAGTTGATGGTGTAAGTATGATCATAGTTTGAAAGTCTCCCACACTAGCTCAGAAAATAGCTTATTGAAAATATCTGAAAGTCTCCCACACCAGCTCAGAAAAAAGCTTATTGAAAATATCTTTAGAGTTAGATGCATTATGGTGGATGCTCTAAGTATATCAACCTCATTGATATATCTAATGCTCAAGACTATCTTTGAATCCTTATGTTCTTATTTGAAAGGAATCATGTAGAAGCTTATTAAGTTACACTTCATCTAATTTTTCAAGCAAATTTTAAGAAGTCTGCTTGCTAGTGTTAAACCAAAAAGTCACATCTACTCAAGAAGTCAAAAGTTTGAGTAGACTGAGTCTTGAAGGTTTTTATAGCATTCTTCAAAGAAAAGAAATGGGATTAAATGATGAACAACTGTCAAACAGATCACCCTTCCTCAAGCATGTTGAAGAAAATCTCTTTGGAATGTTTGATGATGAGGAATTGACCTTTCATATCAAAAGACTCTTTCAACTGGCTAAATGAAATGTGATATCTGTTGATAGAAGAGTAACTTCAGAAGCTTCTAAAATAATCTTATTTCAAATAATTTCCCAAATCTTAAGAACAAGGAGAAATACTACCAGAAAAATACAAAAATAAAAATGTCAAAGATCTTCAAAGTTTATTCTAATGAAGCTGACATAGTTGAGGATTCAGAATATAATGAAGAATGTTATCAGAAATTGCTGGCCATTACTTCTTCTGATGAACCAATCTGAATCCATGAATAAAATAAAATTATCTAAGAGAAAGAGATAACTTCAATCTATCTTGCTTCAATATTGATAATAAGGAGTCGGCATCTCAAGATGATATCTTAAGTGAATCTATTGCTCCTTTGAAATAGAAGGCTATCATAAAATCTGTGTTAAAGGACAATTCTATGAGAAACCATTCATTTCTTCTTCTATTTCTAGAAGTACTATGACAGTGATGTAAACTTGTTTTATGCTAATCTCTGATAGCAAACATTATTTGAATTAATAACAAGATTTTGTTAATGCCATTACTCATCCTAAACTCATACTCTGGATTGAATCATGGTATTGTTATCAAGTTAAGGCATAAAGCAAAAGAAAGCCTGTTAAGACTAACATTTCTGGACTCATAGAAATAAGAGTGCCAATATTCATATTTGTATTTGCATCAGATATTACAGAAGAAATGAGCAAGGAATCTTCCATGATACTTGATCAAAGGTTGTTTACAACATTTGATGGAAGAAAAGCCTACATCCCAGACTATGTGCTAAAAGCATCAATTTTGGTGAAGAAAGTGGAATCATTGGTTTAAAACCCAATGAATCAGAATCTACTCAAGACATTATTCAGATTACATGGTCAGATCTGAATACTCATATGGAGCACGACCAAGAAAAAAAGGTATGTTCTATTCTTTCCTTGCAAACTTCTTGACTCAATGAAATATTTATGCATGTCTGAATACAAAGTCTCTATTAGATCTCTAGAGAAACTCTTTTAAGAATCATCATAAGTATTTAAAAAGAAACTATGTTGTATTTGTCTATAACGAATATGTCATTAACTAGATGACGATCATATTTATGGAATCGGTACCTTCACCTTTTATGATGATAATGTTACTAGTTAGTTGTTAAGGAAACCAATTCAATATTCATTAATCAAGCATAACTCTAGTTCCAAGATAATTTTTTTAATTTTGAATAGAATATCAAGGACTGGTGACTAACAGAAGATGTCTCACTCGAAATCTAATCCTACTAGACTCTGATGACAGATAGCTTTTGAAAATTGTCAGTCTCTGAGACTCAGAAAATAAATCTTTACTTCTGATAAAGCAGTTTAAGTAAAAATATTTTTTAAAACAACTCTGTTTACTTAAAACTCCATAAAGTTGATTATCATCTACTGGATGCAAGAAATCTGCTGGGTAAGAACCTTAGGGTAATGATGTTTTCTTTTATATATTTCTATTGTCTCTATCCCCTATCTTTGTGAAACATCACTTTGTTTCTTCTTTATGTTCCTCTGACAAGATTCTTATTCCCTTTGAGTCTTGTTCAATTTATTTCTTTTTTATTGTTTTCTTCTGAGTTGTTCAAACCAAACTTGAAATGAATTCTCTAGCCAATTCTCCTTTGAATCAACTAGTTGTCATCAATGAAAAGTTTGTGGATTTTGATGAGCTTCTTAACCTTGGTTTTAACTTTCTGAAGACTGTGTCTGAACAAGGGTAGAATGGATACTTTGATATGTTATGTGGTTTTACTTATCCAAGTCTTGTCAAAGAGTTTTGGATTAATGCTTCCATTGTTGAGCTGAGTTTTGAGCGTGCTATTCTTTCCAAGGTTTCTTGTTTTTCTATAACAGTAACCTCTAAGACGATTGCCAATTTAATCCACTATGAAGAGATTGGAGAAATTCTAGGTACTCTTTTTTGGGAATACTATTTTCTTACTTGGTGTACTTTTTGGACCCATCAAAACATCTCTCAGATCTCAAATCTTCATCCTAATGCAATTATTTGGAATCAGTTTCTAAACTCAAATTTGATACTGAAGGACAAATATCTAGACGTTCTGGACCCTATTGAAAAAGAGTTTCTACTTCTTCTCAATTCAGACTTGCAGATTGATCTTCCTTAAGTTATGTTTGAATATCTGATGAAGACTCTTTCATCTTTTCACAAGGGAAAGACATTCTTCATTCCTTATGGACGAGTAATTTTAGAACTGTTGATCCAACAGGGAGTTATCATAAGTTCAGAGGATGATTATTCTAAAATTAGGAGAGGAAATCTTGAAGCTATCTATGAGAGTTTCTGATGTTTGACTTCTGCAAATATATGCCTTGTAATTGTTAAACATCTTGTATTAAGCAGTCTTGTTATTAAAAATTGTTATTATTCAAATTCTTGTTCAAGTTCTTTTTTGTCTTAACTGTTATATATATGTGTGTGTGTGTGTGTATATATATATATATATATATATATATATATATATATATATATATATATATATATATATATATATATATATATATATATATATATATATATATATATATATATATATATATATATATATATATATATATATATATATATATATATATATATATATATATATATATATATATATATATATATATATATATATATATATATATATATATATATATATCTGTGTGTGTGTGTGTGTGTGTGTGTGTGTGTGTGTGTTTATCATGTTGTTCAAGAGAATAATAAATATGAATAAAACTTAAAAACATGAAAAATTCTCATTGAAGATTTGGAAGTTATTACATAATTTTTAGCTAAACATTCTAGATATTTGGATATATCCAAAGGTATTCCCTAGGCTCATCTGACATATCCAGATTGTTTAAATGATCTTCTCTAGCAAACTCAACAGCTTCCTTCCTCAGAAGATTCCCTCGTTTTGACCTAGAAGATTTTCTTGTTCTTTGTGTCTCAATAAAGGTTGTTGTAGAAGTATGTGCTTCTAAAGTTGTCTGCTTGGTTGTAGATCCTTCAGCTGTTGCATTCTTTGTGTTTGCTTAAGCTGTTGCATTAAGCATTGTTGTCTTTCTAAAGTTTCTCTTTGGACCCAAATTTTCTTCTGCTTTTATATTTTTGTGTTCAAAAGATTAAGTGATTAGTAAAGTTAGTCTACTAAGGATTTTATAAAGCCTATTCATCTGATTACCTTGAGTATTTATTCTTTTAAATTGATTAGTCAAATCAATCATTTAACGTCTGACTCTTAGGAAATGATGTCTAGTGTTCATTCATATTAAGATTCTTTTAACAACTGTAAATGTTATGTTAACAAGTTAATTGTTGTTTCTGTTCATTTTGTCAGTTCTTTTACGCTTTTATCAGATAATCATAGAGAAAAGTTAAAAGAGTGCACATGCAAAATAAAAATGGTCCAAACAATTTTTTTCATTAATCATTTTAAAAGGATTACAAAAAGGAATTGGAAAGTACTAAGATTATAAATAATATAATTCCTCCATTGCCTTGCGACCTATCCAGATTCTCCAGTCGAAGTCAGGTTCATCTTCACCTACATCCTCATCCTTTAGCTCTGAAACAATTAACTCATAAAAAATCTCATCTTTGATCTTCTTCTTTCTTTTTTTCTTCATTGATTTATTTCTTGGTTTCAACTCAGTAGTTGATGGACCTTCTTCAGTAGGTCTCTGAGTAGCTGAGTATGAAGCGTCGTCAGAATATTTTGGCATAGTAGACAAAGGACCATTCACAGATGCTTCAGAGCCTGCTGGCTTTTGAAGATCTTGACTCTCCATATCAGTAGCGCTCTTTGAAACTTCTATTAAAATGGAGATGTTGGTACTCTCTGATGTTGCCTCCATATTGTCTTGTAGGATGATTGATGAAAAAGACTTATACCTCGGTTGCTTTTATAGTGGATTTTGGATGACCCAAACATTGGAATAAAATCCTTTTCTTGATTCTTGGAACTGTTATGGCCAATAAATAATAAAAATGCATTGTAAAACTCTTTAATGATCTCTGCAAGTTGATCGTTTTCTCTTCTTTAAAAACTGGTCGCATAATGATGCTTTGTTACAGATTTATGACTGTAATTCTTTTCTTTTCTATTTATTATTTTTTATGTGACAAGAGGGGGATAAAGATATAGTAGTATTTATTAAAGAATATGAATCCTTCAGATTTAATATTGTTCATTTATAATTATTGTACTTTTAAATTTATGTTATTTTCTATTATTTTGGTTATTTTTGTTATCTTGCCCTGGTGATATATTTTAGTTTTCTTGAATAAAGAACTAAGGGGGAGCTTACAAACCTCAACCTTGGACTATTAGACTCAGAGCGAGCTTACAAAACTCAGACTCTGATGTTACTTAGAAAATTAAAATGTTTTTTCTTTAAAATAGTACTTAGAGGGAATTTACAGCACTCAACCTTGGACTATTAGACTCAGGTGGAGCTTACAAACCACATATCATGATGTTGCCAAGAAAACTATAATTTCCCAACATTGTTCTTTAAATACTTATGCTTGTCATCATCAAAAAGGGGGATATTATTAGAATAAAATTTGTTCATGACATCTATCCTTTAGGTTTTATTGATAACAACGTATTGAAAGAATAATGGTGTTATCTAATGTGTGTTCCAAGTATGTAGGTTATAAAGCTTATAAAGAATGCATTCAGAATTTGATATAAGGACGCACTTGAGAGGAGCTGAGTTACTAGCTTCTGGTGGATTAAAATCTGAAGAACAATCTCTAAGTGATGTCTGGCATAGACTCTGAAGCTGAAGGGCTCAGCATCCAAAGAGTAACATATTGTCTCTACACTAAGTTAATGTATAAGCTTCTAGTGAACATTTAGAGTTAGTAATAAAGCTTAAGTTATCTGTACTGCAGAAAGCAAGCTGCATTGTCAAATTAGTTTGTCAGCTAGAGTCTATGTTCACAAGACTCAATAAGAGTTAACATATTTTATGGATATCTACTCCCAATGGATCTATAGTACAAGATTACATAGAAGACTCAATATTTAAACATGTTAGACAATGAATTAAGATATTTTGGTTTATCCATCTTCAACATCTCTTGTACTATGGAAATACAAAGACAGTTGTTCAAGTTTTCTCTTCCAACGGCTAGTCTTCTACTACAATTATATAAGCTGCTAAAGATTCAAACTAAATCTTCAACAAGGGAACAAGGAGCAAATAGAGAAGGAAAGCCAAGAAGGATATGAGTGTTCTACACTTATATCTCGATGGAGGAATAATAATATCAACAATAAGTAACACAATCGAGTATGCATAAATTTTGTTATATGTTGTAAATTGTACAAATCTTTAAGATTTCTTAAACATTGAATATATTTGAAATCTTAAGTGCTTAAGGTCTTTGCTATGGTGATTATCTTGTACCTCTGATTTTTTTATCAAGTACACCTTGTTCTGTATTATGCTAAACGTGTTGTTTAGTAGTTTATATAAAGTCTGTTTCTATGTGCTTGAGCATCAAAGTCTCTTGTTGAAAAGCTTGAGCCAAGTAAGTCTCCTGCTATGTGCTAGAGAATTGAAAGTCTTGATCAATTATTGATTAAGCATAAAGTCTTAGATTGTGAGTCTAAGCAAAAGTATTGTACTTGAGGATATAAGCAGAAGTCTTGAGTTCGTGGAACTTAAGCAAGGATGTCTTGGGCCTGAGGGGCTTGAGCAGGAAGTCTTGGGCTTGAGGAGCTTAAGCAGGAAGTCTTGGGCCTGAGGGGCTTAAGCAGGAAGTCTTGGGTTCGTGGAACCTAAGCAGAAAGTATTGAAGCCGATGGGTTTAAGTAGTAAGTCTTGAGCCTGAGGGGCTTGAGCAAGGAATTATTGGATTTGTGGAATCTAAGCAGAAGTCTTGGACCTTAGGGGTTTAAGCAAGAAGTCTTGGGCTGAGGTTCTAAGCAAAGAAAAGTCTCATGCTTAAGTGCATAAGCGATTGTAATCATGATTTGATTATAATGAAAAATCTTTTATGCTGCAAAGGGACTAGACTACTCTTAGTTGGGAGGAACCAGGATAAATTTGTGTGTTCTTTATCTTTTATTTGCTTCTGTTAACATTCTGCTATAATGTATTAATCAAAATCTGAACATCAGTTTGGATTCTGAACTTTGATCAGAGGCAAAGTTATGAAACAGAAAACATAATTCAACCCTCCTTCTTGTGTATTTTTCTCGCCTTGAGACCTTTGTGGGGTTATTTTCGGTCATCGCGGGCATAATGTACTTTAACGCAGGCATGCCCAAAACCTATAAAATGCCATTTTTGGCATCTGATCTGTACACCTTCCTTTTTCTACTATTCTCTACTCACATTTTCTTGCAATTTTATTGGATTACCCTGTCAAATAGGGTGCGTATTTGTGAGATGAGGGACATGTTAATTACATGTATGTTTAAAATAACTTTTCCAAGTTGATTTAATTGTAGTGGCGAACATAAGTGTTGGTCAAAAAAATAAAGGTGACGTTCATTGGTAAGGGTAAGCATTTTAATTATGATGAAATGCCCATTTTGAAAACAAGTTACTTGAGGACAAGTAACAAAGTAAGTTTGGGGTTATGATGGAAGTCAGCCATTACGTAATATTTACGAGAAATTTTAGATGAATTAGGTGGAATAATGAGAAAAAATCATGCCAAATTATGAAGTGAGCAAAAATATATCAAGAGGAAGAAATATGGACATAGTGAAAATATTGAAGAAAAAGGAAGAAAATAGAAGTATTTAGCCTATGGATTTCACGAGGTTGTGATGATTACATTATGGGTGCGATGATGTCACATTGCGGTTGTGATGCTTACTGGCGTGGGTGCGATGACACATTACCTTTTCACACAGTCGACTATAAATAGGAATTTTTAGCTGCTTTTTGAAGAGTTCGGAATTATATAAAAAAAAGTGATGGCTTGGAGTTTTAAAGACAAAACTTGGAGGGTTTTGGAAGCCATTAAAGACATATATCTTTCTTCTTTTTTTCATGAGACCTTCATCTAAACTCATGGTATTTTTACATGCACTATGAGTAGCTAGATTCCTTATATTAGGTCTTTTGGGACAAACCTGCTTGTACCTTGTTGGATCATATGGTTGTTAGAGATTAATTGAATTCTTTTATGTTATTGTCATTATTTAACTATTCTTAATTTAAGGCTTTTGTGTATCAACGAAGGCATAAATTGATACCAATGACAATTATTCAACTTTGTAATTAACTAAGAATATGTAATTAGAAAGTGTGACTTTTGAGTTAACTCGCTTAGAATACCTAGTTTAACTCTAAATTGACCTAGGAATTAGGGAATTATTGTGTAAATGATTGGGTTTTACACCAAGGAATTCAGTGCAGTGGCCTTGTTAATTTGTCGTATGACTTTAACATACTATTAATTCAGTTAATACACAATTTATCAACAAGTATAAGTATATGAGTCGAAATAAAAACCGCCTTTAATCATTGAAATATGTTTCATAAAGTTTCTCGTTCTTATTTCACACCAAAGCAATCTTGAAACCCCCTTTGTTATTTACTTTAATTCGCACGATAGTTACCTTGTTAAAATTCTCAATCTATATGGAGACTAATTTAATATATTACTTCGACGAGACTAGTACACTTGTTAGAATTTTTCATAATGTATGCCACATACCTCTTAGTTTTTGTAAATATCCAAGGAAAGGAAAGTATTTAGATTGTTTAAATATATTAACCGATGGATATAACCTATTTTTTGTTATTTATATATTGCTTTAAATCTCAATTTGTTTGACCTTTATTTTTGCTTACACAAAAATTACAAATTTTGTGACAGAATCATAATATTTTATTTTATACAAAACATAACTAAATATACATAGAATACCAAATTACATTGTTCAAAAAAGCAAATGTACATATATCCAAATTGTACATCAAGAGAACTTATACATATTTGAAAACAAAACCATATAATACTTACAAAACTTATAATGACGTTTGAGATAGAGAAAACCACTAGCAAAAGAACCAATACATATTTAAATCTATAACGAAAAACCTCTAAAACCTGCTTATGACAACCAAGAAAAACTAATGTTGTCGAGGTTCATAAAAAGATAGGAAGGCACCGAACCAACGTGATCGGATGTCATCCATATCTGATGGGAAAGATGTTCGGTCAAAAAACACCTATAATTTAAACAAAATATAAATTATGATAAGTTGACAACAACAACATTAACTTAACAAATATAAATAAATTACATGTATATGGATCAATTTAATACCTAACCCATGAATTAATAATGTCTCTGGAGATAATATTTAACATATGTCTCATAACATAGTATCCACATGAAAAGTTGTCAGGTTATTTTCACAACTACAAATAATTTTTATAAAGTTACTAATTAATACAAACAAAGCACAAGTAACACATTACCAAAAATAAAGAATGTAAAAAAACACAAGTAATACTTACTTTTTGAAAAAAGGAACCTTAACGTTTTACCCCTTACTTTATGTTGCACAAAAGAGTATATATTCATAGCTCTACATGTTGGTAAAAATTAAACATGAATAAAAATATTCAAAACTAAAGGTAAAATTTGAGTATTATAAATAATACCACTTATACGCTCAAAACTTCAAGCATCATTGAATCAAGATCATAGCGTAACGAGCATAACATAATTACAATATTTTGCTTCTGACATATAATAACTATTTGTCAATGTGAAATTCATAAACATTGAGAATAATTAATAATGTGTATAAATTTGATTTATAAAAGAAAACACAAATTAATATATACTTATACATGGTAAAGAGGTTTTATGTGACATTCTTTTTTGTCATTAATCAACTTATTTTGTATGTACGTCGTGATAGTGTTTACTCCCTGTTGTTGAAATTGAATTTTAAAAGGGTCTAAGAAAAAATACTTGCTTAAGTCTTTTTCAACACACATCTCATGAATGTACCTAAAAGTTAACGTAAAAGTCAAATCTTGATGTTAAAGTATGAGAACAATGAATATAAATTGAAATCACGGTAAAATATGTACTCACGAGCACCAAAATTGTAGTACAATTATTGAAAGTGCAAGAAACACAAGAAATAGGGGGGGGGGGGGGGGGGGAGGGGGTTGAATTGGGTTTCCATATGGAAAATTTTTGCTTACCCAAAACAAATGCAAGAATAGAAAGAATAATAATAAGAACAATGATAAAAGACACAAGCATTTTTATCCTAGTTCACCGTAACTAGGCTACCTCCAATCCACCCATACGGGTGATTTGCCTTAGCCAAGAACTTAATCAAATAATCACAACTGATTACAAATATAATGATAACCTTTCATTGATTCCTTAAGAGCCTGACCTACCTAGTCGCTTAAGAAACCTCGACGGTCATTGACTCTTTAGGATCCTGACATACCCAATCGCTTAAAAAGATTTCATCCTCAATGACTACCCATCACTGACTTCTCAAGAGTCTAACCAACATGCTAGCTAGAGGAACATAACCAGACTGGGTTATAACAGTTTGTGTTTATAGAGTTTACTTCTTGATAAGCTAATAACACATAAGATGAAGATCAAATGATTACACTTAAAAAGATATACAATGAAAGTTCTAAGTGCTTTCTCTCTTTGCTGTGTTGTGGTGTTGTGGGTTCAACATCTACTAGGAATTACACACATCTATATGCATGCCTACATTCACACACACTCTCTTCTTTCTTTGTTCTTATATCTATTATGTTTTTCTCAGTTGGTCTTCATTTTCTTCTTATTCAGAATATATATGATATGAATATATACATTGGAGGAAAGATCTGTTGGAGGGTAGAAAAGGAATTTGACCTTAAGGTATCTGTTGTATGAAGGTCACTTCATGTACAACAGTTGAGCGGTGCTTGTAGGAGAGAGTTGTTGATCATGGGACGTAAGAAGTTTCTTTACTTCAAAAGTAGATTTAGTTTTTGTACTTCTGTCATGTCAAATGATATTGACCTTTAATTAAAATCTATTAGTCAAATGCTTCTTATGCAAGTGGATTTGAAGCTTGAGTAAAGATTAGAATCTGTCTTCATAAAGAAATCTCTTTTTGGTTATACTTTCCTTGAGTATACCACTCGTCATAATCAGAGGATTCATATAAAATATGAAGTGATGCTTGATTAGAGTCCAGAGCCTAGATGATGTAGGCTACAAAGTCTATTCAGAGTGAGGCTTAAAAGTACTATAGTCCATAGTAAATGTGAATAAGAAATTCATAAGCATTTAATAGTTTATTCAAATCCGATGCGTTGAATGTTAGTGAATATTTCATTTGCTTACCAACTTCTAGTCATAGGCTTCAAATATAATTTGATAAAGCTTGAGTAGAGTTCTCAGAAGCTGTCTTCAGAACTTGGTGATACTTTAGATTCCTTAGAGTATAGAGATCTGAGACTAATAAAAACTTATAATCATAGCTTTATCACAGTTTGTATGGATTAAATATGAGAAACATACACAATAAGGGGAGTTTAATTGTGTTTTCTGTTTCTTAACTTTGCCTTTGATCAGAGTTCAGAATCTAAACTGGTGCTCAAATTTTGATTATATGTTTCAGCATAATGTTAATAGAAGAAAATAAAGATAAAGAACACACAAAGATTTATACTGATTCCTCCCAAATGAGAGTAGTACAGTCCCCTTGCAGTATAAGAGATTTTCACCATAACAAAAACATGATTACAATCGCTTATGCATTTAAGCATAAGAATTTTCTTTGCTCAGACCCTTATCCCAAGAATTCCCGCTTAAACCCCTCAGGTCCAAGACTACTACTTAAGTTCCATGAACCCAAGACTTCCTTGCTTAAGCTCCTCAAACTCAAGACTTTTGCTCAGACCCTCGGTCCAAGACTTCCCTGCTTACATTCCAAGAATCCTAGACTTTTGCTCAAGCCCCTCAGGCCTAAGACTTCCTTGCTTAAGTTCCATGAACTCAAGACTTCCTTGCTCAGGTTCCACGAACCCAAGACTTCTGCTTATACTCTCAAGTACAAGACTTCTGCTCAGACTCACAGTCTAAGACTTTCTGCTTAATCAAGAACTGATAAAGACTTTCAATTCTTTATCACATAGTAGGAGACTTACTTGGCTCAAGCTTCTCAACAAGAGACTTTGGGGCTCAAGCACATAACAAGAGACTACTTTATCTAAACTAATAAACAATCATGTTTAGCATAATAGAGAACAAGGTGTGCTTGATACAAAATCAGAGGTATAGGGTAATCACCATAACAAAGACCTTAAGCACGTAATATTTCTAAGATATTTAATGTTTAAGAAATCTTAAGGCTTATTACAATTTACAACATATAACAGAAATTCTACATACTCGATTGTGTTTGTTATAGTTGATCTTGTTATTTCCTCCATCCAGACAGAAGTGTAGAACACTTCTATCCTTCTTGGCTTTCCTTCTCTTTTTGTCCTTTATTCCTTGTTGAAGACTTCAATTTGAATCTTCAGCAGCTTATAACTTGAACAAGTGTATTTGTTTTTCCATAGTACAAGAGACGTTAAAAATAGATACACCAAAAAATCTTGATCCATTGTGTAACAAATTTAACCATTTTGTCTTCTATGTTATCTTGTACTATTGATCTGTTGAGAGTAGATATATGTAAAGCATGTCAACTCTTATTGAGACTTATAAACGTAGACTCTAGCTGACAAATTGATTTGACAATGCAGCTCGCTTTCTGCAATACGAATAACTCATGCTTTATTACTAACTCTGAATGTTCACCAAAAGCTGATACATTAACTTAGTGTAGAGACACTATGTTGCTCTTTTGATGCTGAGGCTTTTAGCTTCAGAGTCTATGTTATGCGTCACTTCGAGAGTGTTCTTCAGGTTCTGATCCACCAGAAGCTAGTAACTCAGCTCCTCTCAAATCCATCCTTATATCAAATTTTGATTGCCTTCCCTTCAAGCTTTAGAACCTGTATACTTTGAAAATGTATTAGATAGCACCATTGTTCTTTCAATACTTTGTTATCATCAAAAATCAAGAGATATATGTCATGAACAAATCTTGTTCTAACAACCTCCCCCTTTTTGATGATAAAAAACATAAGTATTTAAAGAACAATGTTGGAAAATTATAATTTTCTTGGCAACATCAAGGTATGAGGTTTGTAAGCTCCCCTTGAGTCTAATAGTCCAAGGTTGAGTTCTATAAACTCCCCCTAAGTACTGTATTTAAGAAAAAATATTTTAATTCTCTAAGCAACAACAGAGTCCGAGGTTTGTAAGCTCCCTCTGAGTTTAATAGTCTAAGATTGAGGTTTGTAAACTCCCCCTTAGTTCTATATTCAAGAAAATTAAAATATATCACTAGGGAAAGATCACCAAAACAAAAAATAACCAAAATAACATAAAATAACATAAATTTAAAAGTGCATTAATTATAAGTGAACAATATTAAATCTGAAGAGTTCAGATTCTTTATTAAATACTATTATATCTTTGTCCCCCTTTTGTCACATCAAAAAGAATAAATAAAATAGAAATAAAAATAGTTACAATCATAAATGCATAGTAGAGCATCATTATGTGACCAGTTTTCAAGGAAGAGAAAATGATCAAGTAGCAGAGATCATTAACGAGTTGTACAGTGCATGTTTATTATTTATTGGTCATAACAATTCGAAGAATCAAGCAAAGGATTTTAATTCAACGTTTGGGTTACCTATAATCTACTACAAAAGAAACCAAAGCCTATGCCATTTTCATCAACATCCAATACAACACCATGGAGTCCTCAGCTGAAAGTGTCAACATATCAGTTATGACAGAAGTCTTAGAGAATTCTACTAGTCTGAAGACTCAAGATCTTCAGAAGCCAACAAATTCTAAGCCGTCTACAACTAGTCCTTTGTCCTCTATAAAGAACACTTCTGTCAAGGGTTCGTCCTCAGCACCTTAGAGACCTACTAAGAAGGTCCTTTTTCTAATGAGTTGAAACCAAGAAGGAAATCAATAAAGAAAAGAAAGAAGAAGAAGATAAACAATATATTTTATCAGCTGGTTATCCCAAAAGCATAAAATGAGGATGTGGATGAAGATGAGCCTGACATCAGTTGGGAAAACTGGGTTGGTTATAAGGTCATGGAAGAGTTAGATTAGAATAAACTTAGTTTCTTCCAATCCCTTTTTGTTGTAATCTTTTTTAAAAAAATTATTAATGAAAAAGCTGTTTGGACCATTATTATTTTGTATGTGCACTCTTTAAAATTTTCTTTATGATTTTACGGCAAAAGCATAAATATAGTAAGAAGATGAACAGAAACAACAATTAACTTGTTAATAATAATATTTACAATTAAATGTTAAATGATTGATTCGACTAATCAATATTAAAACAATTATATTCTCAAGGAATTTGAATGAATAAACTCTATAAACCATTAGCAAACTGACATTCCTAATCACTTAATCTTCTGAACACAAAAGCATAAACAAATTTAGTTTCCAAAGAGAGATTTCAGAAAGATAGCAATGCTGAATGCAACAACTCAAGCAAGCACAAAGAATGCAACAACTGAAGGATCTACAAGCAAGCAGAAAACTTCAGAAGTACATACTTCTTCAGCAACCTTTATTGAGACACAAAGAAGATAAAAAACTTCTAGGTGAAAACGCATGAATCATCTAAGAAAGGAGGATATTGAGTATGCTCGAGAAGATTGGGAAGATTATTTAAACAATCTAGATACGTCAGATGAGCCTAGGTAATACCTTAGGAGATATCCAAATATCTAGAATGTTTAGTTAGGAAAATATAACAGCTCCCAATATTTCAATAAGAATGATGTTTTTTTAAAGTTTTAATCCTATTTATTATTCTCTTGAACGACATGATAAACATATATAGAACAGTTAAAGTAAACAAGAACTAGAACAAGAATATGAACAAGAACACGAATAATTTTTAACAACAAGACTATTTAATTCAATATGTTTAAAAATCACAAGGCATATATTTGCAGAAATCAAACATCAGAAACTCTCATAGATAACTTCAAGCTTTTCTCTCCAGATTTTAGAAGAGTCATCCTTTGAACTTATGATAACTCCCTATTGGATAAGCAATTCTGAAAGAACTCATCCTTAAGGAATGAAGAATGCCTTTCCCGTATGAAAGGATGAAAGATTCTCCTTCACATAGTCAAACATAACTTAAGGAAGATCAATCTGTAGATCTGAATTGAGAAGAAGTAGCAAATCATTTTCAATACGGTTCACAAGGTCCAAATCTTTGTCATTAGGTAGAAAGTTTGAGTTCATAATCTGATTCCAAATAATTGCATTAGGACGAAAATTTGAGACCTGAGAGATGTTTGATGGATCTACAAAAGTACACCAAGTAGGAAGATACTATTCCCAAATAAGAGTACCTCAAATTTCTCCAATTTCCTCACAGTTGACTAAATTGGAAATCGTCTTAAAAGTTACTGTTATATAAACATCAGAAACTTTGGAAAGAATAGCACACTCATAACTTAGCTCAACAATGGAAGTATTAATTCAAAACTTATTTATAAGAGTTGGATAAGTGAAACCACAAAGCATATCAAAATAACCATTCCAAAAATTTTCAGATACAATCTTCCGAAAGTTAAAGCCAAGTTTAAGCACCTCATCAAAATCCACAAACTTTTCATTGATGATAACTAGTTAATTCAAATAAGAATTGACTAAAGAATTCATCTCAAGTTTGGTTTGAACAACATAGAAGAAAACAAATAAAAAAGAAATTGAACAAGACTCTAAAGGAATCTGAATCATGTCAGAAGAATAGAAAGAAGTAATAAAATGATGTTTCATAAAGACAAGGGATAAAGATAATAAGAATATATAAAAGAAAACATCATTACCCTAAGGTTCTTACCCAAAAGATTTCTTGCAGCCACTAGATGATAATCAATCTTATGGAGTGTTAAGTAAATAGAGCTTTTAAAAATATTTTTATTTAAAGTGCTTTATCAAAAGCAAAGATTCCTTTTCTGAATCTCAGAGACTGGAAATTTTCAAAAGCTATCTTTCATCAAATTATAGTAGGATTACACTTTGAGTGAGACATCTTCTGTTAGTCACCAGTCCTTGATATTCTATTCAGAATCAAGCCTTTTCTCTTGGAATATAGAGTCAAGCTTGATTAATGAATATTAAATTGCTTTCTTTGACAACTAACTAGAAACAATATTGTAGCACCCCAAAAGTTTTCCATCCCTTTTCTCATATATTGGCTTATGTTTCATATCATTGTACATTAGCATTTGTACATGGCATTGGTTTTAGGTAGGGATCAAGGTATTTTATTCAACAATCAAGAGAAGAGCTTCATCTTTAAAGATCAATCAAGGGTTCATGCTCAAATTTGTGGAAATCTCAAGTCACAAAATCTCCATCATCATCAAGCCATGTCACTCAACTACTTGAATCAAGAACACAAGCATTGATCTCATCCTCCTATCTTGTGGGCAACTAGACTAGGGTTTGGTTCAAAAGGCATCTGTGGCTAGTTCTTTGGGCAATATATGATTCTAAAGCTTAACACACACCTTGACGGTACTCTATATGTATTATTGATCATTACAAGCCCTCACAAGAGCTTCAATCAGTGGAAATGATCCTAGAGCTTCATATGGTCAACAAAAGTTAACTTTGATCCAATTGGGTCAAGATCTTGGATCTCAAGGTCACTCAAGGGTATGATAGGTGTCTTCAAGTGATTTCATGTGTTTGGAACAAGAATAATCAAGGAGAAACATAATATCAAGAGTTTGACTAAATTAGGGTTTTGGTGAAACATTTTCTAAGTGTGGAAAACCCTAATTCTAACCATTTTGTAACTTCCATAACTTTCTCATCCTTGATCCAATGGAGGCAAACATGTTTTAAAATTAAAGAGGACATCATGAACTAATTTTTTTGGAAGGAAGCAGGTCCAAAAGATCCATAGTTTGAGAGATATGATGAGCTAAAGTTGAGAATATGGAGATTTTGGCATTTCAACTCTTAGATTTTTTTTAAGTATAGAAATTCAGCTTGAAGTACCTACTTTCAAGCCTATCTTACATGACGATGCAAGCTTCAAATGACTTTCCCTTGAACATGAAAGGTGTAGAGCATCCTCCAAGATTTCTTTTGAGTACAAGATCATCTCCATTGGATGTGTAGAGCTCAAGTTGTGATCTCTCCAAGTTAGGGTTTCAAAGTTGTCAAGAGTGGACAAGCTTTAGGCAGATTTTTGAGGCCACTTTCCAAGATACCTTTCACCAAGTTCTTGATCTCAAATGACTTTCCCTTAAACATGAAATTTGAAGATAATTTATAAAGCTTTCCATCCGTTACTAGAACATATCCATTGGATAAAAACTCCTCAAGTTATGTGCATTCAAAGTTGAGGTCTCAAGGATGTAAAAAAGCTCATGACTTAGAATTTTTCTAAGTCATCATGGACATCTTTCAAGACATGAACTTTAAGTCATTTTTCATAATCATACAAGGCTTGTTTCATCATTCCATCAATATAGAACTTGTTCCTTTCACTTAAAACTTTATGTCATGAACAAGAACTCTTGAAATGGATTCATATTCATCAAGTTAGGGGCATTCAAATGAGGTCATATGAACATGAAGGAATATGCATCATGTCATGAGAATTCTTGACAAGTTCTGATATGGTCATGCATCTACTCTTTCTCATCAAGCATCATGCGCATTTGTCACATGTTATGGTCACAAACATTTGCCCAATTAAGCTAGATAAGGCATGTATTATGTGTATCATTTTTGAACCACTTTTGCCATAATAAGAAACCACAAACTTGCATGACAAGAATGTCCTTCCACTCTCTCCATTGTTCCCTTGTAGCCACCAAAATATCATCACCAAATCACAACCTCATTACATAACCCGTACCATTCATCACCCACCCTTCATTTTTGAAATTTTGTCAAAAAACACCAACCAACTTTTTACCATAGTTTATTTCTGTTTTAGCCCTCAAGGCCCTCATATTTAAACCCACAAACCCTAGCAAGCAGAGAGAAACTCATTTGCTCCAAGAATCAGATTGGGATTCCTCAACTTTTCCATAAAAAACATCTCTCTTCGAAACTCCTTTCTTCTTCAAGTTTCTATGCATTTTTGGCCTAGTTCATCTTCACCAAAGCATAAGGAAGCTATTGAAAGCTCTCAGTTGAAGGTTAAGCACAGCTTCAAGGGCCAACAGAGCCTCTCCGTTAACTAAGTTTCTCCTACTGTTTCCTCCCATGTTAGACTTGTTTCAGGCTTGTTTTTATTGTTTCTAAAGTCCTACACTAGTGTAGGCATGATTCTGATGGTTGTTGTGTTGATTTAGTGGAGTCTCAGTTTGGATGTCAAATTTTCATTGCGTGATTTCATTATGTTTTAGCATTGATAAATGATTTCTGAGGTTGAATTCATGACCTACGTGAAATTCCCTTCAAAATGATGTCTAATTTATGCATTTTTGTTGAGGTTTGCAGTGAGCACCAATGAGACTCACCGGGGAAGATGACCGGAGCTAGGGCTCCAACGTCTGAGGTGTTTGGCTGAGGTGGAAGGTTTGACCGGTTGACTGACTTTGACATATGTGCTTGCTTCTTGATGCATTGTTTTGGGATTTGATCCTTGTTGATTCTTCTTGATATCCATGAGTTGATATTTGAAATGATGTTCATGTTTGTATTATTGTCTCTACTTGGTTTCATAATCTAGTCTCACATTTTTTATCATTTGAAGTGTGTCTTACATGAGATAGTTGTTGCTATTTGTTTGGATATTGATAAGATGCATGTTTGACACTTTTTATGCTTCTTCTTTGATTTTTGAATTGAGTTGATATGATATTAAGTTTCTACTGCCCTACCATGTTTCCCATCCTATTTGACTTCATTCCACCTTGCTTGATGATTGATAATGCCTCTTGTTAGACTTTGAGCCACTTGTGTGTGTTTGGGCACTTTGTGTTGCCATTGTATTTTGATTTACAAATCTTTTGACATGGTTTGAAATTGTGATTGATCTTTGTTGTTTTTAACATGATATAAATGTTCAGTTTGTATAATTTTGAGATGTGTGTGTGCTTGATACTCTTTTTGTCATTGAATTTACATGCTTGTTCTTTTTTATTATTGTACCTTCCTCTTTCTCCTACTTTCTTACTTCTCTTTCTTGTATTGAGACTTGTTCAAGTCTTGTGTTTGTTTTCATTTGTGATTGATTAGTATGGTGTTTAATTGTGCTTTCTCACATGATCCCTTAAGATTCCTAGTCCTACTTAATTTCTGATTAAGGTGGGAGTAGGAGAGGCATTAGGCTTTCAATCCTTTGCATGATAACAATTAGGATAGTGCAATGTGAATCTCAAACAAATTCAATTCACTTCTCTAAAATTACTAAACCAAATTCAAACCTTTTTATCCTTCGATATTTGTTTCAAATTCATTTTCAGAAAAGAGTACGTTGCTTTTCTGTTTTACCACAAATAGGCGCCGACCCTAACTGTTGGAATGGGAACTTAACATCGCTCATAAAAAAACACTTAACCAACCTGTGGTCTAGTTTAATCGAACTACGTTTTCTCTGATTTCTCATACCAGATGAGGATACATAGGCACAAGACGGTGATGTCTTGGCGAGCAACCTTTCTCACATCACCCGTAGTTTTCCGAACTACATTGACTCTGACATTCCCATTGCACGAGGGAAGACGTAGGCATAGGGTGACGATATCCTATCGAGTCTCCTTTTTCTTTTTCCTCCCCTGTTTAGAAATTTCTTTTAGATAAACACACGCTTTGATTAAACAACAAGCGTGGATCCCGTGGAGTACAACAGACGCGAGGGGTGCTCAAACCTTTCCCTTGCGTAATAGACTCCCGAATCCAAAATTTGGTTGTGATGACCTTGTCTTCTCCTTTCTTTTAGGTTTTATTCGATCGTTTCCTTTCCCTCTCTTTGAGATAAATAATGTTTGGTGGCGACTCTTCTGTTTGTTTCCGCCGGTTGTTTTTTTCGCAGTTGCGACAGCTGGGGACTCTGGTTTCCTATGCGAGTCAATCATAGCGCTTGTCTAGTTTTTATCTGTGGGTATGTGTATTTATGTATGTGTATGTTGTATTTGTACATTTACTGTTGTATATCATTGAATTTTCATTTTTATTTTCCGCACTTTATTGTATTATGTTGTTGTGCTGTTGGGTGGGTGTTCCATTAGAGATAAGCCCAATACCCAGGCTTGAGAATTCACCTAGGATTAGTGTGGAGAGTAGTGTGGACTTGTGTGACATCTTGACACGCAAGAGTCTACACGAAATTCACGTTCAGATGAGGTTTTCTTTGAAGACATCCTATCATGTGCATCTTGGACAACCGAGGGGGTATTGGATCTGAAAGCTAACGACTCTAGAGACCGTTCATTGGGAAGTCAGTTTAGACCTCCTTGATTGACCATGATGCCAAACCAAAAATGGTGAACGTATCATCGTTTCTCGACCTAAGAGTCTGTGATATTGACGACCTGCATAGGATGCTGTACCTTTCAAGACTAGAACCTACCTGTGAGAGGGATGAGTTTTGCAGGAAAGTTTGACCTCCAACCAACCCAATTTTCTAGTTTTCTTGTTAGAGCGGACATTTGACCTTGGATACTATGGATTTTTGTCAAAGTTTTAATTTATAGGTTTCTTATTTGAGCGGAGCTCTGGTTCTAGTCACTCAACAGCACAACAACATTGGATACCTTGATCCCCTTGTCTGCATTTGCATAATCATCCTGCATATTAACATTGCATGTATGTGTGTTCTCAGGTTCTCATCTTTCCTCTGATTCTAGTAATCTTATATGCTATTAAGATGGAGGCTAAGTTGAAGAAGACCATCATATACAAATTTCCATTACTGGAGTTGGGACCTTTATTTGGTCTGGTTTCTATGGCCGATCCGGGTGTTCTCGAAGATTTTAGAAAGGATTATCGGAGGATTCTATGTCTTGTCCGTAAGGTCAAAGACTATGACCAAGGAGCCATTCATGCTTTACTACAGTTCTATGACCCTTCACTTTGTTGCTTTAATTTTCCAAATTATGTTTTGGTTCCTACTTTGGAGGAATTTGCTTTTATTTTGGGAGTTCCAGTCCTGGATGAAGTACCATTCTTCCATTCAGAGGAAGAGCCTGACCTTGAGAAGTTTTCCAATGCTCTTTATTTGAGGAAGTCTGATTTGGTGGATGACGTGGTATGCATAAATGGAGCTTCTGGATTTACCTTAATATTATTAGGTTTAAATTCTAGCATAATGGCTTATGTTAGAGATGGTAGATGTAAAGATTTCAAACAATCTTTAGCTGCTATGGTTGAGACAAGTCTGTGTCATGGACCGGTTTACTTTGATGTCTCACCTAACTTAAATCTATCTTTATCTGATAAAAGTTTATTAGATGCTATGCAATTAACAGTTCATACTAATGGTTACAATTTTAAACTTGGAAGTGAAATCATAACAATATGCTATAGAATCTATTATAAGGTTCTTACTACGCTTAATCCTAAAGCAAATCATTTATCATTTCCCGGAAAAACTACTTTGGTTCAAACAAATTTATTAACATCCAATGTTGCAACCAATAGATTAATAAAGTGGAATGAAATAAAATTTCCAGAGACATGGTCTCTCCCCTAGGAAATAGATCCTGAACCTATCCTTAATAGGGATATAGACCAAATTATTCAGACTACTGAAGGAGATTTGGAAATAAACTTCACTTCAAAAAGAATAACTAGAATACCCAGGTCTCTATCTGCTAGGCACTCAGTTAGTGAATTTTACACAACTCCTAGCCAATTACCTAGACCTTCTACTTCTCAAATAATATAAGAAATAGAGGCCGTTGAGAATATAAGACTAAGCGAAAATAGAGTTCCCCATGGAATTTATCAAAAACCTCATACTCCAAGAGTAGAATCACCTACTCAGTCAGATATGGATTTCCATTTATAATGATAGATTACTCCCCTGGTAGTAAGATGAGACAACTCGTCAATGATGAGTTTCAACATGAGAGATACTCTCAATTTAGAAATTGGTTTTTTTAAAAATTTTCAAAACCTGAATTAGCCCAATTTAAAGATGAGTATTACACTCAAATGAACCTTGAGCAGGATTTCGTTCCTTTTGTTAAATGGTTTATTAATTATTTCATAAATAAAAAGCAAGAAGAAATTCTTGTGTTACAAAGACCTTGGGAAAACATTAGAGGAGAAGTAATGGAATCTCCTTTTCCCCCTGAACAAACAATAAGTTTGAGTCAAAATACTGAAGCTACCCCTTACCTTAGTCTTCAGTTACAAAAAGTTGAACAAAGTCAAGTTACTCTTAAGGAATTAAACTCAGTCATCAGGTCTCAAAATTATACCAATGCTTACCTTTTTTGCTTAGGAGAACAATTTATCTCCATGGAAAAAGATCTCTTATCCATAAAAGATCTTTTAGAAAAACAAATAGAGCGTCAAGATATCATAATTGACCACATCAATAAACCTAAAGACCAAATATCCACATCCATTATTTCGGATGTTCCTATAGTGCAACCTCCTGTTTCCATAGAAGGATTTAAAATGGAAACCAATGGAGAAGAATTTGTTCGTATTTTAGAACAAAAATTAAAAGGACTTAATATCACTGTCATGTCCCATGAGGATTATTCTGAGGATAATAATGATGACCATATTGACCAGCTTTCTGATATGTTTTCTAATTTAGACATTAGTAACCTTGATATTAATAATACTAATAGTATTAATAATACTAATAGTATAAACCCTGTTTATTCCCCAATACCTATAGAAAAGTATTATTACAAGCGTCCCTCACCGCAAGATTTGCTTTTTGAGGAATCAGAACCTTTCCAGAATTCTTATTCAGGAAAAGCCATTTATGAATGGAATGTTGATGGTCTTAATGACAAACAAATTATAGATACAATCCATAGGATGATCATGTACTCTACTGTTTGCAAGCAACATGGAAATTCTGATAGTTCAATAACGTCTTTATAACAACAGGATTTGTTGGCCAACTTAGAGGCTAGTGGGATCATTACCTCACTGAATCTCAAAAATTAGAGATTCTTAATCATAAAAAAATCATTAAGAACGAACCAAGAACTAATACGAGTACTATTGTGGCTACGACCACCATAGGAGAAGAAGATGCAGTGTACACAGTGTGTCTTTCCATCTTACAACATTTTGTAGGAACCAATGTCCCCATTGGAGAAAAAATCCAGACACTTCTCCAAAACCTTAGGTGTCCTTCTCTTACCCACTTTAGATGGTATAAGGATACTTTTCTTTCAAGAGTTTATCAATTAAACAATCTCAATTCTTTTCACTGAAAAGAAAAATTTATTGATGGATTACCCCATTTCTTTTCTGAAAAGGTTAGACAATCTTTAAGACAAAAAAATGATGGAATAAATATAAATTATTCTGATCTTACTTATGATCAAATAATTAGTACTTGTGTTAATGAAGGATTAACTTTATGTAATGACATAAAGCTTAGAAATCAACTTAAAAAGCAAAAGCTTTCTGAGAAATACCAACTTGGTGAATTTTGCGAACAATTTGCTTTTGATCTTGGAAAATCTCCAGATAATAAAAAGAAAAAAGAAAAAATTTTCCGCAATAAACCTTTTAGGGATAAGCCAAAAAAATCTTATAAAAAATCTTATAAGAATAAGAAAAGGGGTCACTACAATAAGGATAGACCTAAAGAAAAATCTTTTGACCCTAAAGGTAAAAGAAAAACCAAGAAGCTTGACATAACATGTCATAAATGTGGCAAACCTGGCCATTATGTCAACCAATGCTGGACTAAAAAAGCTCTTAATGAGATAGACGATGAAAAATTACATTCTCAATTAGAGAAAGTTTTACTTCTCAAATCTGATTCTGAAGATTACTCTTCTGAAGAAGATATTAATATGATTTATGAATCTTCTTCTGATTACTCATCTGAATCTTCTAACAATAATAATTGTCAATGTAATAAATTAGATTAATGAAAATCAATAGTGGATATGAATGGGTTAAATGTTTTAACCTCAGAACATGATGAAGCTATAAAGGCTATAGAGTCCATTTCTGATAAAAATCATAAAAGAAAAATGCTTGAGGTTCTAATCCAAGAAAACTCTAAAAGAGAATATCTTATTATTACAGAAACACCTTACCAATTAAGTGAGGTTTTGTCTAGATTTAGACAGTCTAACATTCGTGAAACTCCTGTTTCTATTATGGATTTAAATAGAGAAATAAATCTCTTAAGAAATGAGATAGCTCAAATTAAAAAAGAAAACTATGGTTTATCTCAAAGGCTCGCTTTCTTAGAGTTAAATAATTCAAAAACTGAAGAAATAGCTTCCACTAGTAATCCTTCACCTAGTGATAGATTCCTTTCTCTCATTGATAGAGCAACTTCTCAAAAATGGTTTGTTAGAATAACATTAGTTATTAATAGAAATTTCATATTAGAAAATGAAGTTGCCCTTATTGATAGTGGAGTTGATTTAAACTGCCTTCAAGAAGGAATAATTCCCACTAAATATTTTGATAAAACTAATCAATCTCTTACACAAGCTGGAGGAGATAAACTCACAGTTAATTATAAACTGTCTAATGCTTATGTTTGTAACAAAGATATTTGTTTACCCACTCACTTTATTCTTGTAAAAAATTCAACTCATAGAATTATATTAGGAACTCCCTTTCTGCATAAAATTATGCCTCTAATTAATGTTGATCAAAAGGGAATTACCTCCATTATTAATAATAAAATAATTACTTTTGAATTTATTATTGATCCCCATACCAGGATGATTAATGAAGTTAAAGATATTCTTTTTAAAAAGGAAAAACAAATTTGTTTCCTTAAAGAAGAAGTTGATCTATTAAACATCACTTCTCAGCCTAACAAACCCGAAATTCAAAATCAAATTAAATTAATTGATCAACAATTTAGAGATGAAATCTAAAATGATTTACCCAATGCCTTTTGGGATAGAAAGAAACATGTTATTTTCTTACCTTATCTTGATGACTTTAATGAAAGTCAGATTCCCACTAAAGCTAGGCCTGCTCAAATGAACCACGAGTATTTGGATTTATGCAAAAAAGAGATAGAATCTCTTTTAGAGAAAAAAATTAATAAGAAAATCCAAATCCCCTTGGAGTTGCACAACCTTTTATGTCAATAATGCTGCAGAAAAGGAACGTGGAGTTCCTAGACTCGTTATTAATTACAAACCACTTAATAAAGTGTTAAAATGGATTAGATATCCTATTCCTAATAAAAAAGATCTCTTAGATAGATTAAACAATGATTTCTCTAAATTTGATATGAAATCTGGTTATTGGCAAATTCAGATTAATGAATCTGATAAGTATAAAACAACCTTTACCGTACCTTTTGGAAATTATGAATGGAATGTCCTTCCTTTTGCCCTTGAAAATGCCCCTTCTGAATATTAAAATATTATGAATGATATTTTTAATCCTTATACGGAATTTATAATTGTTTACATTGATGATGTTTTAGTTTTTTCAAAAACCATAGATCAACATATTAAACATTTGAAAATATTCAAAGGATTAATTAAGCATAATGGATTAGTAATATCTGGTCCTAAGATGGAACTTTTTCAAACAAGGGTTAGATTTTTAGGACATGAAATTGACCAAGGAACTATAATTCCTATACAAAAAAGTATTGAATTTGCTTCTAAATTCCCTGGTATTATTACAGATAAGAAACAATTATAAAGGTTTCTAGGTAGCCTTAATTATATAGCAGATTATTATGAAAATCTTGCTAAAGATACGACAATATTACATGCTAGGCTTAAAAAGAATCCTGACCCTTGGACTGAAAAACATTCTCAGGCAGTCCAAAGAATTAAAAATAAGGTGAAATGTTTGCCTTGTTTATCTCTTTCTAATCCTAAGTATTTCAAAATTATTGAAACTGATGCTTCAGACATAGGCTATGGAGGAATCCTTAAACAAGGAAGTTGCGGTTAATAACCCACCTCAAGAACAAATGGATTATTTTGAAAATCCAGTAACTGAGAAAATCATGTATATTGGTGATGAAGATATTAAGATAAATCCAAATGATGGTTGGTCTATCAAGACTAGATACCTCGAATCAAGAGGATATCCAGGTCTTCATGGAAAATCTAGGCCCAACCTAGAAATTCTCCTGACTGTTACCGAATCGGTAACAATTACCCACCATTACCAAAACAATAATCCTGAAAATTTTATAAACTTCAGTAAATGTCACATTAACAAAATTTTGTTACCAAGAGAATGGGGTCTTAACCCAAATGCTGAAAAGGCAATAAGAATTGCAGAAGAAAAGTATATTTACCTTAATTATTGGGACTATGTCCAAGCTTTCACTCAAGCTTTTTATTACCAAAATCTCAAGAACAAGTATTCTTGGTTTTTCTCTATTAATCAAGAGATGGTTAATAAACCCATACCAAATTGGTTTTATGAATGGTGGGCTAAATTTGGTCCATCTTTGGAGATTCTTCCTAAAGAAATTCTTAACTTATACAATCCATGGTGTGATAATAGTCCACTTATTGTAAAAAATTTATCTGATGATTTAATCACTGGACAATGTCCATTATTGTTCTTTACTAAATTTCAGATTCCATGGATATGGAGATGGTCAATCACCATATCAAAGAACAAATTCAACATTCCCATTTTAGAAAGAAATTTCTTCTATAAATGGTGGAACAAGATGAGTTCAAAGGATGTCAAGAATAAAATAAAATCAATTCAAGAAGCTATAGCCGAAGACCAGAATAATAAGGTCAAGGAGCAAAGCTCCCAACAAATGTCTATGGAAAACTTGAAGAACTTCTTCCAGAGGAAATATCCCAATGAATCAGAAGATGAAATCATGGTCAGAATTTTGGATCATATGGAGAACCAATTCTTCTCTACTTTTCCAACAAAAGCATTAAAAGATGAAGATTCATCTATGAAGACAAGATCTTCCATGGGATCAATGGATTCTCATAACTTTGATGGTTTGGCAGGAGAAGGTCAAGCAGATGAAGCTACTGCAGAAGATTTCTGGGATGCTATGATTCAATTATGAAAGCAAAAGGAAAAACAAAGAATTAAATTATTATCTAGTCTAAAAACAATGGAATAAGAATCAATGGACAAAGGTTAGAGGACAAGAAATAATAGAAGAAGAATCTTGACAAAAGTAAAAGACAAGAGAATTTTATCTTGTCTAGGCATAATTGCATGCATTTTCTTTCTTTTGTAAAAAATAAGGGAATAAGAATCTTATCTTGTCTTTAGAATTTCTAGGCATGCATTTTTATTTCTTTTGTTTTTTATTTCTTGTTAATTGTTGTGTCGATGGGGCCCAAAGAGTACCCGACAATAATTATACAAGTTGTGTTTTAGTTTACCGGCTATTGTAAGTAGTGGTTACCGGCTTAAATAGTAGGCCTTTTCTTCCCTATATAAAGGGACTTCAGTTTCTTTTGTAGACACACCTTTGAATAACAAGTTTAAGGTTTCTTTTAATATTGTCTCTCTACCATCTTCTATACTCCTTCTTACTCAATATATTCTGATCCTGCTTCCGCTAAATACAAACTTTGGTATATATATATATATATATATATATATATATATATATATATATATATATATATATACACATCCATACACACACACACACACACACAAGTATAGAATACATATAACCCACATTTCTCACCACAATTCATTTTCATTATCAGATGCATCACAACGTGCATATAAACAAACATAGACATTCATCAAGCATTTTCATCATGCATACATCCATAGATCTCAACATACCACATAAACATACACATGTTATGTTTTATCCACCAATTCACTATTACACATTCACATTTCTCAATTACACAAGTAATGCACATACGCATATTCCACAATTCTCACCATACTTCATCATAATTCATCATATACTTTACAAAGCATACTTATATAAACAAATATGGACAATCATCAAGCATATTCATCATGCACATATCCATAGTCCTCATCAATCCACATAACATACACATAAGCATTTTTGCATACAACAATCTTATATTCACACTCTCAAATTAACAAGTCATGCACACACGCATGCTTCATACAACAATCACAAATATGTCATGTGACTCAATGCAACTCATGCCATGTGGTACCAACACTTGTTATCATTTTTCGGTTTTTACATTTAAATCGGGTCCACCCTTCTAGACCAATAACAACAAAGCCCGTCCCATAGGCTTTCAAACCCACCCTTCTAGGTTTGGGACAAGCCACTAGTCTCCACGAAACTAGCAAACATTGCCTTTTGACTAAATGATGTATATGCAATCAACCAACAAAATGCACTTAAGACCGTTCCCGCATATTAATCCCATGCATTCCAAATGATTCATCACCTACGAATTATAACATGATTGCACACACAACATATCACAACAATCATCAATGTATTCATTTATCAATACCATTATCACATCATCAAACAATGCACACATATCCAAGATATGTTCCCATGTATTTCTCACAATTATTAAACAATGCACACATATCCACAATATGTTCCCAAACATTCTTCACATTTAATCACATGCACACAATATGCATTTATAACATCTATCAAGCAATGCACACATATTCGCAATATGTTCTCATGCATTCTCAAGTAATTCATCATACAAGAATTACATCATGTTTACACGCATAACATATTTACCACGCAATGCACATATATTCACAATATATTCTCATGCATTGTTCACATATAATTGCATCCAATCAATATACATTCACGATATCGTGCCAAACGACGACGAATTCATCACAATAATCATGCATTTTAAACATGTTAAAATAATGTATACAAATATTTGTCAAAAGAATGCAATTCATATTTGATCCTATCATCTAGGATTCACGCCCAAAGGCTACCCACAGTACAACATATCATAACATAAAACATGCCACTCAACTAAGGATTAAACACCATCAAGCTAAGCAAAGCAACGCGGATTGGAATCACAGAGAAAAGAAAACTCTGTCACGTTCGCTACCATTCGCCTGGCGAGGCCATTGGTGAATGCTCGCTGCCAGTTCGCCTGGCGAACAAGCTGGCGAAGACCACTGGGAGTTTACTGGAATTATTCGCCACTACACTCGCTGGGATTCGCCTGGCAAACCTGTTGCACCCTAAAATTTGACCAACCGATTCTCCTATCTGACTCGTGGTTTAAATTCATATTCGCAAATCAGGCGCATGATATTTGTGCACAGATAAAGGATATCAGGGTTACAGCTTGGTTTTCGTCTATCAGATACGGCAGATCCAGTCCAGATCATCAGGGTTTTATTTCCGGGAAATTGTGCGCTCCTCGGTGATTTTTAGCTTGCATAGTGATTTTGGGATATTCTGATGCCCGGGGTTCTCTGTTCGATTCGATCTGGTCTCGTGCGCTCTTTTATGGTGGTCATTTGCATTTGTCTGCATTTTTTAGGGGTTTAATAGACTTTTGGGGATTTTAAATAGGCTCTATAGATTTTTCTGGAATTTAAATAGATTTTTTAGAATTTTAAATAGCTTAAATCTCTTTTTTAGAATTTTATATAGATTTTTAAATAGATTTAATAGTTTTTTAATCATTTTTAGAATATAATAGATTTTAAATTTGTTTTTAATTGTTTTAGATAATATAGAAAATATTATAGATTTTTCTTTTAATAGGAATTTTTAATAGTTTTAAATAGAAATAGATAAAATTTGTTTTAATATAATTTTCCTTTTAAGTAGATATTAAATAATAGTATAGATTGTTAATAGGAATTTTATAGAATTTTAAATGGAAATTAAGCAGAATTTTAGTGGGTTTTTTAGAGATTAGTAGAGTTTTAATCATTTTTGGTTTAATATGGAGTTAATTAGATTTTAATCATTTTTAGGCTAATTAGGATTTATTTTGTTTAGATTTAATTGAATTCATTAGGATAGTTAATTGTAATTAGGATTAATTAGGATTTAATATTCTGTTTAGATTTTAATTAGGATTTTCATTTAGTTAATTGTTTTTAGGGTTAAGTAGGTTTAATGTCTGATTAGTGTTTAATTGAGTATTAGTTGTTAATTCAGTTTTTTAAGTTTTTTTAATCATTTTTCGTGGGCCAGAGTACACAGTTGGAGGCCCAGAATGCAATCAAGTCCAATTCAGTTTTTTGCATTATTTTTGGCCAGCAGAGGACACTTGTCAGTATATAAGGCACGCCACGCGTTCACACTCAGAGGGAGCCACCACACAACTCAGACTCTCTCTCCTGCTCACGCCACACGCCCCCAGCTGGCCACCACTTTCTCTCTCTCTCTGTGCATGTTTGCCACGCGTTGCACATGCAAGCCTGCCCATCGCCACTTGTCTCTCCCACACACTCGCCGGAACATCCCGCCGCCGGCCATGCAACAACCCTAACAACTAACTCCGACCGCCGCAACTGATTTCCGGCCACCGTCTTCTTCGCCGGAAACCCCAAATACCCAGAAATCTCCAGAAATCCATTTTTTCCCTCCGATCGTCTCCGATCCCCTCCGTTCGCATCTCGCCAGAAAAACTAGATGTTTCAGAATCGTCATCTTCAACGAGCTCCTTCAAGATCTTCAAAGATCTCTCAATTTCCAGCCAGAACTTCATCATCAAGATTCATGGTACTTTCATAGTGTTCATACGTTTCTCAGAATCTTCAAGAACGTCTTCTTAAAGTTTCTTTCCAGAATCTCCAGATCGTCTCCGATCTCCTCCACAACTTCATCAAGAAAGCTGTTCTCCATCTTCAACAAATATCCTTCAACGAACTTCCTCAAGAACATTCCAGGTCCTTTTGCTTCATCTTCATACGCTTTCATCAACCACAAATTCTCCTGCAAACGACTTGGATCTTCATTGAAGGATTTTCGTTCTCCAATACGCTCCAGTTCGCTCCAGTTCGCTCCAGTTCGCTCCAGATTCATCTCCAGGTGTGCTTTCTGAAACTCGTTGCATGTTCTATAGCTTCAGATTGCATTGTTTTCACTGATTTATAGAATGGCTAGGGTTTTGAGGAATTGGTTGATGCGTAGTTTGAATGTATGATGCTGAGATTTGGTTTGATTTTGATGATTTGTTTGAGGCTGATTTAGGATTGTTAGGGTTTGAGTGTGTTTGAGGCATAGATTGATGGTGTTGCTGAGCTTGTGTTTGATTTTGGTTGAGGGTTCTTGAGAAGGAGATGAGAGGTTCAGAGAGAGGTGGAGAGGCGAAACGGCGCAGATGGGAGTAATGTGAACAGTGAGGGCGTTTTTGGGTGAGGGATAGTTTATATACCTAGGGTTTCTGATTCATTTGGGCCGGGCCTTGTTTACTGAACGTACTCCCTCATTTCCTCATGTGTACCCCCTTTTGGTTTCTTTTGGAAATGCTGAAAGCAATATTAGATGGGCCTTGCACTAAGTGCTGAGCGCACCCCCCATCTCTGGCCCAAATCTTGAAACAACTAGAATAACTTGCTGTTTGCACCCCCTTCATGTGTTATGTTTTAATTGTTTTTTAATTTGTTAGTTTAATACATTTTAGAAAATATTCCATAAAAAATAGTAAATTAGGTCATCTTCACTCGTTCTTTTTTCTATAGATTTGTAATGAAATTTAGAATTTTACCATAAAAAAATATATTAGTTTAATTGCATTTTCCATTTTATTGACATTTTGGCAATGTTAATTGTTTTTAAATTCATTTTGTAAATATATTTGGCTTGTGAATTTTATTTCTATTGTTTGGTTTGCTTGTTTGACTGGATCATTTTTAGTATGATGTTATAGATTGATGCATGTCCCCCATAGAATTTTCCTAGATTTGTTAGAAATTGTTTGATACTGTGTTAGGGTTAGGGAATAAAGACCTCACCATTCAATGGTTAACCCTGAGCTGTTCACATATTAGGGATTGGTTAGTTGCCTTAGAAGTGGACTTAGGTCTTGAAATCTGATCTTGGGATCATAGAGGCATGTAGGTTCCCCATAGAATTTTGGTAGATTTTTCAGAGGTTGTGTTGTTAGAATTTGTTTGAGCTTGAGGATTAAGAGAAGTCTTGAGGGCTTCAGACTTCGAAGTTCAACTGCTGTTGAACTTTGAAGATAGCTTCTTTTGGTTTGATGGCCCGTGGTTTCTTCCTGAAGATGGAGGCTGGATGAAGGTTTGATGGAGCTTGCAAGGATGCTTGGATTTGAAGACCTAGTCTAGGAGCTCGCTCTTTCTGTGAGGTTTGAGATCCTGAAGCTTGAGGGAAGTTCATGGTACTTTCCTGAGAAAGGTACTGTGAATGCCTTTCATTCTTTATTCTCACCTCTTTCTCAAGTATCCAATGATGTTGGAGCCAACTTGTGAGTTTAATTTCTCCTGAGGAGGAATGTAAACTGATCACAGTTGTTGAGCCACATAGGATACGACTCCTAAGTGGAAGCCTCCTAGTACTTTCCTGAGGAAGGTCCTATGAGTCTGTTCACTTAGTTCCATTAGTTTGTCTAGGATTTCTCAAGTATCCAATGATGTTGGAGCCAACTTGTGAGTTTAATTTCTCCTGAGGAGGAATGTAAACTGATCACAGTTGTTGAGCCACATAGGATACAACTCCTAAGTGGAAGCCTCCTAGTACTTTCCTGAGGAAGGTCCTATGGGTCTGTTCACTTAGTTCCCTTAGTGCATATAGGCTTTCTCAAATATCCAATGACGCCGGAGCCTTCATGTGAGTTTAATTTCTCCTGAGGAGGAATGTAAACTGATCTCAGTTGTCGAGCCGCATAGGATATGACTCCTGAGTGGTAACCTCCTGGTACTTTCCCGAGGAAGGCACTATGAGTTTGTCTGCTTAGCTCCCTTTCTTTGGTAAGCTTGTTCTGAAGCTTGGGGACTGGGATTGATTCCTCTTGCTTAGGGTTCTGATTAGAGTTTTTGCTTAGATCTTTGCTTAAGGTGTTGCATAGGGTTTTGTTTAGAGATAGATTAAGTTTGTTTCAGGGATGTTAGGAGCCCTGCTCAGGGTTTTTGTTTAAGCTTTTGATGGAGGTTTGTCAGGTTAGCTAGCTGTCTCTTTATGTTGTTTGACTTGTATGGTGTTGTGTTGCATTAGACTTAGGAATTCATCTAGATAGTTCTGAGGTAGGTGCATCTTAGAAGTAGATTTTGTGTGCATGAGAAGTTGAGGTGGTCCTCCTTCTGCTTGTTTGTTATTGAGTGGCTTTGCTTGTTGGTATTTGGTAGAGCTGAGCTCCCTTACCTCTGTGGCTTGCGGCCTTTGCGCCTTGTTTGTTTAGTTGTTGCGTTCATGCATATTTCCAGTATTTCTTTCCTTTGCAGTTGATTCCCGTTTGCTGTTTATTCATGTTGCCATGATCCCTTAGGAGCTCTGACTTCTCCGCTGCGGAGTTGTTATGATAGACATTAGGATGGTCAACCAGGCATGATAACAGTAGGTAGATTCCCCTTATCAGCTATAGTTTAGGGTGTTTTTTCCCTTTCCTTTCAGTAGGAGCTTTTGAGTAGCTTGTGTCGTAGTTAGCTGAACTACAGCTGCTCTGATTCCTTTTGTCAGACAAGGATATGTAGGCATAGGATGCGATATCCTAGCGAGCACACTAACAACTAATCTTTGTTCTCTCGCGACTGTGCGATCGAGACTTTCCCGCTGACGACTAATTGTTATCCCTTTTCTCTTGCCCGAGTGCATTTGAGACCAGATCGTAGTTGTAGGTCCCCGAGCCTTTGAGACCAGTTTATTTTCTCACTGCTGTGTGAGAGCCCCCTGTTTAGCCGTAGTTAGTCGAACTACGTTTGCTCTGATCTTCCATGCTGTGTAGAAGTACGTAGGCACATGACGCGATGTCCTGGCGAGCAACCTTTTCCCCGTTTAGACGTAGGTAGTCGAACTACGTTGACTCTGACTTTCCCATTGCACGAGGGAATACGTAGGCCCAGAACACCGTATGTTCTGTCGAGTCCTGTCCTTTTATTTTCTTTTCAGACCGACCATTAGCGTAGCTAGATAAACACACCCTTTTCCTTATAAACACCAAGCGTGGATCCCATCGAGTATGATGGACGTGAGGGGTGCTAATACCTTCCCCTTGCGTAACCGACTCCCGAATCCAGGTTTTGGTTGCGATGACCATACCTTTTTCCCGTCTTTGCGAGGTTTACTTCGAGCGTTTCCTTTCCCGCTCTGAGGGATAAATAACGCACGGTGGCGACTCTCCTGTCAAGCCGGCGCCGATTTTCGCAGTAGCGACAGCTGGCGACTCTGCTGGGGATATATAGCATCTAGGGACTTTTCCCATCCCTTATGCTGGGACCGTTTCCCATCCCCTACGCGAGTCAATCCTAGCGCTTGGGTGTTTATTTGTTGGGTGTTGTGCATATGTGTTTTACTTTTCCGCACTTTACTTTTCCGTACCTTTACCTTTCCGCATTTATTTTCCAGCACTATATTATTGTGATTATTGCTGTGGGCAAGGGAGGTTACTGTGAGTGAGAAGCCGGACCTGGGCTTGAGTATGCACCTAGATATAGTTGTGGAGAGTAGTAGACGAACCTGTCTGCTGAGCAGGCACAGTTCCCTACGAAATCTGCGCTCAGACGAGATTCTCGCAGAGGTGCTCCTTTCCGGTCCTGAGGATCTGAGGGGAGCCCAGACGTGAGGATTGTCGACTCTGGGGACCGATCATTTGGAAGTCAGCTAAGTGAGGCCTCTTCATGACTTAATGATGCCACTCCTTCTGGGAATCGTATCATCACTCATGAAAGTCTGTGACGCTGATGACCGCATAGGATGCCGTACCTTTGTCCGTGGATTAGGTCTATCATACCTGTGAGAGGGATTGGGTTATTGCAGAAAAACTGGCCTTCAGAAACCATGATTCAGTATTTATCAAACGGTGTTCTTGATTCATCTCCAGGTGTGTTGTCCGGGCCAGATGGGTTTCTTATCTGAGGTTGATGCTATTATCAGATGGTTTTCTCATCAGATACAGAGGTTCAGATGGTTTTCTTACCAGGGGATTGGTATTTTGAGTATCAGATGATAGTTAATGTCATGAGGTTCTGGAGACCATGGTGGTTTTCTGTTCTTGATCACAGAGATATTCCTCTTCAGGCTACAGCATAGCCCCTGTGTTCACAGATTGCATTATCTATCATATTGCATCATTGCATTACCATTTTGCATCCAACTAACGTGTGTGTATTGCAGGTGCATATTTTCCCTCCCAGTTCTGGTGTTTGTTTCCTAGCAAGACATGGAAGCCACGAAGAGAGTATTGCCCTACAAGTTTCCGTCTCCGGATATCAGTTTATTGTTAGAATTGATTACTACTACTAAGAAGAGGGTAATGGGTGACTTCAGAAAGAGATATGGGAGGATTCTGACCTATGTTTATCAGCCATCAGCCTACGAGATCAGCGGCATTTATACCCTGTTACAGTTTTATGATGCGGAACTTAGGTGTTTCGTATTTCCTGACTTTGTTTTGGCTCCTACCCTGGAGGAGTATTCTGCCATCTTGGATATACCGATCCGCGAGCAGATGCCTTTCTATCGTACGGACGCTGAGCCTAATCTGGCTGAGCTTTCTGCCATCCTGCACTTAAGAGAGTCTGAGCTGTCCGGGAAGATGATCAGAAGAGGAGATGCGTGGGGATTCCCGTTGGATGTTTTGGTGGAGAAGGCTCGGGAGTATGCCCAAAAGGGTGGCTGGGGTGTTTTTGACGTCATCCTTGCTGTATGTGTTTATGGCATCGTGTTGTTCCCGAACATTCCTGATTTTGTTGACTCAGATGCCTTCTATATTTTGGCCGCGAAGAACCCAATTCCTACTTTGCTGGGAGATATCCACCATTCTACCCACTACCAGAACGAAAAGCGGCGAGGAAGGAATGTGTCTTGCTGTGTACCTCTCCTGTGCAGGTGGTTCACCAGTCATATGCCTAAGTCAGGACCTTTTGTCACCTCTATTGATTCTCTAGGATGGCCCGAGCGCTTGATGGGGTTGACTTCTAAGGATGTGGTATGGGTCAACGAAGAGGTATTCGGAGTTGAGGTCATACTCAAATGCGAAGGATTCCCGAATGTTCCATTAATAGGAAGGAAAGGCTGTGTCAATTACAACCCTTCCTTGTTGATCCGACAATTTGGGTATATACCTCAGGGAGCGCCGAAACCCGAGGAGATACAGGAATCTCTGTATCTCACTGAGGCAATAGGGAAAGAGATGCTGACCAAGCTCGAGAAGGCATGGAAGAACCTGCACAAGAGAGGGAAGCCTTCAGGTAGCAGAGGGGATATTCGAGTTCCTGGCCCGTATATGGAATGGATTCGTGAGCGAGCTACGAAATTCCTTATGCCTTATCCAGCGGTTCAGCCAGTGCATCCTTCTCCGGTGGAGGAGCCTACCACTGTGGACATACAGGTATACAAGCAGCTGATGGCGGAGAAAGAAGAGCTAGCAAAGGCTAAAGAGGCTTTAGAGCAGGAGAATGCCCAGCTTCGTCATGAAAAGATTGAAACAGGATATTTCTCCAAGCAACAGGTTGAAACTCTGAAACATCTAAAGACTACGTTATTGGAATTGACTGAAACCAAGAAGCGTCTGGAGTTAGATGTAGACTCAGTTAGTAGTGTGTTGGCCACTAAGAAGCAAGAGCTGGAAAGGGCCTACACGAAGCTAGCTAAGTTCAGAGAGCACTGGGATCTCACTATGGCCAAGCGCAAAGAACGAGAAGAAGAGCTGAAGACACAGGTTGCTCAGTTAGAAGAACAGGTCAAAGTGAAGACTGAAGAGCTTGAAGAGGAAGCATGCCGCCGATACGAGGCCGAGCGCGAGCTGACTGATGCCATGAAGAATTTGGAAGATTTTCAGCATAGAGCAGACGCCAAGAGACCCAAACCTGGGGATGGTGCCAATGATAAGGCTTGGGAAGACTTTGTCAGAGACATCCAGGGGACGGTCAGAAAAAGGGATCAGTTGATAGAAGGCTTGATTTATCGACCGGATCACGCAGAGACGAAGAAGATGGTCGAGGACTTCCGCAACCGTACCCGTACTTGATTTTTCTCTTGTATTCTGTTGTGTTGAGATCACCACCAGGCATGTTGGCTGGGATCCTTCTTATCATATCAGTTGTATGGAGCATAGTTATGTAACCTCTTGACAAGACTGTTATTCCAATAAATATATGAGGGTTTTCCTAAATATTGTCTTTATGGTTTATCTCGTCTTGCTACCACTGACACTGGAATTGGAGGGGAAATATCTCCAATGCACACATGCACGTTAGCATTTTTGTATTTCTGTTTGCATAAATCATATTGCATAGCATTTCTCTAGCAGGCCAGAGCACTTATCCAGCCTTTGTTTTCACCAGAGGGTGATTCTCGGGGGATTGTTTGAGGCAAAAGTGGAGTGTTGAAGACGACCAAGGGGCTGAAGCAGATTTGAGCAGAATCAAGCAGTGTAGTCAGTTACAGATAATTGGTAGCTATGGCTGAAGGCAATTTCCAGGCTCCTAACACTTTGACAAGGTTTACTATGGCGTCCAACCCTCAGTATGATTCTATGGAAGACTTCCCGAACAACCTTACTGCAGACCAAGTTGTACAGCCTACAGATGAGAACCGAGATCGACATGAGCAGTTTGTTGCCCGAAATGAACGTCATCCTCCTGTTAACAATCAAGGTGTTGCTTTCCCTGTGATGAATTACCGGAGAGATATTCCAATGGCCGGGATGGTAGATCCAAGAGCTCTTGAAAGGGATAGAAGACTCCGAGCATTGGAAGAAGGTATAAAAGCCTTAGAAGCGAAAGTTGCTGTTAACCTGGATGCTGTAGACATGTGTTTGGTTCCTGATCTGGTGTTGCCGTACAAGTTCAAAGTGCCGGAATTTGAAAAATACACGGGAGATAGCTGTCCGAAGCTGCATTTGATGATGTTCTGTCGAAGGATGACTTCATTTGTGCGAAATGACAAGTTGATGATCCATTGCTTTCAGTATAGCCTGACTGGGGCATCCTTGAGATGGTATGTGCAATTAGAGAATAATCAGATTCGATCATGGGTGGATTTAGCCCGAGCTTTCCTGAAGCAGTACGATTACAACCTGGATTTGGCTCCTAGTCTCGTACACCTGCAAGAATTGTCTCAGGCGGAGAATGAATCATTCAGAGGGTATTTGCGAAGATGGAAAGAATTGGCTGCTAGTGTTCAACCACCGCTTCCGGAAAGAGAACTGGTTGACATCTTCTTGGGTACTCTGAAAGGCCATTATTTTGACAAAATGTTCAGTTGTACCAACTTTGTGGGCCTGATGAGAATGGGAGAGCTTGTGGAGAGAGGACTCAAGAGTGGAAAGTTTCGAGATGTCCCTTATGTCACAGTTAATAAGAACGAGTCGGTTGTCAGTTCTCAAGAAGAGTGGGAAGGAAATGACGCCATCTCAGAATCTCTAGCATCTCAGGATAGGTTTTCAGACACTTCAAGTCAACGATCATCCTATCGTCGATCGCGTCAGCATGCCCCACGAAGACCAAGGAAACCTGAAAGGCAGTTTACTCAGCTACCGGTGTCGTACAGTCAGTTGTTTCCAGATCTGATCAGGAGTGGATTGGTAGTGCCGAAAGAGACTAAGCCGGTGATTCCACCGTATCCTCCAGGTTTTGATGCCAGCGCCCGCTGTGAATACCATGCTGGGGCACAGGGGCATTCAACCAATGACTGTAAGGTGCTTAGAAGTCAGGTTCAGGACCTGTTAGACTCTAGCCGTATTTGCATCACTCCTCAGGGTTTTGTTCAGATTAATGATTTTCCATCCTCCAGTTGTGTGGGTTCGTCAGTTAATGTCATGGAAGACTCCACATGAAGTGTGTGCTCTGAAGATTGTCAATCAGAGAGTTCAGTTGAATATGGGAGAAGTTTCTAGAAGTTTATGTGCCGGGTGTCGCATCTGTTTTCTCTGCATAATCCGTTTAGCTTTTGTGCACTAGTGTTTGCCGACCACCACCAGGATTGTTGGATGGGGTCATTGTATTCATACTCATTTGTGCCTACGTGATGCTTTTGTTGGTTATACATGTGCGGGAGATGTTCGTCTGTGTGCTTGTAGCTTGAGTTTCTCTTTGTCTTGTTATGAATATGTGTTTGCTTTCTGCATTGCATTATGATTTAACAGGTACGTCAGAACCGTGGGTCTTATTTCCTCATCGTCCAGTTTGTTGCAGGAATTCCTTCAGAGATATGGAACAGAATCAGTTTGAATTGATTGAAGTCCGAAGCCAGTTGGGGCAGATAATGAGAGATATGCAAGAGATGCGTTTGGAGCAGAAGATTCTCAAGGAGGAGAACAGTCAGCTGAAGACCCAAGTGAGCTTGATCATGGAAGTAGTCAAAAACGTGCTTAGGAAAGAGGACGATCAGCTATTTGAAGCCGCAATGGAGAAGCTCGTGCCACCTGTGCCTGTGGAACCTGAGCAGCAGCAACAGAAGATACATCCGACTCAACGGAGGATTCAGGAAGGGAAGCCAAAGAGAATATTTGAGGCGCCGCCTATGACATATGCTGAGCTCTTGCAGGCTTTCTTGAGGTTTAATCTGGTTGAGAAAAGAACGTTGGAACCACCCACAAGAGCGCTTCCTCATGGGTACGATGCCAGTAAGCAATGTGAGTTTCATTCTGGGGCATTCGAACACGACATCGAGGGTTGTCATGCTTTCAAGCACAATGTCCAAGATCTGATTGACTCACACGATATTGAATTCATGCCGAGCGGCGTAGCTGTACGTATTGCTCCTATCCCAGCCGATGCTCAGATGACAGATGTTTCTAAAGCTGCAGTGGGTCAGAAGCGTATCCTGGACTCCATGGTGTCAGAATCTCCCTGCCCACAACTGTTGCCTATTCCTGAGGCAGATCTGAGAAATAAAATGGCTAAGCATAAAGAGTGTCTTGATCAGTACAGTGAAAATCCAGAAACCGATGTTGTATTTGCTACGAAGAGTGTTCAAGAGTCAACCCGATACCAGCAACAACAGCAACAATCTCCACAGTGGAAAAGGCAGCAGTATCCCAATCAGCGAAAAGCTCAGAATCAGAAGCCATTGAGGGTATTTAAGGTGCCTCCGATGCCGTATGCCGAACTTCTTCAGACGTTGCTACGATTGCAGTTGGTTGAGAAGAGGAAGTTAGCCCCGCTGACAGGTACGCCTCCAGCAGGGTATGATATCAAGGAGCGCTATGATTTCCATTCAGGAGCACAGGGGCACAACATTGAAGATTGTCTGGCCTTCAAGCACAAAGTGCAGGACTTACTTGATAGTGCAGCAATCAGCTTCGGGCGAGAAGGTCCCCAAATCATCTGAATGAAGGAGGAAGGGCTCTATAATTTGGTTGGGTCGTTGCTATAATTTGGTTGGGTCGTTGAAAGCAGATCAGGACAGCATCGAATTGTCTCTAATAAAGATAGTTGGTTCAGCAGCAGGACAGATGGGAAAGCCCGGTTCTCGGAAGCTAGCATATTTTCTTTATTTTAGCTTGTCATTTCTTTACATTTGTAGTTTCTTTCCTGTTTGAATTTGCAATCTTGTTTGTAAAACTTGTTGTTTTCAGTCAATTGATGATAATGAAATAAATATGCATGTTTTGATTGAATCCATTCATGTTCACTAATTGTTTTTACAAATGTCCAATGCTTGGTTAAGAGGAATTCGGGGAGGATGACGAAAATGAACGACGTGCCAAAATTCCGATTGTATGCTTTTGAAATAAAACCTGTTGATGATGTACAGGCATTGTTTCAAATCCCTAAACACCGGAGTTATAAGGAAGATAATCCCTTGTCAACCCCTTTGAGCCTAGTAGTAGGAGTTCTTTCTGAAAGCGAAAAACCCTCAATCTTAACCTGGGGCAGGGTAGGTGTTAGCTAATTTGACCGAGCGTCCAAATTGCAAAAGGAGTGTCCGTTCGAGGATCAATCACACCCCTAGAGGTCGTGCCTAAAAGACCACAATGGGTCAATCAAGAGTGAGACAGTCACATTATTCCCCGAAAGAGTCAGACAACCGGTGTCACACGACTTGTTCGAAAAAAGAAAAAAAAAAGAACCAAAAGCCCGCTAAGTCAAGAAAACTTCAAAACAAATGACTTAGGCAAAAATGAGGGCCTCCTGCTGGACTTAAAAAAAAAATCAAAAGAAACTCAAAAGGAGTCAGTCCAGGAAAAAGTTAGGGATATGAAAAGAAAAAGATGAAAAAGGATCAAAAGAAAAATCCTCAAATCAAATACGAGTCGTGTGACCTCAAGTGTCAAAAACGAGAGGTGCGTAGCTGTCACTCCAAAATCCAAAAGTTTCTCGAACTATCACTCTTATCTTTCGTCCTCTGAAAGGTGAGCGCTAAGGTCGAATTAGTTGAACGTAGGATCGGAGAACATCAAGGAGAATGGGTGGGTTAAAATAAACTTTGAGCCTTTATCCTTTCTTTCAAAACCATGAACCTGACCATGTTATAACCTTCAAAAGTCCTAATTGAAGCCGGTTGTTTCGAAAGCATACTTCGGTAAAGGCCGCGTCGATTCTGACTCCTGAAAAGGTTCCTCTTACCATGTTGGTACTGATGTTGATATTCTTGATTGTTTTGTGCATTATATGCTATAAACTTTTTTCCTTTTCCCAGTGAACAGATTGGATGTCAAAGTTGTCATATGTGTTGCATTAATACATCTTTTATGCAGAACAACTTGTTTTACTTGCGAGTAAGCGCTTGACAGCAGAAAAGTTTTCTACAATGGAAAGTACGGTCAGGATAGAATACAGAGCGCCCAAATGTTCCGAGAGCGGGGGCAAGCTATTGTTGTGATCCCTAGTCAGGTTAGCTTTTCGAAGTCCGTTATCCTGGGGCAATCAGGTTGAGATTCAGGCAAATACAGCGTAGTCAGGGGCACTACTCTGAATCAGGTAATCAGGAGCAAAGCCATTGCAGTCAGGGGCAGGCCATCTTAAGCGCGCAAAGGTTATTCGAGAAGCATTTGATGTGAAGTATCTCTCCGAGGTTCAGAACGCCGGGGCATGTCATATCAGACCATCAGGGCTCAGATTTTCAGGTTTCCTTTCGAGGACTATCCCCACAGAGGCCCCGCAGGCTGGGGCATATCAGAAGCGAAAGGAGTGTTCTTCTCCGTATCAGCAGGGTCATTCAGAGGTATTCGAGCAGATTCAGTCGATTTTCGAGTGCGAGGCGAATATCAGGAAGTCGTGTTACTATCCCGTGAATTGTTCAACCAGCAAACTGTGGATTCAGGCAGAGTGTTTTCCAGCGTCAGTTGTACCTGACCCATCACGGATAGCCTAAGAGTTCAAATCCATGTTGGCGATCACTGTAAAGCCCATCCGTGTTGGCGCATCAGTTTCCAAATCCAATTTTCGGCAATACGCGGGAGGACTCCGTCCATTTTCTCCAGTAGAGTCCAATTTGTCAGTGGCACGGGTGAGCTATCCCCAGAGGAGTCCAATCCTACTCGGCACATCTGCTATTTCACAGCGGAATTATATTCCCCAGCAGGGTATTACTTCGTCAAGGTGTTCGGTCAAGTTCCCAATATCCCCAGCGGAGTTGATTTCACTCTTCCAGCATTTATTTTGCTGGAATAATCCTGGGATATCCGGGTTATCCCTAGCGGAGTTGGTTTCGTCTTCAGCATTTATGTGGCTGAAGTGGCTTTCTGTACCCAGCTTTCTCCGGCAGCTCGAGCCTGCATTAGCATATTACATGCATCATCATATTTGCATCATATTTGCATGTCATTTTCAAAATGCGTAGCATTTCCATCCTGAATGGAGCATTACGCCATAGAAATATTAAAGCATATGCATATGCGTACGAAGCATAAGTCGGATTTTCTACCAGCCTCACAGGGCGCGTGAATTACTCTGTGATCAGTTCAGGGGCATTTATCCAGCAGCAGTGTTCAGACGATTCAGCGGTTTATTTGTATCTCAGATCATACAACAATTATGCTTTGATCAGTCAGTCATCTGATATCGACAAACTTTTCTTCCCGTCAATTCATATTGACGATGTGTTCCGCCAATAAGTGGATTTCTCCGTCTATCATTAGACGTCTTGAGTTCGAATGTGGTCTTCTTTCCGTCTATCCTTAGACGATGTGAAGTTTTGGGTGATTTTCAGTGGGGTTCAAGACGGAGTTTCTCTAGCAAGTGGCTTTTCTTTCCGTCTATCAGTAGACGACGTGAAGTTTCAGGTGATTTTTCAGCGGGTTTCTTATTGTCAGATCCGACAGAGGGGGTGTTTCCCCAGCGAGTCTTCTCCGGCTATTTTGGATTGTTGAGGGGTTTCAAAACGATATTTCGGATAGTGGTTTTCTTTCTGTTTATTGGATGAGATGACGTCTCAAGAGGGACTTGTCTAACCATCAATCCTTATTGACGTCGAGGCTCTTCGAAGAATGTTCAGTTTTCGTGATTGTCGATTCTTATTGACGACATGGTTCTTTGAAGATGGTTTTCTTCCCGTCGGTCCATACTGACGATGTGGCCCCCTTCAAGGATATTGGTTCTTTCCATCAATTCCCGTAGACAGAAGGATTCTGAAATTCGAGGGATGGTGTTGAATTGCGAATGGTGTCTTTCCGTCTACCCTTAGACGATGTGAGTATGGAGATTATTTCTTCCCGTCTATCCTTAGGCGATGTGAATATTGATTTGTTTCATCAATCAGGATGATTCCGTCTATCCTTAGACGATGTGAGTATGGAGATTAATGTTGTCTTTTCGTCTATCCTTAGACGATGTGAATTGATTTGTTTCATCAATCAGGATGATCCCGTCTATCCTTAGACGATGTGAATATTGATTTGTTTCATCAATCAGGATGATCCCGTCTACCCTTAGACGATGTGAGTATTCGATCAGGTGTCTTTCCGTCTATCCTTAGAGGATGTGAGTATTCGATCAGGTGTCTTTCCGTCTATCATTAGACGATGTGAGTATGGAGATTAATGTTGTCTTTCCGTCTATCCTTAGACGATGTGAATTGATTTGTTTCATCAATCAGGATGATCCCGTCTATCCTTAGACGATGTGAATATTGATTTGTTTCATCAATCAGGATGATCCCGTCTACCCTTAGACGATGTGAGTATTCGATCAGGTATCTTTCCGTCTATCCTTAGACGATGTGAGTATTCGATCAGGTGTCTTTCCGTCTACCCTTAGACGATGTGCGTATGGAGATTAATGCTTTCTTTCCGTCTATCCTTAGACGAGGTGAATATTGAGTTGTTTCATCAATCAGGATGTCTTTCTGTCTATCCTTAGACGATGTGAGTATGGAGATTAATGTTGTCTTTCCGTCTATCATTAGACAAGGTGAGTATTCAATCAGGGTGTCTTCCCGTCCATCTTTGGACGATGTGAGTGTATTTCTCTTCCTGCCTATCAGTAGGCAATGTGAAAGGATCAGGTGTTTTGTTGCAACCCCAGGGTTTTTTATATAGGGCATCACAGGTAATTGGCGTTAAAATCAGGAGTTCCTTACCAGATGATTGATCAGTTTGGCGCCGTAATGACTGGGCTCGGTTCTGGACTTTATTCCCCAAGCAGTTTTACAGTATATTCTCGCGGTTGGCAAATTTTCGGGTTTTATTTGTATTCAACCGTCTCGTACCTCCGAATGTTTGAAGGCTGAGCGCTCTTCAACCCTTCAGGTCCAAGTCGTTTGAATAGGGGCAGCTGTTGCACCCTAAAATTTGACCAACCGATTCTCCTATCTGACTCGTGGTTTAAATTCATATTCGCAAATCAGGCGCATGATATTTGTGCACAGATAAAGGATATCAGGGTTACAGCTTGGTTTTCGTCTATCAGATACGGCAGATCCAGTCCAGATCATCAGGGTTTTATTTCCGGGAAATTGTGCGCTCCTCGGTGATTTTTAGCTTGCATAGTGATTTTGGGATATTCTGATGCCCGGGGTTCTCTGTTCGATTCGATCTGGTCTTGTGCGCTCTTTTGTGGTGGTCATTTGCATTTGTCTGCATTTTTTAGGGGTTTAATAGACTTTTGGGGATTTGAAATAGGCTCTATAGATTTTTCTGGAATTTAAATAGATTTTTTAGAATTTTAAATAGCTTAAATCTCTTTTTTAGAATTTTATATAGATTTTTAAATAGATTTAATAGTTTTTTAATCATTTTTAGAATATAATAGATTTTAAATTTGTTTTTAATTGTTTTAGATAATATAGAAAATATTATAGATTTTTCTTTTAATAGGAATTTTTAATAGTTTTAAATAGAAATAGATAAAATTTGTTTTAATATAGTTTTCCTTTTAAGTAGATATTAAATAATAGTATAGATTGTTAATAGGAATTTTATAGAATTTTAAATGGAAATTAAGCAGAATTTTAGTGGGTTTTTTAGAGATTAGTAGAGTTTTAATCATTTTTGGTTTAATATGGAGTTAATTAGATTTTAATCATTTTTAGGCTAATTAGGATTTATTTTGTTTAGATTTAATTGAATTCGTTAGGATAGTTAATTGTAATTAGGATTAATTAGGATTTAATATTCTTTTTAGATTTTAATTAGGATTTTCATTTAGTTAATTGTTTTTAGGGTTAAGTAGGTTTAATGTCTGATTAGTGTTTAATTGAGTATTAGTTGTTAATTCAGTTTTTTAAGTTTTTTTAATCATTTTTCGTGGGCCAGAGTACACAGTTGGAGGCCCAGAATGCAATCAAGTCCAATTCAGTTTTTTGCATTATTTTTGGCCAGCAGAGGACACTTGTCAGTATATAAGGCACGCCACGCGTTCACACTCAGAGGGAGCCACCACACAACTCAGACTCTCTCTCCTGCTCACGCCACACGCCCCCAGCTGGCCACCACTTTCTCTCTCTCTCTCTCTCTGTGTGCATGTTTGACACGCGTTGCACATGCAAGCCTGCCCATCGCCACTTGTCTCTCCCACACACTCGCCGGAACATCCCGCCGCCGGCCATGCAACAACCCTAACAACTAACTCCGACCGCCGCAACTGATTTCCGGCCACCGTCTTCTTCGCCGGAAACCCCAAATACCCAGAAATCTCCAGAAATCCATTTTTTCCCTCCGATCGTCTCCGATCCCCTCCGTTCGCATCTCGCCGGAAAAACTAGATGTTTCAGAATCGTCATCTTCAACGAGCTCCTTCAAGATCTTCAAAGATCTCTCAATTTCCAGCCAGAACTTCATCATCAGGATTCATGGTACTTTCATAGTGTTCATACGTTTCTCAGAATCTTCAAGAACGTCTTCTTCAAGTTTCTTTCCAGAATCTCCAGATCGTCTCCGATCTCCTCCACAACTTCATCAAGAAAGCTGTTCTCCATCTTCAACAAATATCCTTCAACGAACTTCCTCAAGAACATTCCAGGTCCTTTTGCTTCATCTTCATACGCGTTCATCAACCACAAATTCTCCTACAAACGGCTTGGATCTTCATTGAAGGATTTTCGTTCTCCAATACGCTCCAGTTCGCTCCAGTTCGCTCCAGTTCGCTCCAGATTCATCTCCAGGTGTGCTTTCTGAAACTCGTTGCATGTTCTATAGCTTCAGACTGCATTGTTTTCACTGATTTATAGAATGGCTAGGGTTTTGAGGAATTGGTTGATGCGTAGTTTGAATGTATGATGCTGAGATTTGGTTTGATTTTGATGATTTGTTTGAGGCTGATTTAGGATTGTTAGGGTTTGAGTGTGTTTGAGGCATAGATTGATGGTGTTGCTGAGCTTGTGTTTGATTTTGGTTGAGAGTTCTTGAGAAGGAGATGAGAGGTTCAGAGAGAGGTGGAGAGGCGAAACGGCGCAGATGGGAGTAATGTGAACAGTGAGGGCGTTTTTGGGTGAGGGATAGTTTATATACCTAGGGTTTCTGATTCATTTGGGCCGGGCCTTGTTTACTGAACGTACTCCCTCATTTCCTCATGTGTACCCCCTTTTGGTTTCTTTTGGAAATGCTGAAAGCAATATTAGATGGGCCTTGCACTAAGTGCTGAGCGCACCCCCCATCTCTGGCCCAAATCTTGAAACAACTAGAATAACTTGCTGTTTGCACCCCCTTCATGTGTTATGTTTTAATTGTTTTTTAATTTGTTAGTTTAATACATTTTAGAAAATATTCCATAAAAAATAGTAAATTAGGTCATCTTCACTCGTTCTTTTTTCTATAGATTTGTAATGAAATTTAGAATTTTACCATAAAAAATATATTAGTTTAATTGCATTTTCCATTTTATTAACATTTTGGCAATGTTAATTGTTTTTAAATTCATTTTGTAAATATATTTGGCTTGTGAATTTTATTTCTATTGTTTGGTTTGCTTGTTTGACTGGATCTTTTTTAGTATGATGTTATAGATTGATGCATGTCCCCCATAGAATTTTCCTAGATTTGTTAGAAATTGTTTGATACTGTGTTAGGGTTAGGGAATAAAGACCTCACCATTCAATGGTTAACCCTGAGTTGTTCACATATTAGGGATTAGTTAGTTGCCTTAGAAGTGGACTTAGGTCTTGAAATCTGATCTTGGGATCATAGAGGCATGTAGGTTCCCCATAGAATTTTGGTAGATTTTTCAGAGGTTGTGTTGTTAGAATTTGTTTGAGCTTGAGGATTAGGAGAAGTCTTGAGGGCTTCAGACTTCGAAGTTCAACTGCTGTTGAACTTTGAAGATAGCTTCTTTTGGTTTGATGGCCTGTGGTTTCTTCCTGAAGATGGAGGTTGGATGAAGGCTTGATGGAGCTTGCAAGGATGCTTGGATTTGAAGACCTAGTCTAGGAGCTCGCTCTTTCTGTGAGGTTTGAGATCCTGAAGCTTGAGGGAAGTTCATGGTACTTTCCTGAGAAAGGTACTGTGAATGCCTTTAATTCTTTATTCTCACCTCTTTCTCAAGTATCCAATGATGTTGGAGCCAACTTGTGAGTTTAATTTCTCCTGAGGAGGAATGTAAACTGATCACAGTTGTTGAGCCACATAGGATACGACTCCTAAGTGGAAGCCTCCTAGTACTTTCCTGAGGAAGGTCCTATGAGTCTGTTCACTTAGTTCCATTAGTTTGTCTAGGATTTCTCAAGTATCCAATGATGTTGGAGACAACTTGTGAGTTTAATTTCTCCTGAGGAGGAATGTAAACTGATCACAGTTGTTGAGCCACATAAGATACAACTCCTAAGTGGAAGCCTCCTAGTACTTTCCTGAGGAAGGTCCTATGGGTCTGTTCACTTAGTTCCCTTAGTGCATATAGGCTTTCTCAAATATCCAATGACGCCGGAGCCTTCATGTGAGTTTAATTTCTCCTGAGGAGGAATGTAAACTGATCTCAGTTGTCGAGCCGCATAGGATATGACTCCTGAGTGGTAACCTCCTGGTACTTTCCCGAGGAAGGCACTATGAGTTTGTCTGCTTAGCTCCCTTTCTTTGGTAAGCTTGTTCTGAAGCTTGGGGACTGGGATTGATTCCTCTTGCTTAGGGTTCTGATTAGAGTTTTTGCTTAGATCTTTGCTTAAGGTGTTGCATAGGGTTTTGTTTAGAGATAGATTAAGTTTGTTTCAGGGATGTTAGGAGCCCTGCTCAGGGTTTTTGTTTAAGCTTTTGATAGAGGTTTGTCAGGTTAGCTAGCTGTCTCTTTATGTTGTTTGACTTGTATGGTGTTGTGTTGCATTAGACTTAGGAATTCATCTAGATAGTTCTGAGGTAGGTGCATCTTAGAAGTAGATTTTGTGTGCATGAGAAGTTGAGGTGGTCCTCCTTCTGCTTGTTTGTTATTGAGTGGCTTTGCCTGTTGGTATTTGGTAGAGCTGAGCTCCCTTACCTCTGTGGCTTGCGGCCTTTGCGCCTTGTTTGTTTAGTTGTTGCGTTCATGCATATTTCCAGTATTTCTTTCCTTTGCAGTTGATTCCCGTTTGCTGTTTAGTCCTGTTGCCATGATCCCTTAGGAGCTCTGACTTCTCCGCTGCGGAGTTGTTATGATAGACATTAGGATGGTCAACCAGGCATGATAACAGTAGGTAGATTCCCCTTATCAGCTATAGTTTAGGGTGTTTTTTCCCTTTCCTTTCAGTAGGAGCTTTTGAGTAGCTTGTGTCGTAGTTAGCTGAACTACAGCTGCTCTGATTCCTTTTGTCAGACAAGGATATGTAGGCATAGGATGCGATATCCTAGCGAGCACACTAACAACTAATCTTTGTTCTCTCGCGGCTGTGCGATCGAGACTTTCCCGCTGACGACTAATTGTTATCCCTTTTCTCTTGCCCGAGTGCATTTGAGACCAGATCGTAGTTGTAGGTCCCCGAGCCTTTGAGACCAGTTTATTTTCTCACTACTGTGTGAGAGCCCCCTGTTTAGCCGTAGTTAGTCGAACTACGTTTGCTCTGATCTTCCATGCTGTGTGGAAGTACGTAGGCACAGGACGCGATGTCCTGGCGAGCAACCTTTTCCCCGTTTAGACGTAGGTAGTCGAACTACGTTGACTCTGACTTTCCCATTGCACGAGGGAATACGTAGGCCCAGAACACCGTATGTTCTGTCGAGTCCTGTCCTTTTATTTTCTTTTCAGACCGACCATTAGCGTAGCTAGATAAACACACCCTTTTCCTTATAAACACCAAGCGTGGATCCCATCGAGTACGATGGACGTGAGGGGTGCTAATACCTTCCCCTTGCGTAACCGACTCCCGAATCCAGGTTTTGGTTGCGATGACCATACCTTTTTCCCGTCTTTGCGAGGTTTACTTCGAGCGTTTCCTTTCCCGCTTTGAGGGATAAATAACGCACGGTGGCGACTCTCCTGTCAAGCCGGCGCCGATTTTTGCAGTAGCGACAAAACCCACTCGCTGCCTCCTTCGCCTGGCGAACAAGCCAGCGAAGTCCACTGAGAGCTACTGGAATTGCTCGCCAGCCACTCGCTGGGCTTCGCCTGGCGAAACTTCGCCCTCACTCGCTTTGCGAGAGCCAGCGAACCTGCGAAACCAGAACTTCCCAATATGCCCGAAACCCTCCAAACCACCGAAATCACCCGATTCTTTTCAAACCAGTCGCAATAACCTTAGTTAAATCACACCCGACTAGTCTACGCTAACCATTTCAGTTTCTAACCAATTAAACTCCGATTCTACCGATTAAATCTCCTTTGCCCTAAATGGAAAAATGGTGGAAATTCACAACAAACCAAACCCACACATACATAATCATACACATGGATTAAATAACAATGTTTCTCACCCTTACCTTGGTTTAATCGAAGCTTGAAGCGGATCCTTGAGCTTTCCAAGCTTTTCCCTCTTCTCTTCTCTTTTCTCCTCTTTGTTTCTTTCTCTTCTCTTTCTCTTTCTTTCCCTTATGTTTTCTTTTCCATCTATTTTCCTTTATATACTTTCCATTTGATTTTTCTTTCTATTATATTTCTTTTCTCATAATATCTACCAAATCCTTTCTCACAAAATATCTCATCTTGACATTAATTAGAAAATATCTGGTAAATCCACATTATTCTACCAAATATAATAAATCAGTTAAATCCATTAACTCATATAATTTAAATAAATCCAATGATTCCTTTAAATAAAAAAAACACTTAAACCAATTAATTAGTACCAATAATTAATTACTGAAAATTGGGCTGTTACAATCATAGTACAATGTATAATAGTGGAGTTATAGTTAAGGATAAACCCATGTATTTCTCTAGTTCGAAAGATAAAAAAAATCTTATTTTAGCATTTAAAACGTTCTATGGTGTCATTAAGGAGATTTTGGAAATTGATTATGTTATTTTCAAAGTGCATTTATTTAAATGCAAGTGGATTACCAATAAAAATGATGTACAAACTAAAGAGTTAGGATTCACACAGGTTGACCTTGACAAGATAACTTATATGACCGAACCATTCATCATGTCTACTCAAACAAAACAAATTTTTTGTGTGACAGAACCTTCAGACTTATCGAGGAGATGGTCAATTGTTGTCTAAGAAAAATACATTCCTCATAGTGCTAAATTTTTTTATATTCCTCCCACTTCTTCTTACGCAACATAATTGTCTACTTCATATGAAGAAGTTGATAGAGATGACATTCATGTTATTTATAACAATCATCAAGAAGGCATATGGAAAAATAACAAATATTTTCTAATCTTTTCTCATAATTTATAATTTCTAAGGTTATTTCCTAACAAGTATTATTATTTGAAATTATAGGTGTTTAAAGTCAAGATACTAAGTCACAATTGAGTGGCTGGCTGTTACGATTCAGAAAAATTCAGGTTGAAAATTGGTAATTGTGTAAAATAAGAAAGTGTATATTAAAAAAAATAAGTTCACAACGGTTGTTTTTAATACAACCGTTGTTATAGGTAGAACGTTATCCAGAATAACAAATGTCAAAAATAGTGTTGATAGATATCGAACCCATGACCTATAAATAATTTAACAATGGTTGTTTCATACAACCCGACGTTTTCTAGTTTACTACAACGGGAAATAGACTATTTTTTATATAACACACTTACAACTACATGCTATCTAACAACAGACATTCAACCGTTATTATATGTTTTTTCCAAACGTTTTCATATGTATTTTTCTTAGTAGTGAATGGAACTCTCTTCCTCCTTTGATGTGTAGTTCTTTTCTTATAGACATGCATAGATTACATAAAATTTTCAAATATCTGACCAATTTGCGCTTGACCAGATTTTTCAAAAAATCTTGATAAAAATCATACCGACTTTTTAAAATCCGATAAAAATGCAAAGATTTTAACAAATTCAATAAAAATTTATATCGGATTTTCATAATAAACTTTCGTATTTCTCATATGTTACTGCTACTTAGAGAGTAATAATTTTATTTAAATGTCAAAATGAGAAAGGGTAAATAATGAGAACAAGATTTTAAATATTATGAAAATTTGGAGGTGTCAGATTAAAAAAATTGTCAGGACAAAATCTTTGAGTTTTGGGTAATGTTATTCTATTTGTATGACTTAAAGTAGCCCATGTACACTCATTAATATAATTTGATGAAAAAATCAATAAAAAATTAAATATTATTTTTGTTGAAGGAATAGTTTAGTTACTACATTTATTGATGAGAATATTTGTTGTAAAATCAAGAGAACATTCTCTATTCGAAGGATGACACCAAAGTACAACCCTTACATTGTGCTAGTACTACTTGAAAATGAAATAGACAATGGAACTTAGGCAAGTAAATTATTTGTAGTAAATTGCTTGATTACTTACCAGTTTCATTAACTATGGAGCAAATAAAATATACGAAGCCAACGCATGTTCAATGAAAAATGAATAAAATGAATATGCAACAACTTTTAAACATGTTCTTTATTATCTATAAAAATTGAGGGAGGCTCTGCCACTCATTGAGATTTATCTGGTTGGAAAAATTAGGCGTAAATGATATCCGATTTTTATAAAACAAAAAATAGAAGATAATTTTAATAATCCTCTATATGATTACTCGAACATTCCATAAAAAAAAAGTGGTTTTTTTAATGCAAAAAATTAGAGAGCATAGGAATGACAAACTTGACATTGCAACACCGTTTTTAACTCAATATTACCACCTAGCGACAATCTCATCGATTTTTATTCAAATAGAAATTGTAGGAAAATAAATTTGGGAGAAGTAACCAAAATCCAAAATAATAGAGAGTGGGAGTACTAAATTTGAGAGAATTAAAACTTTCCTAAGAAAATCCAAAGAGATAAAACTATGACGAAGGAAGAAAAAAATGCATTGCAAGCAACAATCAACAAAATCTAAAGAAAGGAAGCTCATTTGTGTTATTACAAAATTCATCGACAATACAACGAGGAATAATGTCCAATTATAAGGTTAGTTAAAGATCTCTTAATTGATGCAAGGTGAGCCCAGTATAAACACAAGCAAATATGAGTTATCATAATCTTTCTCAAAATTATTGAGATCTCTCGTGGTCACTAAGACTCTTGACTTAATTAAAAACTCTATAGAACAATCACATATTACATGTATAAATAGATGAATGAGACAACATTTTTTTTGTATGTCGTGACGTTATGGCTAGTAGTATAGTCCCTCCATAAATACTACATTTGGTAAGTTATTCATAACATTCAAACAATCAAATAATGTACTTTATGAACTTTATTCTTTCTTACTCCTTATATTTTATGCATTGCTTAGGCTAATAGTTCAAAAAATTCACAACTAAGTGTTGCATCCCAAAATTTGACCAATCTTTTTTTTTTAACTTGCCTTTTGTTTTACATTTCATCTGCATATCATTTAGGCCGTTCATTGCTCGCATGCTGCTTATGTTATCAGCCGAAGTGGATTTATCGGGATGACAACCGCTTCCTTCGTGTTTTAGACGATTCAAACCAGTTCAAGCGACGAGGAGATTTATGTCGAAATCGAGCGAAGTTGCTCTCTTCCTGGTAATTCAGTCAGTGCTTGTAATTTTGATGCATTTCGGTGTTCGCTCTTTTTTCCGTTTTTATTTTTACTGCATTTTTGTGATTTTATTTCTATCTTCTGCTTTAATTTTTGTTTATAGTTTTTATAGAATTTTATTAGAAATAGAATTAGACTTAAAATTTAGCTTTTATTTAATAGAATTATTAGAAAATAATTTTTATTCTAATTAGAAAATAGTAGTTTTTAGAAATAGAATTTAATTAGTTTAGATTATTTAATTGAATAGATTTTTATTAGATTTTAGCATAGAATATTTTATTAGATAGACTTTTAATATATTTTTAGAAATAGATATTAGAATTTATTTGGTTTAGAATTTAAAACTTGATTAGGATTAGTTTATTTTAGAATTAGAATATTATGTATCATTAGAATTAATTAGGTTTTATAGTTAACTAGGATTAAGTTTTTTTTTAGGATTTAGCGCAACATTTAGTCACCAGTTTTAGTTAATTGTCATTTATAAGCAAATGAATCAACATCAAATTCAATACCAGCATGCCACGTGTCAGCTCCTGGTATATATATGGTAATTGTTCATTCTCTCCTTCCTCTCAACCCTAGCCGCAAAATCTCTTCTTCAGAAAACACTCCCTCCTCCATAAACAGAAACATTCTTCACAAACTTCAACAACATCCTACCCGAAAACTCAAACCCTTCGTACCACCACACCAACCTCATCCTGTAACACCCATTTTAATTATTTAGTCTTCCTGGTGTTATTATATTTTCAGTGTGTCTTTTGTGGAGACTATTTAATAACTATAGACTTTAATATTAATATAATATAATTAATAATGATAATAATTTGATAATTAATAGTAATATTATTATTATTATTATTAATTTTATTATTATCATTATTGGTATTATTATTGGAATAAAAGAAATGAGGATTTAGAGATATAAGGAGGATTTTGGGGAAAAGAAGAGAAATAGAACACGATAAAGAAGAGGAGAGAAAGATTGAGGAGAAAGGAGAGAAGGAAAAACAAGGAAGCAAGAGAGACAAGGCTAAGGCTGTCGGATTCTTGGGGATTCTTCATTAATCGAAGCGATTAATCGTGGTAAGGGGGGAGAAACTGATTGGTATTGGTATTTTGCATGAATGTTTGGTAGAGGGGATTC